>OZ010787.1:179131741-179844398 GCA_963932465.1 Maratus speciosus
CATTTCTGTATTCTGTATTGATGTTGTCAAAGTAGTATTGACTCATGACGCACATTTAAACTTATTCCGTGAAAGTCATATTAATTGAAAATGGCTTATATTTTATTGGCTTTGTTAACATTTATATATTGGGCTGGCAGGCCCGCTTAATTTTTTTATCGGCCAGGCAAGCTCGTTCAATTTTTTTTCCGGCCCGGGTCGTTTGAAAGCTTGCCTTGATTTTGCCAGGCCGGGTACAGGCCTCAGGCAAACCTCTGATGCAAAGGATATACAGTATAGCTTTACTTGAGAAACAGACGATGTATGGAGTTTCCTCAAAAAATAAAATACAGAATGTATATGCCTTATACCCTTCACTACATGCCTCTTATTCAGAATATATGCAACTGAATAGCCTTTTCTGTATTTCGATAAAGGGAAAAGTCATTATAAGACAAAGCCTTATAACTCAAGCAGTAATCTATTTATTGAAAAATGAAAAATTGTATTCATTTTTAAATTGCTGAAATTGTCATGCCTACCAATTGAATGCTTATACACTGTAAAAATGAGCTAGAAAAGTTTCACATTGTTGAGCGAGAAATTTTTTTTTTTTTTTAGAGCTGCTTTAAGCATCAATCAAAAACACTGAACATTCCATTTAAGGTAAATTTTTAAATATAGGGATACCTTGGCTAACAAAAATAATTCATTCAGGAATTGCATTTGTTAGCCAAATTGTTCATTAACTGAAACTGTTTTGCCAATCAATTAAAATGCAGTGCTGCTGCGTTATGTTAATTTGTGTATATATATAAAAAAAAATGTAAGACAGATCAGTGTTTCTTAGCCAAGTCAGAAAAACTGAGAAAATAATGATCATATTTAGTTCCTTTTTCTTTTAAGGTTTAATTATTTAAAGTGTTTTGAAGAAAAATTTTTATAGTACTACTTAGTTATCCTGTCGACCAAAAATCTATTGCTAAACTATAAGATTAAATGCCAATAATGGTTGATCGTAAATGTCACATTCACTTGACTTTAAGCAAGTTACATGTGTTTATGTTTACGTCATCAAGTGATTTTTATTTCGACGCTTTATTTGTATTTTTATTAATGTTATACTAATTTATTCGTTCTTCGTTATTTAGAATAAAAATTATGTGAATTTGTGTAATTCGGCGAGTAGTTTAACGAAATGGACCTTATGCACGCGACCTGAGGTCGAGGCTATAATTCGTCTGCTGGCGGTATTTACTGGTGGTGTTTAGCATAGCAGTCTATGGAGTGTGAGTTATTAATGCTTGTTTGTTAAAAATACCGCAAAACAAATTCTTTGATGCAGCAGCATATACTTAATATATTGTAATCTAAATTCAAAATGTTGTTCTGTATGCGAGAAAATTCCCTAAGTTTGCAAATTTTCAGTTAAAATGTATGCACTCAACCTGAGTCAAGGCTAAAGTCGTCTGCTAGCGGCGTTTGCGCCTGCGCATACTGGTATTCTGCCGGTGCAGTAACTAGAATAACAGATCATCATACCGCCAGCTCTGGCGTCTGACGTCACCTGAATAGAGTCCATTGGTCAACAGAATAACTAAGTAGTACCAATTTTATACTCATATTTTAAATCATCAAATGTAAAATTTTTAGATAAGTGTTAAAAGCAAGGGAGGGGGAAAAGGTCCCCTGCCAGTGACCATCATTACTTGAGCTTAAAATTTGGCAAATCATTGCCAATTTTTCACAAATTGAACAAAAGTTTGCTGTCCAAATTTGAATTTTCTGAAAAATTATCCTATATTTAGGAAGATATGGAGAATACAGACATTAAATATGCTAAACTAAGAATTTTTTGTTGTAATTGCATTCTAATACAACAACTTGTAAACATATCAACATAAAAAGCAATATAGCAGGTTAACAATGAGGGAATATTAATCTTTTCCCTTTTTTTTTGGGGGGGGGGGAGAAGGGGCACTTAAAATAGTAAGGAACTATTTTTTAATTACACAGCCTGCGATAAAAAAATACAAGGGCATTGATGGCTGAACTTTATGTATTTTTTGGTGCTAATTAAAAAACAAAGAATGAAAAAATTCTATCACGTCACATTTTCTTGAAAAATATTGGGTCGATTGGAAAGTTTGTCGTGTTGGAAAAATCAATTTGTACCGGTAAATTCTGCCAGGTAATTATAAGACATTAGATATTGAAATCAACGTTTAATAATTAAATGATAGAATTTTCCGATACGAATTGATTTTCCCAACACGACACAACATTCTGATAGACCCAGTTGTTTTAAACCGTTTAAACCTATAACAAAATAATCGATTACTGAAAAATCAATTTGCCTCACCGAGAATCGATTTTTTTTTTACACAGATTTACATGGATAAAATCACTGTTGCCAGATAGCACATGCAAAATTGTCCTTTTCATTTTAGCAAAAATATCGATATCGATGTTACAAAAAATTCTGATGTGATGGTGGAAAATGGAGGTCATTTTCGAAATCAGCCCACCAAATAACATAAAAATCAGTGAAAACTTCTCTTGTATTTTTCAAAAACTTCAATTTCGCAGGCCTGTGTTATTATTATGGGGAGATGTCCCCTTAAACACACTATTTAAGATAATGTTTAATTACAATGATACCTCAGATAACAAAATTATTCATTCTGGAATCATATTTATTACCCAAAATGTCCATTAATTGAACATTTTGTCAGACATTTCAACATTTGATTATAGACAGGAAATCTCATCCAATCAAAATTCTGCTTTATGTTAGTTCATGTATTAAAAAATATATATATAATCTGGATCATGACTTAATCAAATTAAACTGGAAAACAATAATTATTCGCTGAGATATCATTATACCTTAGCATAAAAAAATAAGAATGTTGTACGCAAGATTTTGTAGGGCAAAATGCCCCTCCCTTCTCCATTTTTTTTCATGAGGTTTATTTATTTTAAGGCTTTTGGGAAGAATAAATATTATAATTATTTTCTAAATCATCAGAGATGAGAAAAGTTTAATTGATGAAAATTTAAAATTCATGGAGGGACAGAACTGCACTCCCCTTTGCCAGCGACCATACTTGACGGGCATAAAATTTGTCAATGCAATGTCAGTTTTTCATAACTCAAGTGAAAGGTTCCTATCGAATTAGAATTTTAACAAACCTTATTGTACCTTTTGAAAAATAAATATTAAAAAGCTTTAAAATAAAAAATTCTGAATTAAAAATATATTTGCATAAAAATACTGCACAATCATATTATATGATAAATCAGTTGAAATTTATTCAAGCTGAAAAAAAACATACAAAAATAATGTTATTGATTACCTCAGTAATTGGCATAGTACAAGTTTTGATACACCTTTAGAGCTAAGAGGGAGTAGTGAAGTATCTGTCATGGTCTGTTGTCATATCTAATGTGCAATATCTTGAGCAATGCGCACACCGTCAATACCATCCAATCGCAGTATTGTCAACCACGCTCATTATCAGCAGTATTTGAAAGAATATTGCCTATGTGTACGATTCAAAACAACAAATACACAGCTAGCAATACCCATTCAACGAATAAAAATCTCCAGTTGAGAAACCGCCTCTGTAAAGAAAATATGCAATATTTTATAAAAGTTTATACATATACTGAAAGTATCAACACCAAAATAATAACTTATCATTTTTCTCTAAAGTAAAATTTCATAAAGGACTATTTTTGATAACTCAAAAAATGTTAAAATATCAATGCATGAATCAAAAACACTTTCCTTGTGCATCGTAAAAATAGTTTTAAAATCACACTTAAAAACTGCCAAAAGGTGGCCTCTTTTCTTTTTTCGATTACATTTGAAGGTGAATTGTATTATTGCTGTTACAAATCTTGAAAATAAACAGGTTAATTGTAACCAAGCTCATACTTTGGGAGGGGGGAGGGGGTAATAAAAATTACACAGCAGAACCTTGTATCAATTTACAAAATTAAATTGTTATTATTCCCCCTTTTTGGGGGGGGGGGGGGTGTTGAAAAGGGACTAAACTGCTTCTTAATATTTATCAAAATAAAATCCTCTCTAAAATGCAGTAGAATATTTTCATACCTGAATAAAATACACTTTTTCAAGAAATTCTTTGACTCAACTATCAATAAACTGATTCAAAGTTATTGTTTACCTAAATTAAGATGGGTGAGCATACATATAGTCAGTCACTATTTCTTTATCCCATAATTTTATAGGAATTTGATTCATCAATGTTGGGGATAACAATACATATTAAGATTTTTTTTTTTTTTTAACGTGAATAATCCAAAGTAATATTCAATAAAGTTTGATCACTTATTGAAAAAGAAAATATACATACAGAAGAATAGCAGTAATACTTATAAATTTGTAAATGCTTATTATTTATAGCCTGAAATTTTTTTTTAAATAGAGAATCCCAACAGAAATAACACACACCGATGCTGCAGTGTGTTTGAATTTTATGTTGGGTAACTGAAACTATGTTTGAAAATAATAATAAGTACATAAAAAAGATCGGGAAAGATCTATAATAAATCTAATCTGAGAACATCGTAATCATTATACAACTTGTGATGAAATTATCAAAAAGCAAATAAAAATGTATAATTACTTACTTTAAACAATATGTCTATATATCGACGATCAACAAGCAAAATCAATAACACATAACTCTTGTTTACATTTCTGATGCTACGTACCCTCTTTTTGACCAATCAGAACGCTTGTTACAAATTCGTTGGGTTAACACTCGGGTCGGCTAATCCGAGGTGAATACGAAATTTTTTAACCCAGAGTTAACGCCGGATTAACTCTGACCTGGGAGTTCCGTGATCCGAGGTTTAAACCAGTTTTGGTGAATACGGGCGTGAGAGATGGAAAAAATATAAAAAGCTGTTAATGATTGCGATTAAACTGATTATTGCAATTTCATCCACCTCATTTTTAACCGTTTATTCCCTAACACTGCTTACCATATCCACTGAAAACATTCAGTTTTGTAAGTTATTGATATTTAACAACAATAACGCCCGTATTCACCAACGCGGGTTAACTCCCGAGTTAGTGTTAAATGCTGGGTTTCTCAAAATCGGTATTCACCAAGCTAAATTCGTGAGTTAACACTGGTTTTAACCCCATGATTTTAATCCTCCGAAATCGGAGAGTTAACTCACGGATTGCCTGTGAACGTGGGTTAGCGCATGCGTAGTAACATATAAACAAATAAAATCGAGGGGGTCTCTCAATGTGAGAAATCGTGTACGAGATTACGGAATCACCTTGATTACAGCTGATTCAGCGGATTACTATGATTACATGTGATTATACCTGATTACAACTAGATTACATGTGATTATGCCTGATTACACCTAGATTACAGCTGTTTACACTTCATTACAGGTGATTTCACTTGGAAATACGTGATTACACGTGATTAAATTGCTAAAATTTATGATTTAACAGTTTTACTCGATTTTACTGCCTTCCAAACATCTGTTTTTTTTTTTTTTTCTTTTTTTAAGATTTGTCCAAAATAAGAAATAAGTATCAAGCAGGACGGTGATTTACCTATCACTGTTCTGCCGACAGTGGCGTAGCTAAGGGGGTGGGGTCTGAATCTCACCGCAAACGATGGGCTCGTACACTAAATCATGAATAATAAAAGTAGTAACTTCTGTTAAAACGGCAATTTTTTTTCTTTTTTTTACATGTTAACTTTTTAGATTTGTTCAAAATAAGAAAATAGTATCAAGCGGGACGGTGATTTGCCTATCACCGTTCTGCCGACAGTGGCTTAACCAAGGGGGTGGGGTCGGAATGTCCCCCCTAACGATAGGTCCGTACACTAAATCACGAATAATAAAAGTAGTAACTTCTGCTAAAACGGCAATTTTTTTTAATTTTTTTTACATGTTAACTTTTTAGATTTGTTAAAAATAAGAAAATAGTATCAAGCAGGACGATGATTTTCCTATCACCGTTCTACCGACAGTGGCGTAGCCAAGGGAGTGGGGTCGGAATGTCCCCCTCTAACGATGGGCCCGTACACTAAATCATGAGTAATAAAAGTAGTAACTTGTGCTAAAGCGGCAATTTTTTTTTTTTTACATGTTAACTTTTTAGATTTGTCCAAAATAAGAAAATAGTATCAAGCAGGACGGTGATTTGCCTATCACCGTTCTGCCGACAGTGGCTTAGCCAAGGGGGTGGGGTCGGAATGTCCCCTCTAACGATAGGTCCGTACACTAAATCATGAATAGCAAAAGTATTAACTTCTGCTAAAACGGCAATTTTTTTTCTTTTTTTTACATGTTAACTTTTTAGATTTGTCCAAAATAAGAAAATAGTATCAAGCAGGACGGTCATTTGCCTATCACCGTTCTGCCGACAGTGGCGTAGCCAAGGGTGTGGGGTCGGAATGTCCCCCCCCCCTAATGATGGGTTCGTACACTAAATCATGAATAAAAAAGTAGTAACATCTGCTAAAACGGCAAAAATTCCGAAATTTTTCGTTTTAGCAGGTATAATTTTAAAGTGTTTCTTTCGCCAGAACCATTATTTTTTTCCGTTTAATACAGGATTCCATTATAGACGTTTTCACATGTATTGTCTAAAATTTATCCACTCTATAATAACCAAGGGTGGATCCAGCACTCAATTTAGAGGGGGTCATGGCTCTTTTTTTTTGGGTGTGTGTGTGTGTGTGGGGGGGGGGGGGGGTGTTACACCACTTCATGATCAATTTTTATATTGAAGGCTATTCTCAAATTAAAACTGACGATTTTTCTGATACTTTCGCGAAATCATTTTCATTCCTAAATACAAAATATTTGCAGTAGTATTCGTTAATATATATATATATAGATTTCATTGAGATACCAAGAAATCGTAGCATTTCCCATTTTCTTATAAATGCGAAGAATGATTCAGAAATGTTGTCAAGTTAGCATTTTAAGCCAATTTTTAGGACTTGAGGGCCACAGAAATGTCATCATGAGAGAGCAATTTGCATTCGCGTCCGGAAATTTAGTTTAAAATGCCAAATTTTATGGAATTTTTGGTAAGATTCTTCGCTTTTATTGAAAAATGGAAAACAGTTTCGATCACATAGTTTCCGAATAAGTGCACTTTCAAATTTCTTGAGATTAGTAATATTTTCACGGATGTATCAGAAATTACCTAATTTTGATTTGAGTAGATATTTAAAGAGTCAGCAGAGAGATTCACATTGTTGAACAAAATTCGGAGGAGGGGGATTGAAAGAATTTAAGATATATTTCATTTTTTAATAAATTTTAGCATTTTTCTGTTGTTTACGAGGGGGGAGGGTGTCATGACCCCCGTCTCCTTTCCTTTGGATCCGTCACTGATAATAACCGCTTGAGAGCATAAATGTACTATAGTTAAATCTACGACATTAGAACATGTCTGTAACGAAGCGTGCCATAAATGGAACAAATTTAAAGTTTGACGAAATTAACACTGTACAATTTATACCCGCTAATATAAAAATCTATGTAAAATGGAACATTTATCCAGACCTTTGCGATTCCTTCTTTGTAGCAGTAAAGCCCGTGAAAAATTAAAAACAGAAACCTTTCATGATCCCGATTACGAAAGGATGGATAATCACAGAAATACTCTGGCTAAAGCGGACACCTGTTTAAAACGGTATTTTCCCGATCTCTTGTAATTCCGTTTTGAGAGATGTTATTGTAACTAGATAAAGTGTAAAACTTCATCAACGGATAATTTGGTGGGACCAATGTTGCTAAAACTTACAGTAAAAAACAGGGCCGAAACTAGGGGGATGCAGAGGGGTCATGTGTCCCAAGCGTCAGAACGAAAGGCGAGGAAAGGGGTGGGGGCGCCAAATGAAGATTTTATTTTTCATTTCATACAAACATGTATGTATATTATATATATATATATATATATACATTAAAGACAAAGTAACTCGCAAGCTAATGTTAAACCTATGGGAGCGTTCTTTTCAAATTTGTGAAACTGGAAGTAACTTTATATAAAAAAAAAAAATCTGCAACCAAAATCGAAAAATTAAACACTAACCCGGTTAGAATTCAATCATTGGTTTTCAAACATTACATCTTCGGCAAATGTCCTTTAATGCTTTTTTGTTTTAATTTTGTCCGCAATAGAACATTGAACTGGAATCTTCAGAACGTTTTGTTATCCAAATCAAATTATAAAAAACTCTGCATCCTATGCAATGAATTTAATAAACTCTACTCTTTCATCAAATATCGCTTTTAAAGAATCTTTTTTCTACGGTGTTTCTGCCTGTTTATTTTCGTGAACTTTTATTGAACTTTATTATTTTCCTCATTCCTAAGCCTTTCGTATTTGTAAATAACTTTAAACATTGTTTTCATTTTTTTTTTTTTTAATTTTTGTGTTTACATAGAAGTCATGTGTTATTTTTGTATATGTCTATACTTTCTGTTTTTATTCTGTTTTCTTTATGATTTTGTGTTTACTTATAAGTCATATGCTTGTAAATGACTATAATTGCTGTTTCTTATACTTTTATCTATGGTGCTTGGATGCCATAGTTTTCGTAATACAGTCGGCCCCACTTAATCGGGTAACGGATAATTGCATATCCCGCTTATATGCATAGAATGCCGTGGAACAAAAACGCTCCCCATAAGGTTAATGTTAAATATACTCGTTTTATCGCATAACAATCCCCGGTTAATTGCATAAATATCTCCAATCTAGTAATCCGCATTTTATAAATTCCTGTTATAGTGATGAATGGGAAGAAAGGAAGAACTTTTTGTTGTTGTAACAATGGTTTGTTATATCTACGATCGAAGAACAGAAACCGTCGTGAAAGAAGACTTTATTATCTAAATTCTAGGAAACGCATAGGAGTGTTGAATTTGGACAATTATGTTTTTCTTGTCTTTTAAGGGTGTATTCGAAAAAATATTTTTTCACCCTCTACAGCTCGAAATTTTCTGAGACATTTTCAGACTCATTTTTATAAGTAAAAACATGAAACTTGCTGGGGTGATTTCTGAAGACATGTTTAACAGGCCGTGTGATTTCATTTTCAGCTCAATTAATTAGAATTTGATTTTTAAACAATTATTTTCTCAGTATGACCATTTTTTTCATTCCAAGATCGGACGCTTCGGAAAATTCGGTTCAAAACGGCAACTTTGACAGCGTTTTTTACAATATTTTCTGCATTTATCAAAAAATTAAGAAGCACGGCACATTATATAGTTTCTAAATAAGAGAATTTCCCAGTTTGATGCGTTTGAGAACAAAAATTAATTTTAAAATGAATCAGAAAATAAGCAGTTTGGATCGAAATACACCCTTAAAGCTTGTCGTACTTGCAGTGACTCAATATGCTGGCGGTACTTTTTGGAAAATCCTGGAATCGGGGGGAAAATACAATCGGGATGGTCAAGAGAATAAAGGAACAATATTTAGCGCCGGAAATTGAGAAATACAGTATCCGAGATAGGAAAAAACAAATTTCCCTAAAATATTTTTTGTGTAGGCAACAACAACAAGAAAAAAAAAGTGATAAATTGACAAATAATTGGAAAATAAAATAAATTTATGCAGAATTTATTTATTTTCAAAGGTATAATTTAAAACAATTTTTTTTTATTTTACTTTCATTTTAATTTTACATACATTATAATGAAAAATTAAACCATGTAACGTAAATAGTGTAATAATACATTATACATTATTCCATATATTGTTATATAGAGAGTAATAATAAATTATTTAAAATTAATAATTAAAATCTAAATTATTAAAAGAATATTTTTTAAATTATTAGGTAAATGATGTTCATTAATATTTATCATATCTGTGGTATATAATCAGTTGATAACGTATACTGCTAACATTAATTGCTGTCCTCGTTTAAACGCATAACCCGCTTAAATGCATACAATTCAGTAGAACCAACTGTATGCAATTAAGCGGGGCCGACTGTGTTTCAATATATGTGTCGCTGTTTTGTGGGTCAGTTTTCTTGGCTGATTGGCGGAGGGGTTTCTTCTGCCAGGGGTTCATGCATTTGCCATTTTTTGGTTGGCTCCCTGGTTGAGTGATTGTAGCCCTTGTAGAATTCATTCTCAGCTATTTACAGAAGAAAATAAAATCATTTGAAACTATTAATATGCAAGTGAGAAATTTTTAAAAGAATGCTGTCATAGGTTTAACATTAGCGGTCCAGTTTCTTCGCGTGAATAGTGTAAGCTCTTAACTCTCAAGCTAATGTTAATCCTATGGAAGCGTTGTTTACATATTTCCTTGTAGCATTTTAATTATTATTAAATGATTTTTATTTTTAAAGAATTTTTTTTCTTTTGCATAGGGTATCTGCGGTCGACAACTTTTATTGTGCGTGAGGAGGGGGGGGGGGGTCAAAATCCATATTTGTTCCGGGCTCAAAAAAGGCTAGTTTCGGCCCTGGTAAAAAAAAATGAGTTTACATGAATACAAAAGCGGCACACTTAACATAATTTGGTGAATCTTAATTTATTTTATAATTCTATATCGAGAATTATCACCAATAGATTTAAATCTCCTACTTGAAATAGAAAAAAGTAATGTCATTGTTGGACTAGTTATTGTGAAGTTTTATTGAACTTGTTAGTTATTGCGATGTTTTGTTCGAAGTTGCGAATTTCAAAATACCTGTAAAAACCCGAATGTGATTATTCTGTTCTAAAACATGCTGATACGCTCTTTGTTGCAACAACGTCATAATTCAAAAATCGCGATTTTTTAGTTCTGATGTTGAAGTAAATGATAGATATATTATTTCAACTCTGTGAAATTTTTTGTCAATCAGCAAACAAGAAACAGGAGGCGAATTTTCTAAAGTTTTATGATCTGTTTAAAATCGTAGAATCTTTGTCAAAAGATGACTTTGATAAAATTTTCTTTTGTTCCACACACACAGAGCTTTAGGCAAGGAAGTGTGTGTGTGTGTGTGGGGGGGGGGGGGTCTGGATGCCCTTCCCGAATGAGGTACGAGTTTACTGAATAAATCATATGCATACAGTCAAATCCGGTCAAATCTGTTGACTACCTTAAAGATTGGTAAAAAATTTAGTTTTTGTCAGGTTTTCGACTTAGCTTTCATAATAGTATGGTATTTATTTCATTTTCATTTAAGGCAAGATTCCGTTATAGACAGGTTCATTTTTCACAGGGTTAGAGTATACAGTGTATATGTATAGGGGAATGAAGTTTTAAGTTAAATAAAAGCTTATAATATATAAATAGTTTCTCTTTTACAATATCTTCTAAAACAGTTGTCGTTTTCTACTTTAAAGTATACACATTTGAGTAGCATACTTGTATATGCTGTATATTCTAGCAAATATCGCAAAGCTCAAATAAACATATTTACACACAGAAATGTTATTTAATAAATAACTGAAATAGTTATGCCACACTAATAAGTAACATTTGCATTAACAAATATTCTGGATTTATGTTTGAGCTGTGTGTTAAATGCTGAAATACATGGTATGTTACACTAAGAAACAATCTAGGTTATTTAACCCTTATTTACATTTTATTTCCGTAGAAAACCTTTTTTTTTAACGGTGTATATACTCAGCCTTTCTATATTATAGGGATTCTAAAATCCTTTTCTAATCTACAAAGTTATTTTAGTAATACATTCAATTACAGAGATTGGTCTTACTCTTTATCTTCATAAGCTATTTTGTAAAGTATAAATAAGGAAATACAATCTTAAAGTTTATTAAAATTCTATTATTACACAAATATTCTAATATATATATATGTGTGTGTGTGTGTGTGCATGCATTTTTGCGTATGTAAAATATTTTAGGTATGTAAAAGAAAGTCTGTATTAAAGGAATAGCAAGGGGCAGTTAAAAAAATTGTGTTTGAGACATTTTTTTTTGTCTTTAGAGGTAAACGTTGAGAATGGACCACGAAAATCTTCCTATGTGAAAACAAAATCGTAAGATATCTAAAAAAAATCGTTTTATACAGGTTTCCCTTTTATAAGTTATATTTGCAAGTTTAGTAACTCTTCAATCGGGACAATGAATTTTTCTGTTTAAGATTACATTGTATACAGGTTCTGTTTTCATAGGTTTTTTTTTTTTTTTTGGTATATATGACAAGGTTTGGACCTATTCCGAAAAAATTTCCTGACTTCGGAACTGTCTGCCGAGCCAAGCCATAAAAAGTAACCAAGCGTCAAACAAATGTAAAGAACTTAACCGAACTTAACAATAGACAACTTAACTGCTTATTATACAGGATACAACTTTTCCATATTAAATCGAATAAACATGGCAAAAAAAAATCTGGTTTTTGAGTTCATATAAGCTTACACTTGGCACGCGAAGAAACACGCAAGCTAATGTTAAATCTGTGAGAGCGTTCTTTTCAAATTTCTCACTTGCATTTTAATATCTTTAAATAATTTTGTTTTCTTAGTTTATCTGAGATTGATCTTTAATGTTTCTAGTTTGTACGTTTTCGATTTTAGAAGATTTATTTTTCGCAATTTCTCAAAGTGACAAATAACATATATATATGCAACTAAAATCGAAAAAGTAAATACTGTTAACCAACCTCAGCCATTCCAAGAAAGAAAAATAAAACATTTAAAAGAAAGAGAGATTTTCAATAGAGCAATCCCATAGGTTTAACATCAGCGTTCCAGCTTCTTTGCGTGACTAGTTACACAAAGAAACTCAACTCTAATGTTAAACCTATGGGAGAAATCTTTATACATTTCTTGCTTATATTTTAATATTTTTAAAGGATTTGTTTTTGCATAGAATACCCGAGGACGATTCGATAGATACCCATCGTTGTGGATTTCGATTTTAATTAGTTTTTTCATATGGAAACGCTTTCATTTTTGGAACCGGTTCTGAAAATAAAATTATCCTCATTTAAAAAACTAATCAAAATTGAAACAAACACGACAATGGGTATCGACCTCGGGAATCGTATAAAGAAATTATTTTGTGTACGATAATTTAACAGTAAATTTTAAAATATTTCGAGAAATCTGTAAAGATTGCTCCTATAGGTTTAACATTAGCATTTAAGTTTGTCAGAGTGACGGAAAGGGTTGAAAAACACTCGCACGCTAATGTTAAACCTATGGGAGTGTTCTTTTCAGAATTCTCACTTGAATTTTTATTTTTTTTTCATAAATGATACGTGAAGTCAATGAGTCGATAGCTACCGTTGTGCGTTTTTACTTTTTCGTAGCATTTTTTTTTTTTTTTAATACGAGTATACTTCGCCTTTGTTTGCATTTTTCTCGGTATTTTTACAACTACCGTAAAAAATGTGAAAATGAAATCTGTCTATAACGGAATCCTATTTTCAATGAAAAATATTCCATGTTCCCCTCGATATTTCCAAAATAAAGGATACCGACAATTATACTTTCTATGATGGAAACCTGTATAAAGCGGAATTTTTTTCGGATTGTTTAGATTTCGTTATTTGACAAGACTAATTATGTAGTTCAGCCTAGAGGTCGACACGGGCCAAACGAGCAGAATTAAGACAATTTTTTCAACGGGCCGATAAACAAAATAAACGGGCCAGGTCCGTCCGGTAAAAAAATTGCACGTGCCAGCCGGGCCGATAAAAAAATTTAGCAGTCCTGCGACCAGATATAAAAATTTAAACGAAGCCGACAAAATGATCTATTTTCAATTAATATGGCTTTCGCGAGAATAAGTATAAATGTAATGTGCGTCACGAACCAATGCTAGTTTGACAACATCAATACAGAAATGTAACATGTCCAATGTAGAGATCGGCATCAGAGAGCTACATGATGTCTGACCCGGGCTCTTTTATTTTATTTTTATTTTATTTTTTTTTAGCAGATTTGTGCTGGTCTGAGATCAGGCTTGCTTTTCTTTTTATATATGGTCGAGCAGGGCCAGAATTGTTTTCAGTATGTGTAGGGTAGGCAATGTGTTTCGTAAAAATATTAATAGCCTTAATGAACTTCTGTTAACGTACTTTTCAGAAATATACCTTAAGGTGGTTCTCAAATTCACTGCCCAACAACTCAAAACTTTGACACATTTTCTGACTAATTTTTTTTAACTGTGAAGGTATAAAATTGACAAGCCACTGAAGGGATTTGGAATCTAATAGCATTTTCCATTTTTGGATAAATAAATCACTTGTCGAGTTATAACAGATTCTTATCACGTGGCTGCATATTTTTTTCCTTTCCCATGCAGTCGCTTCCTGAAATTTCATTCAAAACGCTAAATTTGACATTATCAAAGATATATTGCCTTTATCAAAAAACGTCATTCGATTACTAGTTTCTGAATAAGAACACTTGCCAATCTTATGAGTTTCCGAGAAGAAATGGATTAAGAAATGTGTCAAAGTAGCTCCTTTGGATTTGAGGAAAGCCTTAAGGGGTCTGGTCACTCAGCTTCGGAATTATGCTCCGTAATGTTTTATGTCTATGGACTTTTGAGGCATTCGTAATATTTCAAATATCTTCTCGAGGAAATTCATATTTTTAACATCTTTTTTCGGTGTACTCTTCTTAAAGGATCTCTTTTTTTTTCTTAGTTTTTAAAATATTTCTAAAATCTACGCCGAATTTAATATTTTATGTGTCAAAAGCGGGCGAACTCTGAGTACGATTTTAACACTTCATATAAAATTAACTCTATACTTTAGAAATATTTTGAGAACTAAGAAAAGAGACATCTTTTAGGAAGTGCACACAAAAAATAGAAGTTTAAAATATTAATTTCCCGAGGAGATATTTTAAATATACGAATGCATCAAATGTACATAGACTTTACATTAGAGAGGGAAAAATCGGAAGCTGAGAGACCAGCCCCCTTAATAACGGCCAGTGAAATATTTTCACGAATCTACTTTTTATTATACAGCTTCAAAAGATTTGTTTTTTTTTATCCTTTTTTTTCTAAACTACATTAATTTTTTAATGAATCCTTATTTGAATGTTGAAACGTCTAAGAATCTAAGTAATCATTAATGTTGCTATTGTGTATTTTCTGTCTTGCGAACACATCTTAATTTTAAAACGTACTGCATAATTATCCCATAAATATGTATGCAGTATTCTTTAAAGGAATTATATGCATAGGCGTAGCGTCGGGGGGGGGGGGCACGGGGGGGGCGTGTGCCCCCCCAACCTTCTACACCCCAGGCGGCAGAACAGAAAGGGGCGCCAAATGAAGATTTTTTTTGTCTTTACATACAAAAATATATATATGTATTTATATTGAATTTGCATAAAAAAATCTTACAGCCGGAAAATCCAAAAGTAAAACTGAACTAAATGCATTGAAATTTACAATTATATAAAAAAGATTCATCTATAATAGAAGACTGCAAATGAATTGGAAAAAAGAGCTTTTGTCTTGAACATTATTCTTTCTCCAATTCCAAGTATACCGAAAGGCGAAGGGGGCGCCAATGAAGATTTTGTTTGACTCTGACTTTTCTGATGAAAAGACTCCTTGAAGACTGTTCAATTTGTTTTCTTTCTCTCCCTGAGCAGTGTTGAGCTTTCATTTGTCCTGTCTTAATATGGGCGAGATCGGGTGGCTGCCCGGGACAGGTTTGGATAGGTAAGGAGGCCTACCAATTGGCTTTAGCTCAACAAGCCCCACCCAGGATGCCCGGGATAATAAAAACTAACGGGAGAATGAGTCAGGGCCGAAACCAAGGGGGTGGAGAGTGGGCATGCGCCCTGGGCGCTACGCGAAGGGGGCGCCAGATGAAAATTTGTTTTACCGTTTTATACAATATATATATATGTGCGTGTGAAATTTGTGTAAAATATTTTTTAGCTGAAAAATCAAAAAGAAAAGCTGAGTAAAGTGCATTAAAATTGTCCAATAGATAAAAAGATTACCCTACAATATACAAGACAGTAAATGAATAACTCCATTCTTTTTCTTATAATTACTTTTTTACATGCATATCACCATATCTGGCCTTAGATGGGGCGAGGTTAGGTGACTGACTGGGACAATAAACACCAAACGGTCGAAAATTCACAAAATGAAAAGTAAAAATTTTATAATTTTGTTGTTTTTGTTTTGAGTCACACATAAATGTGAAAATTAGCTTTGAAAATTAAATTTGCAAAGTTGGGTAAAGTATGTAGACATATCTATCTATAAATACGAAGAGTGATATAAGTGATAATTCCACAAAACTGGTGTAGATAGTACAGGAAGATATTTTACAATCTAGAATTCATTTTTATGCGTACAGTAAATCCAATTTTTTAGTTCCTGAAACAATGTGACTCATATCACTATGACATTAAAGTACCTCATTTGTAATAATTTCTAATACTACAACAATAAAATCTAGAAAAATGAAATATGTCTATAATGGACTTTTGTCTTAAATGAAAAAGAACTGCATGGTTTCAACAGAAATAATACCAACAGTTATATCTGCTAAGACGGAAACCTGTATAAAGCGGAATTATTTCCGCTTCCTTTCGATTTTTTTCACAGTTTTTAATGAATAAATATTTGACAAAGCTGGTTATATATTTCAATATAATGTATTTTATTGTTACACATTTTAAATTTTAAAGTTAGTCCTCTAATAGAAACTTTCGTAAATTTCTCTTTGTAAATTTATTTGCGGAGTAAGGAGGGGGGCGCCAAAATCCATGTTTGCCCCGGGTGAAAATATAGCTAGTTTCGGCCCTGGAAGGAGTGCACAAAGTAAAATGCTTTAGTAAAACCCTTTAAAAGAAAAAAAAATTAGTATAGTATTTGCAGTGGTACAGTAAAAAATCTCCCACAGGGCGCCATGGTTAATAAAGTTGCCCCAGCGTTTATCCCCCAAATGATTTTTTCACTTCTTTTTGCCTCCTTGCCCTTAAACTTCTTCAGTCATCACGAATTTCGTCAAAAAATCTCTGAAACAAATACCGAATATTATTTTCGTCAATCGGTCATAGAAAAATTAACGAAATTTGACAAAGGATCGTGTAAAGAAAATCGTGAATTCCATAAAACGATCGGCGGAAAAAAATGCGAATTTTGCTATTTCGTCGTCGAAAAAAATCGCAAATCTCCTCTAAGGACCGTGGAAAAATATCTCTAATTTTATCAAAGGTTGCGGAAACAAATGGCGGTCACGAAAAAATCATCGCAAATTTCGTCAAAGAATGCACAAAATATTACGAATTTTGTCTAACGACCAAGAGAAAAAAATTGCAAATTTCGTCAAATGGTCGCGAATAAAAAGACAACAGGGATGATTCTGAGTAAAAAAAAAAAAAAAAAAAATTCTGAAATTCACAGCAAATTTTCTGAAAGGTTACAGCAAAGGAGGAAAAGGGGGGAAATCTACCGGTCCCAATTATGCGTTTTTTCGGCTGTCCTTCAGCGAAATTCGCGTTTTCCCGCGATCCTTCGACGAAATTTGTGTTTCTTTATCGCGATCCTTTGACGAAATTCGCGCTTTCCCGCGATCTTTTGATAAATAATGCGTTTTCTGCAATCCCTTGGTGAAATGTGTTTTTCGCGATTCCCAGACGAAGTTGGCGTTTTTTCGTGATCCCTTGTAGAAATTCGTGTTTTTTTCCCGCGATTCTTTAGCGAAATTCGTTTTTCTGCAATCCCTTGAAGAAATTGGCGACTTTTTTCTGTGATCGATTGTCGAAATTGATTTTTTCGCCGACCATTTGCGAAATTCGCGATACTTTTTATGCCCGAATTTTAGGATTGATGACCGATTTTTTTCAAATTTTCGGACCTGAATGCCTTAAATTTTCCGAAAATGCAGAACAGAATCATTACCCCTGAAACGAGGCGAATTTGGTCAAATAATCGCGTAAAAAATGGAGAATTTAAACAAATAATCAAGAATTTCGTAAGTCTGTTTTGAAAATAAAATCACAAATTTCAATAAACTATCGCGGAAAAGAATCCGAATTTCGTCAAATGATATCTGAAACAAACAGCGAGTACCATCAATCGGTCGCGGAAAAAATATATATCGCGAATTTCGACAAGTGGTGGCGGAGAAAAAATTTCCCCTGTTTGTCGCAGAAAAAATCGCGAATTTTGGCAAAGTCGAAAGAGCTTGAAAAAAAGTCGTGAATTCCGTGAAACGATCGCCCCCAAAAAATTGAGAAATTTGCAATAGGTCATGGGAAAAATTGCGAAATATCCTTCAACGATCGTAGCAAAAGATAGCGAAAAGAAATAACTATTATCATTAATCGATTGGGAAAAAATCGCGAATTTTTGCAATTCTTCAAGGAAAAAATCGCGAATCTCCTCAAACAACTGTAAAACATATCTTGAATTTTACCAAAGGTTATGGAAACAAATGGCGATTTTCGTCATTCGGTCGCGGATAAATCATCGTAAATTTCGTCAAAAGAATGGACAAAAATTGCGAATTTCGTCTAACGATCACAAAAAAATGGCAAATTTCGTCACATGGTCGCGGGCAAAAAACAAAAAATTGAGAATTTAACCAAATGATCGCGTAAAAAATCACGAATTTTACTTGGTCATGAAAGGAAAATCACGAATTTTGACAAACGATCTAGAAAAGAATCGGGAATTTCGCCAAAGGATCTCTGAAACAAATAGTAACTACCATCAATCGGTCTCGGAAAATATGTATCGCGAATATGGACAAGTGGTGGCGGAAAAAAAAATCGATTTCGTCAATCTGACGTAGAAAAATTTGCGACATTTGGCAAAGGGTCGCGGAAAAAATCGCAAAATCTTTTTCAACGATTGTATAAAAAGATCTCGGAAAAAAATAAGTATTTTCGTCAACAGATTGGAGGGGGAGGGGGCGAAGTCGAGAATTTTGGAATTCGTCGAGGAAAAAATCGCGAATCTCTTCAAACAGCCGTTGAAAAAGTGTGTTTGGGAAGATGACTTTACAGGTGCTATGAAGAAGCAAGATCAAATATTTTCAGTAAAAACAGTTACTGAAATCCGGAAAAGGTCACCTTTTTTCTTGAAATAGCGCTTTTTAATGGTTTTCGGCCTAAAATAGTCGCCATAGCCGCCGGATGCTGAAAATAGTCGCTTTTAGTAGCAAGTGGCTGCCCTGCAATTGTATGTTAAGAAAAATCGGAATTTTTTTGAGAAATTGTGTCGAGCCGAACCGGGACTGATTTAATTGATTTTTTCGCGGGCCGGGCTTGTTTTCACTGTTTTTTGTACGAGCCGGGCCTGGTCGTAAACTGTGAAAATATAAACGGGCTGGGCTCGGCCTGGGCCTTGCGGTCCGTGCAGACCTCTAGTGTCCCCCCCCCAGGGCCGTGCAAAGAGCGGGCTGAAGAAGTGGTCGCCCCGGGCGCGAAATTTAGGCTGCAAACCACGGTTTTAATTTATTCATTTTTCGGGGAATTTCTTTTTCTCTCTTGATCATTTTTTCCCCCTTTCGCTAAACATCATGAACTCTCTAACAAATAAGCGCAATTTTCTTTTATGTTATTCAGTTGTTCTGAATTCCTAAATTAAAATTAAACCTTTTAAAGTTCCAAAATAAACGCGAAATATTTATTCGATAGAATTTATGTTTCTGCACTTTATCAATTTTATTACACCTATCACAAAAAGAAAGATTTTTTTTATTGGAGGGCGGAGGGGGAAAGCGCAAAATTGAAAATTCGCTCGGGGCGCCGTTTTTACTACGCACGACCTTGGTGCCCCCCCAAAATTTCTGGTCACGCTACGCCTATGATTATATGATAAGAAAAATCTGAATTTTTTGTAGAAATTGTATCGGCTCAGGCCGACCTTTAAGGGTGTATTCCAATCCAAACTGCTTATTTTCTGATTCATTTTTGCATTCATTTTAGCACTACTTTTGCATAGTTGCATTACAATATGGATATATATATATATATATATACTTTTTTTTTTTTTTTTTTTTTTTTTTTTAATTAAGAGGTTCGAGTATTTTGGGTTCGGGTCGAAATGTGGAGGATGAAATTTTTTGTCGTGCTCAGATCTCGTTTCGGGTTCGAATCTACCCTGTATCGAGTTGGGCAAACAAAACTAAACCCGACTGATAGTTTGAATCGGATCCGGCTAAACTGAATATTTTTCAGAGAGGTTCGAATTGATTTATATTTTTCGAGTTGGGTTAACTTAAATTTCTTTTGGTGGGTGGGTTCGATTCTACCCGATTTCTCAAAATATTCTCCAAAATATACTTAAAAATGAAACAACATATTACTTGGGTATCAAGGAGCACATATACAGGAATATTGTTTTTCTTCATAAAAAATATAATTGATACTAGAAATACAATTGTAGGCTACTTTTCCATTATTCCATTGTGGATTTTTATGTTTATTTTTTCAGTTTTGGGGTGGGATTGGGTTCGGATTGAAACTTGTCCGTTCTGGGTCGAAGTTTGTCAGATTAGGATCAATTAATCCAACTAATTTTTTTAAACTGGTTCAGGCTGAGAGGATATATAATTTACAGGTTCGGGTCGGGTATGACCCAAACCACACAGGATTCTATGCTCTCAAAATAATCCGTGAGTTAAACTAATTTTTCCCTTGATTATCTTTTATTAAAACATGAAAATTTGCGCTTTTTTACCCATTCCTCTCCCCACCCAAATATATATATATATATATTATATGCCCGACCCGCGCAGGACTCTAATCCGGCCCCCCTGTCGGGATACTATGCCCCCCCTCCCGTGGGGCAAGTTTTGGCGCCGCACCTGACTGCAACCTTAATGTTAAACCTATGGGAGCGTTCTTTAAAAAACGTTCTCGCTTGCATTTTAATAGTTTTAAATGATTTTTTTTCTATTTTCGTTGCATATTTTTTAAATTTTACTTTTGGTTATTTTTACGTGTTTGGATTTTTTAACTGTAAGACAATTTTATCAAAATTCCATATATATATACATTTTCCTATCAAATGACAAACAAAATTTCCATTTGGCGCTCTCTTCGCCTAGGGCCGAAACTAACCTTTTTTACACCCGAGGCAAGCATGGATTTTGGCGCCCCCCCCCCATCTTCCACAAAGTATATTTACAAAGAGAATTTTACTAATTTTCTAACAGCCGACTTATTTAAAAATTTAAAACATGTAATCTTAAAATATGTAATACTGAACTACGTAATCTACAATGGCGGATCCAAGGGAGAGGTCACGGTGGTCATTACTCCCCTCTAAACATCAACAAAAATATTCTAAAGATCATTTTAAAAATAAAATATACAGTTAGATTTCCGATTATCCGAGTCCTGCTTAACCGAGTTTCCGCTTTCACCGAGTTATTTTCTTCTGATGGACTGATGGCTTCTATTATTATGAAACAGCCATTATAAAAGAAGTGTTAGGTGAAGATGAAACAGCAGTCATAAAAAGTTAGAACTCTGATTTTCTGGTCAGAATGGGAAAAAAAATGGCCATAATATTTTTTGGCAAAAAAAAATTATGGCTATTTTTTTTCCATTCTGACCAGAAAATCAGAGTTCTAACTTTTTACGACTGCTCTTTCATCTTCACCTAACACTTCATTTATAATGGCTGTTTTGTAATAATAGAAGCCATCAGTCCACCAGAAGAAAATGATCCATTCCAAAGGTATAAGCCTTCATTTGGCGCCCCTTTGTTCTGGCGCCCGGGACACCTGCCCCTCTGCCACCCCTTAGTTTCGGCCCTGGCCTTTCGTTCTTACGCCCGAGCAAGTGCCGCTCCCTCTGCCCTAAACTAGAAAAACTATTACCTAAACTACTACCCAGAAAAAGTTAGAAAATTGCCCCCCCCCCCCCGGGTGACAATTATCACTCCCTCCTATCTTTATTTTTTTTTATATGTTATAAATAATATATATCAGATTTAAAAAATTTGCTTGCGGTCCCTCTCATCTCCCGCGTATTTTAAATAGACTTAGTCGACATTAACTTGTAATATATTAGAATGTAATCTAAGTTATATTTAAAATACATATAATTGGAATTGACCTACAATCCATTAGGGGTTAACTGGATTATACAATTAAAAACGTAATTGAAATCATCTTTTAATCCATTGCAGGTTAATTAGATTATATAATTAAAAGAGTAATCGAAATCCGCACGTAATCGATTAAAATTAATGTAATTAAATCTTAAAATGTTAAATAAGAATTGATTTGTAATCCTTTACACAATTACCGGGTTATACAACTCAAAAGCTTAAAATGAAATTACTTTTCAGTGCTCTGCGTGTTAATCAATTGCATTATGAGGTGATTATAATGTATTTTAATTTAATCAATAATTTCATTACTCTGTAATCAGATTCTGCCCCAACACTGGTCATATCCATTGAAAATTATTCATATTTTATCGGTTTTGTTTGAATTTTTAAATCGGGTTCGACAGCCCGCGGATTTTTTTTTCTTTGTTGTTGTTGCCCCAGCTCGCCCGTTAAAAATATGTCCTAATGCTGCCGGGCCGACCAGTTTGAAAGTTTCCCTCCATTACGATGGCCCCATGCCGACCGCTAATGTGATGACCGTTCTTTGAATAAAATCAAACACAAATTCTTGAGAAAGCCCCCCCCCCCCCCACACAGACTACTTTCTTATCTAGCTTATCTCTTTCCTCATCTGTGAGCTCGCCTTTCTGCCATTTCCGAGGGCATTTCTCATTTCTGCTTTTGCCTTCCCGCCTTCCCCAACTTCCGTCTAAACTGAAGACAGCAACAGGAAGAAGACAGAATGGCGACAAAATAGATATTTCTCAAGATTTTTAATTCGAGATTACACTTGATTATACATGATTATACTATGATTATATTGATTACATGTGATTACGTTAAGATTTCATTGATTACCACCGATTACATGTGATGACAGGATTACGCATGATTAAGACTTGATTACAGTATGATTTCACTGATTACAGGAACGGTTGTACGAGATTACACCCCATTGAGAGACCCCTCGGTTTTGATCAGGCGAGGGGTCTCTCAATGGGGTGTAATCTCGTACAACCGTTCCTGTAATCAGTGAAATCATACTGTAATCAAGTCTTAATCATGCGTAATCATGTCATCACATGTAATCGGTGGTAATCAATGAAATCTTAACGTAATCACATGTAATCAATATAATCATAGTATAATCATGTATAATCAAGTGTAATCTCGAATTAAAAATCTCGAGAAAAATCTATTTTGTCGCCATTCTGTCTTCTTCCTCTCGCTGTCTTCAGTTTAGACGGAAGTTGGGGAAGGCGAAAGCAGAAATGAGAAATGCCCTCGGAAATGGCAGAAAGGAGAGCTCACAGATGAGGAAAGAGATAAGCTAGATAAGAAAGTAGTCTGTGTGTGTGTGTGGGGGGGGCTTTCTCAAGAATTTGTGTTTGATTTTATTCAAAGAACGGTCATCACATTAGCGGTCGGCATGGGGCCATCGTAATGGAGGGAAACTTTCAAACTGGTCGGTCCGGCAGCATTAGGACATATTTTTAACGGGCGAGCTGGGGCAACAACAACAAAGTAAAAAAAAAATCCGCGGGCTGTCGAACCCGATTTAAAAATTCAAACGAAACCGATAAAATATGAATAATTTTCAATGGATATGACCAGTGTTGGGGCAGAATCTGATTACAGAGTAAGGAAATTATTGATTAAATTAAAATACATTATAATCACCTCATAATGCAATTGATTAACACGCAGAGCACTGAAAAGTAATTTCATTTTAAGCTTTTGAATTGTATAACCTGATAATTGTGTAAAGGATTACAAATCAATTCTTATTTAACATTTTAAGATTTAATTAGATTAATTTTAATCGATTACGTGCGGATTTCGATTACTCTTTTAATTATATAATCTAATTAACCTGCAATGGATTAAAAGATGATTTCAATTACGTTTTTAATTGTATAATCCAGTTAACCTGTAATGGATTGTAGGTCAATTCCAATTATATGTATTTTAAATATAACTTGGATTACATTCTAATATATTACAAGTTAATGTCGACTAAGTGTATTTAAAATACGCGGGAGATGAGAGGGACCGCAAGCAAATTTTTTAAATCTGATATATATTATTTATAACATATAAAAAAAAATAAAGATAGGAGGGAGTGATAATTGTCACCCGGGGGGGGGGGGCAATTTTCTAACTTTTTCTGGGTAGTAGTTTAGGTAATAGTTTTTCTAGTTTAGGGCAGAGGGGGCGGCACTTGCTCGGGCGTAAGAACGAAAAGCCAGGGCCGAAACTAAGGGGTGGCAGAGGGGGCATGTGCCCCGGGCGCCAGAACAAAGGGGCGCCAAATGAAGGCTTATACCTTTGGAATGGATCATTTTCTTCTGGTGGACTGATGGCTTCTATTATTACGAAACAGCCATTATAAATGAAGTGTTAGGTGAAGACGAAAGAGCAGTCGTAAAAAGTTAGAACTCTGATTTTCTGGTCAGAATGGAAAATCTTCACCTACTGTTTCATCTTCACCTAACACTTCTTTTATAATGGCTGTTTCATAATAATAGAAGCCATCAGTCCATCAGAAGAAAATAACTCGGTGAAAGCAGAAACTCGGTTAAGCAGGACTCGGATAATCGGTACTCTAACTGTATATTTTATTTTTAAAATGATCTTTAGAATATTTTTGTTGGTGTTTAGAGGGGAGTAATGACCCCCGTGACCTCCCCCTTGTATCCGCCATTGTAGATTACGTAGTTCAGTATTACATATTTTAAGATTACATATTTTAAATTTTTAAATAAGTCGGTTATTAGAAAATTAGTAAAATTCTCTTTGTAAATATACTTTGTGGAAGAGGGGGGGGCGCCAAAATCCATGCTTGCCCCGGGTGTAAAAAAGGTTAGTTTCGGCCCTAGGCGAAGAGAGCGCCAAATGGAAATTTTGTTTGTCGTTTGATAGAAAAATGTATATATATATGGAATTTTGATAAAATTGTCTTGCAGTTAAAAAATCCAAACACGTAAAAATAACCAAAAGTAAAATTTAAAAAATATGCAACGAAAATAGAAAAAAAAAATCATTTAAAACTATTAAAATGCAAGCGAGAACGTTTTTTAAAGAACGCTCCCATAGGTTTAACATTAAGGTTGCAGTCAGGTGCGGCGCCAAAACTTGCCCTACGGGGGGGGGGCATAGTATCCCGACAGGGGGGCCGGATTAGAGTCCTGCGCGGGTCGGGCATATAATATATATATATATATATTTGGGTGGGGAGGGGAATGGGTAAAAAAGCGCAAATTTTCATGTTTTAATAAAAGATAATCAAGGGAAAAATTAGTTTAACTGACGGATTATTTTGAGAGCATAGAATGCTGCGTGGTTTGGGTCATACCCGACCCGAACCTGTAAATTATATATCCACTCAGCCTGAACCAGTTTAAAAAAATTAGTTGGATTAATTGATCCTAATCTGACAAACTTCGACCCAGAACGGACAAGTTTCAATCCGAACCCAATCCCACCCCAAAACTGAAAAAATAAACATAAAAATCCACAATGGAATAATGGAAAAGTAGCCTACAATTGTATTTCTAGTATCAATTGTATTTTTTATGAAGAAAAACAATATTTCAGTATATGTGCTCCTTGATACCCAAGTAATATAATGTTTCATTTTTAAGTATATTTTGGAGAGAATATTTTGAGAAATCGGGTAGAATCGAACCCACCCACCAAAAGCAATTTAAGTTAACCCAACTCGAAAAATATAAGTCAATTCGAACCTCTCTGAAAAAATATTCAGTTTAGCCGGATCCGATTCAAACTATCAGTCGGGTTTAGTTTTGTTTGCCCAACTCGATACAGGGTAGATTCGAACCCGAAACGAGATCTGAGCACGACAAAAATTTCATCCTCCACATTTCGACCCGAACCCAAAATACTCGAACCTCTTAATTTAAAAAAAAAAAGTATATATATATATATATATCCATATTGTAATGCAACTATGCAAAAGTAGTGCTAAAATGAATGCAAAAATGAATCAGAAAATAAGCAGTTTGGATTGGAATACACCCTTAAAGGTCGGCCTGAGCCGATACAATTTCTACAAAAAATTCAGATTTTTCTTATCATATAATTCCTTTAAAGAATACTTCATACATATTTATGGGATAATTATGCAGTACGTTTTAAAATTAAGATGTGTTCGCAAGACAGAAAATACACAATAGCAACATTAATGATTACTTAGATTCTTAGACGTTTCAACATTCAAATAAGGATTCATTAAAAAATTAATGTAGTTTAGAAAAAAAAGGATAAAAAAAAAACAAATCTTTTGAAGCTGTATAATAAAAAGTAGATTCGTGAAAATATTTCACTTGCCGTTATTAAGGGTGCTGGTCTCTCAGCTTCCGATTTTTCCCTCTCTAATGTAAAGTCTATGTACATTTGATGCATTTGTATATTTAAAATATCTCCTCGGGAAATTAATATTTTTAACTTCTATTTTTGTGTGCACTTCCTAAAAGATGTCTCTTTTCTTAGTTCTCAAAATATTTCTAAAGTATAGAGTTAATTTTATATGAAGTGTTAAATTCGTACTCACAGTTCGCCCGCTTTTGACACATAAAATATTAAATTCAGCGTAGATTTTAGAAATATTTTGAAAACTAAGAAAAAAAAAGAGATCCTTTAAGAAGAGTACACCGAAAAAAGATGTTAAAAATATGGATTTCCTCGAGAAGATATTTGAAATATACGAATACCTCAAAAGTCCATAGACTTAAAACATTACGGAGCAGAATTCCGAAGCTGAGTGACCAGCCCCCTTAAGGCTTTCCTCAAATCCAAAGGAGCTACTTTGACGCATTTCTTAATCCCTTTCTTCTCGGAAACTCATAAGATTGGCAGGTGTTCTTATTCAGAAACTAGTAATCGAATGACGTTTTTTGATAAAGGCAATATATCTTTGATAATGTCAAATTTAGCGTTTTGAATGAAATTTCAGGAAGCGACTGCATGGGAAAGGCAAAAAATATGCAGCCACGTGATAAGAATCTGTTATAACTCGACAAGTGATTTATTTATCCAAAAATGGAAAATGCTATTAGATTCCAAATCCCTTCAGTGGCTTGTCAATTTTATATACCTTCACAGTTAAAAATTAGTCAGAAAATGTGTCAATGTTTTGAGTTGTTGAGCAGTGAATTTGAGAACCACATTAAGGTATATTTCTAAAAAGTACATTAACAGAAGTTCATTTAAGCTATTAATATTTTTACGAAACACATTGCCTACCCTACACATACTGAAAACAATTCTGGTCCTGCTCGACCATGTATAAAAAGAAATGCAAGCCTGATCTTAGACCAGCACAAATCTGCTAAAAAAAAAAAAAATAAAATAAAATAAAATAAAAGAGCCCGGGTCAGACATCATGTAGCTCTCTGATGCCGATCTCTACATTGGACATGTTACATTTCTGTATTGATGTTGTCAAACTAGCATTGGTTCGTGACGCACATTACATTTATACTTATTCTCGCGAAAGCCATATTCATTGAAAATAGCTCATTTTGTCGGCTTCGTTTAAATTTTTATATCTGGTCGCAGGCCTGCTAAATTTTTTTATCGGCCCGGCTGGCACGTGCAATTTTTTTACCGGACGGACCCGACCCGTTTATTTTGTTTATCGGCCCATTGAAAAAATTGTCTTAATTCTGCTCGTTTGGCCCGTGTCGGCCTCTAGGCTGAACTACATAATTAGTCTTGTCAAATAACGAAATCTAAACAATCCGAAAAAAATTCCGCTTTATACAGGTTTCCATCATAGAAAGTATAATTGTCGGTATTCTTTATTTTGGAAATATCGAGGGGAACATGCAATATTTTTCATTGAAAATAAGAATTCCGTTATAGACAGATTTCATTTTCACATTTTTTACGGTAGTTGTAAAAATACCGAGAAAAATGCAAACAAAGGCAAAGTATACTCGTATTAAAAAAAAAAAAAAAAATGCTACGAAAAAGTAAAAACGCACAACGGTAGCGATCGACTCATTGACTTCACGTATCATTTATGAAAAAAAAAAATAAAAATTCAAGTGAGCATTCTGAAAAGAACACTCCCATAGGTTTAACATTAGCGTGCGAGTGTTTTTCAACCCTTTCCGTCACTCTGACAAACTTAAATGCTAATGTTAAACCTATAGGAGCAATCTTTACAGATTTCTCGAAATATTTTAAAATTTACTGTTAAATTATCGTACACAAAATAATTTCTTTTGTATACGATTCCCGAGGTCGATACCCATTGTCGTGTTTGTTTCAATTTTGATTAGTTTTTTTAAATGAGGATAATTTTATTTTCAGAACCGGTTCCAAAAATGAAAGCGTTTGCATATGAAAAAACTAATTAAAATCGAAATGCACAACGATGGATATCTATCGAATCGTCCTCGGGTATTCTATGCAAAAACAAATCCTTTAAAAATATTAAAATATAAGCAAGAAATGTATAAAGATTTCTCCCATAGGTTTAACATTAGAGTTGAGTTTCTTTGTGTAACTAGTCACGCAAAGAAGCTGGAACGCTGATGTTAAACCTATGGGATTGCTCTATTGAAAATCTCTATTTCTTTTAAATGTTTTATTTTTCTGTCTCGGAATGGCTGAGGTTGGTTAACAGTATTTACTTTTTCGATTTTAGTTGCATATATATATATATATATTCAAATTTATTATATATATATGTTATTTGACACTTTCAGAACAGATTGCGAAAAATAAATCTTCTAAAATCGAAAACGTACAAACTAGAAACATTAAAGATCAATCTCAGATAAACTAAGAAAACAAAATTATTTAAAGATATTAAAATGCAAGTGAGAAATTTGAAAAGAACGCTCTCACAGATTTAACATTAGCTTGCGAGTTTCTTCGCGTGCCAAGTGTAAGATTATATGAACTCAAAAACCAGATTTTTTTTCCATGTTTATTCGATTTAATATGGAAAAGTTGTATCCTGTATAATAAGCAATTAAGTTGTCTATTGTTAAGTTCGGTTAAGTTCTTGGCATTTGTTTGACGCTTGGTTACTTTTTATGGCTTGGCTCGGCAGACAGTTCCGAAGCCAGGAAATTTTTTCGGAATAGGTCCAAACCTTGTCATAAAAAAAAAAAAAAAAAAAAAAAAAAAAAAAAAAAACTATGAAAACAGAACCTGTATACAATGTAATCTTAAACAGAAAAATTCATTGTCCCGATTGAAGAGTTACTAAACTTGCAAATATAACTTATAAAAGGGAAACCTGTATAAAACGATTTTTTTTAGATATCTTACGATTTTGTTTTCACAAAGGAAGATTTTCGTGGTCCATTCTCAACCTTTACCTCTAAAGACAAAAAAAGTCTCAAACAGAATTTTTTAAACTGCCCTTTGCTATTCTTTTAATACAGACTTTCTTTTACATACATAAAATATTTTACATACGCAAACATGCATGCACACACACATATATATATATATATATTAGAATATTTGTGTAATAACAGAATTTTAATAAACTTTAAAATTGTATTTCCTTATTTATACTTTGCAAAATAGCTTATGAAGATAAAGAGTAAGACCAATCTCTGCAATTGAATGTATTACTAAAATAACTTTGTAGATTAGAAAAGGATTTTAGAATCTCTATAATATAAAAAGGCTGAGTATATACACCGTTAAAAAAAAAAAAAAAAGTTTTCTACGGAAATAAAATGTAAATAAGGGTTAAATAACCTAGATTGTTTCTTAGTAGTAACATACCATGTATTTCAGCATTTAACACACAGCTCAAACATAAATCCAGAATATTTGTTAATGCAAATGTTAGTTATTATTGTGGCATAACTATTTCAGTTATTTATTAAAAAACATCTCTGTGTGTAAATATGTTTCTTTGAGCTTTGCGATATTTGCTAGAATATACAGCATATACAAGAATGCTCCCCAAATGTGTATACTTTAAAGTAGAAAACGACAGCTGTTTTAGAAGATATTGCAAAAGAGAAACTATTTATATATTATAAGTTTTTATTTAACTTAAAACTTCATTCCCCTATACATATACACTGTATACTCTAACCCTGTGAAAAATGAACCTGTCTATAACGGAATCTTGCCTTAAATGAAAATGAAATAAATACCATACTATTATGAAAGCTAAGTCGAAAACCTGACAAAAACTAAATTTTTTACCAATCTTTACGGTAGTCAACAGATTTGACCGGATTTGACTGTATGCATATGATTTATTCAGTAAACTCTTACCTCATTCGGGAAGGGCATCCAGACCCACCCCCCCCCACACACACACACACACTTCCTTGTCTAAAGCTCTGTGTGTGTAACAAAAGAAAATTTTATCAAAGTCATCTTTTGACAAAGATTCTACGATTTTAAACAGATCATAAAACTTCAGAAAATTTGCCTCCTGTTTCTTGTTTGCTGATTGACAAAAAATTTCACAGAGTTGAAATAATATATCGATCATTTACTTCAACATCAGAACTAAAAAATCGCGATTTTTGAATTATGACGTTGTTGCAACAAAGAGCGTATCAGCATGTTTTAGAACAGAATAATCACATTCGGGTTTTTACAGGTATTTTGAAATTCGCAACTTCGAACAAAACATCGCAATAACTAACAAGTTCAATAAAACTTCACAATAACTAGTCCAACAATGACATTACTTTTTTCTATTTCAAGTAGGAGATTTAAATCCATTTGGGATAATTCTCGATATAGAATTATAAAATAAATTATGATTCACCAAATTATGTTAAGTGTGCCGCTTTAGTATTCATGTAAACTCATTTTTTTTACTAGGGCCGAAACTAGCCTTTTTTGAGCCCGGAACAAATATGGATTTTGACCCCCACCCCCCCTCCTCACGCACAATAAAAGTTGTCGACCGCAGATATCCTATGCAAAAGAAAAAAAATTCTTTAAAAATAAAAATCATTTAATAATAATTAAGATGCTACAAGGAAATATGTAAACAACGCTCCCATAGGATTAACATTAGCTTGAGAGTTAAGAGCTTACACTATTCACGCGAAGAAACTGGACCGCTAATGTTAAACCTATGACAGCGTTCTTTTAAAAATTTCTCACTTGCATATTAATAGTTTCAGATGATTTTATTTTCTTCTGTAAATAGCTGAGAATGAATTTTACAAGGGCTACAATCACTTTACCAGGGAGCCAACCAAAAAATGGCAAATGCATGAACCCCTGGCAGAAGAAACCCCTCCGCCAATCAGCCAAGAAAACTGACCCAGAAAACAGCGACACATATATTGAAACACAGTCGGCCCCGCTTAATTGCATACAGTTGGATCCACTGAATTGTATGCATTTAAGCGGGTTATGCGTTTAAGCGAGGACAGCAATTAATTTTAGCAGTATACGTTATCAATTGATTATATACCACAGATATGATAAATATTACTGAACATCATTTACCTAATAATTTAAAAAATATTCTTTTAATAATTTAGATTTTAATTATTAATTTTAAATAATTTATTATTACTCTCTATATAACAATATATGGAATAAGGTATAATGTATTATTACACTATTTACGTTACATTGTTTAATTTTTCATTATAATGTATGTAAAATTAAAATGAAAGTAAAATAAAAAAAAATTTGTTTTAAATCATACCTTTGAAAATAAATAAATTCTGCATAAATTCATTTTATTTTCCAATTATTTGTCAATTTATCACTTTTTTTTTCTTGTTGTTGTTGCCTACACAAAAAATCTTTTAGGGAAATTCGTTTTTTCCTACCTCGGATACTGTATTTCTAACTTTCTGGCGCTAAATATTGTTCCTTTATTCTCTTGACCATCCCGATTGTATTTTACCCCGATTCCAGGATTTTCCAAAAAGTACCCCCAGCATATTGAGTCACTGCATGTACGACAAGCTTTAAAAGACAAGAAAAACATAATTGTCCAAATTCAACACTCGTATGCATTTCCTAGAATTTAGATAATAAAGTCTTCTTTCACGACGGTTTCTGTTCTTCGATCGTAGATATAACAAACCATTGTTACAACAACAAAAAGTTCTTCCTTTCTTCCCATTCATCACTATAACAGGAATTTATAAAATGGGGATTACTAGATTGGAGATATTTATGCAATTAACCGGGGATTGTTATGCGATAAAACGAGTATATTTAACATTAACCTTATGGGGAGCGTTTTTGTTCCACGGCATTCTATGCATATAAGCGGGGTATGCAATTATCCGTTACCCGATTAAGTGGGGCCGACTGTATTACGAAAACTATGGCATCCAAGCACCATAGATAAAAGTATAAGAAACAGCAATTATAGTCATTTACAAGCATATGACTTATAAGTAAACACAAAATCATAAAGAAAACAGAATAAAAACAGAAAGTATAGACATATACAAAAATAACACATGACTTCTATGTAAACACAAAATTAAAATAAAAACAAAATGAAAACAGTGTTTAAAGTTATTTACAAATACGAAAGGCTTAGTAATGAGGAAAATAATAAAGTTCAATAAAAGTTCACGAAGATAAACGGGCAGAAACACCGTAGAAAAAAAAGATTCTTTAAAAGCGATATTTGATGAAAGAGTAGAGTTTATTAAATTCATTGTATAGGATGCAGAGTTTTTTATAATTTGATTTGGATAACAAAACGTTCTGAAGATTCCAGTTCAATGTTCTATTGCGGACAAAATTAAAACAAAAAAGCATTAAAAGACATTTGCCGAAGATGTAATATTTGAAAACCAATGATTGAATTCTAACCGGGTTAGTGTTTAATTTTTCGATTTTGGTTGCAGATTTTTTTTTTTTATATAAAGTTACTTTCAGTTTCACAAATTTGAAAAGAACGCTCCCATAGGTTTAACATTAGCTTGCGAGTTACTTTGTCTTTAATGTATATATATATATATATATATATATATATATAATATACATACATTTTTGTATGAAATGAAAAATAAAATCTTCATTTGGCGCCCCCACCCCTTTCCTCGCCTTTCGTTCTGACGCTTGGGGCACATGACCCCTCTGCATCCCCCTAGTTTCGGCCCTGTTTTTTACTGTAAGTTTTAGCAACATTGGTCCCACCAAATTCTCCGTTGATGAAGTTTTACACTTTATCTAGTTACAACAACATCTCTCAAAACGTAATTACTAGAGATCGGAAAAATACCGTTTTAAACAGGTATCCGCTTTAGCCAGAGTATTTCTGTGATTATCCATCCTTTCGTAATCGGGATCATGAAAGGTTTCTGTTTTTAATTTTTCACAGGCTTTACTGCTACAAAGAAAGAATCGCAAAGGTCTGGATAAATGTTCCATTTTACATAGATTTTTATATTAGCGGGTATAAATTGTACAGTGTTAATTTCGTCAAACTTTAAATTTTTTCATTTATGGCACGCTTCGTTACAGACATGTTCTAATGTCGTAGATTTAACTATAGTACATTTATGCTCTCAAGCGGTTATTATCAGTGACGGATCCAAGGGGAAGGAGACGGGGGTCATGACCCCCCCCCCCCTCGTAAACAACAGAAAAATGCTAAAAGTTATTAAAAAATGAAATATATCTTAAATTCTTTCAATCCCCCTCCTCCGAAGTTTGTTCAACAATGCGAATCTCTCTGACTCTTTAAACCTCTACTCAAATCAAAATTAGGTAATTTCTGATACATCCGTGAAAATATTACTAATCTCAAGAAATTTGAAAGTGCACTTATTCGGAAACTATGTGATCGAAACTGTTTTCCATTTTTCAATAAAAGCGAAGAATCTTACCAAAAATTCCATAAAATTTGGCATTTTAAACTAAATTTCCGGACGCGAATGCAAATTGCTCTCATCATGATTTCTGTGGCTCTCAAGACCTAAAAATTGGCTTAAAATGCTAACTTGACAACATTTCTGAATCATTCTTCGCATTTATAAGAAAATGGGAAATGCTACGATTTCTTGGTATCTCAATGAAATCTATATATATACAGGGTGATTCATAAAAGATGGGCAGAACTTTAAGGGGTTATAGTACACTTAAAGACAAATAATATTAAATAGGAGACTAAGGGTCCCAGACGTATTCCCAAGGACATAGGCGTAGCGTGACCAGAAATTTTGGGGGGGCACCAAGTAAAAACGGCGCCCGGAGCGAATTTTCAATCTTGCCCCCCCCCCCCCCCCCCAAAAAAAAAAAAAATCTCTCTCTTTTTGATGGGTGTAATAAAATTGATAAAGTGCAGAAACATAAATAAAATCTATCAAATAAATATTTCGTGTTTATTTTGGAACTTTAAAAGGTTTATTTTTAATTTAGAAATTCTGCACAACTAAATAACATAAAATAAAATTGCACTTATTTGTTAAAGAGTTCATGATGTTTTGCGACAGGAAAAAAAATAATCAAGAGAGAAAAAGAAATTTCACCGGAAAATGATAAGCGGCCAAAAAATTAATAAACAAATAAAACGGTGGTTCGTAGCATAAATTTCGCGCCCGGGGCGACCTCTCCTTTAGCCCCTCTTTTCACGCCCCTAGAGGTCTGCACGGACTGCAATTTCCAGGCCCGAGCCCAGCCCGGTGAGAAAATTAAAAGTTCCACCCGAGCCCGGCCCGTTCATATTTTCACAGTTTACGACCAGGCCCGGCTCGTACAAAAATCAGTCAAAACAAGCCTGGCCCGTTAAATATCAATTAAATCAGGCCCGGTTCTGCTCGACTCAATTTCTCAAAAAATTCCGATTTTTCTTAACATACAATTGCAGGGCTGCCACTTACTAAAATGCTACAAAAAGCGACTATTTTCAACATCCGGCGGCTATGGCGACTATTTTAGGTCGAAAAGCATTAAAAAGCGACTATTTCATGAAAACCCGCTACTTTTTTCTCATTTCAGCGACTATTTTTACTGAAAATACTCGATCTTTTTCTTCAAAGTGCCTGCAAAGTCAACATCCCAACGGTTGTGTGAGGAGATTCGCGATTTTTTCCTCAATCAATCAACGAAAATAGTTATTTCTTTTTGCTATCTTGCTACGACCTTTGAAGGAGATTTCGCAGTTTTTCCTATGACCTATTGCAAATTTCCCGATTTTCTGGGGCGATCATTTCACGGAACTCAATTTCCCCCCCCCCCCCGGGATACTTTGCCAAATTCCGCGTCTTTGTTTCTAGCGATCGTTTTACGGAACTCACGATTTTTTCCCGCGATTCTTTGCTAAAATTTGCGAATTTTTCTGCGACAGATTGGCGAAATTTTTTTTCCGCCACCATTTGTCGAAATTCGCGATATGTATTTTTTCACGACCGATTGATGGTATTCGCTGTTTGTTTCAGATATCATTTTACGAAATTCGCTATTCTTTTCCACGATATTTTGTCGAAATTCGTGATTTTCTTTTCAAAACCGACTTACGAAATTCTTGATTATTCGCGCAAAATCATTTGTTTAAATTCTCGATTTTTTACGCGATTATTTGACCAAATTCGCGTCTTTTCAAGGGTGATTCTATTCCGAATTTTCCGAAAATTGAAGGCATTCGGTTCCGAAAATTTGGTCATACAAACTATCGCGAATTTCGGCAAATGGTAGCCGAAAATTCAATTACGACAATCGTTCACAGAAAAAATCGCCAAATTTCTTCAAAGGATCGCAGAAGAAAAAAACTAATTTCGCCAAAGAATTGCGGAAAAAACACGACTTACGAAAAAACGCAAACTTCGTTAAGGGACCGGGAAAAAAATACAAAATTTCCCAAGGGATCGCAAAAAACACAAATTTCATCAAAAGATCGCAGAAAAACACGAATTTCGTCAAAGGATCGCAATAAAGAAACACAAATTTCGTCGAAGGATCACGGAAAAACGTAAATTTTGTTTAAAAGATCGCGGAAAAACGCAAATTTCGCTAAAGGACCGCCGAAAAAACGCATAATTGGTGATGGGAGGAGATTCAGCACCCCACCCCCTTTTTCTCCTCTGCTGTAACCTTTCGGAAAATTTATTGTGAATTTCAGAATTTTTTTTTCTTTTTTTTTTTTTTGCTCAGACCCCTGCTGTCTTTTTGCCCGCGACCATTTGACGAAATTTTCAATTTTTTTCTCTTGATCGATAGACAAAATTCGTAGTATTTTGTGCATTATTTTGACGAAATTTGCGACGATTTTTCGGTGACAGATTGACGAAAGTCGCCATTTGTTTCCGCAACTTTTGATAAAATTCAAGATATTTTTCCACGGTCCTTTGAGAAGATCCGCGATTTTTTTCGTCAAGAATTACCAAAATTCGCATTTTTTTTTTCTGCCGATTGTTTTATGGAGTTCACGATTTACTTTACACAATCCTTTGCCAAATTTCGTGAATTTATCTACGGCCGATTGATGAAAATGATATTCGGTATTTGTTTCAGAGATCTTTTGACGAAATTCGCGATATTTTTTGCTCGATTTTTTGCGAGACTATTTGACCATATTCGCGGTTTTTTTTTTTTTTTCTTGTCCGCGACAGTTTGACAAAATTTTCGATTTTCGTTCCGTAATGGTTAGGCGAAATTTACAAGTTTTTTTTTTCGAGACCAACGGAAAACTATTTTTCTGCGACCAATTGTTGATATCTGCAAAATCCCATGTATAATACACAATTACATATCTTTTTAAAACAGTGACTAATGAATATTTTTAATATATTGCACAATAAGCACACCCTTAATATCAATCGTACGGGCAGGGCCGAAACTACCCTTTTTGCGCCCAGGGAAAACATGGATTTTGGCGCCTTACCCCCCCCCCCGCCCACACACACACACACACACACATCTCCTCACGCACAATAAAAGTTATCGACCTCAGGTACCCTATGCAAAGAATTAAAAAAAATAATAAAAATCATTTAACAGTTAAAATTAGAATAAGAAATATGTAAACAACTTTCCCAATGGATTAACATTAGCTTGAGCGTTAAGAGCATACACTAGTCACGCGAAAAAAATGGAACGCTAATACTAAACGTATGGGAATGTTCTTTTTAAATTTTTTCGCTTGCATATCAATAATTTTAAATGATTTTTTTAGCTTATAAAAGCTGAGGTTGAATTCTAACAGGGTTAGTGTTCACATTTCCGATTTTGGTTGCAGATTTTTTTATAAAATTACTTTCACTTCCAGTACAGGTTTCGAAACTTAAAAGTATAGCAACACTAAAGATTAATCTAAACTCTCCTAGGAAAATAAAGCATTTTAAAGTATTAAAATGCAAGAGAGAAATTTGAAAAGAACGCTCCAATAGGTTTAACATTAGCTTGCGAGTTTCTTTGTATTTCGTATATATATATACAATTTTGTATGAAACGACAAACAAAATCTTCATTTAGCGCCCCCTTCGCCTTTATTCTGATGCTTGGGGCACATACCCCTTCTCTACGCCCCTAGTTTTGACCCGGGCTATATTCTTAAAAAACTATTAAAAAAGCGGGTTACTATTCTATCGTGCATATATTTCAACCCTTAGTTTTTAGTCATTGACAGTTGCCCGACCTCGCGTCCTTTCAGGCCGGATCTGGATGTAAAAAAAGTACATTTTAGTAAACGGCATGGGCGGCAGCATTTTTCAGTTGTCACCTACCTAGAAATGGCAAAAGGACGAGAAATGTAATTTGGGAAGGTAAAAGCAGGGGCGGCTGCGGCTTTTACTCATGGCGCCCTGGGTGAGAGTTTTTTTTTTAAATCACGGGCAGTCGTCCAAGCTCGCCTCCTTTCTTTAAGACTGGATCTGGTTGGTTGCAAAAAAAAAAAAAAAAAAAAAAAAAACAATTGCCCCAAAAGTAATGCAAAAAATAATGCACCAAAAGTAATGCAAAAAATAATTGCACCAAAAGAAACAAAGCGGCATTTTTCTATTTCCGCCTGGGTTGGCAAAACGCATAGAAATGACAAAAAGAAGAGAAAAAATCATTTTGGGGGATAAAGGCATAGGCGCCTTCATTAGCCATGGCGCCCTGTGGGAGATTTTTTACTGTACCACTGTAAATGCTATACTCATTTTTTTTTCTTTTAAAGGGTTTTATTAAAGCATTTTGCTTTGTGCACCTCTTGCAGGGTCCGAAACTAGCTATATTTTCACTCGGGGCAGACATGGATTTTGGCGCCCCTCTACTTCCTCCGCAAAGTAAATTTACAAAAAGAAATTTACGAAAGTTTCTGTTAGCGGACTTATTTTAAAATTTAAAATGTGTAACAGTAAAATACGTAATATTGAAATATATAACCAGCTTTGTCAAATATATTCATTAAAACCTGTAAAAAAAAAAAAAAAAATTGAAAGGAAGCTGAAATAATTCTGCTTTATACAGGTTTCCGTCTTAGCAGATATAACTGTTGGTATTCTTTCTGTTGAAACCATGTAGTTTTTTCATTTAAGACAAGATTCCATTATAGACGCATTTCATTTTTCCAGATTTTACTGTTGTTGTAGTATTGCAAATAATTACAATTGAGGCAATTTAATATTATAGTGATATGAGTCACATTGCTTTAGGATAAAAAAAAAAACCATGATTTACTGTAGGCATAAAGCTGAATTCCAGTATTGTAAAATATCTTCCTGTACTATCTACACCAATTTCGTGGAATTATCACCTATACCACTCTTCTTATTTATAGATAGATATGTCAACATACTTTCCTAAACCTAATGCTAATTTTCAAATTTATGTGTGACTCAAAACAAGAATAACAAAATTATTAAGTTTTTACTTTTTATTTTGTGAAATTTCGACCGCTTGGTTTTTATTGTCCAGTCAGTCACCTGACCTCGCATCCTCTAAGGCCAGATATGGTGCATGTAAAAAAGCAATTATAAGAAAAAGGATGGGGTTATTTGCTGTCTTGTATATTGTAGGCGAATCTTTTTATCTATTTGACAATTTTAATGCACTTTAGTCAGCTTTTCTTTTAGATTTTTCGGCTAGAATTTTTTTTTTTACACAAATTTCACACGAACATATATATAATGTATAAAACGGCAAACCAAATTTTCATCTGGCGCCATCTTCGCGTGGCACACAGGACACAAATTTCACACGAACATATATATAATGTATAAAATGGCAAACCAAATTTTCATCTGGCGCCCCCTTCGCGTGGCGCACAGGGCACATGCCTCCTCTGCCTCCCCCTTAATTTCGGCCTTCAATTAACGGCCTCCCGTTTGTTTTTATTGTCCCGGGTAACCACCGGACCTCGCCCATACCAAGACGGGAAAAAAGGAAGCTCAACGCGGCTCAGGGAGAGAGATAAAAAAATTGAACACCCTTCATGGAATCTTTTCATCAGAACAGTCAGAGTCAAACAAAATCTTCATTTGGCGCCCCCTTCGCTTTTCGTTCTGGCGTCCGGGCACATGCCTCTCTGCACCCCCCTCCCCCAGGGAAATCGGTTGATGTTTGGCAATTATCGGTGAGGGACAGTTTCACACAGAAGAGATGAGTAGAGACTGACTTTGGAAAATGTTAGTGATTCTCCTGACAGATGAAGTGATTTAAATGATAGAAGATACATGGTACATTTGAATTGGAGAAAGAAAATAGCCCAAGAGAACAGCTCTTTCTTCTAATTCATTTGCAGTCTTCTGTTATACATGAATCTTTTTATATATTTGTAAATTTTAATGCAAATGGTTCTTCAAAAAAATTCTTTAAAAAAAAATCTGCATTTGGCGCCCCCTGCGCTTTCTGTTCTGGCGCCCGGGGTTCAGAAAGTTGGGGGGGCACATGCCCCCCCGTGCCCCCCCGACGCTGCGCCTATGCCCAAGGAGATAGGGGGCATTAAAGTTTAGGGTCCGAAATTTCAAATGATTATAAAACATGGAAAAATTGGTCGATTCGTTTGCGGTTTTTGCAAAAAATTTTCTTTATGCCAGTATTTTCTTGAAATAAAATTTTAAAGTTCAATTTCAAAAAATGCCGATAGGGGGCGCTTTAGACTTTGGAGTAACAAACAACTATTTTTTAACGTTATTTTTTGTATTTCTTTAAATGATTTCGAAAGCTTGGACTTAAACTTAAATTTTGATCTAAAAATCTGAGTCCTAACGAGTAGTTAAGTAGCATAAACTGAAATTTGAAATTTGAAACCCTTCTCCCCCCAGAACAAAAATCAGTTATTCCCGATCTTTGTGTCGTAGATTAGGCTCTAACTACTGCCGCGTTTTGCTAAAATTATTCTTTATGTCAGTATTTTCTTGAAAATAAATTTTAAAGAAAATTTTCAAAAAATTCCGATAGAGGGCGCTTTAGACTTTGGAGTAACGAACAACTATTTTATACCGTTATTTTTTGTGTCTCATTAAATGCTTTCTAAAGTTTAGACTTAAACTTAAATTTTCAGCTCAAAATCTGAATCGCTGAGCGTGGTTCAGTAGCGAGGGGAGGGGGTTCAAATTTCAACTTCTGAACATAGTTCAGTTTGCACTACTTAACCATGCCCAACGATTCTGTGCTGTGATACGAGGCAAAAATACAACTTTCGTCAAGGACTGCATAGTCGGAATTCACTCATAAAGGCACTGGCACAGTTGGAAACGTCGCTCATGCAAACGTTAAAGCTCCATTCCTGACGCTAGTCACCGGGTGAAGAAGGAAACAGAAAGTATGCAAATGTCAAATGGGGAAGAAGAAGAACACGTATGCAAAATTTCGACACGATTCAGGCATAAAAACCACTGAACGGTGAGTCAAGTGTAAGTCGCTGTAGTAATGAATCGGAAGATGGTGCCCTTTACGAATAAGGAAAAGGCTGAGATGCATTTAATTTACGAAGCGGCAGATGGAAATGGTGCAGAGGCACAACGAATGTACGGAGAGCGATTTCCCAACAGGCGGTTGCCTAACCGCAAAACTTTCGAGCGCTTGCACAGACAGTTGTGTGAGACGGGATCATTTCTCGCTTCCCGGTCGAATGCAGGTCGTGCAAAAAAGGACGAATCAGTAGTTGTTGCAGAAGCCATTCTGGATGTAGTAGCGGCGCAGCCAAGTACAAGTACACGAACAGTGGCTAGGCTGGTGGATACCTCACAGTCCATGACTTGGAGGGTACTGAAGGATGAACATTTGCTCCCGTTTCATGTGCAACGAGTCCAGAAACTGTCTCCAGGGGATTATCCAAATCGTATTGAATTCGCCCGCTGGTTTCTGCAGCAGAACTTGCTAAATCCACATTTTGGACGAACTGTGCTTTTCACCGATGAATGTACCTTCACACGTGAAGGTACATTTAACACACACAATGCACATGTATGGGCGGATGTCAATCCACATGCTACGTATCCAAATGCTCATCAGAGACGCTTTTCCATCAATGTTTAGGCAGGAATCCTCGGAGACCACCTAATCGGACCGTACCTTCTTCCTGAATGCCTCAACGGTAAAACATACCTCACATTTCTGCAACATGTGCTGCCAGACCTGTTAAACGTTGTTCCTCCACGCATCCGGCGGGTCATGTGGTTCCAGCACGATGGAGCGCCAGCCCATTACGTACGAGACGTCCGCAACTATCTGGACATCACATTTCCGAACAGATGGATTGGTCGAGGTGGTCCTGTTGCTTGGCCTGCTCGCTCGCCAGATCTTTCACCCCTCGATTTCTTTTTTTGGGGACGATTGAAGGCTCTTATGTATGAGACACCCATTGAATCCCCCGAGGAACTGGTCGCCAGACTTTCCGCCGCTGTAGGGGAAGTGCTCGAAAAGCCTGATGTTTTCGCGAATGTTCGCCGTTCCATTCTTCGCCGTTGTTCTGCGTGCATAACCTCTGGTGGTCACAATTTTGAACATTTATTGTAATTACATGTTAATAAATATGCTTTGGTAACATAATCCTAATTTGTGTCTTTTTACCTCGTATCACAGCACACAATGTGTGGACATGGTAAACTGAACTGTGCTCAGGAGTAGAAATTTCAAACCCCTCTCCCCAGAAACTTAACCAGGTCTAACGATTCAGATTTTGGGCTGAAAATTTAAGTCTAAGCTTTAGAAAGCATTTAATGAGACACAAAAAATAACGGTATAAAATAGTTGTTCGTTACTCCAAAGTCTAAAGCGCCCTCTATCGGAATTTTTTGAAAATTTTCTTTAAAATTTATTTTCAAGAAAATACTGACATAAAGAATAATTTTAGCAAAACGCGGCAGTAGTTAGAGCCTAATCTACGACACAAAGATCGGGAATAACTGATTTTTGTTCTGGGGGGAGAAGGGTTTCAAATTTCAAATTTCAGTTTACGCTACTTAACTACTCGTTAGGACTCAGATTTTTAGATCAAAATTTAAGTTTAAGTCTAAGCTTTCGAAATCATTTAAAGAAATACAAAAAATAACGTTAAAAAATAGTTGTTTGTTACTCCAAAGTCTAAAGCGCCCCCTATCGGCATTTTTTGAAATTGAACTTTAAAATTTTATTTCAAGAAAATACTGGCATAAAGAAAATTTTTTGCAAAAACCGCAAACGAATCGACCAATTTTTCCATGTTTTATAATCATTTGAAATTTCGGACCCTAAACTTTAATGCCCCCTATCTCCTTGGGAATACGTCTGGGACCCTTAGTCTCCTATTTAATATTATTTGTCTTTAAGTGTACTATAACCCCTTAAAGTTCTGCCCATCTTTTATGAATCACCCTGTATATATATTAACGAATACTACTGCAAATATTTTGTATTTAGGAATGAAAATGATTTCGCGAAAGTATCAGAAAAATCGCCAGTTTTAATTTGAGAATAGCCTTCAATATAAAAATTGATCATGAAGTGGTGTAACCCCCCCCCCACACACACACACACACACACCCAAAAAAAAAGAGCCATGACCCCCTCTAAATTAAGTGCTGGATCCACCCTTGGTTATTATAGAGTGGATAAATTTTAGACAATACATGTGAAAACGTCTATAATGGAATCCTGTATTAAACGGAAAAAAATAATGGTTCTGGCGAAAGAAACACTTTAAAATTATACCTGCTAAAACGAAAAATTTCGGAATTTTTGCCGTTTTAGTAGATGTTACTACTTTTGTTATTCATGATTTAGTGTACGAACCCATCGTTAGGGGGGGGGGACATTCCGACCCCACCCCCTTGGCTACGCCACTGTCGGCAGAACGGTGATAGGCAAATGACCGTCCTGCTTGATACTATTTTCTTGTTTTGGACAAATCTAAAAAGTTAACATGTAAAAAAAAGAAACAAAAATTGCCGTCTAAGCAGAAGTTACTACTTTTGTTATTCATGATTTAGTGTACGGACCTATCGTTAGAGGGGACATTCCGACCCCACCCCCTTGGATAAGCCACTGTCGGCAGAACGGTGATAGGCAAATCACCGTCCTGCTTGATACTATTTTCTTATTTTTGACAAATCTAAAATGTTAACATGTAAAATAAAGAAAAAAAAAGATTGCCTTTTTAGCAGAAGTTACTACTTTTGTTATTCATGATTTAGTGTACGGACTCATCGTTAGAGGGGGACATTCCGACCCCACCTCCTTGGCTACGCCACTGTCGGTAGAACGGTGATAGGAAAATCACCGTCCTGCTTGATACTATTTTCTTATTTTTAACAAATCTAAAAAGTTAACATGTAAAAAAAAGAAAAAAAAGATTGCCCTTTTAGCAGAAGTTACTACTTTTGTTATTCATGATTTAGTTTTACGGACCTATCGTTAGGGGGGACATTCCGACCCCACCCCCTTGGCTAAGCCACTGTCGGCAGAACGGTGATAGGCAAATCACCGTCCCGCTTGATACTATTTTCTTATTTTGGACAAATCTAAAAAGTTAACATGTAAAATAAAGAAAAAAAAATTGCCGTTTTAGCAGAAGTTACTACTTTTATTATTCATGATTTAGTGTACGAGCCCATCGTTTGGGGGTGAGATTCAGACCCCACCCCCTTAGCTACGCCACTGTCGGCAGAACAGTGATAGGTAAATCACCGTCCTGCTTGATACTTATTTCTTATTTTGGACAAATCTTAAAAAAAAAAAACAGATGTTTGGAAGGCAGTAAAATCGAGTAAAACTGTTAAATCATAAATTTTAGCAATTTAATCACGTGTAATCACGTATTTCCAAGTGAAATCAACTGTAATCAAGTGTAAGCAGCTGTAATCTAGGTGTAATCAGGTATAATCACATGTAATCTAGGTGTAATCAGGTATAATCACATGTAATCATAGTAATCCGCTGAATCAGCTGTAATCAAGGTGATTCCGTAATCTCGTACACGATTTCTCCCATTGAGAGACCCCTCGTGATCAGGGGAGCGCGAGGGTGAGCGGTTGTTGCCGCACACGGGAGCCACAAAATGGGCGCATGCGCATTTGAGCTCTGTTTGTCGTCTGATCGAAAACATAGCTGACGCACAGACTTCTAATATAAGTAGACTCCAAATCGGCAACCTTTTCTTGTCTCCTACATCTCTGCCCTCCATCACGTGATGGAAGGCAGATTTAGCGCGCCAAACCGGTTTTTCTCCTCGGAATCTCTCTCCAGATTCCCGCCGAAACATCGTCTGTCATGAGTTGACCGCACTTTTGCTTTGGCAATAAAGGGATTACCGCCAAAATACGGCACCCTTTTGGCGATGAAAGCAAAAGATGTTGGAGTTAAAACCTTCCTGAAAGAACAATGGAATTGGGAGTCTACTTATATTATAAGTCTGTGAGCTGACGTTACAAGTTGCTAATATCTCGCCGTTATGCCGTCTGTCTCTGTTTATACATCAGTGTTTAGATCTGATAAAATTTTGAAAGTATTTATTTTAAATACTTATTGATACGTGTTTTTAAATCCTCGAACACGGATTACATCGTGTACGGAGAAGTTTCTAGCGCAGTAAATCATTATTTTACTGCCAAAAAGCTCATCAGTTTAAGTCTAACTGTTGTATTATTGAAGAAAGTAATGTGAGTTCATATATAATTAGATTTCTCTTTTTATTTTATATGTATGTTTAAAATGTGTTTTTGTAAGCACTTATAATTGAAGTTTGATGTATATATTTTTTTAATTAAAGCAGTACTGTGGTATCAGCTCAGTGGTGGTACCTAGAAAAAAGTGTTAAAAAAAAAAGTTTAATATTGTTCTCAGTGTATAATCAGTAAGTGTAAGCCTGCTTTATATGTTATGGAGAATAGAACTCATTTTCTGAGATATTATAAAAGTGAATCAAAGACTAACTAACAACAACCCCCCCCCCCCCCCCCTTCTTTAAAAATTTAAATACTCCTTTTCAAGTATCTTATTTTTTTAGAATACTCTCTCTTTCCAGATCTAGGTTGTGAGGTGGTCCTTCTGTGAGAGTAGTTCTCAATTTTTATATAAAACAAAAGTATTTATTTATAAACAGCAAAATTAAATATATTCAGTTTAAAAATGTATGTATATTTGTTTTAAACAATGAAAATAATAGTACTCATTATAGTACTGGTTATTTAATTGTCGTACACATTTGATTAACTTCATTTTAATTTAGCAATTATAGATTGCTCTATTTACTTTTATAATTTCTTGTATATAAAACTTTTATGATACTGGTATAAATGAAAATATTTACTGAAAAACAGAACATTTTAATACTGTTATTATACAAACATAACTTTCCAAATCCCAAATGAACTTCAAATATTAACTTAATATGTATAAACTAATGCAGTTATTGAAGATGTCATCTTTCGGAGGTGAAGGGGCTGAGTCAAGAAGGATCATTTTGGATTTTGATGACAGCTGGGTACACTTGCGAGGCAGGATTTTCTTTTGATTTTCTGTCAGAGAGTGTAACTTGCTAGTTCATACTGGATGTTCTTCCATACCACAAGAATATACGTATATCAAACTTGTTGTCAAAGTCGTACTTGCTGTTTCCAACACAACGTCCACACCACTCTGGCTGATGATCTGGTTTCATTTACAGTTTGTTAATATTAAGTTCATTTGGGGTTTGAAAGTTATTTTATCTGTGCACTTTTGGATAACAGTTCTATTAAAAAGTTCTTTATTTTTATTTAGTGTATTTTTATTAAAATGCAATAAGAATTCTAAAATTTGTAGCAACTAAATTAAAATGAAGTGATTCATATGAGTTTAATATTTTCAATTTTCAATGTTTAATAAAGGAATAAAGCGCATGTTGTGAATACCATAAGAAAGTTTTTTTTTTTTTTTTTATCTTCTCTAACTATCACTAAATAGCAAATTTTATGTATGAAGTTAGTCTCCCTACATTAAAAGTTTTATTAATCCGCCCCCCCCCCCCCCCCGATTTTTTAATCTTCATTCATTTTTTATTACAGCAAGTGAAAACATCAATTTTAGTATTGTTGCTGTTTAACCCCTTGATGGGCAGTAAGGGCATCAACTAATTTTAATCCCCTAATTGTCACATTGTCATTTGATTTTGGATTTTTTGATAGCGTTGTCATTTTTGATCCAACCAAAATATTCTCTTTTTATTTGTAATTTGTTCTTTACATTAAAATTTTTTCTTTTTATTTGTAACTTGCTCTTTTCATATTTTTATGAAAATACAAAGTTGTTAAAATCATTAAATAATCTGAAATTGTAGCGAAAATAGTTTTGTATATTAGAGAGAACATATAATTTATTGCAGGGAGGTCCAATTCTCTCAATATGAAAAATATAAATTTTAATTATATTTAACAGTCATATTTTAATTATATTTAACAATCATACAAAATTGATATTTTAGCCTTACTTAATTTATTTAACTATCAGAAAAAACAGAATTCCTGTACTGAAAATTAAATAAATACCTGAATTCAGGTATATTATCTGAACACAATCACCCCTGATGATTATTAAAATGTTTAATTCCGAAATGTGTCAATGTTTGGCATTACTATTCTTTTGTCATATGTGTATACGCGTATATGATCCGCTGTTCGAAAAACCAGGTGTGAAATATGTTTGAAATGATAATTGTGTTTGTGTCAGCTGATTGCAACTTCCCTATAGCTCTATCTCAAGAACCAAGTATAGCTCTATCTCAAGTATGGATGTTCATCAAACTTCAGATTCAATTAGTCCTTGATATTAAATGGTGCTGATTACGTTTTGGTGTAGATTGCCCAACAGGTGGTGCTGCTATGCTGCATTTTTCATGATTTTCATAATAGCTGTATCCTAAAAACAAATAAACCGATTTTCATCAAACTTCAGATTCAGTTAGACATTGACATAAGTTAGGCAATTTACATCAAAACCTAATCAGCAACACAGGTGGCACTGCTATGCTGCATTTTGAAAGATTTACATGATTGTATCAATAGTCATATCTCAAGAACTAATGCACAGAATTTCATATATTCAGAATTTCACATGTTATGATGGGCACAGATTGCCATTTAATTTTGGCACACTAGTGAATTTTAAAGTATTAACGTGTATGAAATAGAAGAAAATTTAGGGATTGGTACATTCGATTATTTGTTATTTTAAAATTTTCCAAATTTCTACCGCCCCACCCTGAAATTCACCAACCCCCTTTCCTGGCCATTTGAATGTTTAAAACTTGTACTTAAAAAATGAAAGCCTTAAAAAAATGCATAATATCATTAGTTTATTTAATTATATATATTAATTTAATTATATTTATTAGTTTATTTAATTTGTAGGTCATTAACAGCATTCAAAATCCTTAGCAGAGACCATTAAAAATTCAATCGGACCAGTAATTTGAAAAATTGAGTGGTCCGCAGGACCGTAGGTAACTCCCCCCCCCCCTCTCTCTGACAAGTAAATCAAACAATTTTATTTTATTAAAATAATAATAATATTAAAATTGCATTAAATCTTACAGCCAGTTGAAATAAATAATTGGAAATAAAATATATAATTAATAATTTTACAGTTTTTGTTTATGTAGTTTATTTAATTTTTAGAAAATTATAATCTTACATTTTACTATGCTGAAAATTTTGGATAACTGCAAAGGAAGTTTGTTTTATATTCTATGAGGTAGAGTGGGGGATCACTCAAAGAATCAAGGGGATTCTTCACTCGCTTGAAAACGCTTGCTACCTAATGTTAAACCAATGGGGAGATTGTTTTTAAATTTCTCGGTTAAATTTGAATATTTTTAAATGAATTTTTTGCATAGGAGAGCTGAGCTTGATCTTTAATATGACTGTTTTTTACTCTTTCGATTTCGGTTGCAGATTTTTTCAACAAAGGTACAAAAAAATTAAAAATATTCAAATTTAAATGAGAAATTCGAAAACAATCTGCCCAACATTACGGTGGGTATTTATTTTATACTCTGTTTTTTCATATTACAAAAATAATAATTTGACATATAATAATTTTAACACATAATAATTTTAACTACCATATTTTCCATCGAATGAATAAATCTCCGATTCAGCCTAAAATGGCTAGCAAAACCTGTGATACATATTTGTTGCGATAGTATTCCACATAAAAATAAACTTTTGGAACAATATCCCATCTAAAAAAAGTGATAATTGAATCTGTTTGCACTGTCGAAAGTGCAGCTGCCGCCATGTTTGTAAATGTAAATAAAAAAATCCCTCAACTTTACCCGAAAGCGTCCAGAGCTGTTTTTACCCGAGTTTTGCAGAAAACAGGAATACAGGTTTACCTAGAAGTTAGTGACCTACGTCATCAATGACGTAGGTCACTAACTCGGTAACTTGGCGATATTGTCAGCTGGGCTAGCGAGTGGCGCAAACAAGGTAACTAACCTTACCAGGTAAACACGAGGGGAGCGGACTCGTTGATGACTGATTGTCTGAGTTTCTTATAAAACTTAATCAATATTTCCACGTCCTCTTTAATTTCAGGTAAGAATGCTTATTAACATAATTATATCATTGTTTTCCTTGCATTTATAATGTATGTTTTGTTAATTTCTTTAATCACCCTGCACGTGGTGCTGTTTGCCAATTTTCTTCAATATATTTTTTTAATTTAATGTTTAGCTTATTTTATTACTATTATTAATTTCTTACATGGATTACTAAGGAAATTTTAATTTGGATTTTCTTTCTTTCGTCTGTTGCTAATGTTTTTAATCAGTTTATTAAGTGTTAGGTACTAGAATTTTTTCCAGTCTACGTATAATTAATTGCTAATTTTTACTAATAATGTGACTAATCTTTATATATCTTTTAGATTTTATTGTAAATTGTATTATTTTTCGTGGATGAGTGACAATTTTATCCAGATATTTTGTTACATGTTACTAAAAATCTTAAAATTTGTATTGTCATTGAAATCAGCTAATTTTAATGTCATTTTTGTTCTTTTTAAGATTGATGCGAAAATTAGGACACATCAATATCAGAGACATAAGGGGAGAGGAGTATAATGGTGTGTAAAGCTTTGTGCTCTTAAATTTTCTTTGTGGTATAACATCATTTGTTAAATATAAAACAGTAATGTGAAACTATAATACAAGTTTAAAAATTTATATTTGTATGAGCAAAATTCCCACTTTTTCGTAAAGTGCTTGTAAATCCTTATTTTTATTTTGTCATTTCTAAAAGCCCTTATAAATACTTTATTTTTCACTAGATGTCTTTGATACACTTTTGCACACTGTTGCACTTTTTAATCTTTTTACTGTATTTAATGTTTATTGGAATCTTGCGAGTTTTAAAAAACGGAAAAGAATTCCTCATATGTTTGAAACTATAGCATTAAATTTTCATACAATATATGTTATGTTCTTTTTCTGAACTGTATATGCTAATAGATGGTTTCCAAGGCTACAGGCTTAAAAACTGACAGGTTGTACATGCAAGCATAAGTAAGTGTTAGTATTCCCCACCCATATTTCATTTATTCATTATGTATTGTCTTGTGCATGTTGTTAACGAGTGGAAAACACAAATGTATAAGGAGAAAAGCATACAAGATACGGAGTGTCTATTTCACCGTAAGATACGGCTGCCTTAATGATCATTCTATTTAACCGTCATGCGCAGTTTGTTGCTGCGCCTGACGGTTACCTCTGGCATCTTGGCAGTATAGCTTGGCTTGGCATAATCACTTTTTCTCAGGTGTGGGAAAATGCATCATTTTACTCGCCACAGGCGAGTGAATTTTCTAACAGGGCGAGTGACTTTTCAGGTTGTCTTTGAAAACTGCAAACTATAGAGGTATGCCAAAAACGTTTTTTTGTTTAGTATAGCTATCTATATTTTTCAACTTTCCTAATCAGTGCAATGTAAACATGGTATGAAGTTCTACTTTATATTAAACTTTCATCTCTTGTTTATATTTCTTAATTTTATAGGAAAAAAATATATATGAAAATGCATTGTAGTAATAGTAACCAACTATTTTTGAGTTGTGTAATTTTATAAACTGTACGTTGCATTTTACTGGCTGGTAAGATTTTCTAGAAATTCTCCAGCCCTGCTGTTTCTACAATACAAGTAACCCCTTTGAACACCTTATATCTTGGCGTTGCGATTTTCCATTTCTCCAGCTCAGCAATGTGTAGCTTTGTTGCTGTTTTGTTTGCGTCGCTTCTCATCTCATTCTTCTGTTTCTGCTTAGCTTAGATATTATAGAAACTTCAATAAAGTAAGTTTTAAAATATTTATTGTTTATGGTAGTAGTATATGAAACGCTGTTGAAAAAAATGACTTTTCCAAACTTAACATCGATCAAAGTGATTGTTGTGTAACAGAAAAAAATAGCAAACGTGACAGAAAATTTATAAATGCTGTTTTTGCTTCTTTAAAAAAATTAATTATACTACCGTGGTTATCTAGTAGTAATGCGCAAAGTTTGTACAACTTTTCTAAAGCAGTTTTTTAGATATAAGAAAAAATTTGCATGATCGCAGCATCACTTTTAAAATAAGCATGGACTGTATTTTTAATTTTTTATTAAATTTGTGAAACTTTTTCTTTTCAGTGACAGTTCCTGTTTTCCTGTTCCTCCATCATCAGTATTATAGCAACTGCAAGTATATTAATTGAATGAATATTGTCTTTGCTGTATGGTTTGATGTTTCACATCATATCATTGACAATACTTTCTCCTATAGGTGTTGACTGAGGAAATGAAAAAAATCTAGAGTTAGGAATGGTGACTTTATTCTAATTCAGGGCGATTCCATGCAGAGAGTCACACACGTAACGCAGGCTTTAATTTTCCTTTATTCAATTATTTATTACATTTTAATGTTAATTCTGATTTTAGGTGGTATGATAAATAAGTTATTACCATATTTTTTAGTTGATATGTGTGCAAATAAAACTCACAGAAATATATTATTTAATTTCATACTCAAAATGTGCTTTTTTTCTGAAGTAGAAAATGAGCACATTTTGAGTAATGAAATTAAATGATATACTTCTGTGAGTTTTATTGCCACACATTTAAATTTAAAAATATGGTAATAACTTATTTACCATACCACCTAAAATCAGAATTAACATTAAAATTTAATAAATAATTGAATAAATGCAAATTAAAGCCCGTGTTATGTGTGTGACACTCCCCATGGAATCGCCCTTCAACATTCTACTTCAGCATTACTTAAAAAAGGTATAATTTTATTTAATGATTTTGTTTATTAAGTAATTGGCTGTTGTCATTTTTTATATTGCTTTTCTCTATTAACAAAGTTCAAAGTGAAAAATGTTTCATGCAAAAGCCCCCGCCCTAGAATTTCATTGAATGTTTCGTTAAGTCTATATTTGTTTTGTCCTGTTTATAAATAATATTTACAATAATTAAAATATTTATGCCTAAAGGATATATAATACAGAATTCTGGTGAAACGAGCTTATTTTCAGAGATTTCCTTGTTATAATACAAGTTACCAGAGTCCCCCCCCCCCCCCCAGTTTAAAAAAGGGCAGTGTTTTATAATTAAGGGCATTTTATTTATTTAAAAACATAAAATTAAATAAATAAATAATCAAAAAAATATTTGCACTAAACTTTACAGTCAGTTAAAATGTATAATTGGAAATAAAATATCTAATTAATAATTTTATAGTTTTAATTTATGTACTGTTGTTTATTTAATTTTTAGTAAATTATAACATTATTTTTTATTATGAGGAAAAATTTGGATAACTACAAAGTAAGTTTGGTTTATATTCTAGGACTGTGTGTGTGTGTGGGGGGGGGGGTCACTCAAAGGGCTGAAATGACTTGATAGAATTTTATGTCGCAGTGCAGTGATGATGCCTGCCGACCAGTAAATTCTCATCATCACTGGTCCTTGGGACTAGTGCCTTTTTTTTTTTCTAATGCTGCTTAAGGGCCCTTTTTAGATTCCAAAGTGTACTTTTTTAGGCATTTTTTGGATTTTCAAAGCCACTTTTAATATTTAAAATTCAGGGAACTCTTTTCAAGACAACAATGAGGAAGTATTTATTTTGCAAACAAATTTTTTTAAACAAAAACGAATAAGGCTAATTTTTTGGATGAGGGGCAAGGAGGGTACTATTTTGTAAATCAAAGGGCAGGAAGGATGCAGCACCCCCTGAAGCTGTCTAGAGAAAACTCTGATGTTACAATTTTTTTTTACCATTAATATATCAATATAATGCCTCGTCTTCAGCTGATTATGTCATGACTGGGCATTTTATTACCTTTGAAAACAAAGATAAAAAAACAATATCCAAAATGTTTCAACAAAATAAGATGCACATTAAAAAAAAAAAAAAAAAGATTCTTAATGAACATGAATAATGTGTATATTTCAAATCTGGGAAATTTGTTTTCAGGGTGTCATTAAGGGGGGGAAAATGCTTTTACAAAATAACACACTCATTCATCTTTTTTTTTTTACACATGAAGATACCCTTCTCTTGTTTTTATACATTGTTTTGGACCCTTCGCAAAATTATTAATCCCCAAACAAGACCCTTCACAAAACATTTTATCCAAAAACAGGACCCTTCACAAAATTATTTGTCTCTTAAGGGGGACGTGTACCCTCCAGTTTTTGACTATGGATTTTTACTTCTTATCTTCGTAATGAAAAGATTGATACATATTCTTTACAACTGGCATTTAGTGAAATATAATATCTAAATTTTCATTTAACATGTTTTATTTTGTTATATATTCAGCAAATAATTAATAATCTTCAAATTTTTGAACTAGATGTAGTAAAATCAATCCTGTTCACATTATTACATATGTCCTGTTCACATTCCGAATTATTGAAATTAGCTTTTGCTGGTGCTGCCATCTGCCTTTCAGAAGTAAAAATAATATTCCATATAACATTTTTCCTGTACGTTTTCAATTTTAAATGCTGGTAAATAGGCTCCAAAAAATTTAATTTCGGTCTCGAAAATTCAGGTTAGTACCAAGCTTCAATATCTTTTATGAACAGCAACTATATTTCGTAGATTTAGTCAATTTATCGGTGTTTTATCATGATATTAACGAGATTACATGTTGGCGAGATTTCGGCGATTTAAAGTTTTCGGCAACCCTTTTGTTAGGGCGGGGTTTCATAGGACGCGCTGAAGATTGATTGATTGATGCTTTTGCTCTATTTGTTTTCTGTATGGAATGTATGTAGTATATTCGAACTGTTGCTACAAGAAAATGGATACTCAATTATTCAATTATCATTTAAGTTTGCAATTTGAATAGGAATTTATTTGTTTATTTATTTTTAATGTATGTTTATTTTTAATGTTGTAAAATAAGTTTTTTATCAGGCAAAGGCTCGTTGGTATTTTTTAAAAAGCCTGTCAGTAATTCCTAATCAGCATTTGTATTACAATAAAAATAATAATTATTTTTTAATCAAAGGTTTTATGGCAAGTGAACTTGTCCTCTACTTCTGTAAGTATAGTTAAACTTCTATGACAGGCCCTCCCTGATAACGGACACCTCTATTAAAGTACATTTTCCCCTATGCCTAACAATTATATATCTGTGCATTTTTACTTCTCAATAGCAGTCACTTCCGAATAGCGGACAAATTACACTCTCCCGACGTGCCCGTTATTCAAGAGTTTCTGTATTTGATTATTATTATAGTGTGGGCGCGGACGGAAAGGGGGAGGGGGGGGGAGGTTGCGGATAAACTACCTAGTGGCGATTCTGTTCCGAATTTTCCGAAAATTTAAGGCATTCATTTTCGAAAGTTTATAAAATTCGATCATCAATCTGAAAATTCGGACATAAAAAATATCACGAATTTCGGCAAATGGTCGTCGAAAAAATTAATTTTGTCAATTGTTTGCAGAAAAAAACGTGAATTTCGTCAAAGGATCGAGAAAAAGACGCAAATTTCGAAAAAATCGCGAAAAAAGGCAAATTTCGTCAAAAGATCCCGAAAGGACCGGAAATCTCGTCAAAATATCTCGAAAAACTCAAAATTCGTCAAGGGATCGCGGAAAACGCGAATTTCGTCAAAGGGCCGCGGAAAAAACACGTATTTAGTGCCGGGAGTGGATTTCCTCCCTCCCCCCCCCCTTCCGCTGTAACTTTCAGAAAATTTTCTGGGAATTTCAGAAATATATATATATATATTTTACTCAGAATCACCCTTGAACTACCTTCTTTCCCCTAGGCTAGTTTTCTTTGGGCACCCTCTCCCTTCCTTCAAAATGATATATTTCAGTGTTTTCTGGTACTAAAAAAGAAAAGAAATACTTTTAGTGTAGTTAAAAAACATTAAAATTTCATAAAACTGAAAGTGTCATAATATGACAAGTGGGGATTTTTTTTATTTCAATCCTAGATGTAGAACAACATTTCTGTAAATATAAGGTATTAGGGACCAGGGGCCATATAAAAAAATTCATATTTAAATATATATATATATATATATATATACAGCCCCTTATAAAACAAAAGCTTGATTTATACTCTTTTTTTACAATTGGAAGAATGTTTCATCAGCAGTTTAAACGATAATAAAAGTCACCTCTGTAATAAATTAATCACAAACTGGTAGCCGAAAAATTCCAAGACTCCGCAAAAAAAAAAAAAAAAAAAAAAAGAAGAAGAAGAATAAAATGGAATTTAACAAATTACAACGACCATTTGGAGAATGATTCTTTCGAAGACTAACATTTAAGACATAAAACATCGCACGGAGTTGATCCTACATTACGTACACCATGGATTACATTTTTCGGTACTGTACATTTTTAAACTTCTGGTCATTCCAGAAGTGCTGGTCATTCCTTACGTACGCCATGGATTAAACATTAATATTCCTGGACCAATTTTAAATGAAATTTCATTCTTAAATTCTAAACATTCCACAATATTACTTTTTACACTGTAGTATAGAGAAAAAAATGTACTTTTAAATGCAATTTGTTTGAAAGCTGTATCTCAATTTCTTTCTGAGTTATTTTTTTTTATAGTTTTTATTACTTTTTTGTCATAGTGGCAACAGACGTATCCATCTCAGTTGAAAGTAAAGGGAGAATACAGATTACTGTATAGACCTATCAGAAAACGAATAAAATGCGGATTTAACCAATAAACGCTTCAGATATGTTTTTGATTTCCTACCCTGACAGAGGATAATAACCATTTTCCCAAATGGTTAAAAAAAAAGAAAAAAAAATTGAAAGAAAATCTTAGCACCGGGCCCTTTTCCTTCCAAAACCCTAGGCTTCAGCTTGTTTAGCCGAATGGGTAATCCGTTTTGATTAAGCCTACCAAAATAATCAAAACGACCCCCCCCCCCCCTCCTACACACACATCCTGACTAGCAAGTTATGACCTTGGTTGAAAACATTACTTAAGTAGCGGATTTTATTTATGGAACAGAGAGCAAAATATGTCTTTTTAAATAAAAGTAATTATTTTATTTTGTTCAGTAGTATGTGCAAAGATGATTCTGTTCCCAATTATCCGAAAATTTACGGCTTCCGGTTCAAAAACACTTTAAAATCGATCATCAGTCTGAAAATTCGGGATAAAAAAATACGCGATTTTTGACAGATGATCGCTGAAAAAAATGAGTTTTGTTAATCGTCCGAAGAAAAAAAAACGGCAACTTCGTCGAAGTATAGCGGAAAAAACGCAAATTTCGTCGAAGATTCCAGAGAAAAGACAATTTTGTCTAAGAATCGCAAAAAAAAGTGAATTTTGCCGAAGGACTCGGGGAAAAACGGGAATTTTACCAAAGGGCCACTAGAAAAAACACGAATTTCTTCAAAGGTCTGCGAGGGTCTTCAAAGGTCTGCAAAGGATCGCGAAAATAATGTGAATTTCGTCGAAGGATCATGAAGAAAATGAAGTTTTTCAAAGGGGTGCTTAGAAAACACTACTTTCGTCAATGTAACTCGGAAAAAATGCGAATTTCGTCAAAAGATCGCAAAAAAGCGAATTTAATCAAAGTATCTCGGAAAAAATGCGAATTTCGTCAAAAGATCGCAAAAAAGCGCATTTAATCAAAGTATCGCAGAAAACCCGTAAATTTCTTCAAATGATCCCCTCCCCCCACCCCAATAAAAAAAAGTGAATTTCGTTAAAAGGCTGAATTAAAAAAGTTAATTTCGTCTAAGTATCGCCGGAAAAACGCGAATTTCGTCGAAGGATCATGGAAAAGTGAATTTTTCGCATGACACGAAAAAAGTAGAAAAATTCTAGAAGGGGCCGCGGGAAAAACGCGAAATTCGTCACAGGGCTGCGGAAAAACGACAAAATTCGTAAAACGGCCAAGGAAAAAAATTTGTCAAAGCACCGCGAAAAACGAGAGTTACGCCAAAGGACTGCAGAAAAAAAGCGAATTTCGTCAAAGGACCGCGGATATAAAACGCAAATTTCGTCAAAGGATCGCGAAAAAACGGAAATTTTGTCGGCGAATTGTGAAAAAAAAATATTTTAGTCAAAATGCTGCTTAAAAAATGCTATCGTAAGGATATTAAAAACTGCTTATGCTTTCGTCAAAGTCTTGCGGAGAAAATGCGAACTTCGTCGAAGGGCCGCTAGAAAAAAATGCGGGGCCGCAGTGAAAAAGCTAATTTTATCGAAAGATCAGGAAAAGATAGCGAATTTCGTCAAAAGGCTGCGAAAAAAACGCAAAATTTGTCAAATGGCCGCAGAAAAATGCAAATTTCTTCAAAAAATCGCGAAAATGCGAATTTCGTAAAAGGGCCGTACAAAAAAAGCAAATTTCGTCAAAAGATCACGAAAAATGAGAATTTCACAAAAGGGCTGCAGAAAAAAACGCGAATCATTTGTCAAAGGGTCGCTATAAAAAAAACACGAATTTCGTCAAAAGGCTGCGGCACGAGAACGCGAATTTTGACAAAGGACCACTATCAAAAACACGAATTTCGTCAAAAAGCAGCGTAAAAAACTCAAATTTCGTCGAAGGATCGCTAAAAAACGTGAATTTCGTCGGAAGATCGTGGAAAAAGAAAAGAATTTTATCAAAGTGCTGCTTAAAAAACACTGATTTCTTCAAAGTATCTAGGGAAAAAAACGCGAAATTTCTAAAAGGGTCGCGGAAAAATTCAAATTTCGTCAAAGAGTGGCGGAAGAAATGCGAATTTCGCCAAAAGGCTGAGAAAGAAATGCAAATTTTGTCAATCAGTCGTAGAAAAAACACGAATTTTTACAAAATGCTCAGGTGCAAAACGCGAATTTTGTCAAATTGTCGCCAAGAAAAACACTTATTTCGTCAAAGGGCCCTGGAAAAAAACGCAAATTTCAAAGAATCGCGAAAAGAAGATAATTTTGTCAAATGGTCGCGGATGAAATGCGAATTTCACCAAAGGGCTGTGGAAAAAAATGCGAATTTTTTCAAAGGACATATTAAAAAATACATGAATCTCGTCAAAGGGCTGAGGCAAAAACCTCCAATTTTGTAAAAGGGCAGCTAGAAAAAACAACGAATTTCGTCAAAGGGTAGCGTAAAAACGCAAATTTCGCGAAACGGTCGCGGTAAAAACATTCATTTCGTCAAAGGTTCGGGAAGAAGGGAAATTTTGTCAAAGAGTCGCGTAATAAATGCGAGTTTCGCCAAAGTGTTGCGGGAGAAAAAAAGCGAATTTTGTATTAGTTCTTCTAGAACAAGTGGGTAAGTGTGATCATAGATCGCACAAAGGGTTTCGTTTAATATTCCTTTCAAACGTCGTTAAAAAAGCACATGCCTCCATTTTAATCTATGCATTATATAGAAATCAAACAAATTAATTAAATAATTATTAATATATCAGCTTCTAATTAAGTTAGCCCTTTGAACTGGGTATGTATGAAATCTGCGAGAGATTTCCCGTCCGGATGTCAAAAAGTTTTATAAAAAAATTTAATATTTAAAACGTTTAAATTTCGTATTAAAATAAAAACCGCAAGTGCGTCGTCATGTCTGATGAGATTAAAAACCCGTTGAAAGGAAAGTTTTAAAGCAATGATCCAATTAATGAAATAATAATTAATATCTCAGCTTCTAATTAAGCTAGGAGTTTGAACTGGGTATGTATGAAATCAGCGAAAAATTTTACGTCAGGATGTAAAACAAATTAATCTAAAAATTTAATATTTAAAAAGTTTAAATTTCGTATTAAAATATCCTCTGCTTAAATTTCTCCAGCGCCGATATGTCTGAAAGATGACAACACCTGCTTTCCGCTGAAATGAAATCTCTTTTCATTGTCTTTTCAAATACAGAAATTAAATTTTTATCGATCGATTTTTAGTGGATTTTTTGCGTTATACCCAACGCAGAAATTTGAACTTTATACCAAAATAAAGTAGAATTTTTTTGCGCGTCTTTCTGTACCTTTTACGAATTTTAGGACCAATACTTTGGGAGATGCGATTTCGCTTTTTAAATGTCCACTTCATTTATCGCTTAATTTCCTTCGTGGTAACCATACACCCGCTCATTTTACTGGCAACCCTTAGGAGAAACTCCGCTGATTTGGAGAAGGTGCGTTTGTAGCTGCGTTCAAAAGGTTGATTGGTTAATTTTAGAAGTTAATTAGCCCGTAATTCGGTTAATTACCGACTTTTTAAAAATTTTATGATTTGTTGTTTGATGTGAGGTGTTCAGCTATAAGTACCCAAAATTTCAAGTCACTAACGTGTATAGTTTCTGAGAACGGACTCTGTGACGGACAGACAGACGGACAAAGGAGTGAGACGAATGGGGTTGCGTCAGATGAACGAAACCCTAAAAAACACGAATTTCGTCAAAAGGCTGAGGAAAAACGCGAATTTTGACAAAGGAGCACTAGAAAAAAACATGAATTTCGTCAAAAGGCATCGTAAAAAACACAAATTTCGTCGAAGGATCGCGAATGCAAATGTAAATTTCGTCGGTAGTTTGTGGAAAAAAAGAATTTTGTCACAAAGCAGCTTAAAATACGCTAGTTTGTCAAAGTATTTTGGAAAAAATGCAAATCTCGTCAAATGATTGCTATAAAAAATGAGACCTTCGTCGAAAGGGTGCGGAAACACGTGAATTTCGTCAAAGGGTTGCTGAAGAAACGCAAATCACGTGAAAGGATCGCTGGAAAAATGAGAATTTCGTCAAAAGGTCGCAGAAGAAACGCGAATTTCGTCAAGGGTCTGTGGAAAAAATGCAAATCTCGTCGAAAGATCGCAAAAAAGACATGAATTTCATCGGAGGATCGTGAAAAAAAAGAATTTTATCAAAAGGAGCCGATGCTAGTTTGACAACATCAGTACAAAAATGTAACATGTCCAGCGTAGAGATCCCCATCAGACAGTTACATTGTGTCTGAGCCCAGGTTTAATTTTTTTTTCAGCAGACTCGGGCCGGGCCTGCAACAGGCTTACATTGCTTATTTATTTTCGTACATAGTCGAGCCAGACCAGAACTGGGCTTAATTGTTCCCAGGATCTGTCAGGTAGGCAATATGTTTTGTAAAAATAGTAACAGCCATAATAGAATCATTGGGAATATGTCTGGTTCTCAAATTCCCTGCTCATCAAAGCGAAACCTTCTGACAAATTTTCTGACTCATTTTTAACTATAATAGCATAAAAATAATAGGTATGACTATTGAAGCGATTTGGAAATGAACAGCATTTTCCATTCTTTGATAAATAAATTACTTATTGAGTTACAAGAGATTTTTGTCATTTGACGACAGCTTTTTTTCCTTTCCCATGCTATCGCTTCGAAAAGGAGCGATGAAGATATTATTTTCAAAATAGTGGTAGAAACAATAAAGTTTCCCTATAGAATGTGACCCCTGTGTATCGTACAATTTCAAGGTTTGGCTATCTCGTTTTCAGAGGCAAGGTATACTTGCATTCGTAAAATGTTGAAATAATTTAATAACACCAGTATTTACAAGAGAATCTATTTGAAAACAGGTAAAAGTATATTTCTGCGTACTTAATACAGGTGAAATTTTCATTATAAAATTCCGGTGCCAATGTGGCAATTAGGAATTAAAATTATGTGATGACATAATGGCATCACTGCCTCTCAAGGGGTCAAGAAATTTGGTTTGATACCACCCAATATGCTTTTTTTAAATTTTATTATGTAATTTTAATAAGGTATTCCATAATTTTCTTTATTGTGAGCAAAGAACAATGAAGAAATTTACCTCCTGTAGTAAGAGAAACTCAAAAACATTATTTATAACTATTGGGGTAACTGGATCCAGCATGGTCCAGCTACCCCGGATACATGTCCCAGTTACCCCGTCTTGAAAAATTTATGGGGTAACTGGGACACCGGGCTTACATTTGAAACATAAAGTAAATATGTATAGATACCTAATAATATTAATGTGGTTGTATGCCTAATCTTTAAAAAAAAGGATTGTTTAATAAAAGTACTTACAGGATTTTAATAAAAAGCCGAGGAAGTTCAACCATATTGACGTTGTTTAAAAAAAAAAGAAACGTAAACTTTTGACAACCTATCACAGAAAAGTGAGAGTTGTGATTGAGTTGACACACGTTGTTTTAGGAAGTAGATGTTAAGGGGCATGTTCACAAAAGCTAAAACTTAAAAAACATCGACAGTTTTTTTATAAAATAGCCTAATGGCCCAGTTACCTCGTGGGTCCAGTTACCCCAACTAACCTTATATCTAGTTCATATTTTGTTATTTTTACAAATATACATAGCTAAATTAAATTCATTTGTCATTTTATTGCAGTGACTGTCAATTAAATTCATTTGTAAATTACAGCTTTTTAAATTCGTATAGAAAGGTAAAATACATCGCGAAAACGCTGCAGGAAAAGAAAATTATTATGTGTTAATCCATGCAAAAAATAATTGCATTATTTGTGTACTGAACGTATGTAAAAATATTTTATTGGTTATAACAGAAATAAAAAATGGATTTTATCTGTATACCGATTACCAAATTTAAATTTTTCGCGTGCCAGAAAAATTAGCTTGCGTGCCAACTCTGGCACGCGTGCCATAGGTTCGCCAACTCTGCCCTACACGATGTGCAAATAAAAGAGTTTTTTTTTTCAAGCAGCTTAATTAGCCTTTTTGAATTTTTACTAAATATATTTATGAATGTTTAATAAGCTGAAAATATGTGAGTCAATAGACTTTATTACTTCTCCCAATTTGAACTTTCTGCGTTCCATAGTTTACGAGTAAAATGGCTGTGACAGACAAACAGACACAAGAGTGATCTTATAATGGTTCCGGTTTTACTTTTTAAGTACGAACCTTAAAAAAGGAAAATAAACATTTTACACACTTGATTGAAATTATAAGAATATTTCAGATACTGTGGACAGTGATAAAAGGAAATAATCCCCCTCCAATAATCCCCCTCCAATACTGGGTGTGTCGCTGAATTATATTTCAAAACATTAATGTTACTCAAAAGCGTTGTTATAATCACTAAATATATATATATATATATATTTTAATCGCCAAAATAGAGTACCGTATTTTATGGAAGAAACGCCGCAACCGTCGTAAGCGCCGCACTCCTCAAAATTGGTCTAAATAAGTTTAAAAATATCGTAAACGCCGCACCTGTGGGAACGCTACTTTTGTCGACAATGTCTCATTGACCTAACTTTAATCAATGTTTTCTGAACAGGGTAACGTGCCTCATTTTTATAATTTAGGATTCTAAAATTTTATTTAAAATATTTAAATCAGGTTTTAAATATTTTTATGTAATTTCTTTAATTAAGGAGCCGTCGATTGTCATTAAAACCATCCAGAGCGCGGGACGCGGATCCTCTCCTTAGGCACACAACATTTTTTTAAGTGGCTGTCGCAACTTAGCACACTTTTTACGTCGCATGCACTTTAGACCTTTTTTAGCTTCTACTCGAAACCCTCAAACTCTGAGTTGTTACGTTGTTAGTATCTGAGTGGAAGAGTAGTAAATTTTCTTTGTCCACCTGTATGGTTCAGTATCATCATCCGAAATGTCACAGTTTTTATAATCGGTAAAGTCAGAAAGTTTCGCGTTGTTGAGCAGGGGACTTGAGAACAGTCTTATAATAATACATTCATGGGATTAATGAATTTTTATTTTAGCCCATTTTACACGCGCGAGAAAAAAATCGTAAACGCCGCACATGGTGTAAACGCCGCACTTGACAAAAAAATAGCTTCAAACTCGTAAACGCCGCGGCGTTTCTTCCATAAAATACGATATATTTAAAAACAAAGAAAAAATAAGGAAATATTTTACACGCTTCATTGAAGCCATAACAATACCATAAATACTGAAAAAGTATTACATTTTCAGCTGTAAAATATCATTAAGGGGACTCGGTACCAAAAAATTTTATTTTATAACTATAACCTATATTATATTTTTAGGTTCATGTTTGAATAAAGCATAGTCATAACAGATCATAAGAAGTGTTAAATTCTCGATATAGAAGTAATATTTCTTATAAAATTGAATTTAAAAAAAATTAACAATTTGTAAATTCTTTCTTCTTTTTCATTTTTCATATTTGGGAATGGATATTTTTATCCTTTTTTCCATAAATCTAAGTATCGGATTTTTGATGAGACCAGTAGATCAGCAGAAAAAAAATTAGTGAATGCATATGGAAAAAGTGAGAAAATAACATGTTTAAAAAATAAATAAATGATCTTATAAAGTTACAAACATATCAAAAATTTGGTACTTAGTTATCCCACACAGGGTCTAAAGATACTTTTTAATAAATTTCAGACAATTTGCTTAATTATTGTAAGAAGCCTTAGCATTTCGATTAAAATGTAAATATAAAAATTTGGGAACCAAGAAAAATGAGTTTAAACATTTCCCTTACACATAAATGACATTAAATTTCATCATTATGACTTAGGTATATCTCCTTTATTATTTATCGAACCGTTCGGAAATTAGGACAGAATGCTCTAAGAATACTAAGGCACATTAAAAGAAAAAAAAAAGTATGAAATTTGACATTTTTGTCATTTTTTATCAAAATGACAGGCAGTGAGTCGCCTTAAAATAAGTTTTAAAAAAAATACTCTTTCAGCTAAAATCAATTTTCATGAACTCATGAAAAATAATATTTTGTATTGCAGCACGTTGCTACTGCGCAAGACGACATTATAATACAACATACATAAGATTATAATATTTTATCAATGACTGCAAAAATGAGACTTTATACCGAAATACAGAAACAAATTTTTTAGATTGTTTTAACACTGTTTTCTGGTCACAGTCTCTACGGTTATCTGTCACCCTCAATCTGAAAGTATGTTCCCTCTGACACCACATGCACAGAGTATGGAGATCTAATTTAAAATCTCCTTACTCTGTCCTCTGTGGCCACATGACTCCTGGTAGGGGAACAGGTCAGCATGGATTGCTTCAAAGGGATGAGCCAGCCCTGACCAAAGATAACCTGAGGCTACATCGACCCTACTGAGGAGGAGCTTCACCCCTTTCTTTCATTCACAAAGGAATTCGCGCTAAGCTGTTACCTTTCTTCATCGGAGATCTAGAGCGACTGATGTTCTTTTTTTTAGAAGTTTCATTTTTTTCGCGAATTTGGTATTTTTTTGTAGCCTTCAAAACCTGTATGGTTAAATTATGCATTGCGCGCCAATTTCACATGTTTTTTATTTATTTATTTATTTATTTATTTATTTATTTATTTATTATTTTTTTATTATTATTTTTTTTTTTTACATTGGAGAATTAATAATGGAGAATAATATATTTTATTTCTAAGAAATATTGTTATTTTACTTACACAGATTACTTAATACTATTTTCTCAATAATTTGCATTCTGTTCTTTCAAAATTAGTGCTTTATTTAATGCAATTATTTTAATTTGTTTAAATTTTATGAAATTCATTGTAATTTTTCTTTCAATTATGACACGATTTCCACTGATTGAATCACGTATCTGATTAGTGAGTGTGGTTAAACATATTAATATAGTTGGATTGTTCTGTGATTGATATATGTTATTGAGATTTTCTATGCATGTTCGTTATTGAAAAATAAAGTATGTAGCGTACATAGTTTGTTTATAGAGACACTCAAAAGTATTCCATTATATTATGGTCTATGGGAAAATGTAATTATATAAATACGTAGCACCTACAGTCGTCGTCGGGTCCGTCCGCCTGCCCGCATATAGCAGCGCAAAAACTACCCAACCGAATGGTTTGAAATTTAATATAGATAATTGTTCCAGATTTTGTCGAGTCGCTTCAAATTTTATGAAAGTCGAATCAAAACTTAAAAAGATATTATTAAAAGTTTTCTTCGTTCTATTAAATCCTATCATACGAAATTAATTCAATGATATCCCACAATAGGTAATGATTCTAGGTTGCCATGGTGATGACGTCCTATTTAAGATATAGTCATATTATTTCCGTATTACTGAATTAAATATATATAATCGTAATAAATTTTGTATTCAGGCATTTTTACATAAGAGTGCAATAGCTATAGCACCAAGATCTGACTATTTATGAAACTAGTTACAGTACGAACGCACATCATTTGTCACGTTTGACGTACAAATTCCAACTTGTTTTTCTTCTCTTGGAATATGAAAAATATTGCCAACATTTCGTTATTGATACATCATACAAAAAAGTTTTTGTAATAACTTATGCGCTCACGCACGTTATGTATCTGTAAATTTGGTGGTATCCACTATTCAGATGAAAAAGAGTAAAAATATAAAAGTGTTGGAAAATGAAAGTGTTCACTAAATATATCCAATTTTCCGGAACCCTAATATATATAGATTTTCACCTGAATGAAAAAAAAAATATTTTGGACATTTAGTTGAAAATCAATCAACCCGAACCCGGCCTGCAAAAGTCAAAAGACAATCCGAAATAATGAAAGCCAACCCGACCTGCAACTTAAAAATATAGCGCCAACCCGACCGACTTGGACTGGGGGTCCGGTCGGGTTCAGATAATAGCGCGTTACTGATCCGATGCAGAACTCTTACTTTGAATTGAGAAGAGCTACGAAATATTTTTCAATTAGTTATGGATGACATTCACAATGCAAAGCGTCCTTTCCTCTTTTTTCTGAAAAACCCCTTTGAGTTTCCAATTTCTTCTAATAGTGGTTCCACAGATTTTTACCATCTGTGATGAAATAATAAAGGTATGAAAAGAATGATTTGGACGTAGCGTAGTAGAAAAGAACCCAAGGCACAGTAATGACAAGATAGTAAGTAATCAGTTATATATGGGGCCGGTATGTGAAACGATGGTGTATGCTATTCCTTCAGCATTCAGGTTTCAAAGAATCACCCCCTGCTCACGATAAATTTTCTCTTTCTGTGATGACAGTTGTACGATTACAGTCAAGCTATATCATCAACTCATTAGTTTCAATTCTTGGTGACGCGGTAATGGAAATCTTTACAAAAGCAAAAATGCTACAAACTACACTTTGCATGGCAAGACAAATTTATTAGTAAAATGGAGAATATCCAGAGAAAGATGTATGAAAATTTTGCGATTTATTGTTTTATTCAAAAAAGTTGAGCTCAAAAAAGAAGCGGAGAATCACTAATCAGTGGCGTACCCAAGGGGGGGGGGGCTGATGGGGCTACAGCCCCCCCCGAAATTTTCGAAAGTGATTTAGAAAGGTGCTGATTTTTCGTCTTTCTTTTATGGAAATTTTTTTAATTTTTTTCCATTATACAGCGGACAAACCATTCTCATTAGTCCCATATTAGTCCACATTGACAACAAAGAAGAGAAAGGGGGGCTGACGGGGTTATAGCCCCCTCCCTACTCCTCCCGAAATAGTCAAAAAATTAAATGAAAAAGTGTTTTTTTCTTACTTTTTAAAGATAAATCTAATTTTTTCTTCTGCCATACAGCAAAATAGCCATTCGCGTTAACACCGTATTAGTCCAGGTTATATTAGTTAGGGGGCTGATGGAATTTCAGCCCCTCCTCTCGAAATGGTCGAAAATGAAATGAAAAAATAGTGCTAAATTTTTTCTGTCTGTTCAAGATAAATTTGCATTTTTCCCCTATCGTTCAACAGACTATGCGCTTCCTTCGCTTTAGTTCCATATTAGTCCATATTGACACCAAAGAAGAGAAAGGAGGTTGATGGGGTTACAGCACCCCCCCCCCCCCCCCCTCAACCAGAAATCGCCAAAAATTAAATAAAAAAGTGTTTTTTCTTTACTTTTTAAAGATAAATCTGTATTTTTTCTTCTGTCATACAGTAAAATAGCCATTCTCGTTAACACCATATTAGTCCACATTGACATCACAGCATACCCTAAGATGGGGAGGGGGCTGATGGAATTACAACTTCCTCCTCTGGAAATAGTCGAAAATGAAATGAAAAAGTAGAGCTGATTTTTTTCTGTCTATTTGAGATAAATTTGCATTTTCTCCCCTATCATTTAACAGACTAGCCGCTCCCTTCGCTGTAGTTCCATATTAGTGTACAGTGACATCACATTATACCCGAAAAGATAGAAGGGGGTTAATGGAGTTAAGCCCTCTCCCAAAAATTCGAACATGAAATGAAAAAGTTCTGATATTTTCCTTTTTGTTTGAGATAAATTTGTATTTTTCCTCTATCATTCAACAGACTAGCTGCTCTCTTCTCTTTAGTTCCATACTAGTGCACAGTGATACCACATTATACCCAAAGAGGTGAAAGGGGTTAATGGGGTGTCCCTTTCCTAAATAGTTGAAAATGAAATGAAAAAAAGGCTGTTTTTTTTCTTCTTGTTTGAGATAAATTTGTAATTTTTCTTCTGCCATACAGCGAAATAGCCATTCTCGTTAACACCATATTAGTCCACATTGACATCACAGCATACCCAAAGATGGGGAGGGGGCTGATGGAATTACAGCCCCCTCCTCCCGAAATAGTCGGAAATGAAATAAAAAAATATTGCTTTTTTTTCTTTCTGTTTGAGATAAATTTGTATTTTTTTTCTCCTATTATTCAACAGACTAGACACTCTCTTCTCTTTAGTTCCATATTAGTGCACAGTGACACCACATTATACCGAAAGAAGTAGAAAGGGGGTGATGGGTTACAGCCCCTTCCCAAAATAGTCGAAAATGAAATGAAAAAAGGCTGATATTTTTCTTTTTGTTCGAGATGAATTTGTAATGCACTTGTTTTCTGCAATACAACGAACTACACGTTCTGGCTAGTCTCATATCAACGCACAGTTACACCACAGTATACCCAATGAGGGGAAGGGGCTGATGGGGTTACTTACTCTTGCGAAATAATCAAATATGAAATGAAAAAAATTTCCAGTTTTTTTTTCTTTCTTTTGAGATTAATTTTTAATTTTTTTCTGCGGCGCAGCTATTCTGGTTAGTCCCATATATTAGTGCAGAGTGATGCCCCAGCATACACCAAAGGATTCGATGGGGACGGGGGTTATGACGTTACAGCTCCATTCCACCTCTGAAGAGATCGCAGTGAAATGAAAAAAGGGCTGATATTCCTTCTTTTTCAGATAAATTTGTTTTATTTTCTGGCATGCCACGAATTTGTTTTTCCTGTTAATCCAATATCCTCCTCAGTCCTGCTACCAAATTTACTTGAGACCACAAAATCCATTTTCAAATGACTGAAATCACTGTTTTACTCGATAAGTGAAAACATATATACTGAGTTCAAGAGACCTACAAATAAATTCGACAAATCTAAAAGTAGTTTAATTTAAGGATTTTTTTAATTTTTCCCATAGTCGGTGGGCGCCAAGATTGTCAATGCGGGGGTATGTTAATGCACAGTAACACCACAGCTAATCTCAAGTCGATTTCGTCTAAATCTGAAATCCGGTGCGGAAGAGTTGACTGTAAAAGTAGCTTATTAACTTTCATTTTTCAGTCGCATCTCCACGCCACACCGAAATATGGGGGTGCGGAGGGTTGAAGGGACTAAACCTCTTTTACCTGCCAAAACGGTCAGATTAAATGGTAAAAAAAGTTTACTTCTTACTTTTTAGATCAATTCAATTATATATATATTTGTCATGCATCGCACTTGTCTTTCTTGTTAGTCCCATATTAGTGCATAATGACACCTTAGCTAATCCCTTCAGAATTTTGGTAAGTCGGAAGTCAGGCACACTATATATGTGCGGAAGAGCTGACTGTGAATGATATTCATTAACTTTTGTTTTTAACACTCGATTACTTCCTCGTATCTGTAAGATACACAGTGACTTCTTGTTTGACTGCAAAGACATCTTTGGAGTTCGGTAATGTCCCCTTCCCCCACTGATCTTCCTATTCTGTCTTAACTTTGCAGCCATTATTTTTCATCTGGAACGGTTTAAAGTCCTTCTTATTACTTGTGCAATGCACAAATAATAAACAAAGTCTTTATTTTATATATGTGTATGAAAATATTTTGTGTATACAAAAAATATTTTGTGTTTGTTACAATATTAATTTATTGTTAAACAAGAACCGTAGCCAGAATTTAGTTTCGGGGATTGGAAGAACAATTTTATAGATTTTATGTTATAATGACTTTCTTTTAAATGAAAGTATATAAAAAAAAACCAGTAACACTTTTCAACAGATTTCGACGTGGGACGGTCTCAGGATCGGACCCGTGCCCCCCCCCCTTCCCCCCAGATTTGAGTCTGAGTTTTAAAAAAAAATCTGAAATTCTCAGCAAATTTTCTGAAAGGTTACAGCAGAGGGGGAAAGGAGAGGTAATCCCTTCCTGCTGCTAATTATTTTTGTTGTAGTTTGGGTTAACTCTGTTTATATTCAGGTCAATTTCAGGCTGAGTGGGTTCGGGTTAACCAGATTTCTAAAAAGTTCAGCATATTATTTCAGTTTAAAAACTATACATATAATAATAAACACAGATATTTGTATGTGTTTTTAACGCGATCCTTTGATGAAATACAGGTTTTTATCACGACGCTTTGACGAAATTTGCATTTTCCCCGAACTTTTGACAAAATTAGCTTTTTTTCCGCGACCCTTTGACGAAATTCGCGTTTTTTTCGTGATCCTTTGTCAAAATTTGCGTTTTTTGAGCGAGTTTTTGATGAAATTCGAGTTTTTTTCGTGAACTTTTGCCGAAATTCGCGTTTTTTACGAAACCCTTCGTCGAAATTTGCGTTTTTTTTTCGCGGCTTTTTTGACGAAATTCGCTTTTTTCTCGTCTTTTTGATAAATTTCCCGGCTCATTGACGATATTCGCGTTTTTTTATGGAAATGGTCGTGTTTTTTTGTTTTTTCGCTGCTGTTTGACGAAATTCGCTTCTTTCCGCAGTCTTTTGCCGAAAGTCACGTTTCTCTGTGGCCCTTCTTTGTGACCATGCTTTTTTTTGCGATCCTTTAACGAAATTCGCGTTTTTTCCGCTTCCCTTTGACGGAATGAATACTTTTTTTAGCAATCCTTTGCCAAAATTTGCGTTTTTTCTGCAGCCCTTTGAGGAAATTTGCGTTTTTTCTGCGGCCCTTTGAGGAAATTTACGTTTTTTCTGAGGTCATTTGCCGAAATTCACGTTTTTTTTACGCAATCCTTAGTCGAAATTCGCGTTTTTTTCTGTGGTCATTTGCCGAAATTCGTGTTTTTTAATGCAATCCTTCGTCGAAATTTGCGTTTTTTCCGCGGCTCTCTGACGAAATTTGCGTTTTTTTTCCGTCTTTTTTGATGAAATTTGCGTTTTTCTGAGGCCTTTTGACGAAATTCACGTTTTTCTGTGTCTCTTTGACGAAATTCGTGTTTTTTCAGCTTCCCTTTGACGAAATGCGTGTTTTTTTAGCGATGCTTTGTCGAAATTTGCAGTTTTCTGTGGTCCTTTGACGAAATTCGCGTTTTTTCTGTGGTCATTTGACAAAATTCGCATTTTTGCGCAATCCTTCCTCAAAATTTGCGTTTTTTCGCGGCTTTTTGTCGAAATTCGCGCTTTTTCTCGTCTTTATTTGCGTTTTTCTGTGGCATTTTGACGAAATCCACGTTTTCCCGTGTCCCTTTGACGAAATTCACGTTTTTTGCGATCCCTTACGAAATTAGCTTCTTTTTCGCAGCCCTTTGACGGAATGCGTGTTTTTAGCGATCTTTTTTTCGAAATTCGCGTTTTTTCCGCGACCTTTTGATGAAATTCGCGTTTTTTCTGCGGCCTTCTGACGAAATTCGGGTTTTTTCTGTGCTCATTTTGACGAAATTAGCGTTTCCTCTAGAATAATTTGACGAAATTCACGTTTTCTCCGCTATCATTTGACGAAATTTGACTTTTTTTTCGCGATCCTTTGGCAAACTTCGCATTTTATCTGCGGCCGTATGACATAATTCCGGTTTTTTCCTTGATCCTTTAAAGAAATTGGAGATTTTTTTTGCGAACGATTGACGAAATTGATTTTTTTTTTTTTTTTTTTTTTTTGCGAACGATTGACGAAATTGATTTTTTTCGGCGACCATTTGTCAAAAATCGCGATAATTTTTTAAGTCCAAATTTTCGGACTGATGACCAAATTTTTCAAATTTTCGGAAAATTCGGAACAAAGTCACCCTTGCACGCCCCCCCCACCCCCCACCCCTTCTGGCTACGGCCTTATTGACAAAAATGATTTCTGTTTATAACACAATGCAACGTGTTTCGTAAGATTTAGAACATTATGAAAATTTAAGTCAGCCCCCCCCCCCCCCCCCGAAATAAAATCCTGGGTACGCCACTGTCACTAATCAACAGTTATTTTGAATAAATACTCTATGAAGGGTAAAAATATTTTGAGAACTAACCATACTGCCCCCCCCCCAACCCTTCTTCCACTTCTAGCTTTAGATCGCTATCAAATTTCTTCTTCATAAATAAATAAATATAATTTTCTGAATCTCTAAAAATTGAGGAAAAAAAAATATGCTCATAAGAAGTAAAAAAAAAAACACTCTTTTGTAATATTTTAATGGGAATTTTGAATTTCATGAAGTTCGAAAAACTGTCTTTACAATTCTTTAATTTGGATCGCGATTATTCCACATCCACCGCTAAAATTAGGCTTGTTAGCAAGCGCGAAATAAAATTTATTGATAAATATATAAATTTACTTTGTTTCGTTTCTAAGTCATAGAAACAGGGGGGAAAAAAGGGCAGTGATATCGATTACAAAATACTTCTTACAATCTTTACGTACAAAAAATAAAGTTGAGTTAATTAAAAAACTGTAAACAGTACTTACTATACAGTTGACTTCAAACCTAATTAGAAAATCGCTGGCATCAATATCAACTCTAGAAGTAACATTTCAATTTTTATTTTATTTTATGTGTAATTTAATCCAATTTTGTATGAATTTATATTTTTATATGAAATATTCGCGAAAAATATTGATATTTAGTAGTAAATACGCTTGTAAGAAAACATGTTCTGGATTTTTTTTCACGAAGAGTCGTTTCATAGTATTATTTATGTGTACAATATTTTTAAAAGCATTGAATGAGACAGCATTTGTTAATGCTTACTTCGGTTTCATTCGGATTTTATATTTTTCAAAGGTTTATTATGTGATATGTACTGGAATACCCATGTCTTTATAGTAACCATCTCAATTTAATAACCGTTTTTAATTATTATATTATGTATGCTTTCCTTGTCTAATAAAGTTTCCTCTACTCATGTTTTGTACACCATGGTGAATTATAAGTATTTAAACGAATACTTTTTGAACATCCATTCAACGCTGTTATTCAACCATTTTATTCGATTTTCCCTATCGTAATCAAAACCGCATGATGAATCATCTGTCATTAGACTGGAAGGAGAAAAATATATATACAGTAAATTCTGTCTAAGGTGGACTCTGTATAAGCCGGAAATCTGTCTACCGCGGAAACGGAAAGCATTTTAAGGTCCCACCGAAACCAAAATTTTGCATAAGGCGGAAAAAAGGATAATTTAAAAATGAAAAGCATTTTGTTTATTAAACTTTAAAACTGATAAGTCAAATGCTCAATGTCGTGCATGTTAGTTAAATTCCGTAACACCTTGAAAAAGTTAATTCAAAAGAACAGAAACTGTTTAAATTTAAGGAATTTATGCTTGTGCCATTTTTTCATATGCAAAATTATATTTAAAAGTTAACTTTTCTAGTAGAATGAACATTTATGAAAATATATTTTTTCGAAAGTGCAATATATTATACTTTAAGGATGTACTCAAATTCAAAGTTATAGCTTTCTATCTCATTCTCGAAGTTTATTGACGGGTTTTTGTTAGTTTTTGTGTGTGTGTGTGTGTGTGTAAACTTCCAATTTGCATGTATTACAGCAGTACTAAGAAATTGAATAGCGTTTCTCATTTATCTCTAAAGACAAAAGATCTTTCCGAATTTCAGTTTTCAACCGATTTTCGAGTCAGGAAAATCAATAAAAAATCATCAAATTCGAGGGCTTTTTTTTTTTTTTTTTTGTTTTGTTTTTTGGGTGCGGGAGGGGAAGCTTTTTTGTATAAGCCGGAATATTGTCTACCACGGAAAATTTTCTCAGTCCCCATCGATTCCGCCTTAGACAGAGTTTACTGTATGTCAATAAAACTTTTAATTATTTGGAGAGTGATTGCGCTTTATCTCTTTAGCTATTTTATTAGGTTTTACTGATTATGTGTAGATTTAAGACAAAGTTTTGAAACTAGAACTAATTTTTTCTTTGTTATTAAAATACAACATTTCTTTCTTTATTTATTGATAGTTAAATATCTTCTGTAATTATCATCTGATCTATACTTTTTTTTTTAAATTGTCCTTGTGTCAGTATAAATTTTAAAGAAAATTTTAATTTTAAGAGGGCACAGGACCTTAAAACTTTCAAAAAATCAGTTTTCGGTTTTGTTTTATTCTGATTGTTTTAATATTTCTCAACAATATGCAAAAAAAACCCCATTCAAAAATATGCACTTTTTTCTTGAGTTATAATCATTTATTAGAAAAGGTGATAGGGAAAAGGTCATTTATAGGTGGGTATAATTGAAGGTCCGTAGATATCGAAACTTTAAAAAGCGTTTTCTCTGATTAGTAAATTTGAAGTTTGTGCGCACTGTTGCTTTCAAACTATGTAAACTACAGCTTTTGCAAAATAAACAAATGTGCGTTTCTATATAGTCTACATGTAGAACAAAAAAAAAAAAAAAAAAAAAAAAAAAACATATTTTGGTTATTTATTTGTTTGCACTTGAATTTTTTTTTTTTTTTTTTTTTTTTTTTTTGTACTAAAATTGAATTTTAAACGAAACTTTTTGTGTATATTTTGGGTTTAATTTAGAAGTAGGTGTGGTACGATTCTATTTTGTTCAAAAATTGTTTTCTATATGCATAATTTAGAATTTTATCATGCGCGCAGCACTTAGATTTTATCTCACGCATTAGCAATATGAAGGTTTAAATTTAAAATTTAAATATTAATTTTGTATATACAACATTTTCTTTCTTTTTTTTTTCCTTCTTTTTTTTTTTTTTTTTTTTTTTGATAATACAGTTAAGAATATATAGTTTAGGTAGAAAGGGAAAAAAAATCTTAATTGCATATTATTTGCGTTTTGGTATTTTGAAAAAGGCGGTGTTTTTGATCGTTTCAAGATACTCAAAAGATAAATATCCCCTATAATATGAATTTTTTTTTTTTTCTTTTTTTTTTTTTTTTTTTTTTCTTGTGTGTGTGTGTGTAAAAGTTTTCAACAGCGGACATCTGCAGGCTGCGAAATTTGTTCGATAATCGAAGGTGTCTGCTTTTGTGAGGTAAAAATAAACAAATATGTCAGGGTTGTTGATTAAAAAAGGCTGTAGCTAATTAAAGGTGTCCGATATTAGGTATCCGAGATCCAATAACCTTCATAACGGACACTTCCGAATACTGGACACCTCTATTTAGCGGTATATGATGCTTCTATATAATGCAGGGTTGGACTTTTTGCAGAAGGAGCACTTGATTAAATGTTGGGCAAACTGAACAGTGTCCCCTATTCCCTCCTCCTTCGCTTTTAGGGGCCCCAAATTAAATATTCAATTTTTGTAAAGCTTTTACTTGAAATGTGTTTCGACGTTGTACTGATTATAATCAATATTTTGAACTTTTAAAATACAATAAGATTAAAAACTAAATAAATTTTTAAAGAAATCTAAATTCAGTAAAACTTCTCAATCACGGGCACCTCGGCAACGAAATTTCCGAAAATTTAACCCTCACGCTGCGTATCCCGCGATTTCTACGGCCAACGTAAAAGTGGCAAAATTTGCGCAACCCGCGAATTCCGGAGCAAATCTTTTTTTTTTTTTTTTTTTTTTTTTTTTTTTTTTTTTTTTTTTTATGATTTAGTTCTATTTAAAAGAGAAACTCTTTCACAAAGATTTTGGACATATTTGAACTCTAAAATATATGCAGATTTCAAACATCTAATAAAATGCGCAATTTTTGAACCTATATTCATAATATATATATACGCAGCGAGAAAGTTAAGGCATTCTGTTACAAATATTAAAAAAATATTTCCTGAATCCGAAAATTCGGACATAACAATAATCGTGAATTTTGACAAATGGTCGCCATAAAAAATCTATTTCGTCAATTGCTCTCAGGAAATAACTTCAATTTCACCAAAGAATTGCCGGATAAATGTGAATTTGGTCAAAGGGCTACTGAAAAAACGCGCATTTCTTCAAATGATCACGGAAAAAGCGAATTTCTTCAAAAAATCGCGGAGAAAACGCAAATTTTGTAAAAATAAACGCGAATTTCGTCAAAGGATCGCGAAAAAAAACTCACATTTCATCAAATTATTCCGCGATTTTCTTCAAAGAATCGCTGAAAAAACGCGAATTTTATCAAAGGGCTGCGAAAACACGCAAATTTCGTCAAAGAGTCGTGGAAGAAATGCGAATTTTATCAAAGAGTCGTTTACAAATACAGTGGTCTCTTTAGAAAACAGCACACATACATATGTTTATTATTATAGGTATAGTTTTTAATCTGAAATAATATACCCAACTAACTTTTGAAGAAAATGGGTTAACCCAAACCCAACTTGCAGGAATCTACACTCAGCCTGAAATTGACCCGAATCGAAAACAGCTAACCCGACCCGCAACAAAAATAATTAGTGCAAAGAGGGAATTCCCCTCGCCCCCTCTCTGCTGTAACATTTCAGAATTTTTTTTTTTTTTTTTTTTTTTTTTTTTACTGAGAATCACCCCTGATCAGGAGTTTTTTTTTTTTTTTTTTTTAACTGCGATTCTTAATTTTAGTTTAAAATAGCAATGGCAGATGGTATTGCAAGCAATAGGCGCTAAATCGGTGCCCGATTTAACAACTATTGTTTGCAGCGCCATATATCGCTGCTATTGTAAAGTAAAATAAAAAAATCGCAGTGAAAAATCTCCTGACATCTTACATAATCCTCCTGCAAGATTTTTTTAATTGCTGTCACCATTTGCAAGTTACTGAATTTTAAAATCAGTCAGTCCATTTCAGGACATCCGATATGTTTTTTAATGTTTTTTAAGTTTCAAAGCATTCTTTAGTGAATTACAACTGATCTTAGATATAAACAGACAAGCAGTCTTGTACAAATTGGTATTTTTTACATAATCCTGAATATTAGAAAATATTATTAAATAATTGTTTGGGCGTGCCCGTTATGGAGCTTTTAGTACTGTATGTAGTTTTTATCTTAAAAAATATTTAGACTTTCTATTCAAAATTAGGGTCGGCTCGAATCCTTCTCGCAAGAGTGAAAACCCAATCTGAAACTCATCCAAACCCGAAATAATAATGTATGTTAATCTGCCCCAAACCCAATGCGCTAGGCACAGCTAAAAAGTAGAAGTCAACCCGACCCGCCTCAGAAAAGTAGAAGTCATCCGGACCTAAACCCGACCCGCCTCACCAGTGGATGAGAAGTTCTGCCCTCGAAGCTGGTAGACGGAAGGTGCTGGGTTCGAACCCAATCGCGCCCGTCGGCCTAACCGTTTCAGAGTTTTCATGGTTTTCTACGAAACCGTGGATTCCCATGCGTAAATACGGGTTAGGTTCTATTAGAAAGACCCCCATGGAGGGCACACCCATTAGGGCCTATATCTCTCGTGTTGATAATCGGCCGTCAAAAATCAACCCATCAATCAACCTAAACCCGATCCGCAGCAAAAAGGTAGATGTTAACCCGACCCGCAGCAAAATGTAGCAGTCAACCGGACTCAAACGCGACCCACAGCAAAAAAGTATAAGTTAACCCGACCAGCAGCAAAAAATAGAAGTCAACCGGACCCACATCCGACCCGCAAGAAAAAGTAGAAGTAACACGACCCGCGCATCAGATTGGAGTCTCCAAATTTCCAAAATCGCTCCCCCCCCCCCCCCCCACACTTTTGAGGACTCTTTAGATCCGCCCTTGTACTGAACTTCGAATTAAAAGTTATAGAAGATAAAATTGTAAAATCAAAGCAAATGTCAATGTATTCATTTTTTAAACTCTGCAGTAATTAACGTATGTAATTAACTTTTGTTTTGATACTTATATTTTTATATTTTTTCCTAATGTGAAAAATAATTTTTAGTAACATTAATCGTTACCTATTTTCAACAATTAAAATCTAAAATTAAACATGACCTCCATTAACAGACCACCTCTCGGAGAAACCCATTTTTATTGGAACGGAACGTGGGTGTTTTAGGGAGGTTTTACTGTATTTGTTATCAGAGACGAAAAAGCGTTTTACTGATAAGCATATCTTTTCACTGTAAAAAGGCAGTGATACAACGGTATACACACCTTTGGGAACAGGTCTGGTGTAGAGAAAGACAAACTGAAATCTTTCTATCCAGCTGAAATCATCACTGGGATTGGGGAGGAAAAGGAAACTTGTATCCGTGTGGGATCCCTGCTCTGATATCAACTAATTAGTTTCAGAGGTTTCTTGGCGAGGGGCAAATCTCCACAAAGTAAGAAATGCCTAAGGCTGTATTCTCTTTCCTGATATATGTCTGGTCAGGTTGGGGAATTTTGAGAGAACAATGATTTTGAGTCAACATGCTATGGTGGTTAAAAATATTTCCAGCACGAACACTGACTAATACTGTTTCTACCCCCTCCAGCTACGGGCTTGTCTTAAAAATGTTTTTGAAAAGATATCAATATATAAATTGTTTACTTTTATTTTTAATTAGTTGAGTTAAGAAAGCACACCTGCTTTATACAACTTACTTGAATATTGTAGTACATTAACCTATTGAAACAACATCCCGACGACATTAAACCTTATAGCTCTGGTGAAAATGACAACTGAATTATAATCTAAATATATCAAATCATGTTAATAATACAACTTCCAAGAGTATATAACTATATCTTGGACTTGTTACATGAGTACTAAATGAATGCATAATAAATAAACAGATCATACTCATATAAAAAATTATTCTTAAATTGTGACAGATTTTTAAACATTTCTGAATACGCATGCATTTTAAAACTTTCCAAACACCTGCCATGCTCAAACTCTGGTAAAGATAGTACTCGGATTGCCATAAAATTTTTATGTTACTGAGGATTTTTATAGAATGTTCGGTAGTAAAAAAAGAAGTGAGTAGAATTTGTGGTTCGTTTACAGATACACACAAAAGAATTCTTTTACATTATGATCTATGAGGAAAAAACGTTTGCACTGCATTTTAATAATGTTATGATACATCAAACATAATGAAACTTACTGGAGTACACAAAACATTTTCTATAGATTATTTTCTATCGCAATTATCGTTCCTTTACAGAGAGACACGAAATTTGCTTACAGGCACAGGAACTGATTAAAATCCATAATTGCTGGAAGTGAGTTTTCCACTGTTGGATACATTTTTATATCTTACACATTTTTATATGTTACCTAATTTTGAGTGGTATGGATTTTTAAACATATGTAAATCTTTACAACATACTTTTGCTTAACTTTTGTAACTTATGTAAACCTTTAGCAAATGTTGAAAATGGATTTTACCTCATTATGTCTTTTCAAATTGTTTATTAATATATAATTGTATAATATATAATTATATAAAACTGAAAAAAAAAAATGAAGACTCAAATGTAAACTGGCTACTTTCTGACAAATTTTTGTTCGTAAACGTATCAGACTGGCAAGTGCTCTTGTTCAAAACTGTAATCGAACTATTTTTCCGCTTTTACATAAAAGCGGAAAATAACTGAAACATAATTTTCAGAGAATGGAGTCAAACTTTGAGTTTTGAGTACGTGTTGATTATATACAGAAAAATTATTTTAGTATGTTTTTAGCCGAGTGTTGAAGTGTAAATAAATATATAGAGCAGATAATTATGTAAGCATGTCTGTCTTATTTCTACCAAAGCCATCTAATTGTATATTCTTTTAATTGATTACTTAAAACTTTGTTTATATCAGAAACAGGGAATGATTTTGTAAACTAGCATTTTTATACATTATTTATTTAATTTATTTTCTCTGCGGTTGACAGACGAATTTTTTTTTTTTTTTTTTTTTTTTTTTTGCGACCGTTTGAAAAATTTGTTTCTGCGATCTTGGCAAAATTCACGGTATTTTCCCATTATTGTTTGTAGAAACTCGCGGTCTTTTCCGCGACCAATTCACGAATTAATTTTACGAAATTCCGCAAAAGAAAAAAAATATATATAACTTCCATGGAAATTAAAAAGTGTTCATGAAATAATTTAAGGAAGGTAAAATAGAGCACAGCATTTCTTATTATGCGGGATTTTACTACTTTGTGGATGGTTCACGCAATGCCGCACGTTACTTCATAGCTTGCAGCTCAAAGAAAACTTTGCCCCATAACGGAAACTCTTGAAATGCCCCCTCCTAGAGATCTGCATGGCCCGTACCCGGTCGGCAAAGTAAAGTCAAAATTTCTAACGAGCCGGCAGATTGAAGACTATTGTTTTAACGGACCGGACCGGGCAGCACAAAAAAAATCGGGCAGAATCCAAAATTACGGGCCCGGCCGTTTATTTTTTTCTTAGGCCCCGGTCCATGTCCATAAAAAGATTAAATCTTAAATGGGCCGATGTACCAGATATAGAAATTAAGCCGATAAAATACGAGGGCCGGTAGTAGACTTAAGAAGTTACTTCAATCGTGCGAAAGGCACCCGTTCGTTAATGTTAATCTTATGGGGAAAATTTTTTAAGATATCTCATTTGCATTTCAATATTCTACTTCACTTTCGGAACCGGTTTCGAAAATGAAAGAAAAATAAAATATAAATAAAATAATAAAGAATAAGAAAGTAAGAGGAAATAAAGAAAATCTGCAAAAAAAAATCTAAAAAGTAAAAAAAAAAAAAGTCTTTATAGCGATCGACCCCCAGCTTTGCAATGCAAAAAAATCTGCTAAAAATATTGCAATGCAAAAGAGAACGCAACAGTCATATAACATCATAGTCATATAATAGAGATAACAATGCAGTCAAGCGAAAAGACCCATTCATTAACGCTAATCCTATGGAAGACATTTATAAAGATATCTCGGTTCGGTCACATTTCAGTTGTTTTTAAATGATTTTTTTTTGCATGAAATAGTTGAGATCGATCTGTACAAAGGCCGTTGTTTACTTTTTCCATTTTGTTTATAGGTATTTTTATTGAGGACACTTTCATTTTCGAAACTGGTTTCGAAAGTAAAAGCATCCTTATAAAAAAAAATCTGCAATCAAAATCGAAAAAGTAAAAAATGGCCTGCATACAGACCGAGCTCAGTTATCCAATTAAAAAAAAAAAATCTTTTTAAAATATTGAAATGCGACTGAGATATCTTTATAAATTTCTTTCATAGGATTATCATTAGCGAACGAGTCTATTCGTTTGACTGAAGTAGCCTCTTAAAAAAAATTTCGCCCATTGAATTAACATTAGCGAGCAGGTCTTTTCAGATGACTGAAGTAGCCTCCTCGGGAAAGTAATTTGTGTAGAAAAAAGGATAGTAGTAATAATCAACTTTTGGTAACGGGAAATTTGGAAATATACCTTAATAAATTACAGAGAAATATTTCAAAAATCTCTTAAAATATATATATATATATACAGCTTCAAAAGCTATGATGTTTTTAACCACCTTTTTTCTTTCGTTCTGAACATATTAATGATATTAAGGAATCTAAACTTAAATTTAAGAGTCTAATGAGTCTAAGTGTTTGTTACTGCTACGATTATGTATGTTCTAGCTCGCGAACATATAGTAATCTAAATTCTCAAATATACTGTTAAAATTTTCCATGAATATTTATGAAGTATTCCAGAAAAGAATTTCAACTGTATGTTAAGAAAAATCGGCATTTTTGGTGGAAATTGAGTCGAGTGATATTTTTATTTTTGCACCGGGCCAGAAAATTCCGCCTCGTGCAGACGTCTAACCCCCCCCCCCCCCCCCCTGCTGAAAAAGAAAATTTTATACAAAATAAAAAAAGGTGCTCGTGCTATTTTATTTAAAAAATCGGACCTCTTTAAAAGATCCACGCTCCAGTAATTTGTATACCGTTTTTAACACTAGAAAGCCTGCAAGCCGTCATTTTGACTGCTACCACATGAATATATCTCGGTTTGAACCAGGATTTTTTTTTATAAAACTAGTTTAAAAGATGCAAAGAAAAACTAGTTAAATGGATAAGTTAATAATTTAAAATAAACATTCTGGTGTGAAATATTTTTCTAAAATTTGAGTAAAATTCTCGTCTTTCTAGTGTTAATCTGTGCTTGCCTGAACCTTGAGCCTTCTCGAAGTTAATTTGTAAGTTCCCGAAAAAATGTCATTGTACAAAGCAAAGCATCTTTTTCCTTCCAAGAGGTACATGATTGGAGATCCTAGTCACGTCATACAGCTGGTAGGGAATAAACTCCGCCTCCACTGAGTGATAAGATTACCAGAGCTTGGCGCGAAAGCGCTTTATTTTTTTATCTTTTTCTCTTCCTTAAAAATCTCATTTCGCCAAATTTCCGATACCCTGTTGCAATCAGAGCCATCTGTCGGAAAAATTCGACGCGACAAGCCTGTCCCTTTGCCCCTTAAAAACAAAATAAGCTAAACAATAAATTACATAATTAAGTAGGCATATTAAGCTAATTGGCACATGCAGACACAATAAAGAAAATATAAAATTCTCATTGAAAGAAAGAAAACTAGATATAAGAACGTAACTTTATTATGAAAAAATGAGCAAACGTGTTGGCTAGTTTTTTTTATTTTGTAACACACATTAAAATACCAGAAACACATAAAAATCTAATAGTAAAATAAAAAAAGATAGAAATTTTATTAAAAATCTACTAGACAATTAATAATAATAATAAAGATAAAGAACAATAAATAATTAGAGATAGGGTTAGAAAAATTAAGACAATTAGCACGTGCTGCCTTGATAAAGAAATAATAAAATATGTATTATAAATACAGGAAAAAATTACGTTGATCAATCTTACATGAAACTAGAGAAAAAAAAGTATTGCTAAATATAATTGATAAATTGAAAAAAATCAAAAAGCTAATTCTAATAACTAACACAGGAGCAATCGGTCATGGATGCTGATGACGATGAGTGAAGAGCTGGCTGAGCCCTGAGCGATAATAATCTTGCCAAGACGAAAATATCGCCAAGTTAGTTACTGAGGATGTCACGTGACGGTAACTAACTTCCGGGTGGCGTAAGTCTCTATTCTGTAAAACTCGAGTTGCGTGACGAAGTGTAGAAGACCATAGAGATAACTGGAGGGACTCTTTCCTTATTCTGCTGAGGCGGATGTGCTGCGGTCATCGGAATGTGCCACACCCCCGCCACACCCACTCTGGTGACCAAAACATTTTGTTTTCGACCATAGAAGCGTCTCTTAATATAGGATTATTAATTTAACATATTCGTTGTTTTTTAATCAAAATTAATCATGGTCACCTGTTGTGCATTTGGATGTACTAACAGATCAAAACCGAGTAAACCTGGAGTTACTTTTCACCGGTAAGTTTTTTTTTATTTCTTTAAAGTTAATACTTTATTTTCTTTGTATATTTCATGCCAGCTCTACATTTTTTCTCGTTTACTCGGCTGGCGAAGTATTTAAAATAAAATATTTGATATATTTTTCCTATTAATTAAAAAAAAAAATTAGTTTAAATGATAATCTTGTTATTTTAGTTCTTGTTTCATTTTTCATTTAAATTAATCTTGCATATGATTCATTCGAAAAAATTACGTTTTTGTACCTGTTTTGACTCTTTTTGCGTTTTCAAATAAAAAATTAGTGATTATTTTTTTCCGAATAGTTTTTAATGTACTTATTTATATATTATATAATAATACTTACATCATTATACCTGAAATACTTAAGAGTTATTATAGCATTTTCTTTATTTACTTTGTTCTCCCATTACTAAGGTAAGAAATTTTACAACACTATTTTATTTATGTGTAAAACATTTGCTTGTAAAACTGAGGGAAATATGTATTATTTAAAAATTAAACAGGAGATAAAGTATGCATAATTTCACTGGCATGAACAAACTAACTTAATTGTACAACACAATATAATAAAAACGAACAAACAAAGGATGGCATAGTATTTTTATTACCAAACTCTTTGTGCCATATTACGAAAATTGTTTCAATTAAGAGCATGTTTAAAACCTTTGTTTATTACTTTATGAATAAAGATCTTTATTTTATTTTTTAAGGTAAATTTATTTGATAATTGCTGTTACTTAATTGCTAGAGTTAAAAAAAAATGTAAAATGGCTTTCCATTACTGAATAAAATTAGTATATAATTTAAACATGTTATTTTAAAATAGGGTAGATGTTCCAGTAATGGACACACTTAAAAAATTTCTTTAAAAATTGTTTTTTAATTGTAATTATTATTATATTAATCTATCAACAATATTCAACCATTCTCATAGTCTAATTTTCCCAATATGTATCAAAATTTAATTATAAATAACAGAAATATATCAAAACACCTAAAATGGCAGTAATGGACACGCCATAAAAAATATTAAATAACAATGTTTTTATGACTTATATTTATAACTAGAATTTAATGAAAGCATACTAATGAAACAAAATAGTTATTTTCAAATTAATTTAACAATTAGGATATGTGCAATTAATAAAATATTTGTGATAATCATTCACTGTTTGCATCAATTATTGTAACTATCAGAAGATCGATATTTTAATTATTTTAGATGATAGTTTAAAATAGTACTAAATATCAAGCAATTACAGCTATCAAATTATTGAGACAGTGGGGGATTTAAAAGGTAATAATAACAAAAGTTTTGGAGTATTAGTGTATAGTTTCTTCACTATTTTTAACAAAGAAACTTCCAGAGACTACTTGATGTATTACTTCTAATAATTAATATTACAAATATGAAAGAAATGATACTGTGAGTTGGAAATTTTAAATAGGTAGTACTAAATAAAATAATTTCAAAATAAAACTGTAGAACTGATGTTTGAGGCCACTGATCTGCAGTTTTACTAGTTTTATGATTACTAAATTACTATAACTTTAATTAATATTACAACATTTTTAATTTATTTATTTATTTTATTTTTTTTTTGGGGGGGGGGGGGGGTGGGGGGGGTGAGAGATAAATAAGCAAACACTTAAGACAGAAAATAGATTTTTAACGACTTCTGTAACTTAATTGTTTTTATTTAAATTGACTACTTGCATTGGTCATTTAAATGGGAAGAGATTAAGCCCTATGAGCCCTTCTTTGTGCCCTTAAACAATATTTTCATATTTTCTGCTTCCTGACTAGTTGGATTGCCAGATTATAAAATATGCAAGGCAAAGTTATATACATTATATATATATATACTCACATTATTTTTATTTAAAAAAAAAAAAAGATGATGAATTCTAATATTTTATATTATCATTCAAATTTCTATGCTGCTAATGTGCAAGTCATTATGAATGTTTGCTATAAAGTTATTATATAATTTCATTTTGAATTGCTGCAATTCTTTTTGAACAGCCAATTCTTACTAGATATCTTATATATTTATATAAATATATAATTTCGGTTAGCTAATGTTTTGCAACGTTAGCAAACTGCTTATTTTTTATGTGCTAAAATTATTAGTGCAACTGCGCATTTTCATAGTGTATTATCATTTTGAATTCTACTTATGTAGTTACACGATGCCTTTTTGTAAGAAATTCCATTTGATGCTGCAAGTTTATCATCTATCTTGGTCTCTATTAAAATTCATATTTAAAATGATCATATTACTGTACTACTATTAAGTTAATTGTTTAATATTATGTATAGTGTCAGTGTAATGTATTGATACTCACTTTATTAATTTTTATTTTTAAAAAAATGATGAATTGTAATATTTTATAATGGCTATAATATATTGAAATTTTATTAAACCCCACAAAATAACCTAAAATCAGCTATTTATAAAAGTTTTGTGTTATTACATTTTGGTAAATGTAATTTTAAAATTAAATTTGATTATTTAGGTTTTCAGTTAGGTCAAAATATTTTATGTACTATAAACATTCCCCAAATTACATTTTTCGCACTGTCTGCATGGGGTCATTACTGGAAAATGACTAATTAAGCATCCCACACTCCTTCTTAAAACCTTAAAAATAGATGAAATTTTATAAATGGCTATTAGTAGGTATATAAAATTCAAAGTTTTCTACTACTACCACAACAAAAAGCTGCAAATTTTGCAAGAAAATAAAGATTATTTAAATTTATTAAATAAAGCATGTTCATTAAGATTTTTACTGAAAAACAGTGGAACGTCCAAACATTTTCTGCTTCCTGATTGGTTTGGTTAAGACGTTAAGAGTGTCAATAATAATGCAGGATTATAAAATATGCAATGTCGTGTTATGAAAAAAATAATTAAAGCTAAGTTTTTATTGGTTATTTTTTTATAAACCAAAAACATTGAAGAGTGTCCGTTACTGGCACATCTACCCTACATTTTATCTTACACAGTGGGTCTTGTTGAATGTGACATTGACAAGCCTAGTCATTGTATGCAGGTGGTCACTTTAATGTTTAATGAATAATTAGATACAGATCATTTAAAGTTTTAGTTTTGTTATGTGTTATAACATAACAGAATTATTTTTTTTCCTAAGTGAAAATATAATTTGACTTATGTAAATATTATATATATATTTTTTATTATCTACAGTTTCCCTACAAACCATTTGCGACCCCAGTGGATAAATGCCATTAGACGAAAAGATTGGAATCTTAGTGCACATTCTAGAATATGTTCTGAGCACTTTGTTGAAAGTGATTTTGATAGAACATTATCCAGAGTTAGAATAAAGGATCATGTAGTGCCGTCTGTGTTCAAAAACTTCCCTAAATATTTGCAACAAGTGAGTCATTGTAAATTCAGTTTTTTTTTAAAGTGTTTTATTGCTTCATTTTAATATAATATTCATATTAAATGGGGGTTCAAGAAGGCAGAATCTCTTGCTAGCAAAAAGGAATTAAGGCTAATGTCAGACAAACGTCTATTTGCATGCTTTTTGTTGTTTTATGAAAAAGAAACCCCTGCTAGTTAAGGAGTTTCTTTTTCATAAAACAACAAGAAGCGTGCAAATAGACATTCATCTGACTTTAGCCTAAGAGTTTCAACTTGTCTCTTTGGAAAATACTGATTTTTTTTTTTTTTTTTTTTTAGATTGAATTATTTTCTTAATTGTTCCATAATTACTTTTTATGTTACTATTTAAAAATTATCTTGTGCGAGTACTTCTAATAAATTCATTATTTAGCTTATTTCATTTTTATATTCTTCAATTTTTAAAATGAAGCCTGGTCTGTGGGCTACAGATGCATTTGTTCTAAAATCTTGCTTCTAGATTTTCTCCTTGGCAGAGTCAGATAATATAGACGAACACGCGAACGCCGTTCGCAGAAAATTTTCAAAGTTTGCAGACAGTTCTGATGGTTTTTTTTTTTTTTTAAATTTTTCATAAAAAAAATTAAGACCCCCAGGCAGAGAATCTGTGCGAGGCCCGTCGCAGACTTGTGAGAAGGTCTGCAGATAAAAAAACCTATCTAGAAATTATTTGCCATGTACCATAGAAGAAGTGCTGTGGCATATATATTTTTAAAACTTAAAATTATTAGAAGTGCGAGGCTTATGCCGGAACGGCAGGTACAATGCTTTTTTTTTTTTTTTTGGCTAGGGCCGGTAGCAGAAACAGTGCAGCACCGAAGCAGGTGCTGCAGATTATTTTAGGCTTTGCAGATTAATTTAACAGATTAAAAATAAATTATGTGTTGAAAAGTAAATGTTAGATGTTGATCTCTTTTAAATAAAGTTTATTTGGTTGGAAATTTTAACGAATGTTTATGCGCTTGGTTAGCATTTCTCTGCGATTTGCAGTGACTTTTTTACATTCGAAAGGGGAATTCGATTTTAATATCTTAGTAAACATTATCCTCTTTTCAATAAAGTCTAATTCAGAAAACTGGAGGAGGGGGTGGGGGGGGGTGGGGGGTGGTTTGAGAGCATGTAACGTAATGTGAGGGATTGGAAAGTAAGACTTTTTCACTTTTGCTGTTAGCGCCGATATAGGACTTAGGAGGGGTGTGGCGTTTTTCTGCAGAAAATTTTTAAGAAATTATTTAAGTTTGCAGACAGTTTTACATTTTATCTCAGTCTGCTCCTTGGATGTTTTTTCTGTCAGTGCCCGTGTCCAACCTGTAAATTTATTTTCCAGTCACAAAACTGTCTTATAGTACATATTAAGATATGTATAGACGTATATTACTCTTTATAATGTATGTGCAGTTGAAATAATCTGATTCATTATGTAATATATTTTCTTTATAAAAGTGAAATTTAAAGCTGTAATACCGTATATTATGCTATTAAATTATTCTCATTTTAATCATCATTTTTTATACAGTAAATTCTGTCTAAGGCGGACTCTGTATAAGCCGGAAATCTGTCTACCGCAGAAAAATTTTCAAGTCCCGGCGAACCCATAATTACATTAATTCATGCTGCGTAAGGCGGAATCTGTCTAACGTGGAAACGGAAAGCTTTTTAAGGTCCCACCAAAACCAAAATTTTGAATAAGGCGGAAAAAAGGATAATTTAAAAATGAAAGCATTTTGTTTATTAAACTTTAAAACTGATAAGTCAAATACTCAATGTCGTGCATGTTAGTTAAATTCCGTAACACTTTGAAAAAGTTAATTCAAAAGGACAGAAACTTTTTAAAATTTAAGGAATTTATGCTTGTGCCATTTTTTCATATGCAAAATTATATTTAAAAGTTAATATTTCTAGTAGAACGAACATTTATTATAATATATATTTTCGAAAGTGCAATATATTATACTTTAAGGATGTACTCAAATTCAAAGTTATAACTTGTAGTTGAGCGTTCTGTCTCATTTTCAAAGTTTATTGGATTTATTTATTTATTTTGTGTGTGTGTGTGTGTGTGTAAATTTCCAATTTGCATGTATTACAACAGTACTAAGAAATTGAATAGCGTTTCTCATTTATCTATAAAGACAAAAGATCTTTCCGAATTTCAGTTTTCAACTGATTTTTGAGTCAGGAAAATCAATAAAAAATCATCATTCGAGAGGGGGTTTTTTTGGGGGGGGGGAGGGGGGGGGGAGCTTTTTTGCATAAGCCGGAATATTGTCTACCACGGAAATTTTTCTCAGTCCCGATCGATTCAACCTTAGACAGAGTTTACTGTATTTATTATTTTTTATTATTATTATTGCTTTAATACATTCTTATAATTACCAGAAGAAGAAGCCTTCACCAAGATTGGACAATTAATTCCCATTGTGGTAACGCTGATAATTTTTTTTATTTTTTTGGTTTTAAATATTTTATTTTTATATTACTGCAAATGTTTCATTATTGTCACAAACTATTGTCATATCGCATGCTGATAGGTTGAAAAATACATTTTTTGTTCTATTTGATAAGGAAGATTTAAGTTATGCAATATTTTGAATAGAAGATGTGGGCACAAAGTAAAAGGCGCTAACACATGTCACAATATCTTGCTTTAATTTTAGCTCTGTTTATTCTATTTTTACTATTTCGTATTTAAAGGCTTAAAATTTTCTAATTTACACTTTTATATTAAAATATATACTGTTAAAAGACTTTTAGTTTTAAGCTGTAAGCAAATGTATAATGGCTTAAAAGATATATTATTACACAAGCTTATTTTGAGCCCTGATAATATACTAGATTTTTTTTAGTACATACTATAAATGCTACTTATTTTATAATTCTGTGAAAGCAAATTGCTATCCACTTCAGTGATGCATGTACCTCATTGTGTTTTAGGTATTGTATCAATAAAATGCACAACGAATGATTTTTCCTCATAGACCATAATGTCATGGAAATCTTTTGTGGTAACCCTGTAAAAAAACTATAAATGCTATATACTTCATTTTCAATACTGAACATTCTATAGTAAACTTTAATAACATATAAAAAATTAATTGCATTCCCAGTATATTGAGTTAGAGCATGGACAGACAAACCGATTTCATAAATACTCATCATACAGTTGTAAAGTGTTAAAAATGACCAAAATATTTTGCAATATATTAGTATTCATAATAAATATACCTTTGTTCTCAATATATTTTTTAAACATTTATATATATATGTATAATAGAGATGAGAATGGCTCAGCTTAGGCTCCAGTTCAGTTTTTATACTGATCTTCAGGATACTTTCCAGTGGTTGGGTATAAATAATGAATTTTCTATTTTAAACAGATTTTCAGGAAACAGTGTTATGAGGGAATATTTAGAATTAATACTTCTATCTAACAAGTCTGAAATTGTATGCCAAACGTGGCAAATGAAGTGCGTTTGTACTATAACTAATTTTATAAATATTTAGCTCTTGGTGCAATAGCTGTTGCGTTCTTATGAAAAAATGCATGAATAAAAAAATGTATCACGATTATATATATATATATAAATTCAGTAATATGGATTTAATGACTTCATCTTAAATAGGGCGTCATCACCATGGCAACTTAGAATCATTACCTATCATTGGATGTCATTGAATTAATTACAATAGGATTTAATAAAGTAATCACTATGGCAACATAGAATAATTAGCTATAATGGGATATCATTGAACTACTTATGATAGGATTTAATAGAATGAAGAAAACTTTTATTGATCTTTTTTTAAGATTTGATTCGATTTTCATAAAATTTGAAATGAGTTGATGAAACTCTGCAACGATTCTATATATTAAATTTCAAACCATTCAGTTGGGTAGTTTTTGCGCTGTTATTACGTGGACAGACAGAAACTATCGTTGCTAAGTATTTATATAATTATGAACGCACCTAAAAATAGAGATTTTTAAATGAGAAAATCAAATATCAAAAAATTACAAAATATTATTACTCTTCAATTGAGTACTTTTGCTATCAGGTGTATCGAAATTCAAATCGTTTTGCTCAGGTTTTGGAAAAGAGCCTAAGTTCATCTCTAATGTATAAATGTAATTATTAAATTCTGTTAAACATTTTCAGAAGAAAAGCTGCCGAAAACCAACAAAGTATTTAACTACAAGGAATATAAATCCGCAAGTTCCTCTTTCACTTTCTCAGCAGGATTTAACATCAAATTTGAATGATGACATAGCTTTAACGGATGAAGTTGTGGAACCATCTCCTTCAGATTCTTTGCCATCTTACACTTCTTGCCTGGCAGAACAATTACATGTAATAGAAATCCCTGACAGCGTAGATTTGTCTCCCCCTTCACCATCAAAAGATTTTTATAAGTGGAAATTGAAAGAGATGGAACAAAAGATGAAGAAATTGCAAAGAAAAGTGAAGACAGAAAAGCAGAAAAATAGAAGACAGAAAAAAAAAATAGTCAATTTATCCATTATTTTGTCAGCCTTGCAGAAACAGCAATTTATGAGCGAGGATGATTTTGAATCATTATCATCTGCTTCTGCACCCTTTGCAGAAATTTTATCACGGCTATTAGCCAAAAAAAGAAAAAATATGAAACGCCAACTTCCTACAAAACTAAGGTCGTTTGCCTTAAACCTACATTATTATTCCCCTAGAGCTTACAACTATGTTCGCAAAACATTCATCTCCTGCTTACCCCATCCTAAAACCATATCAAAATGGTACTCTTCTGTGAAATGTCAGCCAGGATTCACAGAAGAAGCATTTGAATGTCTTAAATCAAAATCTGAAGATATGCCAACTCCAGTATGTGCATTAATTTTAGATGAAGTGGCTATCCGAAAGCATCCATGCTTTGATGGAAAAATTTGCCATGGATACATTGACTTTGGAGGCAAACATGATGATAGTCAACTGGCTAAAGAAGCCCTTGTATTCATGGTAGTTAGCCTCAATTATGACTGGAAGATACCTGTCGGGTACTTTTTACTCGACGGTATTACTAGCTATCAAAAAGCAAACCTTGTGGAGCAATGTTTGAAACTTCTACATGAGGCTAAAACAAATATTGTTTCACTAACTTTTGATGGCTTGAAAGCAAATATCAGCATGGCAACAAACTTAGGATGTAACCTACGGGATATCGATAATATGGTGACAACTTTTCCACATCCATCAACTGGTGAAAAAATTGCAATTTTTCTTGATCCGTGTCACATGTTAAAATTGATTCGGAATTGTTTAGGTGAGAAAAAAATAATTTTTGACCATGAAAATAAGGCTATTGAGTGGAAATATATTGCCAATTTGTTTGATGAGCAAACAAAACAAGGTCTTCATCTTGGCAACAAAATCAAATCCAGTCATATACTTTATTTTAAACAAAAAATGAAAGTTTCTCTCGCCACACAAACATTGAGTGACTCTGTCGCTCATGCTATGGAATTATGCGATCGAAAACTCAAGCTTAAAGAATTTGATGGATGTCAGGCGACTGTAAAATTTATCAAATTCTTTAATAAGCTGTTTGATTTGTTTAATTCCAGAAGCATGAAGCAATTATACCACAAACAGCCTGTAAGCAGAGCCAATTTAGATGAAACTGTGGCATTTCTGAAGGAAGCAGACTCTTATATAAATGGTCTGCGAGTCCGGAGCAGTAATCAACTGTCAGAAAGCATTCTCTTGTCTAACCGAAAGACTGGCTTCTTAGGTTTCAAGATTTGCATTTTAAGTTTATTGCATCTGATTGAAGCATTAATCCAAAAAGATGTGATGGAATTCATTCCTTTGTACAGGCTCAGCCAAGACCATCTTGAGCTCTTTTTTTCTCAAATAAGATTTATGGGTGGAGCAAACAATAACCCTACAGCGCGCCAGTTCAAAGCTGCTTATAGGAAATTGTTAATCCATTCAGAGATCCAGAACTGTACAACTGGTAACTGCATATCACTGGAAGAGGTAAATATATTATATGTACATAAAATTGATATATTGTTACTTCAGAGTAGTCAATTGAACTGGAAAGGAAACTTAAACTTTGCATGCTTGGGAAGAGACAAGTTAATATTTTTGGAAGAGCAGGAATTTTGAGGAATATTTTTAAAAATTACTTATTCATTGATATTGTTCTTCAGAACAGTATTAACACTGTTGTATGGATTTTTTCCCCCATCAAAAAATATAATTTATTTCTGAATGAAAAGAAAATGTGGAATATGTGTAAATATTAAAAAAAAATCCAATAATAGTAATATTTATATTTTTTACTTAAGAATAAAATAGGTGTAAATTATTAAGAAACTTATTGAATATGCTGTAAAAATGATTGATAAAAAGGGCTAAAGAATTGAACATGTAATTTATTACAAAAAAAAAAAAAAAAAAAAAAAATGAAAGGAGAAAGTTTTTTTTACTCTAATAATAAACTTCCTTAAAATCTCTTTTGTGTTTCAGTATTTAATTCTTTTTCATGTTTTATGTATTTGTAATAATTTATTATTATTATTTTTTAGATACCAATATTAACCTGCAGTTCTAGCAGAAAATCTTCAGATGCAATAAATCCTGTTCCGGCTCAACAATCTACTGACGGAGTTGTCACTGAGTTTCCTGATCATGATTATTCCATTCGCTCTAATCATCTTTCAGAATTCGTTAAAGAGTGCATTGCATATATGTCAGGGTCAATCGTTCGACGGATCAGCAAAACCCTCAAATGTGATGTATGTTTACATGCATTATATGGGAAAGCTGATCCGACTTCTTTAACATCACTCAAAAGTAAAGGACGATTGTCTCATCCCTCAATTGACGTAATTGAGGTATGCAAGTGCTGTGAATCCCTTTTTCGCCTGACAACGAATTCTGGAACAAGTACTAAGCTAAACGTGCTGAAATTTACAAATGCTGCAGTAAATAGCCTTGATGAAAGTAGCGTTTTTGAATCGCTGGAAACCCATATTTGTGACAAGTCTCCGATAAATAACCATCGAACATATCTTATTAAAGAGATAGCACATTGTTTTTTTCAAGCCCGTATAGGCCATTTTTCTAAAAGACAGATTGATTCCCCATCAATCAGGAGCATTTGTACAAAAATACCTTTGTTTAAAGGCCAGTGATCATAACATCTTTATTGTATATTTATTAAATATAAATTTTGATCTATAGTAGTTACAGCGCACATTTTTTAGATGAGTTTTAGTGTAAAAAAAAAATTGTCAACATAGAGAAATTTTTAACAGTTAATGTTTTTAAAAGTATAAATTCTTATCTAAAAACTAAAATTTTTATTTATATGCAAAATGGTGCTTTTATAGGACCAATGGATGGAAGGCTATATTTCTGCACCTTTCCAAAGAGAATTATTCGTGTTTGGTTATTAAAAAGCTGTGAAAGGCATGGTTTTTCTATATGTAAAGCCACAATAGGTAATTTAGATAAAATAGAAATTTCGTTCCAGCTGCTTATAACTCGAGTTCTACTGAATGGATTTTGATGGAACTTGCACTGTTAGTTTGATAATGTTTCAAAGATAGTTTTAGTATATAAAATATTGTTCTACATTGCTTATGACATTTATAGAGACATGTGGAAGATTTAAAAAAAATATTTTATTGTAGAATCTTTATTTTTTTATTTTCAGCATATATTTGTATAGATTTGATAAATTGTTCTTGAAACTCTGCGCTTTTGAATTGTTAGTTTTTAAATGAGTACTTTTGCACTAACAATATTGATTTTTTTTTCAAATATTTGATTTGCCGCCATATATGCTTGGCAACAGTAGTATTGATATAACATATAAGTACGGAACATTTAAATTGAATCATATGGACTATAATGCATAACATCAGCATGAATAATCTTTCTACTTCTGCTATAAATATATAAAATGCAAATGAGAATTTCATTCCGGTTGCTTATAACTCGAGCTCTGCTGAATGGATTTTAATGGGGCTTGCACTGTTAGTCAAATAATATTTCACAGAAGGTTTTAGTATGCTGCATATCATTCTATGTTGATCAGTTATTATGGGGAAAATTCTACAATTGTGTCAATCCGATTATGAAAAATTGGCCTTTTCAAAAAGTACTACTGAACAGATTTTGATTAGACACTGTCAGTTAGATACTTTTTCCGGCACACTTTCGGTATTTTCAAAAAAGAAAAAATTCCATGTTACTTAGTTATAGAAATATGGGGGAATGTTCTATAATCAGCTGAACCCGATTGATTACAAATGATTGGATTATTTTTTATGTCCTATTGGATGGATTTTGATGCGACTTCCAATGTTAGATACATTTTCAGGGATTGTTTTAGTATATTGCATATTGTTCTAGGTTGCTTAGTTATGGAATTATGTGGGAAACTTCTATAATCAGGTGAACAGATTATGAAAGATTGGGCTTTTAAAAAAGTTCTACTAGATGGATTTTGATGAAATTTGAAAAGTTAGTTAAATACTTTTTGATAAAAAAAAAAAATCCTCCAAGCCAAAGGGCTGTTGTTAAATTGAGAAAATGTTCAATGTCAACTGTTAACAAAATCCTTAACACTGATTTTAATTTTAAAATTGAACATTCAAATCACAAATATTTTATGCAAGTTAAGTTCTGTAAGTACCATGAAAATCATCTAAAAAATGTGCGAACACCCTCTGTAGTTTAAAAATGTATATTTTTTATGTTTTATAACTTGTTTCTTGCAACCTGAAAACATTTAATAATTCTTGTTTTTTAAAGTGTCATATGATTTAATATGATTGTTTTTATATAATATGAAACTGTGATATATGTATGTGTAAAAAAATAATGTAGTAAAATACACTTGTCATCATATTATCCATATTTGAGGTTACATCCTAAGTTTGTTGTAATTAGACAATGAACTTAATTTGGTGTCATCAGACTTGTAATTTTTGCAAGATTTAGCTTGATGATGTTTTTTTTTTTTAGATCAGTGTTATTTAAATTTCATTTCTTTATTTTGTTTGTCATATTGTGTTTATACTGTCATATAGCCATTTACAGTGTGCTGCGGCCTTTTAGATAATTATCATAAATGTTATTTATTGATAGTTATTCAAATTATGTGAATATTAGAGAGCATATTGTTGTCTGAAAAGAAAAAGATAATGTAGTAAAAGAAAGCTGTCATCATAGTATCCACATTTGAAAAGTTACATCCTAAGTTTGTTGTAATTAGACAATGAACCTAATTTGGTGTCATCAGACTTGTAAATTTTGCAAGATTTAGATTGATGATGTATTTTTTTAAATTTATTACATCAAAGTGTTATTTAAATTTCATTTCTTTATTTTGTTTGTCACATTGTGTTTATACTGTCATATAGCAATTTACAGTGTGCTGCGGCCTTTTAGATAATTGTCATAAATGTTATTTATTGATAGTTATTTAAATTAATTATGTGAATATTAGAAAATGTATTGTGGTCTGAAAAGAAAATAATGTAGTAAAAGAAAGTTGTCATTATAGTATCCATATTTGAAAAGTTACATCCCAAGTTTGTTGTAATTAGACAATGAACCTAATTTGGTGTCATCAGACTTGTAATATTTGCAAGATTTAGATTGACGATGTATTTAAAAAAAAAATTAGTACATCAAAGTGTTCTTTAAATTTCATTTCTTTATTTTGTTTGTCATATTGTGTTTATACTGTCATATAGCCATTTACAGTGTGCTGCGGCCTTTTAGATAATTATCATAAATGTTATTTATTGATAGTTATTCAAATTATGTGAATATTAGAGAGCATATTGTTGTCTGAAAAGAAAAAGATAATGTAGTAAAAGAAAGTTGTCATCATAGTATCCACATTTGAAAAGTTACATCCTAAGTTTGTTGTAATTAGACAATGAACCTAATTTGGTGTCATCAGACTTGTAATTTTTTGCAAGATTTAGATTGATGATGTATTTTTTTTATTATTATTTAGTACATCAAAGTGTTATTTAAATTTCATTTCTTTATTTTGTTTGTCATATATCCATTTACAGTGTGCTGCAACCTTTTAGATAATTGTCATAAATGTTATTTATTGATAGTTATTTAAATTAATTATGTGAATATTAGAGAGCATATTGTGGGCTGAATAGAAAGTAATGTAGTAAAAGAAAGTTGTCATCATAGTATCCATATTTGAAAAGTTACATCCTAAGTTTGTTGCAATTAGACAATGAACCTAATTTGGTGTCATCAGCCTTGTAATTTTTGCAAGATTTAGATTGATGATGTATTTTTTTTTTAATTTAGTACATCAAAGTGTTATTTAAATTTCATTTCTTTATTTTGTTTGTCATATTGTGTTTATACTGCCATATAGCCATTTACAGTGTGCTGCGGCCTTTTAGATAATTATCATAAATGTTATTTATTGATAGTTATTCAAATTATGAGAATATTAGAGAGCATATTGTTGTCTGAAAAGAAAAAGATAATGTAGTAAAAGAAAGTTGTCATCATAGTATCCACGTTTGAAAAGTTACATCCTAAGTTTGTTGTAATTAGACAATGAGCTTAATTTGGTGTCATCAGACTTGTAATCTTTGCAAGATTTAGATTGATGATGTATTTTTTTTTTTTAAATTTATTACATCAAAGTGTTATTTAAATTTCATTTCTTTATTTTGTTTGTCATATTGTGTTTATACTGCCATATAGCCATTTACAGTGTGCTGCGGCCTTTTAGATAATTATCATAAATGTTATTTATTGATAGTTATTTAAATTATGTGAATATTAGAGAGCATGTTGTTGTCTGAAAAGAAAAAAATAATGTAGTAAAAGAAAGTTGTCATCATAGTATCCATATTTGAAAAGTTACATCCTAAGTTTGTTGTAATTATACAGTGAACCTAATTTGGTGTCATCAGACTTGTAATTTTTGCAAGATTTACATTGATGATGTATTTTTTTTTAATTTAGTACATCAAAGTGTTATTAAATTTCATTTCTTTATTTTGTTTGTCATATAGCCATTTACAGTGTGCTGCGACCTTTTAGATAATTGTCATAAATGTTATTTATTGATAGTTATTTAAATTATGTGAATATTAGAGAGCATATTGTGAGCTGAATAGAAAGTAATGTAGTAAAAGAAAGTTGTCATCATAGTATCCATATTTGAAAAGTTACATCCTAAGTTTGTTGTAATTAGACAATGAACCTAATTTGGTGTCATCAGACTTGTAATTTTTGCAAGATTTAGATTGACGATGTATTTAAAAAAAATTTAGTACATCAAAGTGTTCTTTAAAATTCACTTCTTTATTTTGTTTGTCATATTGTGTTTATACTGTCATATAGCCATTTACAGTGTGCTGTGACCTTTTAGATAATTGTCGTAAATGTTATTTATTGATAGTTATTTAAATTAATTATGTGAATATTAGAAAATGTATTGTGGTCTGAAAAGAAAATAATGTAGTAAAAGAAAGTTGTCATTATAGTATCCATATTTGAAAAGTTACATACCAAGTTTGTTGTAATTAGACAATGAACCTAATTTGGTGTCATCAGACTTGTAATATTTGCAAGATTTAGATTGACGATGTATTTTAAAAAAAAATTAGTACATCAAAGTGTTCTTTAAATTTCATTTCTTTATTTTGTTTGTCATATTGTGTTTGTACTGTTATATAGCCATTTACCTGCGGCCTTTTAGATAATTGTTGTAAATGCTATTTATTGATATTTATTTAAATTATTTAAATATTAGAGAGCATATTGTTGTCTGAAAAGAAAAAAATAATGTAGTAAAAGAAAGTTGTCATCATATTATCCATATTTGAAAAGTTCCATCCTAAGTTTGTTGTAATTAGGCAATGAACTTAATTTGGTGTCATCAGACTTGTAATTTTTGCAAAATTTAAATTGATGATGCATTTTTAAAGTTTTTTAGTACATCAAACTATTATCACATTTCTGTTTGATTTATAGTTTTAAATTATTTAATGTGCATTTTTTTATATAACATCAAACTGTGATATTTGCATATTTCTTTCAGTTTTGTCATTTAATTTTACACAATATGTTGAAACGTTTCAAATAGTTATAATTATTAAATTGATATAATTATTTAAATATTATAGAGTAATGATTCAGTTGTAATGTATTAGTTGATGGAAATTCATAACTCTTTATTGAGAGAAATAGTACATGAAAAACTCTTATTTCTATATGTGTTTTCTGTATGTATATGTTCTATACATATCTGTATCTTCTATTTTGGTAACACATGTAAATACTTTTCTTTTTATGCATGTACTTTAATTATTTCAAATAAATTTTTTTTTGAAAAATAAACTGTTTAGCCTTGTTGTTGTATTACTACTAGCTTTTGGTATTTTATACTTTTAATTTCTAAAACTTTTAAAGTAGGACCTCAATAGGATGAAGAGTTATTGCAAAACAAGTTTTAATCTTGCAAAAATTAAAAGATAGCAATTGCACCTTAGCCAGTAGTTAAAAAATTAACATAGATATTGGTAGTAGCTTTTGATATGATTAAGATCTTATTAAAAAAAAATTCAAGATTTAAAGCTGATATTACAAAAAATATTTCTCTTTTCTAAGCAAGGTGCAACTTACTATGCTTAATGAAAAAAGCATGTAAAGTATCAAAATAATGCTATGAAATTCTCTTTAAAAAAAAAAAAAAAAAAAAAAAAAGATTAATTCAAAACTAAATTTATACAAGCCAAAATATTTTTCCAAATTTTTAAAATTGCGTTGGGTCAAAAGAACTTGTTTTAAAACACTTTAACATATTATTTAGTTTTTTAAGAAAATAAAATAACATTAACAGTAATCTTATAATATACAACATAAGAGTTAGAGAAAAACAAAATTATTCGCAAATGTAGTAAATTATTTCAAATGTATGAATATGTATATATTTTGTTGAACAAGATTTATTTTCCCAATTTCGAAACTTATCCATTTAATTCTGATAAAATACATGATTGCCAAAATTTGCAAAGCAATAAAATAGTATACAGTTAAGCATAAACATGTCTATTAGTAACACTAGATGTTGTAAATATATCACTTTCATTACATATGTCTTTGCTTCTAAAAATCTTATAATTTTCAGAGTTTCACACAGACAGTTACTACTACTGCCCTTTGTTTACAAAATAGCACTATTCTTATCCCTCATCTATAATGTTATCATCATTCTTATCCTTCATCTAAAAAAAGACAACTCTTCTTGACTCCCACTCCAAAAAGTACTCCTTTTTGTATTTAAAAAAAAAAAACAAAAAAAAAAAACATTCATTATTTTCATAAAACACTTCCCTGGCTTTGAAAATCAAGAGAATGTCTTGAAAATTAAAAGAGCCTTCAAGAATATAAAATATGACCTTTTCCCACCAGCAACACTCTGCCCTTTTATAAACTTGGAGGAAATGCTGTAATTACATACTTCAATCTTTCAAATTCAGCAGAAAATATACTTTTAAATAAAGTTCTATCAAACCCACCAATTTAACTTACCAATTTTTTTAAAATCTTGGATAATTAGTATTAATAAAAATTACAAAATTCCATGCTTTTGTGGTCAAAGAATGATGATTTTTTGTTAAATTGTAACACATAAAATCCAAAGGAAAGCTAGGCGTAATTAAAATTAATTTATCATAGAGCTAGAGCCTCATGAAGAATCCCCTTTTAACAGTACAAAATAAGAAGCAGCAATAGTTTACCTTTTATTTATTTTTTAACAATTTGAATTTAAGAAAAGGATTTCTTCAAAGAAAGCTTAAAGTAGATGTTACATTTTAAAAGCTATTTCTATTTTTTTCAAATGGTGTTTTTTTACGTAGTACAATTTTTTTTTTATTCATCTTGCAGTTTTTCTCCCAAGTTCACAAGATAAGTATTTTCAACAAAATTTTTGGGCACAGATGGCATATACACACCATATTGGCACGATTTTTTTCTGACGCCACTGTCATGTATGCACCGGGGTACTTAATTGGCACCAAAGTGTCGCAATTTTGCTTGATATGGTAACCCAGATGTTGTTTATTTATTAATAAATTGTTTATTTACATTTACTTTCTTTTTTAAAATTATATAAATTATTTTGATCTATAGTTACTAATTAGCCATTTTTTTATTCCCTTTTTAAAAATACATATGTAACTGGTATTCGAAAACGAGATTTTCACCAAATTGGTGTCAGAAAAAAACCGCGCCAATGTGGTGCGTATATGACATCTGTGCCAACTTTTGAATGAAATTTTTAATTTAAGTTCTTTTATTTCACTGTGTGCTGAAGCTTTAGCAATTTTCGCTCAGTTTAATTTGATGGATTCCTAAAGCATTTAAGGCATAAAATTCTTGGATGAAAATTTGTAGTTTTTTAGAGAGGGAGGGATAAACTGTTCAATGTTGCAATTTGTTATTGCATAGAGAATAGGCAATTCAACATAGCAATGGTTTTAGACATTTGTTCTTACAACTCTAACTAGCTGTGTTTTGAGACCATTCATTAAAATTGACAATCTGTAGATGCATATAATATGCATATTAAAAACATTCTTGAGTTGTTCTGAATATACCTCCCCCCTCCCCCCCCCCCCCCCCCCCCAACTTTCCAAACTTTTCTTTGTGACAGGTGTTACAAAATTGAAAAGTGCAGAAACAGAAAGAAATTTTACCGAATACATATTTCACATTTATTTTGAAACTTTAGGTTTAAATTTAATTCAGAAATTTAAAAAAAACTAAAGAGAAAATTGCACTTATATTTTGGCAAAGGGGATCTGGAAAATGGGTGTAGAAAAAATGTATCTAACAGTACAGTATAACAATTTTAGGAACCCTTTTATATTCGAAGAAAGAAACTCCATGCTATTTTGAGAGTAGTATGTTTTTGTCACAAGACTCAGAAAAGAGAAGGTTAACTAAAGAGATTAAGACAAAGACACAAAACAAGTTTTGAAAAGAAAGAAGGTCCTTATTCATAAATTTGTATTTCGGTGTGGGGTAAAGGACAATGCAATAACTTTTAAATGAAAAATGTATGTACCTCCATTGGGAGTAAAAATTCCCAATATGTAGATATACATTTTATTTTACAAAAGAGAAGAAAAAAAGAGGTTTGTAATACAGTCAAACCTCGTTAACATGAACACGCTTAACGTGAATTACTTTTAACATGAATTGTTTTCACAGTCCCCTATAAAAACGAATACAAAGATTTGATACTGATAACATGAACAAAATTTTGATTCCCCTTGAGGTTCATGTTAACGAGGTTCGACTGTATAAATTTGGCATCCTCTCAATTTTTGTGCCCGGGGCGGCTGCCCCCTTCGCACGGCCCTGACCACAGACTAACACTACATGTTACACTAAATGTAGTCGGCCTGTAGTAGAGTACTTTTAAATTAAAGGATTTATAAAATGAGTCTGTCTGACACAAACACAAAATTATTCAGATGAGTGATATTTACAGGTATTCAGATACACAAGGATTGAAAAACATACTTTTATTTCCTATAAATTCTTATAGTTAATTGAAATCTGTTTTCAATTCTCATGTCCTGAAAAATATTTGAAACATCCTTTTTTATTGAATTTTCTGAAAGAGATTTATCTGTTATAGATAAAGAGAAAATGTCGAGTCTGTTAAACTAGTGAAAATTTCTGAACATTCCCAACAGGTCAAGATAATTTTATTTATCTATAGCATATCACACCAGCAATCTATGTTGACTATTATGAGTAGTTTTAGAAATGTTACAATAAACATAAAAATGAAAGTATCAACCATGTTAAAAATGTTAAGGTACTTTTCGGTTAGCTGGGCGCCGCTATATATATATACATATATATATAGCTATATGTGTATATATATAGACATATATATGCATTTATATATATATATGTATGTATATATACATTATATATTAGTATATATATAACACTGGTGCCCGGCTAACCGAAAAGTACCCATTTTAATTTGTAACTAGAAACATAAATACCGTACACAAACAGTAATGTGCTTTTTGAAAGATTGCTACTTTTTAGAAATTGCTATAAAAAGAAAAAGAAAACAATGCTCTTAATAATTTCTTGTAAAGTGAATGTAAATGTTCATTTTGCAATACTGATGCAATAACAGTCAGAACAATATTTATAATAGAGCAGTAAAATAGTTTTAGAAAATTAGGCTCATAATTCAAAATATTGCTCTCAATTTTATATTCTCTTTTTCTTTGGTTAAATGTGTGAACCATTTTGAAATATATTGATTTAGAAATATAAATACAACATATTTCGTTCTTTCTTTTCTTTTTTTAATGAACAAATTACATGTACTATTTTAAAAAGGAAACAAAACATTTGACCAATTGTGAAAACATGTAGAAACTTAGCATATCAAAAGCTTGATCATATTGAATTAATAAAATTACATATATTATTGAAGAGAAGTGTTTGCTGAAAAAGGCACAAATCAAAACATTTAATTACGAAGAAAAATTTGCATAATGTACATTCGCACCCCCCCCCCCCTCCTAAAAAAAGTTTTCATTACTTTCTGTTTGTGTATTTAATTGAGTACGCTGATATTCATCTCTGAGTACATACATATATATTTTTTTCCTTTTAACAATCATGTTTATATTTAATATTGGAAATAATCAATTAATAACAAAGCTTTTATGATACTAATAACTACTTGATAATCACTTTAGACCGACATCGCAAACGCACAATTCACTTATCGGATTACGGTCGGAGGTACCGATGAAACGCATTTGCTATATGCCGAACATGTACCGTACAAGTGCCGCTTGAATTTGCCGTAGGATGAAATTTTTTTAATGTTTGATAAATAACTAACTGTTGCATAAAACCTAAAAAAAAAAAGGTTAGAGATACTAAAATACACAAAGAGTTCGTAAGTGAAATCACACTACCAAACGTTATGTTGTTCGCAAAAAAATTAAATAAATTTCCGCTAAAATATGTGGATTTCAATGGAGATTTCCAATTGTTTTGGGCACCAAACGCACTATTTCTCTTGAGCGGACGTAGCGCGGAGAGTTACAAATTTGCCTCAACCCGTATCATTGTAAAGTAGCGGAGTGCTCTCAGGGACGTAGCTACAGGGGGGGTGTGGGGGGGTGCGACACCCCCCCACTTCGGTAAACTCATATACATTCGGTAATTTCACTTTCGTTCAAAAACTGCATCATTTGGCTTTGATTTTTTTTTTCTTTTTTTTTTAAGAATTTTTAAAAACATATTACAAAATTCATTACAAAACAGAAAACAATGTCAAAACATATTTAAAATTATTAAATATTTTCTAATTAGAAACTTCCTTTCTCTTTGCATTGTGTAATTTTTTTTTTCGCTCGGAGTCGATTGCAATTTCACTTTTTAGCTATTCCATGGGTGTAAGAAGGGGAGGGAGGGGGGGGGGGTGTCCATGGTACAGTATCCCTTAGAAGATTAAATATATCTTCTTCCTATTTCTATTCAGTATCCCTGTAGAGAATATCTTCGCTTCATTCAAGAAAGGAATCTGGAGAAAAAGGGCTTGAGGGTAAATGCGTACACTCCTTGACCAATGCAAATGAAATTAGAAGGCCAGACTTCTTGTTCGTTAAAATTCGTTTTGCTGGACTGTGAAAGCTATGGGGGGGGGGGGGGGGGTTAGATATTTCGCGGTTTTTTCGGGGGACAGGATGTAGCCAGATGTTTACTGTTTTTCAAAGCAAAAAAATAAGAGAGAACCGGGAATTTTTTCTTATCAAAGAAAATTAAAACGGTGTAATAAAATTACATCAGCTACTAAGGATGTACCGAATAGTGATTTTGACCGAATACCGAATATTCGGCCTAAAGGCGAACCGGATACCGAATATTCGGCTAGCTGAGTAGTAATTATTCGACCAAATACCAAATAATCGGCTGGTCAAATATTTTAAAAATTTATTAATTAAAAAAGTTTCATATTTCATGGCTTCTTCTGGTGAATTAAACCAAGTGAATATACTTTTTTTAATTCTAAAACAAACAACTTAGCAAAAATAACTTTTCTACCGAATATTCGGCTTATAGGCGAAATGTATACCGAATATTCGGCTAGCCGAATTAACTGTTAGACCGAATACCGAATATTCGGCCAGCCGAATAGTAACTATTCGGCCAAATACCAAGTACTCGGCTGGTCTAATACTTTCATATTTCAAAGATTAAAAGCATTAAAATGTTAAATTTAAAAATAATTTTACATAATATTTAATGCAAAAACTTATATATTGATAAACAAGAACTTTTTACACGTAAACTTTATACATGAAAAAAATCTGCTTTGAGGTATTTAAGAAGAGAATTTTAAAAGTTTATTAATTAAAAAAGTTTGATATTTCATAGCTTCTTCTGATGAATTAAACCAAGTGAATATTTTTTTTTTTTTTTTTTGAAATTCTAAAACAAACAACTCAGTAAAAATAACTTTTCTACTGTCTTTGATTTAGTTTGAAATTCTTTCTAAATCTTTGATTTACTTATGATTATTGAAATTGAAAGTTTTTAAATGCATCTTAGATCAGTGTTTCGAATGGGCAATTATTTTCAGAGATTGTAAACATACACATTGTTCCTAAAAAAAATTGTAACTAACTTTCAACAGAGATAATGTGGTCAAGACAAAAAAATTTTGAACAAGAAACAACACCTCACTCCATTTATTCCATCAAAATTACAATATATTCAGTCAAAAATTCTGGGTGTGCTGTGCAACTACAAGCCGAAACTGAATTTTCGTTCACAGCTTTATCAGTAAATGGAGATATTTTAGCAAGATTTGTTTCATATTAATTTAGTTTGTATTAAATGTGATAATATCATTGAAAATGACTGAATTCTGGCCAGTGACACAGTATAAATACTATAAATTGCATTCTGAATAAAGGAATGTCTACCTCATAGTTGTTTAAATATGAAAAGTGGCAATTTCCAGCACTTCTTATCATGGTATTATATTTCACAGAAATCAAATCAAGTTTGTTAAAAATATAGCTATGATACCTTCGTTAGGATTAACAAATGAAAATCCAAGTTTGACCTCGAATGAGATGGGATACACTTTATTTATAACTGAATAAGTGGTTTCGATTATGGTTTTCTGAGCAAAAATTGTCTTTCTTGATGTGTATTATCTGAAAATTTTTCTGTTTTGATTAGAAGCACCCTTTTCTATGAAAAAGCAAGAAACAGATTATTTACTAGAAAAGGTTCAGGAACTTGCATTTTTACATTGTTAATTCTTATGAAAATTCCCATTAATGGTTAATTTTCTTAAGTAATACTTTACAAAAAGCAAATAACGTAAAAACATTCTCTTTTACTTAAATATGACGATTTTGTTTCTAATTATTATGAATATCTTTATAAGTTGACAGATAAATGTAGAAATTGTGTAAGATTTTAAAAAAATGTTTTAAAAGTTTTTTTTAAGTATTCAGTTTGGCCGAACATCTTGATATTCGGTCTCACCGAATATTCGGTAACATGGGCGACAAGCAGTGCTCGCAAAAACCCGGGTTTTTTTAAAAAAACCCAACCCACATGGGTTTTTTCATGAAAAACCCAATTTTCCCCGGGGAAAATCGGTTTTTTTCAAAAGTATAATTTATGCGTAATTACATTATTGTATGCTATATTATTTATGTATTATATACACTATACATAAAAAAATATACACTGTTCCTTTATATACAATATAATTGTAATGCTTTTTTACATGTTATAAATTGTATAAATTATAAGAATTTAAATTAATTAAATGTCAGTGTTTCGCACATATTAGTTTTAAATATAATAGAAGATATAAAATTGTTAATTTGCTTTAAAATCAAATAATGAATAAAATATTAAAATTTAAAATATATAAGTAGGAAGAAAAAAAGGGGTAAACTAGTCGGATGTGCCAATCCCAAAACTTTCTTCTATCAAATACATATTAATAATTCAAAATTCGCTATCACAATGCAAAAATTAAATGGCAATATAGTATGCCCATTATGAGGATTGTAAAATATAGGTTCGTTGAATTGGATGCATTTAACAAGGAGATATAAGGAGATATCACCTGTTGTGCAATTTACAACAAAACCTGATCAGTAACAGTTACGTCAACGTCTAACTGAATCTGAAGTTTGATGAAAATCCATGCATTAGTTCTTGAGATAAAGCTATTGCAAAAAGTAAGATAAATGCAGCGCCACTGTTGTGCTGGAGGCCTAACCGAATCTGAATTTTTATTCAATTCTGTGCATTAGTTCTTGAGATAAGAGTTATTGCTGAAATCGCGAAAAATGCAGCATGCAAGGACTACCTGTTGGGCGATATGCACCAAAACTTAATAAGCAAAGAAACTTGTAACTGAATCTGAAGTTTTACGAAAATCTGTGCATTAGTTCTTGAGATAAAGCTATTGCAAAAATTGAGATAAATGCAGCATAGCATCGTCACCTGTTGGGCAATATATACTAAAAACTAATCAGCACCAGTTTACATCAAGGTCTAACTCAGTCTAAAGTTTTGTAAAATTGTGTGCATTAGTTCTTGAGATAGAGCACCCATAAAATGCTTTTCACATACAGACACATTTTCTAAAAAACATCAAATTGTCTTCAGGACCTTTTTAAAACGTATAAATCCATCATAAACTGGAAGTAAAAAATTTTCACGAATCAAATACTTCTTGTAAAGATAGAAGAAAGTAAAAATAAATATTTTTTATCTCCTTGAATATAGATGATTTGAATTTTTTATATAAAGACATACTTATGATATACCTTTACCTATAATTATGTACTATGTATGTTGCCTACTAGGTTCTATGTTAGTAAAGTATTTAAATGTGCTGAAATACATTTTTATTTTACTTCGGATGGGCTTTTATATATAAATTTTTTTCAAAATTAATTGAAATGACTTAAATTCATTAAATGTATGTGTTGTTTAAATTTTTAAATATTTCTGAAAATTGAAAAAACCCACATTATGGTTTTTTTAGTGGGCTTTTTCAAGTGGGCCTATTCTGAAAAAAAAAACACCGGGTTTTTTCGAGCTGGGCCCAACTTTGCTAATACAAAAGGCCAAATACAGAATAGATACCGAATATTCGGTACATCTCTATTAGCTACTATATATAATAGTATTTTATATCTTCGAAAAATTAAAAGTTTCTTGAAAAAATTATTTAAAAAAAATGCGGGAAAAAATCCTTTAGGGTGTTTTCAAATCAAAAGAGGTATTTTCTGAGACATTTCTGAATTCATTTTTATTCGAAAATTGGTAGGTGTTGTTATTCAGAAACTATGTAGTCGAAAGACATTTTCCATTTTTGGTAAACTCAAAAGATTTTTCAGAAAATACTGTCAAAGTTGGCATTTTTAACCGAATTCCAGACACGGCAGCTTGAGAAAGGCAAAATACTTGTCGTCATGTGACCACAATCGCTTATAACGCGATAAGTAATTTTATCAAAAAATGAAAAACTAGTTTCCATTGTGTTCCGCTTCAACAGTCAGGCCTGCCAATATGCTTAAAAATGAGACAAAATGAGTCAGAAAATTTTGCGTTGTTCAGTAGGAAGCTCGAGAACCGCTTTAAAGAAAAATAATAATAAGATAGAGAACTATAAAATATTGGAACCTAATATAAACCGATGATATGTTTTAAGATCTGAATCTGTTCTTGTCACGGGGTAGTGGAGGGTATACGCAGATATACGCCGTATACCCTCTCTGGATTTTTTTAAAGAAGCTCCGCATACCCTCTGCGTCTCAAATAAAGCATTAGCGTATACTGTATCCATGAATGTTCATGATTTTTGCGTATACCCTTTGTTTTTTTTACGACTGCAACACTGGTTCTTGTCATTCAGTTCGAAAAGATATTTTTTATTTATGTTTTTGAACTTGTGTTTTAAAATCATCAGTTGTATTGATATATAAAGACAAGTGCATTGATGATAAGCATTAATCTTTCTTCGAATTGGCGTTTTTAGATATGCATTTACTTTCTGCTGCAAAAACTGAAAGCAATTTTTTTTTTCCTGAAATGTAGGGATCTCAAAGTTAATTTAAATTAATTAAAAAAATCCTTTGACTTGAATCAGGCTAATTCATGTAACAGAATCAATGCTACAACTCACAAAAAAATGCAAGCAAAGTAATTTTGCAGAAAATAAAATAATTTTCCACTCTGTCTACCCTCTCTCCACTTCCCCTTCTCCATCGAAAAAAAATCTTTTTGTGTTCAACACTCTTTTTTTATTATTGCAAATTAAAATAACAATATTTAATTTTTTTATACTTATGCTCAATTGCTCAACATGATATTTGACTTTTTCAATTCTGATAACTTTCCATGTTACGACTTCCAGCTTAAAAATTCAACAGAAAATATATCCTACAAATAAAGTGCAGCTTTGATTAGCCACATTTTGTGGTTTTTAAAAACTATTTAAAGCTGTTCTGAAATCGTAACTTGCATCTTTTTTCACACTTTCGTGAAGAAATTTTCAATTTTAAATGCACGAAATTTGCAGATATTCTTTCTTCTTCGTAAACGAACAGCGTTTCTCTTTTTTCCTATACAGGTAACTGGTCTTTCAGAAAATGGTGCCAAAGTTGACGTTTGGAACAGATTTTTTTTAAACATGACAATCGGCAAAAGATCATTTTGAGGCAGCAATTGATTATAACTTAATATGTAATACATTTATCAGAAAATTTAAAACTGCTATTTGATTTCAAAGCACTTCATGCCTCATGCCTGCTGATTACATGCTTCTGGATTTTAAAAAAAATATCTACTTAAATGAGTCAGTAATAAATAATTTTGGCAAAACATAAAATGTTTTCTGTGCCCAGCCGGGACTGGTTTTATTCTTCCAAGTCTTCACGGGCCAAAATTTTCAGTCCCGGTTCTCATCCAACCCGTATGAAAATCATTGTCTCAGCGTGGCCTGGTAGCAAAATACAGCTAAATTAAAATATAGTAATACGTGTGAAAAAGAACCTGCCTATGACGGAATCATGTTTTAAACTGAAAAATGTGTTGATCCATGCAAAATTAATATAATATGTGAGAAAAGAATATATAACACATTTACACCTATTAATAACATATTAAATTTAAAAAATAAAAAAACCCGACTGCGTAAAAAGCAAACTAATTAATTATTTCTCATGAATGTGAAACTATTTTTACTTTCTTCTATCTTTACAAGAAGAAAGTATTGGATTCGTGAAAAATTTCGACTTCCGGTTTTCGACGGATTTATACGTTTTAGAATGCCCAGAACACGATTTGATGGCTTTTAGAAAATGTCTGTCAGTGAGTCTGTCACTCTGTGAGTCTGTATGTGACAAAAAATTTGTGGGCGCTCTATCTCAAGAACTAATGCACGGAATTTCACTAAACTTTATATTTAGTTAGACCTTGATATAAACTGGACCTGATTAGTTTTTTTGGTGAAAATCGCCCAACAGGTGGCGCTGATATGCGGCCTTTTTCACGATTACCCCAATAGCTATATTTCAAGAACTACTGCACGGATTTTCATAAAACTTCAGATTCAGTTTGCCCAGGATATAGTTTGGTGCTGATTACTTTTTTGTGAAAATCGCCCAACAGGTGGCGCTGTTATGCTGCATTATTCATGATTATCGCAATAGCTCTAACTCAAGAAAAAATGCACGAATTTTCATCAAACTACAGATTCAGTTAGTCCCTGATATAAATTAGAGCTGTTTAATTTTTTGTGTAAATCGCTGCTGTGCAGCATTTTTTACGATTCCCGCAAGAGCTGTATCTCAAGAACTATTGCACGGATTTTCATCAAACTTCAGATTTAGTTAGTCCTTGACATGAATTGACGTATAAATTAGTGCTGTTTAGTTTTTGGTGTAAATCGCTCAACAGGTGGCCCTGCTATGCTGTATTTTTTGCGATTTCCGCAATAGCTTTATCTCAAGAACTAATGCTTGGATTTTCAACAAACTTCAGATTCAGGTATACCTTGATATCATTTAGTGCTGCTTATTTTTGGCGTAAATCGCTCAACAGGTGGCGCTGCTATGCTACATTTTTCAGAATTTCCGCTATAGCTCTATCTCAAGAACTAATGCACGAATTTTCATCCAACTTCAAATTCAGATAAACTTTGATATGAATTGGTGCTAAATCGTTGTTATTTCTTGTAGTATTTAAATGATTTAATTGACTTGATTTATATAGAAGAAAGTTTTGTGATGGCCACAACATACTAGTTTATATTACTTAACTTTTTTTTTTTTATATACTTGTATTGATGACTTTTAAGTTGTATTTAACTGTCAGTTCCTATCTATAAAAACTATTTTGATGAGGCCTATAGATGTCTATGAAGGTTAGAGTTGCAGTAAAACTAGAGATCCTAACTTCCAGCTTGTGTAATATTTAAACGGGGCTTTTGACTGTAAAATAGTCAATGAAACATCGTTTTCATTTTGAAAGACCTATCCAGTGACATGTCACTCAATAGGGTGCATAAAAAAATTTTCGTCTGTACCACCATTTTGTATTTTACGGCCGCCATTTTGAATTATAAAAACAAAACCTAGCCTATAACCATCGGGCGGTTAAGTCAAATCGATAGAGACCTCATTCATTAAAATCCATCCAGTCGTTGGGATGTTTCGAGGGTATAAAGAAATCCACATACCCAGATACGCGTGAAACACATAACCCTTCTTCGCAGTCGGGTGAAAATGGAACTTGTCTATAATGCATTTTTTTTTTTAACTTTAACTGTGCGATTCCGTCTTAGAAGATTTTACTGTATAGCATTTTTTTAGATTTTTAAGTCTCCAATACATGGAATATGGATTAACAAAATTAATGATAATCGAAACATTGGCATACAACAAATAGAGATTTATTAAAAAAATAAATATCACAGCCTACGGCATTTCTACAAAAATAAAGATTAAAAAAAAAGAAAGAAAGAAAGAAAGAAAAAAGCTAAGATTAAGTATTTTTTATCAGAAAATTCCTCATACAGACAAATTTTTAACCAAATAGACGTAAAAATCAATGTTTTGAAAAAATTCACTCGGGCCGTGCCAGGCTCGGGCCGAGATTTTCATTTTTTTCCGGGCCAGGATGGTCTCAGGCTGAACTTTTAGCTGCTATAATGCCGGAACAGGCCAATAATTTTTTTCGACAGGCCTGGCCGAGTTCAGGCCTACCTTTTATAATGGGCCGTGTCGAATTTTTTCCCATGGGTCGGCCTGGCTCGGGCCTGAAAATTTCCACCCGTACAAGCTTCTAACTTAAAATTTAAAAAGTATTGCAAATTTCAAACTTTGATTTATAAATAAAAGAAGAAAAGAATTACTTTTTAAATATTTTCTATTGAATTAATTTTTATTGTAATAATAAATAATCAATCAAAATCTGTCTTTTTACACCTCATCCCAAATTACTGCTTTTACCTTTGTTTCCTCTCCCCTCACTGGGGTATCGAGCACGAAAAGCTTAAACCTTAAGTGATGAGGTGACTTTTTTTTTTTAATAACGTGGTGAGGTGGTGTGTATATAACCCCAAAATTTGATTTCTTGTCTTGTGCACTCCACAAAATGTAGCGAATTAAAATAAGAAAATCTGCTGTGAATTTTGCATAATTTACTTGAATAAAAACAACTGAAAAAATAATGTAAGTGTACATACACATACATATAAATACACGTATCTAAATACCACAAAAAAATTTCTTCATAATTGAAATTTCTCCGGGGGTGGAAAACACCTCACCTGATCAGTTAAGGGTTAAAATCTTTCAAATTACTTCTTTCCTCTGCCTTATTCATAATTGTGCAATACGATAAATAAATCAGCAGTTATCTACTTCACTCCCTCCATTCATAATTTTTACTACCTTCGCTCCCCCCAGTTTGTAAAATTTTAAATGGTTGAAATTATTTAGTTTTTGGTTAAAAATTTTTGGTCTGTTTATTTATACACTGCTGAAATAATAAATAAATGTCTAATACCCCCCCCCCCCCTCGCCCAAAAGAAAATAATGTGAAAAAATACAAAATACAAATAAATACAAAATTTACTATGAACATTCGGTAAATTCGATCTCCACACCCCCCCAAACGAAATGCTCTAGCTACGCCACTGAGTGCTCTCTCCAGTTATCTCTATGTAGAAGACAGATGAATAAAAATAAATGAGGGTAAGGCTAGAGTATGTTATTGTTAATATATTTTGCTGTTTTTAGTTGTAAAATTTGAAAGTTAAAGTACCTGTGTAATTTAGTTTGAAATTGTGAGTATTTGTTCATTTTTTTTTTTTTTTGCTGGAAAGTTAAATGAAGTTTATCGACGACTAGAAATTTACGAAATTATGGCAATTCAACATTTTATAGAGTTGGTTTTCAAGAAAGGAGATGTTTGTTAAGGTATGTTAATAATTTTATGTATTTTTTAGTATAGTGTTTTATATTAGCCATTTATTGTATATTTCTCATGTATGCTGACCTTACGAGTTTTGTACATTTTGATATTGCTACGCAACGTGAACTGCTGAATTTTGATATTGCTACGCAACGTGAAGTGCTGAATTTTGATATTGCTACGCATTGAGAACTGCTGATTTTTGAGATTGCTGCTAGCGAGAACTGCTGAATTTTGAGATTCCTGCACACCGAGAACTGCTGGTGACAGTGATGTTTTTTTTCGGTAAATGAACGCGAAGCGTTCATACATGTATGCTGATTGCCGCTTTAACGAGTTTCCTGCGTTTTTCAGATTGCTGCAGAACTAGGTTGCTGTATTCAGTGATAAATATTATTTTTTTTATGAACGCGAAGCGTTCATACTTCTTTAAATTAGAAATGAATTGTTCTATGTTTACTATAATATAAGCACGTACTTTCAATATTAAATGACCCCATGATTTTTTCTAAAAGTTGTTGAGAAATGAAAATTTTAATCATTATATCGTTACTCTGACTTGGAAAGGTACTTTAAAAATTTCACATTTTCAATAAACTTATGTTGAAATCGTTTGTTTTATTTTGAATCTCATAAAAATCAGCTTTCCCGTGTTTTCTAATGCGTCGTTATTTATAAATGTTCTATTTCCCATGATTCCAGGGTGATGACGTAGTAAAAAACAGTCTGGAAGTATTCAGGAAAGTGGAGCAATCACGTTAGTTTTCAGGTTGCCGCATTTTACATTGGCGCATGTGGAGTAGTTGGCGCTTGTCAGAAAAGTCGCCAAATGGGGTGTCTCGGCTGTTTTGGGAATCTGCCGCTTTTCGGTTATAGGTACATTTAAAATTATTTGCTTGCAATTCTGAAGAAATTTTATATTTAATGATTAAATTCCCATAGTATTTATTGAGTTTTGTGTTGTTTATTGTGAATTCTGTATTTGCAATAGGTTTTGTTTTCATAGTAATTAATTTTTTTATAAATGTTACTAGATTTTATTTTTACATATTTGGCATTTATTAATTCTTATTTATTGATTTAAGGTAATAATGGTGAATTTAAAAAAAAAAAGCTACAATTTTTAAAATCAATGTAACACCAGGATAACGCTTTTATTTTTAATGCTTTCTATTCTCATTTTATGCAGAGTAAAAATGAGCATTCAAATCATTTATATAGCATTCCAATTCCTTTTTAGAAAATGGAGATAATTTTAATAACAGAAGATGATTAATAAATTCTGATAATCAAGTTATGAATAGGCAGCTCATCTGTTGAGGCATAAAAACTATTTTAATTTAAAACAAACAAACAAATAACTGTTGATGTGATGTTTAAAAACATCAAATTTAGAGCAAAATTAAAAGAGAATTTAGAGAAAAATTTAGATATTTTTTTTTTAATTTTCATGTTTCAATTTATAGGGTAAATGCCCCAGTTTTGGCCACATTTAGAGAAAAATTGAAGTAGAAATTTTATAGTTATTGGCTGATTGAAGCATATTAAATCATAATAACATCATTCTTTAGTAAATTTAATTGTATTTCTGTTGATTATAATAAATTTCTACAGAAGATTTTAGATTGTGAGTAATTATTCATTAAGTAATTTATTTCAATTTGTACCAGTTTTGCCCCCCCCCCCCCTGCACCAGTTTTGGCCACTCCAATATCATGGAGTTTAACAAGCATTTTAATTAATAATAAGTCAAAATAAAGCATTTTCATGCAATATCTATTTTGCCACATATATATTTGTTTGCTGTATTAAGAGAATTTTGCAAATTTCTTTATGAATTGATAAAAACATCAAATAGAATATACTTAGGTTGATTTTAACTGAAAATTTCAATTAAAAAACAAAAAACACATTTAATTTGATTCATAAAAGGGACAACAGTGCCTATAGGACATAAAGATTAAATATTTAATCAGTTTTATAATTATCTATGGATTGTGGATTCTTTAAAACACTTGAATCTTCACCAAAGACTTATGTTTCTTGAAACCATTTTCTGATTTTGTTTTGATTTATATTACCTTGTGCCTTATTTATGTATTCTGCTTCGTTGCAAGTTATTTTAGGGATTTCCCAATTTTCTGGACAGAATCCCACAGTTGTTCCATTTTTATAGGAAATAGTGGTATTCTGACAATATCTAAAATCTATTTGTCTAATTGATTTTTAATTTCAATTCCTAGTACCTAGATCTACTACTTGAGAACTTAAACAGCTTTTTATATTTGTGAATTTAAAATTATTGTTATATTCAGATTCTTGATTATATATCTTTAAGAAGACATATGTATATAAAATACATACATTTTCTTTATATATGTAAAAGTAGCAGGTCAGATTTTACCTTTAAATGATTAAATTTGAGAAAGGTTCAGTTTGGAGATGGAAAAGTTTTGCGAAAGGCCTATTTTAACACAAATAATTTTATGAAAGGTCTTATTTTAAGTAAAAAGTTTTGTGAAGGGTGCTGTTTTGAGATGAAAATTTTTGTGTAGGATCCTGTTTGAAATGAAAAAGAATGTGAAATGTCCTTTAAAAGACCCAATTTCTTCCTAAACAGGGATATCCCTGTAATTTAAAGTTATTCAAAATATTTTTTTTTTTTTTTTTGAAAAATATGTTAAATTGTTAAAAAAAGTTTCAAAATGCTCGGAACCAAACTTAATTTAATGATCATATTTTAATGTAATTAGAAAAATTCAGTATTTTTTTTTTTTTTTTTTTTTTTTTTCTAGCTAAAATATGTAGTAGCATTAACAGTGAAAAAAAGTAATAATCATTTTTGTCTTGTTTAAACAAAATTGAGAAGCAAAATGAGATTAGACAAATCAATAAAATTAATGTTTTGCTTTAAAATTTTTAATTATCAGCTTGGAGCTATGTAATTTTTAGCTGAGGTACTTTTATTGCCTTCTATATATAAAAAAAAGTTTTGATTTGGAAATGGACGAATGAAAATCTGCATAGATCATCCGGGTATATTTCCTACCAGATCGGCATCCATATTTTTTATGACCGGGGGGGGGGGGGGGGGGTCTTTCTTCGTTAATATTAAGAAAACTGTTTCATATAAAAATATGAAAATCGGCGGTATTATAGAGACATGTTTGATAAACACGCTGATGCAGACAGTTTTTAAATCGAATAGTTATTTTAAGAGATATTTAATGTTAAAGATGGTCAAAATCGTTCCATTAAAAAAGCTTTATAGGAGAAAAACTATACATAGGAATTTAAACATTTTTAGATCATTTTATATATTGGAAGTTCCCGATGTGCAGACTGCAATTATCTTTTTAATTTGACTCATTTTTTGAAGATTTATTTCCATTTTAAATTCAAATTTTCTGCATTTTGAGAGATATTTTTTACACATTTTAGAAAAGGGCAATCATTTTAAACTGTTGCCAATTTTAAAAATAGCGCAAAGAATAATATTGCCTTCAAATAAAAAAATTATTTACATGTGGCTATTATGAACAGAAAAAAACTTTCAAATTAGAATTAAGTGATTACGTGTTAAAAATCAGGAAAATATTGAAAATTACATCATAAAAACTACAGTTACACGTGAATTTTAAAAGGGAAAGAAAATTTTTAAATACTAAATTCATTATTATGCGTTAAAAGTCACAAATGAAGGAAATTACATCATATTTAAAAAGGCCAAATAAATAAAAGCTGGCAAAACACTTTAAATTAAAATATATTTGCACGAGACATTTATTTCATATTTTGAGATAATCTTTTCAACTATTATCGTGAATTCTAAGACCGCGCAAATAATATTTCCTTTCTAACAATAAAGGTATTTTCATGTGAATATTAAAAAGAGAAAGGAAACTTTGGTAAAAATTACATCATATTTAAATCGATACATTTAAAAGAACTTTCTCATAGTGTTGTTAAAAAGTACCGAGAGACAAAGACTCTGTGAACTTAATTCATTTTACATTAGCTTACTTTCAAATTTTTAACACTTTCCAACAAAGTTGAAAAGTGTTATTGATTTCGGTTTGCCTGTTCGTGCTCTAACTCTCGTAAATATGCTCGCATCGCACTGAAATTTTTGGTTATTGACGTTTATCCTAGCATGAACCCTATTTCAAATGAAGTTTGTACATGTTTAGTTCATTTATAGGGACAGTCAAAAGTATTCCGTTACATTACGGCCAATGGGAAAAAATCATTTCAAATGAATTTTAAAGATGTTACACCCTTTCAAACATAATAAAAAATATATGCATTTATGAAGTGCACTAAAATATGCAGAATATTCTGTAGCATATGTGGTGCAACGAATAGTTACTATTCATTTACAGGGCTACACAAAAGAATTCCATTACAAATGGTATTGGGGGAAATTGTTTGCGGTGTATTTTAATTATACAAATTCATATACTAATAAAATTAATATACGTCAGTGAGGCTTACTTAAGTTATTTCATGTATAATACGAAGTGCATAGCATTTACAGGAACATACAAAACATTTCAGACAAGTATTTTCTATCCGAAGTACTGTATATTAGCGGCGATGGCAGGGAATGCATTTTTAATTATGATATGTGCTTTTAAGTTGCACTATATTTATGCATACTATATGGTGTGTGTAAATGTTATAGTTGATATACAGGGCTAGGCAAAAGAATTCGTAAAGGTTACTGAGTATGACCGTAAATTGCTGAAAGGTGGGTTTGAAATGTGTTATGCTGAACTGCATGTAGTTTTCTATGAAATGTTTGTAGAATATAGATAAAATGATATACAGGGCCACGCAAAGAATTGGATACATGGCCGCCTACAGATGATAAATTCTGGAAATGCGATTTCAGTAGTTTTAAGAGTGATTTAGTTTGAATTAAAGTTTAGCTAAATAGTGGCTTGTAATAAAGGTACTAGGTAAACAATGGCTGAACAAAAGTATTCAAGTATATTTCTATCTATTAGTATAAATTGCTGAAAGATAAATTTCAACCTGTTATGCGTTTTCTTGCTAAACTAAATTTCCTATTATGTAGTATATATATCAGCCTACAGATCAAATACAGGGCTGTTCGGAAGAATTGGAATAAATATTTGGCTATGGATGGTAACTGCTGAAATTAGTTTATGTTTAGTTATTTATCTTATTTCCCTAAATAACGAAATTTTGTTAAAGCTTTCAGGGAGTGTTAGAAAGTGTTTCACAATCTATGCCGTACGCATGATTTTTCTTTCTTGTTTTTAATCAAAGACAAAAGCAGTCATTGTATCTCTTAGCAGTGGCTGATTTCATCATAAAAATCTCCAATCAAAGGAAATGGAATGAAAACCCGTTTACAGGGAGACCGTCATTGTTTTTTTAAATTATAATTCAATCTTTTTAAGGCCGATGAAATTAGCATGCTTTTAGAATCTGCGGAACTGGGGTTGGCGAGCTTAGCTCGTAGGGGGCAGAGCCCCCTAGTCCTTTTAAAAAGAAATTAATAATGTTTAAATACAAGTGAATTTCTTTTTTTGTTTCTTATATTTTTAAGTAATGAAAACATGCTTTTGCAAAAGAATTTAAATAAAATACATTATTCTTTATCTTGTTACCAATAGTAACACTGTTCAACAGTGGTTTTGTCCTAGAACTAAAATTAGTTGATTCTAAATCAGTTTTTGGCGCTGATTCCGAATATGCTTTCCGTTTATTTCTAGGTGGTCTAGGTTTTGAGAAATTTGCATATTTAAATTTATGCAAATTTAAGCTTTTTTGTGCTATTTTATGCAAATTTTAGATACAATATATCTCACATCTAATTACAATTTCTAGATAATGACTACTTGACTATTTGCTTCAGATAAATGTCACAATTTGCATATTCTTAACATTTATTTATCAGTTATTAAGCCTAATTTGCATATTTTTCAATGGTGTAATGTTTGTTGCACTATCAACTTTAAAATAGTTGCCACAGAATTGACATAATGTTTTTCTAGACTAGATTTTTATGCTGATTTCAAATCTGCAGTCTATTTTCTTATGTCATGTCTAGTTTTTGAGTAAGATCAATTTCTGCTTTTGCACGGCATTAACACAGGTTTGATATAAGATGCTTTTTAGGGATGTGCAATTCATTGAAAAGAAGGTGAACAGGGTCAGATTCATATCAAAGACATAAACAAAAATTTATATAATCGAAAAAAAAAATAAGTAGCAGAATCTATCCTAACTAGTTGAAGTTTATCATACAAAGTATCATAAAAAAGCTATTTCTGGCTTTTTTGACCAAAAACTAAAATTTCACTTTTTTCAAAAACTAGACGTGATAGAAGAAAACAGATACAAGATTTGAAATCAGCTCAAAAAACTGGTTTAGAAACATATTAGCGTACTCGTGCAGCAGAAATATTTGAACGTGAAGAAACATTATTAGAAAAACATAAAAAATATGCTAATTAGGTACAATATTTCACAGTCACATGTCAGTATAATCTCAGAAACAACGTTCTTGTGAAGTAAATTAGGTAGTAATCATAACATAAAACAAAAAACCCTGTCTGATATTGCTTTATACTTTAAATTTGCAAATAATTGTATTAAATTTGCATAAATTGAAATATGCAAAAATCTCTCAAACTTGACATGCTGGAGTAAATCTAAAACTAGATTCAGAATCAGCACAAAAAACCACATAAAAAACAACTAATTTCTGTTTTAGGACAGAGCATAAGTTCAAATTTGTTGACCAGTGTAATTAATGTGAGTGATTTATATTTTAATTCATCTTATTTTTTAAAAATGAAATTGTTTTTACTAGTTTAGGGACTAAAAAAAACAATTTAAGTTCAAATCTGATTTTCATTTTATTAGAAATAAGGATATTTCAACATCAAAGTAAGTATTGTTTCTAATTTACACACACAATATCCAAAAACTGCTATTGAAAAGGGAGGGAGGGGGGGGGGGATATGCTATTGGCGACATTTTCTTTTCAATATTTGCTTCCAGTTAACAAAGAAGTTCTGAAAAAAAAATTTTTTTTTTGTTTCTGTCTTAAAGCAAAGGTAAAACACAATGAAAAATTAACTTTGTTGATAAAAAATTAAATTTTTAGGAAAACAATAGTGAGTACCGATTTTTTTATTTATTTATTTTTTTTTTTAAATAAAGAGTTTTAAAGATCTTAATGGGTTTCGAAGTTTAAGAAAAAGCATATTTTCTCTGATTTTTTCTATATATAATAAATAATTTTATTCGAAATTTTAAGTATATAAAAGAGCAACATTTGAACAATATTTTATAAAATTTTCATTAAAAAATTTGAAAAATTCAGCTGGTGGGACCTGGTTTCCAGAGACCCTTAAAAAAAGTGTCCTTGTGGTGGTCAGGATAACTCATGATAGCTTTATCTGAAATTAAAAATACAATTTTTTTCTGTTAGTAGATAAGTATAGCTCATGATTGAATGAAGAATTTAAATAAAAATTGAAATTTGAATTTTTGGCAGTGTTGTATGCAAAACAGTCCAATTTACACTATGTATAGCCTTGTAAAATTGGTTCTAATTTGGAAAAAATAAAAACACCTTCATTCAATCATTAGCCAATCCTATTTTGAAGAAGTGTGCAAAATTTCAATAAGATTGGTGCATTACTTTTTGAGAAATCGTGTCCACCAATTTCAAAAGTACAGTAGAACCTCTTTTATCCGAAACACTTTTAACCAAAACTCTCGGTTAACCGAAATCCATTTTTAAAGCTTTTTGTTTTTAACTATCGCATTCCTTGTATGCAAAATCCATTTTTAAAGCTTTGCAAGCAGTCCTTTCTGAACTACGTGTAGGGGAGAGTGGGGAGGAATGGGTACTTTTTAGAAAAATAAGAAAATCAACTTATAGAATACAAAATGAAACACTTTCTAATGTCCTTGAACAATATGGAAACATAATTTGCAGAAAAATTTTATAAATAAAGAAAATGTAAATTTCAAAATGTGTCCCATACCTCCCCACTAACAGGGAGGTACGGGACAGCTATAAAGCAATGTAAGGCACAAATAGTCCAGTGTTGTCTATATATACAACAGTCTAACGAAGATTGTAGGTTGATAATGTCTGTGATACAATATCAAATTACAGTACCTTCATCACTGGAAGGAAAATTCAGGATTGTCAGTGAGAGATGACATTAAAAAATCATCCGTTTATAATTTATTTAGATTTTGAAGTAAATTAATATATTTATAATGTTGTAATTAGCATACTACCCTTTAAAAATATTTGCATACTAGCAATTTACATTTATCTTATTAAAAAGAGGGAATTAGACATGTCCCATTCCTACTTCTACCTTCTTTCATGTTACACTTCTTGTATAAACGAAAACGAAAATGCTGCTTTTAGGCATAGTTTAAATCATAGATAATATACAGTATAATGTTCAATAAATAGGGAAACTGTTACATCGACGCATAAATAAGTCATTAATATACAGAAAGTATATGAAGCAAATTTACTTTTGGTTCTTGAAATAATATTTTTCCTTATGCAATCGCAAGCTTATGCAGATCAGCTACTTTTTTTCAACTGAAGATTGGTGTACCATTTCTTCACCTAATGTGTGATTTGTGAAATGTTTAGAATGATACATAAAGAGAAAACCTGCTGTCCCATTCCTCCCACTGTCCCATTCCACCCCACTCTCCCCTACATATAAATATTTTCGATCCCCTTTCCTAGAGTTCCTTTGAATTTAACTTGAGCTCCCGTAAGCTGTGAATTGGGACGAAGAAAACGAACGAATTAGCAATTCTGAAACTTTTGAATGTTTTGCAAAATGTTTGGGATGGCTGGAACAGCAGAAAGACTGTGATACTGGTGAACTAATAATATTAAAAACTCCGTGATAGAGCTTCAAAGCAAAGGCAATTGAAACTGCAACAAACAAAACATTTTTTTCATACCCTTGTGATATATGTAAAAGGTACTTAATTTCAAAGTTAAAATTCAGGTAATTAATTCTTGTTTCTATTTTGGTATTGCTTTATTTTTAATATGAAATATTGCATATATTTCTCCTTAATCTTAAAACTGAAGCATTCTCGATTATCAGAAAATTTCAATTTTCCGAAAGATGGTCAATCCCAATTACTTCGGATAATCATGGTTCTACAGTAGTGTTTTTAGATAAATACACCTGCACCGCTTCCAGCCGGTCTTGCCTAATGAGGGGGATTTCCAAAAGCTCTCTGTCCTAGAGTTTTACTTCAATTGAATTGAAACTTTGGAAATATATTCTAGACGTATTGTACTATTAGATAAAAGAAAATAAAAAATAAATGGATTTTTTGAAATTTTCAAACTCATGTAACCCTCTAAGCTGAGGGTGAGGGGGGGGGGGGGATAAAATTTCACTGGGTAGGGGCTAGTAGTCCTATATATGACAGATTTATTTATTTTTTCCTATTGAGGCACAAATAAGAGAGAAGATTTTGTTTAATGAAAATTTTAAACTTTCTGTGCTGGAAGAGTGGAGCATAAATTTGAGGAGAGAAACACGACTAAGTCAACGCTAACTGCACCGCCACCCCCTTTCTATATTTAGTATCAAAATTTCATGTCAATACTTAGCTCTAATTTGCTCCCTAATATTATAATTTGATCCTGTTCCAGTGTCAAGATATCTCACTTAAAAGTCTAGGGGTGACGGGGAGGGGGGGGGGGGGCTGCTGAGATTTTGAATATTGAAATTTCAAATATAGAAGTATCACTCATTTTGCTCTATCTGTTATTTCAATTCTGATATCCAGAATTTCAATTAGAATGGTGAAAGGAATATGAAGTGGAAAGGGGGGGGGGGAGACTTTTGGAATGTCAAACATTCACCACTCTTTTCCAATAGTAATTTTTACCTTCTTTACGGCAGAAATTCTGCATTTAAATTAAGCAACAATTTTTATTCAGAAGCAGGGCCGAAACTAGGGTGTGCAGAGGGAGCATGTGCCCTGGGTGCCAGAACGAAAGCCAAAGGGCCTTCATGAAGTTAAATGAAAGCCAAATGAAGTTTTTGTTTGTCGTTTCATACAAAAATGTATATGAAATACAAAGAAACTCGCAAGCTAATGTTAAACCTATGGGAGCATACTTTTCAAATTTGTGAAAGTGAAAGTATATATATGTTGTAGGCTAATTGAGAAATCCGGCTCTTTGCAAAGAGCCGGGCTAATTGGTGAATCCATCTCCCTTTTTCCAATTAGCCTGATATTTTTCAGGCTTATTGCAAAGAGCCTAGAAAGCGTTAGGCTAAATGAAAAATGACCACTTATTATAAGATCAGGGTGATATTTTTAGGTGACAGGCTATCAAAGCCTGAGAGCTTATGTGCCCGCCGATTCTGTATGTACGTAACACGATAACTCTTGATAGAAATATCCGATTTGCTTCAATTTTTTTTCTAGGTTTATTCTGATAAAGTGCTTCCCTGATTAGTTTTTGGAGTTTATTGGTTAAGGATAAAGGGGGCTAGTCCCCCCCAACCTTAATTTATATAAATGGGTTTTTCATGCAGAAATATTCGATTTGCTCCAAATTTGGTATACCGGTTTATTGTGTTAAGGAGCTTCCCTGATTATATTTGGAAGCTCATTATTTAAGTATAAAGGCGGGAAAGGGGGGCTACGCCCCTTAATTTAGATAAATCTGTTTTTCATGATGAATTATTCGATTTGCTCCAAATTTGGTATACCGGTTTATTAAGTTAAGGAGCTGCCTTGATTAGATTTGGAGGTTCATTAGTTACATATAAAGGGGGAGGGGGTATCCCCCCCCGTAATTTAGATAAATGGGTTTTTCATGCAGAAATATGCGATTTGCAATAAATTTGGCATACCGGTAAATTATGTCAAGCAACTTCCCTGATTACATTTGGAAGATCATTACTATGTATAAAGGAGGGAAAGGGGGCAATTGCCTCTCCCCTTAATTTAGATAAATGCATTTTTCATGTAGAATTATTCGATTAGCTCAAATTTGGTATACTGGTTTATTATGTTAAGGAGATGGCTTGATTAGATTTGGAGGTTCATTAGTTAAATATAAAGGGAGGAAAGGGGGTAACCCCCCCTTAATTTAGGTAAATGGGTTTTTAATGCAAAATTATTCGATTTGCTCCAAATTTGGTATACCGGTTTATTATGTTAAGGAGCTTCCCTGATTAGATTTGGAAGTTCATTAGTTAAGTATAAAGGGAGGAAAGGGGGGGCTAGACCTCCCCCCCTTAATTTAGATAAATTGGTTTTTCATGCAGAGTTATTCGATTTGCTCCAAATTTCGTATTCTGGTTTATTATGTTAAGGAGCTGCCTTGATTAGATTTGAAGATTTATTGGTTAAGTATAAAGGAGGGACAGGGGCTAGTGTCCCCTTAATTTAGATAAATGGGTTTTTCATACAGAATTATTCGATTTGCTTCAAATTTGATATACCAGTTTATTACGATATGACGTCCTTCATTTGATTTGGAGGTTCATTGGTTAAGTATAAAAGGGGGTAATTGCCCCTCCCCTTATTTTAGATAAATGGGTTTTCATGCAGAATTATCTGATTTAGTTTAATTTTTATTCAACCGGATCCGAGCTTGAAGGTTTCATTTGAAATCAACCCGAAAACTGACCACAATCAGGTTTCGGATTGAGTTCAATTAGAACTTTCAGGTTCGGATCGGGTTGCCGGTGGTCGGATATTATTTTGTCTGGCTTGCATCAGGTTATAGTTCTTTGGAATATTTTTGTCGGTTAAGATTTGGTTCGAGACGGGTTTCAGGTTGACTTCGAATGGAATTTTTAGGTTTTGGTAACGTTGCGTATCCACGGAAACTAATTTGTCTTGTTCGGATCCGGTTATGATCTTTGGAATATTTTTGTCGGTTATCAGATTTGGTTCGGGATTTCGGGTTTTTTCAAATGGAACTCTCAGGTTCGGGTCGGGTTGCATGTAGACTGAAATTATTTTGTCTTGCTCGGATCGGGGTGCTGTCTGTTGTAATTTATTTTTCGGGTTTGGGTAGGGTTATGCGTTAATAAACCTAATAAAAAGAAAATTGCCCAGTTAAACTGATGGCATTGAGCTCACAGGCTATTCACACTAATTGCATATATTATACTCTTATTTCAAAGAATAATGCCCCTTTAAAAGTAAATGAAGGTATTAGTCCCCGTTGCCCCCCTTTCTACTTAACCAAAGAACCTCCAATTCTAATCAGGGAAGCTACTTAAAATAATAAACTGGTATACCAAATTTGAAGCAAATCAGATAATTCTGCATGAAAAAACCATTTCACTAAATTAAGGGGGTATTAGCTCCCCCATTTCTCCCTTTATGCTGAACCAATGAACCTTCAAATCTAATCAAAAAAGCTCCTTATCAGAATGAACCTATAAAAAAAATTAAACTAAATTAGATAATTCTGCATGAGAAAACCCATTTACCTAAATTAAGGGCAGAATACACTTGCCCCCCTTTATACTTAACCAATGAACCTCCAAATCAAATGAAGGAAGCCATATCGTAATAAACTGGTATATCAAATTTGAAGCAAATCGAATAATTCTGTATGAAAAACCCATTTACCTAAATTAAGGGGACACTAGCCGCTGTCCCTCCTTTATACTCAACCAATAAATCTCCAAATCTAATCAAGGCAGCTCCTTAACATAATAAACCGGTATACGAAATTTGGAGCAAATGGAATAACTCTGCATGAAAAACCCATTTATCTAAATTATGGGGGGTCTAGCCCCCCCTTCCCTCCCTTTATACTTAACTAATGAACTTCCAAATCTAATCAGGGAAGCTCCTTAACATAATAAACCGGTATACCAAATTTGGAGCAATTCGAATAATTTTGCATTAAAAACCCATTTACTTAAATTAAGGAGGGGAGTATTCCCCCCCCCCCCTTTCCTTCCTTTATACTTAACTAATGAACCTCCAAATCTAATCAAGTCATCTCCTTAACATAATAAACCAGTATACCAAATTTGAGCTAATCGAATAATTCTACATGAAAAACGCATTTATCTAAATTAAGGGGAGAGGCAATTGCCCCCCTTTATACATAATAATGATCTTCCAAATGTAATCAGGGATGCTGCTTAACATAATTAACCGGTATACCAAATTTATAGCAAATCGCATATTTCTGCATGAAAAACCCATTTATCTAAATTACGGGAGGAGGATAGCCCCCCCTTTCCTCCCTTTATATGTAACTAATGAACCTCCAAATCTAATCAAGGCAGGTCCTTAACTTAATAAGCCGGTATACCAAATTTGGAGCAAATCGAATAATTCATCATGAAAAAACGATTTATCTAAATTAAGGGGGGTAGCCCCCTTTTCCCCCTTTATACTTAAATAATGAGCTTCCAAATATAATCAGGGAAGCTCCTTAACACAATAAACCGGTATACCAAATTTGGAGCAAATCGAATATTTCTGCATGAAAACCCATTTATATAAATTGAGGGGGGGGGGGGGACGGACTAGCCTCCATTTTCCCCCTTTATCCTTAACCAATGAACCCCAAGAAATAATCAGGGAAGCACCTTATCAGAATGAACCTAGAAAAAAAAGTTTGAAGCAAATCGGATATTTCTATCAAGAGTTACCGCGTTACGTATGTACACACGTACATACAGAATCGGCGGGCACATAAGCTCTCAGGCTTTGATAGCCTGTGAGCTAAAAATATCACCCTGATCGGATAATAAGTGGTCATTTTTCAATTAGCCTAACTCTTTCTAGGCTCTTTGCAATAAGCCTGAAAAATATCAGGCTAATTGGAAAAAGGGAGATGGATTCTCCATTTAGCCCGGCTCTTTGCAAAGAGCCTAGGCTGTTTCCAAAGAGCCGGATTTCTCAATTAGCCTACGACATATATATATATATATATAATGATAATATATATATATATATATATATATATAAATATCTGCAACCAAAATCGAAAAAGTAAACACTAACCTGGTTAGAATTCAATCTCTGCTATTCTAAGCAAGAACAAAAAATCATTTAAACCTATTAATATGCAAGGAAGAAATTTTAAAAAGAACGCTGCCATAGGATTAACATTAGCGATCCAGTTTCTTCGCGTGATAAGTGTAGGCTCTTAACACTCATACTAATGTTAATCCTATGAAAGCGTTGTTTACATATTTCTTGCTAGCATTTTAATTATTATTAAAGGATTTTTTTAAGGGTATTTTCTTTTTTTGCATAGAGTACCTGCCGTCAATAACTTTTATTGTGTGTGAGGAGGGGGGGGGGGCGCCAAAATTCATGTTATTACGAGGTATTAATTAATAACTCCTCAAACGGCTCAATAAAAAAGAACAATTTTTCCGAAAACCGTAAACTGTTTTTGATTTGGACCATTGCAGCGAGGCTAGATTTGAAGAATAGCAATACAAATAACACCGACTTTAATTTCAAATCGCAGACAACTGATATTTCTATTTTCCATTAATCACCAAATATCAAAATAACTATTTGAGATATTAATTTGAAATTCATAATATGTGTGTTGAAAAATTTTGTGCATCCGAAAATCTAACTTTTTTTTATAATCGGCTGGTATTTTTTTTCTTATTTTTTGCAGAAAACTTAATCAGACATGAAAGGAATTATGCAGACGAAGGATCATCTTTCAATTTCAATAAAATTTATTTTGCTGGCCCATCCATTCATTTACTTTCTGAAGGGAAGCAAATTGACAGTGGGTGAAATTAATAACAAAAGGAAATAAATTATTTTTTGGTAATGACCGATAATTAAGAGAACTGATTAAGATTCAGATTTGAATTTAAAGTTCAGAAGAAAAAACATCTGTCAGCCATTATTGTGTTGTGCTTTTAATAACTTCTAATTATCAGAAAACTATAGTTCTTTATTAATAATTGTATTAATATAAAGGGGGTTCAATTTCAGTCATAAATTAAAAATTGCGTTAATGATAAACTATCAACATTTTTGAACAATTTCGATGCATTCTTTCACACTCTAATTAAGATATAGAATTGGTAAGCATCAGTAGAAAAATATCTTACATAGGTGAAACATATTTAAAAGTATGCTTTCCTAAGTATACACTTCAGATACTGTTTTCAAACATTAACGACACATTCTTTTCTCGGGTTTTATGGGCCTGAATTCAATGAAAATTGTTTCATTCGACCTTTAGTTACAATTAAAAGTGTTTTCCTAAATTTAGAATTCAGTTACCACCATTTTCAAACAGTAATATCATCTTCTTTTCTGGAGTTCTATGGGACAGATTTCAACTGGAATTGATTCATTCAATTTAGAATACATTCACTTACAGTTTTTAGTTCCACCTTCCACCACCAAGGGATACATTCTAATCTCGGGTTCTATAGGCCCGATTTCAATGAGATATGGCTCATTAAGCTTGGTTTTCATTTGCCTTACAGTTTTTAGTTCCACTGCCAAGGAGTGCATTCTTATCTCATGTTTTGTGGTCGTGATTACAACATTGTTTGGCTCATAATTTGAAAAGAATGCTCCCATAGGTTTAACATTAGCTTGCAAGTTTCTTTGTATTTCATATAGATATACAGTAAACTCTGTCTAAGGCGGAATCGATCGGGACTCAGAAAATTTTCCGTGGTAGACAATATTCCGGCTTATGCAAAAAAGCTCCCCCCCCCCCCCCCCCCCAAAAAAAAAAAAAAAAAATCCTCGAATTTGATGATTTTTTATTGATTTTCCTGACTCGAAAATCGGTTGAAAACTGAAATTCGGAAAGACCTTTTGTCTTTATAGATAAATGAGAAAAGCTATTCAATTTCTTAGTACTGCTGTAATACATGCGAATTGGAAGTTTACACACACACACACACAAAAAAAACTACCCTCTCCCAATAAACTTCGAGAATGAGACAGAACGCTATAACTTTGAATTTGAGTACATCCTTAAAGTATAATGTATTGCACTTTCGAAAATATATATTTTGATAAATGCTCATTCTACTAGAAATATTAAGTTTTAAATATAATTTTGCATATAAAAAAATGGCACTAGCATAAATTCCTTAAAATTTAAACAGTTCCTGCCCTTTTGAATTAACTTTTTCAAAGTGTTACGGAATTTAACTAACATGCTCGACATCCAGTGTTTGACTTATCCGTTTTAAAGTTTAATAAACAAAATGCTTTTCATTTTTAAATTATCCTTTTTTCCGCCTTATGCAAAATTTTGGTTTCGGTGGGACCTTAAAATGCTTTCCGTTTCCGCATTAGACAGATTCCGCCTTATGCAACAAGAATTAATGTAATTTTCTATGGGTTCGCCGGGACTTGAAAAATTTTCTGCGGTAGACAGATTTCCGGCTTGCACAGAGTCCGCCTTAGACAGAATTTACTGTATATATGTATGAAATGACCAACAAAATCTTCATTTGACACCTCTTTCGTCATTTGTTCTGGCAATTGTTTTAATTGCCCTACAATTTTTAGTTCCCCATTTCACCACCAGAGGAACACATTCTTATTTTGGATACTGTGGACCAATGGTCGAAACTAGGAAGGGGCAAAGGTGACATGTTGCCTGGGTGCAAAAAGCACCAAATGAAGATTTTGTTTGTCGTTTCATACAAAAATGTATAGACAGTGAAACTTCCATTTAACGAAGTCTCGTCGTTACACTTAAATACTTCGTTATGAAGAAAATTCATTAAATAGAAATCAACTCAAATTCGTGAAATTTGTATAATAAAATACATATGCATTACATGAAAAATACACATAAAATGGAAATATTGGGAAAATGTATTTTAATTCAAGCAGTATTTTTTTTCTTTTTTTTTTATGCAATGTAGACACATGAGAAAAATTTTATTAGAATAATATCTAAAAAATCACATAATAAAGAGACGTAAACAAAAACTGAAGCGTAGCGTAACTTTTCTCTTTTTCTCAGTATTTCAAATCCTTAACTTTTAAAATGTCTTTAATATTTCTTTGTTACAGGTTTCTTATAAAAAATACACTTTTCCTAAAAATGTTCCCACTTTAAGTATCCGAACAATTTATCTGTAACATTTTCGTAAAACTGGAATCCCCTTCTTCTTGTATCGAAGGCTTTTTAAATTTCTTCTTTTGAATGGAAATGATTAAATAAATAATTTCATTTTCATACAATCCACTGAAATAAATTCATACCATACGTTGCAACAACAACCTCCCCGTTTGATTGCTGTACACGCATAAAAGTGGAATAAACTTCGTTATATAGAATATATTTTTTGTAATATGGAGATTGATTTACATGTTAATTGTGTTTAAAGTCAAGGTTCAGCAGAGAACTTCGTTAAATAGGGACTTCGGTAAAGTTTGACTGTATATGAAATAGAAAGAAACTTGCAAGCTAATGTTAAACCTATGGGAGCTAAGTTGGAGACTTGAAATTTTGCATACTTATAGTTGAACACCTGAGATCACAAGAGAAATCATAAAATTTTGAAAAGTATTATATTATTAGGGCATTTTAAGAATTCGACCATTTCTGCAACATTACATAATATTAATTTCAGCTTTTCATTCGTAGAAGTTATAGCGCAGTTGGTTAGAGTTTCGTACGCAGAAGAGTATTGCGTGTTCCACCTCCTCCCTCACCCTAAAAAAAAAAAAAAAAAAAAGAAAGAAAAAGAAAAGAATAAACATTTTAAAAAACGGAATTTCATTGAATTTTTTTAAAACTAAAATATGTAATTATTTCAGCAAAATTTCTTTTTAAACATAAGTTTGTGAAGTATCGTGTCTCCCCACCCCCCACCCCGAAAGAAATTAAATAAGAAGCAAAAACCTTAAAAAAGAATTAACCTTTTAAATACTAATATTCTGGCATATGCTATAAATCTTTTTAATTTTTTTGTTTGATGCTGCCATCTACATGCATTTTTATGAATTAACAAAATTCAAATGATTTGTAATGTCACATTATTGAATTTTAATCATTTCACCCAGTAATTATCATTATTTTATGTCTGATTTTTTTTTTATCAATTTTAAAATTTCAGATTATTTGATAACACCTAAAATTTTTAAAAAAGGAATTCCAGAAATTTTCCAGATTTTGAATTCCAGAGAGAGCGGTGACAACATTTTTTTTAAATTGTAGCAATAAATTAAGTTGTAGGCTTGAAATTTTGCATACTTATAGCTGAACACTTGCGATCACATGACAAATCATTAAATTTTCATAAAGTTTTATATTATTAACCTTTCTGGGCTCTAACTTGTATATTATTTTAAGCATTAACCTATTACTATTATTAAACCTATTTTAAGCAAGTTTTTTAATTCAGCCCCTAATTAAGTAGGAGCCTTGAAATTTTGCATACTTATAGCTGAACATTTGCGATCCCACGACAACTCATAAAAATTTTCAATCATATTATTGACCTTTCCATGCTCTAAGATGTGTATTTTAACCAGTTTTTTTTTTAGTTCAACCCCTAATTAAGTTGGAGACTTGAAATTTTGCATACTTATAGCTGAACACTTGCAATCACTTGACAAATCATAAAATTTTCAAAAAGTCTTATATCATTGACTCCTCTGGACTCTAATTTGTGTATTTTGAAGCGATTTTTCTCACTCAGCCCCTTATTAAGCTACAGCAAGATTCGTCCTCATTTGAAGTCTTTACCAAAGAGTCATCTCATCAAGGCCTTTCGATTGGTTTAGTGTATGTTAACACCAGGCAATTAAGGCTGTTCTTAACTGCTCTGCTCAACAAGCAAAAAACGTTTTGACATATTTACAAATTCATTTTTTAACGGAAAGATATAAAATTGGAAAGCCCTGCCATGGAAGCGATTTGGAATCGAACTGTTTTTTCCATTTTTTGATCATTGAGTTATAAGCAAATTCGATCACGTGACAAACCCGTTTTTCGTCCGCTCTTGAGTGCTCTTTCTCCCTTCGCGTGGAAATTCGGTTCAAAACGCCTACTTTGACATTATTTTCTGAAAGATCTATTGCGTTTGCAAAAAAATGGAAAAAACAGCTCAATTACATAGTTTCTGAACAACAACACCAGCAAGTTTCATGCATTTTCGAACAAAAATAAATTAAAACTTATGTCAGAAAGTTGCCCTTTCTGATTTGAGAACACCCTTAAGGGAAATAATCCCCATTGGAGGGGGGGGGGGGCAGGAAATGTATTTTTTCATGAAACATATCATTTTAAAGCTCTTGGCCTATACATTACTAAGCACCCACCTCCTTAACTCACTTTTTTTACTGCTAGTACCTTTGTTTGTCATGATATGAGTCCGGTTTTCTGGGCCATGGAGAAGGGGGGGGGGGGGTGCACAAATAAAGTTTTAAAATTGTAGCATTTTCTACACTAAATATCATTTTAGATTTTTTTTACGAAGCCCTGTGATAAATATTATTTATAAAATATAAAAATTTCAAAGACAGGTGGTGTATTCCGGGGACGGTATAGTAAGGCTCGAAGACGGGGAGGGTATTTTAAACTTTTTCCGAACCTCTCATGTGATTGTATATCAGTGGAAAGCCCTGTGACCACTCTTCCATACTATGCATCTTCCAGTTCCTCTCCAATACCCCCCCCCCTCCCCCGAAGGAGCCACTTTTCTAACTTTTACCGACACCCCTCATGTGATTATGTGTGTACATTACGAAGCACACTATATATCATTGGACAGCCATTTGACCACTCTCATATTATGCAGCATAGCCTTATACAGGGTTTCAAGTGCTGCGCAGAAATAGCGTTTTTCCTTAAATTTGACCCAAAACGTACTTAGTACCAAAATGAAATTTAGCTCAGAGATCGTATTTAGCAGATCGTTTTAGCAAAACGATCCGAGAAACAAAGAAAAATTCCATTTTTAACTTTTCTCAGACCGTCAATTTCGTCAAAAAATGAAAAAAGCGCTATCAAAAGATTGCGAATTTCGTCAAAAAATCGCGAAAAGCACGTGAATTTTGTCAAAAAATTGCGAAAAACGTGCGAATTTTATCAAAAGATCGCGAAAAACGCGCCCTATTAGTCAAAGGATCGCGAAAAATGGGAATTTTGTCAAAAAACAGACAAAACGCGGTCAAAAGATCGCGATAAAACCCGAATTACGTCAAAAGTTCGCGAAACAAATAGCAAATTTCGTCGAAAGATCAGGAAAAGTACACGAATTCCGTCAAAAGATCGCAAAAAAACGTGAATTTTGTCAAAGGATCGCTAGTTTCGTGAAAAAACGAACAAAACGCGGTCAAAAATCCTGTAAATTTCTTCAAAAGATCGCAAAAAAGCGCAGTTTTGCCAAAAGTTTGCAGAATAGCGCGAAAAATGCAAATTTCGTCAAAAGATCGCGAAAAATAAGCGAATTTCGCCCAAAGGTAGCGAAAAACTTGCGAATTTCGCCAAAAGATCCCGAAAAATATGCAAATTTAGTCAACAGATCGGGAAAAACACGTGAATTTTGTCAAAAAATCGCGAAAACGTGCGAATTTTATCTAAAGATCGCGAAAAACGCGCCATAATAGTCAAAGGATCACGAAAAATAGGAATTTTGTCAAAAAAACAGACAAAACGCGGTCAAAAGATCGCGAAACAAATAGCAAATTTCGTCAAAATACCGGGAGAAACACGCAAATTTCGATGAAAGACCGCAAAAAATACACGAATTCCGTCAAAAGATCGCAAAAAAAACGTGAATTTTGTCAAAGGATTGCTAGTTTCGTGAAAAAAGGAACAAAACGCGAAGTTTTGTCAAAAGTTCGCAAAAAAAGCGCAAGTTTTGTCTATAGATCGCAAAAAAGCGCAAGTTTTGTCTATAGATCGCAAAAAAGCGCAGGTTTCCGCAGAATATCACGAAAAATGCAAATTTCGTCGAAAGATTGCGAATTATAAGAGAAATCATTCAAGGGTCGCGAAAAACTTGCGATTTTCGCCAAAAGATCCCGAAAAATATGCGAATTTAGTCAAAAGATCGCCAAAAAATGCGAATTTCGTCAAAAGATCGCAAAAATATGCGAATTTCTTCAAAAGATCTCAAAAAACACTCAAATTTTGGTAAGGGATCGTGAAATCACGTGAATTTCGTCAAAGGATCACGAAAAACGCGCTAATTTCATGAAATGGTTGCGGAGATTTTGTGTTTATTTTATTTTGTGATTTGCTGAATTTAGGTACCTAAAGGTTCCTTTTTATGCGAAATATATGGTCTGTTTTGATCCCTGTTTTTGAAAAAAATAGTCCCCTTTTACCATTTTTTACTACAAAAGTTGAGTGGTGGGAGTCCTGTTTGTTGTATTCATGGGCTTTTTATCGATTAGTTAAATTTACTGCTCTAAAATAATATTTTTTAAAGCCAAATAAACTGATTTTTTTTCTTCCTGCTGCTAATTTTTAGGGTTTCGTTCATCTGACGAAACCCTATTCGTCTCGCTCCTCTGTCTGTCCGTCTGTCTGTTCGACACAGAGCCCTTTCTCAGAAACTATACATGTTGGAGGCTTGAAATTTTGCATACTTATAGATGAACACCACACATCATATGGCAAATCATAAAATTTTGAAAAAGTCGTACATTTAACCCTTTGGTCTCCCACATGTGTATTTTAAACAATTCTTTCTAAGTGAGTCCCTAATTAGGTTGCAGGCGTGAAATTTTGCATACTTATAGCTGGATACCTCAGATCAAACGACAAATCATAAAATTTTGAAAAAGTCGTACATTTAACCCTTCGAGCTCCCACATGTGTATTTTAAACAATTCTTTCTATATGAGCCTCTAATTAGGTTGGAGGCGTGAAATTTTACATACTTATAGCTGAACACCTCACATCAAACGACAAACTACAAAATTTTGAAAAAGTCGTGCATTTAACCCTTTGGGCTCCCAAATGTGTATTTTAAACAATTCTTTGTAAGCGATCCCCTAATTATGTTGGAGGCGTGAAATTTTGCATACTTATAGCTGACTACCTCACATCAAATGACAAACCATAAAATTTTGAAAAAAGTCGTACATTTAACCCTTTGGACTCCCACATGTGTATTTTAAACAATTCTTTCTAAGTGAGCCCCTAATTAGGTTGGGTGCGTGAAATTTTGCATACTTATAGCTGAGCACCTCGCATCAAACGATAAATCATAAAATTTTCAAAAAGTCGTACATTTAACCTTTTGGGTTCCTACATATGTATTTTAAACAATTCTTTCTAAGTTAGCCCCTATTTAGGTTGGAGGCGTGAAATTTTGCATACATATAGCTGAGCACCTCACATCAAACGGCCAAATCATAACATTTTGAAAAAGTCGTACATTTAACCTTTTGGGCTCCTACATGTATATTTTAAACAATTCTTTCTAAGTGACACCCTATTTAGGTTGGAGGCGTGAAATTGTGCATACTTATAGCTGAATACCATCGTGCGACAAATCATAAAAATTTGAAAAAGTCGTACATTTAACCCTTTGGGATCCCACATGCGTATTTTAAGCAATTCTTTCTAACTGAGCTATTCTAATTGAACTATTAATATGGAGATTTGAAATTTTGCATACTTATAGCAGAACACCTAAGGTCAGGCGATAAATCATTAAATATTGAAAAAGTCTTACGTTTAACCCTTTGGGCTACCACATATATATTTTAAGCAATTATTTCTAAGAGAGCCCCTAATTAAGTTGGAGACATGAATTTTTGCATACGTATAGCTGAATACCTCAGACCACACGACAAATCATAAATTTTTCAAAGTCTTATATTACTTACTCTTCCGTGCTCTAACTTGTATATTTTAAGCAATTTTTCTAACCTCCGCCCTTTTCACCCGGAGAGCAATTTTCCAACTTTTGCCGACACCCCTTTGACCATTCTTTTATATTATGCATCATAGCCTTACATATTTTAGTTCCACTTTTTACCGCCAGGGGCGCCTACTTATCTCGGGTGCTATGGGCCCAATCCCTTCGACTAATATGTATACGGATAGTATGTAAAACGGAGTTTCGTTCGGATAGAGGTTTGTTTAGAATAGAGTGCGCCCCTGGTTGCGAAATTTACAACTAACAGATTTTCAAAAGGATAAAATGTTTTGAAAGGAATATTAAACGAAACCCTCTGTGCGATCTGTGATCACACATACCCACTTGTTCATTATTGCAAACTGTACCCAATTGTCATTTAGAATGGCCACAGTTAGCAAAATGTGGGGAGAAATTTTATCTGAGTAATTATTCTTTCAAATGTCAAAATATTTTCGAGATAGCAATAATTTTAATTTTTACTTTCTTTTACCTTTACAAGAAGAAAGTATTGGATTCGTGAAATTTTTCGGTTTTCGACGGATTTACACGTTTTAGGGGTCAGAGATTCCGAAAAACATGTTTTTACAAAATGTCTGTCTGTCTGTATGTGTGTATGTATGTGACACAAATTTTGTGGGCGCTCTATCTCAAGAACTAATGCACGGAATTTAATAAAAATTTATATTAAGTTAGTCCCTGATATAAATTGGTGATGATTTGTTTTTGGTGTAAATCGCTCAACAAGTGGCGCTGCTATGCAGCATTTTTTACGATTTCCGCAATACCCCAATCTCCAGAACTAATGCACGGATTTTCATCAAACTGCAGATTCAGGTATACCTTGATATGAGTTAGAGCTGTTTATGTTTTGGTTCAAAACGCTCGCCAGCTGGCGCTGCTATGCTGCTTTTTTCAGAATTTCCACTATAGCTGTCAAGAACTAACGCACGAATTTTCATCAAACTTCAGATTCAGGTATACCTTGATATCAATTAGTGCTGTTTATGTGATTTATATAGAAGAAAGTTTTGTGATGGCCATAACATACTAGTTAGGAGTTTATTAGCATTAGAATTTCAGTCTGTACCAAAAACAGAATTTGAATTTTATTGCTACAAAATTAGATTTTTGCTGCTCCAAAAATGGATTTTTTTCTGCTCAAAGGTGCTCCAAAATGGCTTTAGTGTACTTTCATCCCTGCTTATATGTTTACATTAATAGTAGTGAAGTTCCTCTTTTTACCACCAGGGGGGTGCTTTCTAATCTCTGGTTCTATAGGCCTGATCCCCTCGACTAATACATCTACGCATGGATTATAAAACGGAGTTTTGTTCGAATAGAGGTTTTTTTTAGAATAGAATGCGTCCCCTATTGGTGAATGGGGAACTAGCAGATTTTGCAACAGGATTAAGTGTTGAATGAAATATTAAACGAAACCCTATGTGTGATCTGTGATCTCACTTGCCCAAATTTCGTGGGGTATTTTCTTAGTTCGCAGATGATTTTGAGTCAGTCGTACAAACAATCTGTAGAAAATCTTTTAGCCCTATATAATACATTTTGATCTTCTTTTCAATGAAATTTATTCTAAATTCGTATAGCGATTTTTCTATTTTGCACAATTTCTTTTTAATCACTTTAGAGTAAATTGAAGTTTCTGCTTTTATTAAAGGATCTGGTATCTAATCTTTGCCACCCAAAGTTAAATATCACAACCTTGTATGGAAAAAAATTTTTGTTTGGAAATTATATTAATATTCATATCCCAATTTTTTCCAAATTAAAAAATATACATCTTTTTGGACAATGCAAAAGCATAGCTAAGTTTCTCTACCTACCTGCGGTCGTTGTAAGAGGCCTGGTCGAAAAAATATTTGTTTTGAAAGTACTCTTTTTATTTTCACGTATTTTTGACGACTACATATTGTTGATTTTATTTTCGAATAGGTAATTTTTAAAAGGAAAAAGGTGACTGCAGTTCAGCGCTCTTAGTTTATGGTACGATTACAATTCTTCAGAAACATTCATGTTATTGATAATGCCTTTTTCTTCATTTATTTATTGCATGCCACTTGGCGTACTTTTCAAGTGTAATATTGCAAAGCACAGTTTATGACAATTATATGCACATTCAATATAATCTACGTTGCTGCCAAAGGACTGCCTTTATAAATAAAAACATAAAGACGTATCACATGCTGAGATTGAAACTTCGTTCAAACTATGACAGTCAAGTTTCTAGCTATGCTAACAAAAAAGATAGACTACCGCGGTGCGTTACACTCGTCTCTTTTTTAGACCACCTGAGTCAATTGATGCTCGAATCCACCAGTTCCAGGTGCACGAAAAGAGCATCACATGACTCTAGCGGTCTAAGGCATCAGGTACCGCGGCAGCCTATCCTTTTTTCTAGCCTCGGTTTCTAGAACATAACAAACTTACCTAATTTCTCGTTTCTCGCCCACAGATCTTTTAAATTAAATATTTTTGCCTATGCCAGCAAAAGGGCTTGAATTTGAGATGATAACGTTTAGAAACGGAATTTCAAGACGGAGACATTATGAGAGTGGCGACACATGCACAGCGCAGAAGTACGGTACGGCGCACCACACACCAGAGAGACATGCGACAATAGTTGTGAGACAGGAGACAAATTCTGCTGTTCAAACAGGTTCTTTCTTTGTTAACAGAATGAAATTGTCGCATGCCTCACGCTTTTTTGTTGCATGTCTTCTTGGTGTGTGGCGCGCCTAACCTGCATTCCAAAATTTGGCGATACGTACCTGAATGAATAAGACGGGGGTACCTCTATATGAGAGGTGCGACGTATGGACACAAAATGGACTTTACCCATGTGACGTCAGCCGCGGGTAAACAGAAGAAAAACAATAGGCGTGAAGAACATTTTAACAGTGCTTCCTCTTCGTCCAATAAACAGTCTTTTTTGGAGGGAAAATTCCCGCAAAGGCGGGGCTATTGCCATTCGTGGGTAAAGTCCATTGGATTGGTTTGGACAATCTTAATTAAAGATGAATCGTCAAATTAATTTTGTCAGCTTGTCCCACTTTTCTTAGAACTCATCCAGTGGATTTTACCCATGTGACATCAGCTGCGAATACACAGAAGAAAAAGACCAATAGGCATGAAAAACATTTTATCACTGTTCCCCGTTCGCCCAATAAGCAATCCTTTTCGGAGAGTATATACCTGCAAGCGCATGGCTGTTGCCAGACGTGGGTGAAATATAGTTTTGTTTTACGATAATTTAGACAAAACATCTGTCTAGGTATGTTTCTTCTGCTTATGTCGGAAATCTCATACAGGGTAATTTCAGATGACGTCACAAATTGACCATTGGAGGTCAAACAACGATTGGAGGGAAGTTGTGATTGGTAGATAAGAGCGTTGTGGGCGCGGTTGAACGTCAACCAGGCTGTTGTGATTGGCGGATAAAAATCTCAACAGCTGATTGCAACTTCCTTATAGGAGCATCCTAGTAAGACATGTTCACAAGCATTAGTTTGGCGATAATGGCAGACTCGCGAAGATGTTTAGCGAGAAAATCGTCTCAATCGATCAAATTTCATTTTAGCAAGGAAATCGTCTCAATCAATCACATTTTATATCCAATGGACTTTACCCATGAATGGCAACAGCCACGCCTCTGCGGGGAAAAACCCTCCGAAAATGACTGTTTATTGGGCAAATGGAGAACAGTGTTAAAATGCCCTTCACGCCTGTTGATGTTTTTCTTCTGTTTACCCACGGTTGGCGTCCCATGAGTAAAGTCTATTTTATTTTATGTCGCCAGTTTCATATGGTGCCATTGAACTTTCACTCGAATTCGCACAGAAGTTTATTATTATGTTCTGATTTATTGGTTACCATAATTGGAATAAAACTTATTCTGTGCACGCGCTCAGTCAACGGTCCCTACCCAGATAGCATGTAAGGTTTCCGAAAAGGGTCGTTTTTGCTTTACTTTCTAACTATCCTGCAAAGGTTTTCGTGATAATCGTGTAGCCAACCCATGTTCGGAAATCATTATGATCCGTACGATTTTTGCGCATGCGCAACTTATTTCTTTTCACGACCAGCGTAGGCGTAGCGTCTCCCAATGGCGTCTGTTTTGAAAGCTTTCGTTGTGTCAAGTTTCTAACATTTACAGAAAATGCGGTAAGTTTGCCATTACTTTTACTTATTAGTATATATCATTATTGTTTAAATCGTTCTTACTGTAGTCTTTTTTTCTTCTGTACTGTCTTATATTTAAGATTTCTGTGTAAGTTACCCATGAGGAAAAGATGATATTTGATTCAACGCTATTTTGTTTAATTATGTTATACAGCATGCTACATCTTTAAATTAAACTAACTTCTATAAACATGATTTACTTAAAACATGTTATAACGTATCGTTTCACGTTTCGTAACCATCGCGAATTTTCAAATGTATTTTGATAACATAACTGCAGTTCCGTTATATATACTTTTAACACATAGGATTGACGTAATGGTAATGTAAATGAACCATAAAATACGAAATCGAGAAAGTGTAAGGAGTTTTTTGTAGGAGTAAGTGTTTAGGAACATATTTTATTATAATAAAACATTTTTAATTATGATCGAGGCTAACTAGTGTTTTTATAATTAAAAACACTTAAGTCTTAAACACAATTTTGTTTTTATGTTTAATTATTTTAAACTTGTAAAAATAAATTTTATCTTTTTTTCTTAAAGTCTTCAAAAAATAAGGAATGTATACTTAAAGTTTTAAAATCACCACCACCCCCTTGCTGTGGACTGATTTACAAATCAAAACAGACTTTGACCTTCAACAAATTACATTCATTTGAAAATATAGGGTAGATGTGCCAGTAATGGACACCCTTAAGGAATTTCTTTAAAAATTATTTTTTTATTAATAGTTAAAATTATTATATTCCAGTTTTTTCAATATTATATTAATCTATCGACAATATTTAACCATTCTTATAGCCTCATTTCCCAATATGAATAGAAATTTAATTTTAAATAACAGAAATATATCAAAACACCCAAAAGCCCAGTAATGGACACCCTCTGGCCCAGTAGTGGACACCCTCTGTTCCAGTAATGGACACCCCCTAAAAAGTAATAAATATAATTGTTTTTATGACTATTTAGAGCCAGAATTTAATGAATACATACTAATGAAACAAAATAGTTATTTTCAAATAAATTTAACATTTAGGATACCAGTAATTAATAAAGTATTTGTGATAATCATTTATTGTTTGTATCAATTATTGAAATTATCAGAAGATCGATAGTTTTAATTATTTTAGATGGATAGATTAAAATACTAAATATCAGGCAATTACAGCTATCAAATTATTGTAACAGTGGTGGATTTAAAGGGTAATTAAAAAAAAGTTTTGGAATATTAATGTTTAGTTTTGTGCCACTATTTTTAAATGTTTAGTTTTGTGTCCCTATTTTTAACAATCTTCCAGACTCTACTTGATATATCATTTATAATAATTAATATTACAAATATGAAAGAAGTGATATTGTGAGTTGAATATTTTAAATACTAAATAAAAATTTATTTAGTATTTAAATTAATTTCAAAATAAAACTGTAGTACTGATGTTTGAGGCCAATGATCTGCAGATTTACTATAGTTTCATGAATATTACCTGTAACTTTCATTAATAGTATTACATTTTTTTTAAAAAATAAGGAAACATTTAAGACAGAAAATAGATTTTTAATAGCTTCTGTAACTTAATTGCTTTTATTTAAACGGAGAGGGATTAAGCCCTATGAACCCCTCTTTGACTGTGCTCGTAAACAATATTTTTTGCTTCCTGGCTGGTTTGATTGCCGGATTATAAAATATGCAAGGTATATGTACTACATAAAAAAAAATAATAATAAATAAAATAAAATATTGAAATCTCATAAAATAACTTAAAAGCAGCTATTTATAAAAGTTTTGGTGTTATTACATTTTGGTAAGTATAATTTAAAAATTAAATTTGATTATTTAGGTTTGCAGTTAAGCCAAAGTATTTTATGCACTATAAACATCACTGAAATTGCATTTTTAGCAATGTCTACATGGGGTGTCCATTACTGGAAAATGACTAATATTAACCATCCCAGTAATGGACACCCCTCTTAAAATCTTAAAAATAAATGAAATTTTGTAAATGGCCATTGGTATATAAAATTCAAAGTTTTCGATTGCTACTCAAACAAAAACATTCAAATTTTGTAAGAAAATAAATAATATATAAATTGATTAAACGAAGCCAACTCTTAGCCTCTTCATTAAGATTTTCACAGAAAAACAGCGAAACTTTGAAACATTATTTTCTGCTTCCTGATTGGTTTGATTAAAAGTGTCAACAATAACCCAGTTTTATAAAACATACAAGGGGGAATTATAAAAAAAATAATTAAAGCTAAATATTTATTAGTTATTTTTTTATGAACCAAAAACATCAAGGGGTGTCCATTACTGGAAGGGTGTCCATTACTGGCACATCTACCCTATATGCTGTGCATAGCGTATAAAACACGTAGATCATTTCATTTAAATGTATTTATCAAAATGTAGGTATATTGTTTGTTATCCCTTTTAGCGTCTATATATATATTTACAGATGATTTTCTGTTGCAATTTTAAAATAACATCCAAACAGAAATCTTTTTTTTTTTTCAATATATGCGAATATGACATCTGTGCCAATAATTGTATAATTTTAATGTCCTTCATTAAATTTATTTGAGAATATCTTATCCTTATTGCACAAACACCCTTTTCGCTATTCCTATATTTATAGTAGCTGCTATATGTAAAATTTAAAAACTGTCTTCAAACACAAGTAATTATTTAAAAGTTTTTCTGCAAAAAACCCCCACTAAATCATGTGCATGTATACATCTCAAAAAATAAATTTGCTATGTGTAGTGAAGAATAAAAAAATTATTTATTAAAAATAAACATATATTTACAGTAGAAATTAATTTTCGTATGTCATTTTGCCAGCTGATTGAGAATCGGCAAAGCTTTTAATATTAAGAGGCTGTACATATATAACGTTACCAACTTTATAGTAATTTTGTAATCTTTCCGGCCTTTACAATATCTTACATTATCATTCCTGGATTATGTCCCACCCTTCCATCACTAATCATATTGTTATCAGTGTCTCAAAGTTCTTTTTTTTTTCCTTTCATTTTATTTTTACATATTTTCAGTCATATGTAAACATATTGTTATATATCTGTTATGTATAAAATTTTCTTATAAAGAAGAAAGAGTATGTAAAATATCACTATATTAAATATAAAATAAGTTTATATCAATAAAATTTTTTTAAAGTATTTAAAAATAGCTCTTTGTTACATAATGTATTCAACAGATATATTGTTCCTTGCCGCTCTTATCAACAAAACAGATAGACAACATTCTTCCTCTTTATTTTACTAATAAGCACAAGTATCACTTCAAACGTACTATCTGGTTTCTCCAACAGCGGACTATATGCAAATATGTATTAAAAAAATTAGGAAAGCCAAACGTTGAGGTATTCCACATTTCAGAATGAAATAATTGTATATACAGTAGAAGATCTTTATAACGCAATTCTATATAACGCAATTCTCCATATAACGCACAACTTCTCAGATGTAAACAATGATTTTTGCAGTTAAAAAGCACCTGCATTTTCACATTGTAAAATACTGCTACTCTCTAGAGGACTAAATTTGACACATTAGTTCAACTTTATCTTCTAATTTAAGACCTTTTTACTGAAAAAAAAATGCTATTATTACTATAAACATTTTTGAAAACGTTTAATATAAGGGATGGTTGTGTCAGTTATATTTGGATCATGTTTATAAAGTAAATTTAACAATGTCAGAACTATATTATTCAAACAATTATAATTTGGATAACTCTTGGTAACAAGGAATGCAGTATAAAGACATTCTAATGTATTTTGATATGTTTCAGACATATTTGGCCATGTTTACAAGGTGAATTTAATGATGTGATCCATATAACGCAAAATTCTATATAACGCACAACCTTGCGTTTTTAGGTTTGCATTATAAAGATCTTCTACTGTATAATCATTTAATGATTTTAATAATAACTTAGTATTTTCATAAAAATAGATAACTGAATATTTTGATGTAAAGAAACAGTTACAAATAGAAAAATGAATATTTTGGTTGGATCAAAAATGGTAACAATATCGAAAATGAATCTTCTCCCTCACCCTAGAGATATCTTAAGATATCAAGTGCCAAACTCCACCTCCCTGAAGTGATACTGTTATATTAAGCACAGCCTATAAAATCATGAGCCTTAAATGCTTATCAGTTAGCTTGTTAATTTTAAAATTGCCCATCAATACTTTTAGTTATTAATAGTAAATTGGAAAAAATGAAATCAAAATAAGAATTATTTAAAAATTAAATGTTTTGTAAATTCATACAAATTAAAACTTGGTTTATTATTATTGTTGTTTAATTAATAAATATGAAATTACCTTACCCTTCTTGTCCCTTCCCCCCATAATTTTATCTGTACTGGCAGTGTGATCAGTGTGAAAACTGACAGGGCAGGAAATTCATACTACTACTTCTTTTGGTACTACCTGATTATCCCGACAACCAATTTCACCAAATAAAGTTAGTACATACTTTTAATAAGTGTACTTTTAGTAGTTGACCCAATAGCAGAAAATCTTCCAAGTGTTTGCAACAGATACTTCAGAGGCAGAAAATAATCTGCAGGTAAAACAGGTTTGACAGGTTGCAAGTTTTACAATCGAAGTGTTAATCAAACGATCACCTTTTTTTAAAAATGTTATTATGCATTTTATTAATTTTACTAATAATAATCTTAAGTTTTTGTATTAAGTAAGAAAGAGCCAAACATAATATAAAGCGAAATAAGGGTTCAATAGAAAAATAACCTGCAAACGAAAAAAGAAAATCTGCGACTCCCATCTCTAACTTTCTGCTACCGGTGTAGTTGATAATAAATAATAAATATAAATTGGTACAAAAATACATTACAAAATGTATTGTAATGTTAAGCCCTTCGTGACAACATATGTGTGATATAAAGTGTGTACACAGTCCTTGTAACCATTACTATATCGGAATGGTAATTTTTACGGTACTTTTCAGTTAGCCGGGCGCCAGTGTTAGATATACATATATGTATATATACTTGTATACATAACACTGGCGACCGGCTAACTAAAAAGTACCATTTTTACCTTATTTAATATAAATTTATTAAATAAGGAAAAAGTCACTATTTGAAAATAGTGGTACAAGGGAGGCTTGTCATGAAGGGTTTAAAAGTTTTTTCTTCATTGTTATTATTTTATGTTTTATTTTTTAGTTTCAAGAACTAATGACATCATCTGGTAAAGATGCTGAAGTCATGGTTGCTAGCATGTTGAGAAAATTACAGATGATGTTGGAACAAAGTCCTAACAGAGGATACAAAATCTAAAATTGCCCAGCAAGAAGAGGAACAGACAGTTGTTCTAATTTAACAGGTTGGTTATTATATATTTTAACAAAATTTGTTTTTGTGAAATCATGCTCAATGGTACGAATAATGTTTTCTTTTTCCTATGAAAGTTTGTATTTTTCTGTAACTGTACGCCAGTGTTAAATATATACATATATTTACACACACACACACATATATATAGTGAAACCTCCCTGTGCGACCACCTCCTTGACCGATCATTTTTTCATGGAACGAAATTTATTCCCATAGGCTCAATACCAATTTTACCCCCATTCAGAGACCATCCCATTTGAACTCCCTCCATGAGCAACCCATTTTTTTGAAAACTTTTTACTTTAAGATTTTAATTAAAACTTTTTTACTTTATGATTTTGATTTGAATCAATAGGTTACCTTTATGAGTAAAATTTCATTGAATAATTCAAGGAAAATGTATCTTACCTTTATTATGCATATTTAATTATACATTATTGATCATTTACTTGACCTTTACTTTCAATATTTTAATCATTTTCAAAATTATCTTACTTTTTATCATTGTAGTTTATTACTTTACTTAATTATTTTAATATTTTACCATATTGCAAGCATTATGTATAATTTTGAATGCATTATTACATTCAAATTACTGTTTAAAAAATGTAAACAAAGTAATGATCAGAAATGTGCAAAATTCTAAATTCCGCACAACCACTGGTCCCAAGCTGTGCGGATTTGAGAGAGTCTACTGTATATAATTCTCGATATATGACTGAACTCATTGTTTTTTCGTGAAGAAAGTAATTTTTGTCTAAATCCAACCAAATTGTCGTCTAAATTTATTTCTGAAAAAAAAATCAAGATATTGCTGATAATTGGTAATCACAATCTTTTTATCAAATATATTTATGTATTAATCAAGCTTTTATTATTATTAAGACTGGCTAAACCTGAAATAAAACTTCCTTACTTTACGACTTTGATGTGAATTAATATGATACCTTTATGAGGAAAGTTCCATTGAATAATTCCTGGAAAATGTATCTCATCTTTATTATGCATATTTAATTATACATTAATTATTATTTACTTGACCTTGAGGGGAGAGTGGGGAGGAATGTGATGCTTTTTACAAAAATAAGAAAATCAACTTTATTTGACACATAAACAAAATTTTGATATATAGAATACAACATGAAACACTCTCTAATGTCCTTGAACAATATAGAAACATAATTTGCAGAAACAATTTTATAAAGAAATTATAAATTTCAAAATGTGTCCCATACCTTCCCACTAACAGGGAGGTATGGGACAGCTATAAAACAATGTATGATAAGGGGCAAATAGTCTATTGTTGGCTATATATACAGTCTAACAAAGATTGTAGGTTGATGTCTGTGCTACAATATCAAATTTCAGTAACTTCATCACTGGAAGGAAAATTCAGGATTGTCAATCAGAGGTAGCATTAAAAAAATCATCAGTTCAATTTATTTATGTTTTGAAGTAAATGAATATATTTATAATGTTATAATTAATATATTACCTTCTAAAAATATTTGCATATTAGCAGTTTACATTCATCTTATTAAAAAGAAAGAATTAAACATGTCCCATTCCTCCCTCTACCTTCTTTTATGTTAAACTTCTTGTATAAACAAAAGTTCTACTTTTAGTCTAGTTTAAATTATGAATAATATACAGTATGATGTTCAATAAATAGGAAAACTATTACATCTACGCGTAAACAAGCCTATACTACTATATTTTACTAATATACAGAAAGCATAAAAAGTATATGAAGCAAATTTACTTCTGATTCTTGAAATAATGCTTTGCTTAAGTCTTTAAAGTAAATCGGCTTGTCAAACGATGATTAAAAATTAGTTTAATTAACAAGGTATGCAACTGATATGAAAGGTTTGATAATTCTAACTTTTATTTTTCAATTTTAGAAATTATTTAATTATTTTTTTTTATATTTTAACCCTTTGCACTCAAAGGTTTTTTTCATTTGTATTACCAGCAACTCAAGTGATTTTAGTTATATCTTATTATTTTTTTAATTCTTTATGAATACGAATACAAATTTATGATATATTAAAAAAAAAACTAAAAATTATAAAATTATTACATTTTGTAATCGTAAAGTGTGATACCTCTTGAAGCAATTGCCAATATGTAATCTTGGCTTTTCTAGACAGATATCACAAAATTATTTTTATTGCCTCCGTAGTGGAGCCCTCAAGTTTGAAGACAAATTTTAAATGGCTCCGCTCCGGAGTCCTCGAGTGCAAAGGGCTAACTTTTTTTCAATATATAATGTATTTAAAACAATCAAAAATGGTATGAAAATTCAATTTGTGCGATTGCAGCATTGTATTTCTACAGTCAAAGATTTTGCACCTTAGCCGACTAAAATTTCGATTATACACCTTTCTCAGTTATGCATCGTTTTAGAAAGGTTTCCTGAAAGACATATAATTGGTACTTTACTGGGTTTTTTTTTTTTTTTTGGGGGGGGGGGGGGGGAGCTGAAATTGTCATATTGCCAGAGCAAAAGTTCTTTATCTACAGAACGACAAAGTCGAAAAATCCATTTACTCTTGCTCGACTGAAAATATACACAATATTTTGAAAATAAATATCAAACTTCATGATATTTTGAAAATAAATATCGGATATGTATCCATTTATATATATCACTGAACCATCCTGTTTGTAGCTATAGTGTTTACTCTTTAGTGTACACTATACACTCTTCAGTGCTCCCTCTGCTGATAGAATATAATCTTTTTTTTTTTTTCCCCATCATCTGAAGATATAAGAAAATGCTCTTTTATGAAACCTTTAAACACATAAAGGCTAGATTTATTATGGTTATTTGTGCTTTTCATTATGTAGGGATTTTTTTTTTTTTTTTGTATCACAAAATCAAAACGTTCATTTTATGAGTAACAATCCCAGATGAAGATTCTGTCTGTGTCACTCTCTACTCTCTATTGTGTACAGTATAACCTTGAAAATCCGGCATTGTCAGGACCATGACGATGCCGAATTTCTGACTTCAAAAATACTTTTAATAGTCTTAATGGTGCCGTTATTCGTAATTTAATTCATACCCAAGTAATAGTTATGTGAGAAAAATAGAAAATTAAATATTTTAAAAAATATTAAAATTAAAAGTTTCTATTCATATTTTCTATGTTACAAAAAAAAAATCTAGTATATATCATTTCTTCTCGTGTAATTTCCTAAACATCGATGTCAATTTTATTTGCTTCAATTATTTGAACAGCTTTTTAACAAGTTTTAATTTTACACAAATGTAGAATATTGAAAATATAGTCTTATTTATCTAAAGCAGATGTTAGTTTTCCAGTCAAATTTAAGCATTTTTCCACTGATACCTTTTCTTCTGTACTCAGAAGGGATTCAATTTAGCATAGCATCTGCGATCTCACAGTCAGCCAATCCATTGCTTTCAATCTCGAAATTTTTAATTGTTTAACGCTTTATTATTATTCTTTCTCCTATAAGGTGGAAGTGTAAAAAAAAAAAAGCGGCGAGATGACTTTGATGCTGGATTTTCGAGGTCACACTGTACTTTATTTACTTTTACTATACGTATGTAATTTGTGTGTTTATAATTTTATTTTTTATTTTTTTCTAGAGAGAAAAGAATGAATCAAGAAGAAAAATTTAATGAAGTACCTGTTAATTATATCAATTCTTTATATGTAAATAAATTACTATATTAATTCTTTATATGTAAATAAATAGAATTTTATAAACTGAATGATGTTTCATTTGTTTTCGAGACTATTTCCTTGATACTGAGAAATATTTTTCATTGCTTCAGTCTTAAGTTATTAAAAATAATTACAATCAGAAAAAGAACAATTTAAGTGAGTTAAATTATACTTTAAAAAACTAAAAAAAAATAATGTTAGTTTAGTATTTGCTCTGTTGTACATAGGATAATATTTCTCTGGTAAAAGAAAAACATTGGAGAAGGGAGGAAGGCAGATGATTTTTAAAATTTGTCTTACTGTAATATGTAATTTACATTGTTAAACAAGCAAGAAATTACTATTTTTATGTAAAAATGCTGGAAAGATCAATGAATTTGTAAAAAAATTCTTTTGTATGTTGCATCATTAAACTATTTTCAGAGAAAAGACTAAATATATTCCTGTGGTCATCAATCAGAATCCTATGGAGGATTTATTTTATAAATCTGACAATATTCTCTAAATAATAATTGAAAATTCTAAGAAATAAGTTTAATAAATGAAAGAATTAAAAAATTAATGAAGTAGTAATATAAAAAATATACAATCTGCTACAGTCATTAAATGTACACTAGATTGGAATTCCACATATTTGATGTGCTATTTATTGTAGGTAAACACAAGATTTCATTATATATGTATACAATAAAAAATTATCTGATCCTGAATAGTGAACTGGATTCAAAAGGTAAGTAACTGAAAGTATAATTAAATTTACTATGTATAAGCATAGAGTTGTATGTTCTCAAGTCCCTGTAACATTTTAAATACTTTTTCTTACCCTCTAATATAAAAAAGCTTTGTTTTTTTATTTTATTGAATTTCTTCTTTTTCTTTTGTTAAAGGATAAATGACAAAAAAAAATCCCTTTGCTTTTTTAAATTTTAAGTTACCAATAATTTTCAAGACTCTATGCCTATGTGTATAAGAATGATTTTTTAATATTAAATACGTGAAATCAAGTTGCTAACTAAGCGTAAATAAACAGAGTGAAAAATGTTGAACCCGGATCTTTGAAATAGTGCTCCAATGCACTGTTGATTTGCGCCGAGTTAGCAATGTAAAAAATTTCACGTATTTAATCTTCAGTAATTTCACTGCTGATAATTAATTAAAATTTTACTTGGAATGGTTTTTATTCAAATGAAAGTGTTTTTCCTTAAGAAATTTTTTTTAATGGGATTACACATCCCTCATGCGTAGACACTTGCATGCTAATGTTAATCCTATGGGAGAATTTTTCTAAATATCTCGTTTGCATTTCAATATTGTAAATTTTATTATTTGTTACTTGTCAATCTGTACAAACACCTTTTTTTTTTTTTTAAGTTTTCAGTTTTGTTTGCAATGTGTTTTTTTTTTTTTTTTTTCACTAGAGTATTTTCGCTTTTGAAAGCAGTTCTGAATATATCCTAATAAGCAAAAAAACCTTGTAAAACAAAGTCGAAAAATGGCCTTTGTATCAAAACTGCAGGTATGCAATGCAAAAAAAAAAAAAAAAGCAAGCGAGATATTAAAAAAAAATCTTTCAGCGGATTAACATTAGCAATCAGGTGTTTCTGTGCGAGTGAAGTATCCTCTTAACATTATTAAGCTTTTTTTATTATTAAAATAGGATCTAATAATGTAGCGAATTGATAAAAATTAAACATATATTTTATACATACATAGTAAAGGACAGGGATGTAAGAATTTCTTTCAAGGTAAAAAATGAACATATTAATTAAAATAAGCAATTTGATAAACATGTGGATTAATAAAAACCAGTTTTTTTCAATGTATAGATAATATTTGACTAAAATTTAATTTTCCACAGGAACAAACAAACAACAACCAAAAAAATATGCTCAGCTCAGAAAAATTCTAAGTTGAGTTATTTATCTCATTTTTCTATCAAGTAAGATTTTATGATTTATAAAAACCTCATTTTCATTTTTTTATACATGCTTGTAATAAAAGCCTATCATCAATCTTTGATTGTAACTCCTCTAACTACCCTTTCGTTTCTTCCTTTTCACATGCTTATCATGAAACACTTACAAACTCCCTCAGATAGCGTCAACTAGCAACCTTTTTCAATCCTTTACAAAACATGTACAAACTTTTCATGCGAAGCCTTTAAAAAGCATTCAAACATTTACGTAGCATGGTTGTAAAAAGGCTTTAAAAAGCAAAAAATGCTATCTGGGTACAGACAATGCCGATGAGCTCGATTACCACGTCACGGCAAATCGGCCATTAGCTGATCATTCATTGGACCCCATTCTTGTGACATAAAAGTCGAAATCGAGATCGTCGTCATTGTCTATAAGGAAAGGGCATGTTTACAAACAAACACTTCCGTCAACCAATCTACTACTACATTTTTATCTTAACGATCATTGAAGGAATCGCACTTGGCGACGTAGGCCAATCATATCATAGATCTGTTAAAGACCAATCAAATTCCTGGAGTTTATGTGTATAGTAGGAGTAATAATGAATGAACAGGTTTTTCTTGCTGACCAACAGTAATTCGACCAACAGTGACGTCAGTCAGCTGCCCTTTCCTTATAGGTGCTAAGGCTCCTATAATACAGACTGACTCACGCCGCCATTTAATTGCCGGTAGGAGAAGAACGATTGGCCACGCCGCGTGGGCAACAATCGCTCATTGGTCAAAGTGGGAAACAAACTGTTTGACGATTCAGCCTGTATTATAGGAGCCCTAATAGGTGCTGTTGGCTCAGTGCGTATGTCACCACTCTCTAATAGAAGCACTCTAGAGTAGAGCAATGAGATTGGCGACATATGCGTGTACAAGGCACATGCTCAGTCTGTGCTGAAAACACTATGTTTTATAATTATGAAGTTGCTTGCCGATTCATTTTTACTCAAAATCATCTCAATCAGTCAAATTTTAATTTCGTATGTAGCCATTCTCATTTCGAGGCACCCTAGACTCATTGGACATTACCAACCCAGAGACCGAAGAGGTTAAAATGGTAGATTAAATGAAATCCTAGAAATGCTGAGAGATCTAAATTATGTCTCCGGCCATTACCGGCAGCGTTCCGCCTACTGTGGTTTCCTCTAGCGAGCAGAGAGGTGACATACCAGGGTTGTAGTTGTAGATATAACCAGTGTTGTAGTCATAAAAAGACCAGAGGGTACACTGTAGACGTGTACGGTAAAAAGGTATATACACTGTAGCTTTACTTGAGAAACAGAATGTATATGCCATACACTCCCCATTACGCCCTTGGGTATACTGTTTAATGGACTTTACCCATGTGACGTCAGCCGCGGGTAAACAGAAGAAAAACACCAATAGGCGTGAAGAACATTTTAACACTCCTTCGCCTTCATTCAATAAACAGTCATTTTCGGAGGGTATCTACCCTCAGAAGATTGGTTAGAGCAACTGTGGACAAAAGCGAATCGTCAACCATATCGCCAAGCCCGCCATTATCGCCTAACTAATGCTTGTTAACTTGTCTTACTAGCATAATCGAATTCGTCCGAGTATTGTCAAGTTATGGAATAAAAATTACTTAGAGAGCTCAACCATAGAACGGAGGGCTAACTCCCTATTCTTATAAATTGAATCCAGCGGTCCGTCCATGATATACCGAGGAAAATTTTTGGCAATACATAGATTCCTCCCATAGAGTTAGTAAGGGGTGAATATTTTCAAATTGGATTTTCTTTTAAAAAATTGACGAAGTTACTACAATTTTCACTGATATATATTTTTTATTGAAAAAACTATAGATTTTAATTAAATTAAACGCAATTTTTTTAGTTTGGTATTAGTTAAAAATAAACTTTTAAGTAAGCTCAAAAAGAAAAAAATGAAAAATTTGTTAAGCATTACTCATAAAAATATCAAAAAGATATAGAAAGCACCAAAATGGATAAAAAGTATGCGGAAAAGTTTGAAAAAATTCTTGTAAGAAAAGTGCAGGACTCATCATTACTTGCACGCATTGAAAGTGTGATGCAGTCGCGGCAGAAAGTGGATCTGTGAGTTAGCTCTCCGTATTATTGTAGAGCGCAGTGGGTTTGCCATAGTTAGGTCAAACGCGTCTGTCAAAGTACAGTTTGAACACAATATGTTTCTACTTTCATATTTAGACTCCTTAGTCTGAGCATCGCATGTCGCCACTTTCATATAGACGGCTTGTACATGACGTCAGATTTCAGAAGAATCTGGCATCGCTTCATATGGCTCCCAAATATAAGGCGAATGTGGTGCTCTCCATTTGACTTATTTGCACTATAATAATAAAAATAATAATAATCTAAATTAAACAAAGACAACACGTGCTTTTAACGGCAAACGGGGAGTTCTGACGTTCCGTGTGGGCTCCAGATGCATTGTACCAGTCGTTGCTAATAGAAACGTGACGTCAATGCAAGCCGTCTATAAAGGCGTACTAGTTTCACCTGGTAAGCTCGGAACGCACTGCTCTAACAACGACCAGCGACATAGTACACTGTTAAAAATATCGTGAAAAATTACTTCTATTTATAAAGACTATATATGATCTTTTGTCAGAAAATAGATAGTATTTAAAAACAGAGGCCATCTTTCACGATATTTTTGACAGTGTAGGTACAGCGTCTAGCGTAGGGCCACTGCCTCCTACACTAGATGTCACTAGATAGACACCTAACGTATGGACGGTCCCCTAAATTTCCACACCAGTAGATTTCTTTGATTTCTTAAATCTCAGAAAATTAAGGCGGAAAGCACTTTCAAAAAATATTAGTACCAAAATTCAAAAGACCGTACACCTGCTGAAAAAAATCCGCATTCAGCAGCTGCCATTTTTGTGTCAGCGCTCAAGCCTAATATTCAGGAGGCGGTGCAAGGCCAGTTCATGAATTTTTAAACGTCATATGGAGTGGATCATCTTTACACAGTGATTGGTACAAAGCGGCGCGCCCATAGTTTTTCGCCAATCGCCGTTTAAAGATGATCCACTACGTGTGACATTTTAAATGTAATAGACTGGCCTTGTACAGCTCCGTATAGAGCTGTGCACGGTGACGTCACGAACAGGTTTTTGCTGCTGCTGTAGGACAGGCATCGCTACCTTTATCAATGCTTTTTCTATTTGTGTGTCCTACAGCTATGTTCATTGTTCTACGGCAAAAGTCACGTGGTGTGAACTACTCTATATCCTTTGTTTCGCAAATAAATCTATAGCGTATATTCTAGGCGTGACGTTCATGAATTTAGCGTTTCTGTTTTTTTACGACTATAACACTGGTCTTGTATGTCGTTGGTCGCGCTCTAACAAACCCCATTTACAAGTTGTTTGAGTTTATTTCTTTGTTTTGCCTGCTTTGTGTGATATTTCGTGACGCCACAGCAAGCGTTTCCAACGGCTATCTCAAATCATGGCGGCGTTGGATCCACACACGATAGACGAGCTAAAAAAGCTGAAAACAGGCCTTAAATAGATTTTTCTATGAATTCCGTGCGCAAGTTTCCACAGCCAATGAAATTTTGAAAAAGACAGAACCCGACCAACCTAGAAAGCCTACGAGGCTAATGAAAAAGACAGGCTACCGTGGTGGGTCCGATCTGTCTTATTTTTACAGACCACTGGAGTCACGTGATGCTCGAATGCACCAATGAAGGTGTGCGAAAAGAGCATTACGTCACTCTAGTGGTCTGTAAAAAAAGACAGATCGGTCCCACCGCGGTACCTGTCTTTCTCGTTAGCCTCGGGAGTTTAGAGAATACTTTGTGTTGATGTCTATGTTTGTGAAGCATAGGCAATGTCGTCGCAAAAATTTCTAAATAGATGTTAAGCTTTTTAGGGAAATTGTGTTAAAGCTTATAAGGAAAGGGCAGCTGACGTCACTGTTGGTCGTATTACTGTTGGTTAAGCAAGAAAATCTGTCCGTTCTTTATGACTCCTACCTTTACGCATGAGCTAGCGAAATTTGATTGGTCTACGTTTAACACGTCTCTGATATGATTGGCCTACGTCACCAAGACTATTCCTGCAATGATCTTTATGGCAAAAATATAGTTGGTAGATTGGTTGACGGAAGTGTTTGTTTGTAAACATGCCCTTTCCTTATGGACTGACTTTACCCACGTCACGTCAGCTGCGGGTATATAGTAGAAAACATTAATAGACGTGAAGAACATTTTAAAACTGCTTCCCCTTCGTCCAATAAACAGTCTTTGTCTGAGGGTATATACCCGCAGAGGCGTGACTGTTGCCGTTCGTGTGTAAAGTCCATTGAAGTTCCAACAAATTTTTGGTGAATTCGGTGGCGTAAAAAGAATCCTGAACTGGGACCGAATTATTGCAATTTTAAGAGCAAAGAGGGGGAGTTAGGGCTAGAACTTTACGTCCGCTTATATGTCTGGGATGGGCCAATCTTTCTAGGGGAGAGTGTCTAGTTAGAATTCATATTGATTATTCCTTTAGAGTTATTACCTTTAATTTTAGGATTCCTGTCTTTAGTAGGTAGGGGATTTGTTTTGGGAAAACTTTGAGCAAAGAAATAGTTCGCCGGTTGACCACTTCCTCGCTCCAGACACCGACAGGGTCTTTACTTGACATCATCACAAAGTCTTTTACATATATTTTGGTCTTGAGTTCACTTTACACATCTGGTGTGTAAATTGCAAGCCATGTCAGAATGAACAAAAGCTTAATTAAGGTAATCAGTGTTGAATTCAGGGGGTGGCCTGGAGAAGACATCCCCCCCCCCCCCCCCGAAAGATTTGAGGTTTTGTGTTTTCAATGGTAAAAAAATGCAATTTCCCCCACTGGAACTACAGAAATCCCTCCCGGCGAAAAATGTCTGAATTCAACACTGAAGGTAATACTGCGAGGCGCCCTTTTTATCCCGGTAATCTTCAAAACTGACCTCAGTTTCCATAATTTCTGTAAGTTAGAAGCTGCGGTCAAATTCTGGTTGTTTTGGGATCGAAATAAAGAAAAAGGGGATGTATTTTTAGTTTGACATGGGCCTCTTATACATTTGGAAAACACGCCAAAGAAAGCTGATTAAATTTCTATTGCATCCTTCATGTCTTGGTCGCCAGTGTTGAGAGGAAGTTCCCTAAAAATTAATCGCATCTTCCAACACGTATGATTGAAATTGGACATTCTCCCGAAGCAAAATTTTCTGAACTTAACGATAATCTCCAACAGTATCAAATTTTATGTTAAATTACCTGCCCTTCTCTGGGAAATGGCAATTCTAGCATTTTTCTTGATTGCGATATTAAGGAATTGCCATTTGTCTTCCGGAATAATTTTGAATGACTGAATTCTGCTTTTTTTTAGTTTATTAGCAGTACTAACTTTATCATTTGCCGTTAGCGAATGCGATTCCATCAAAATTAATGGCAACTTTGCTTTTTTGTAAAAAAATTAACAAAAATTGCCATATCAATAGGGGGTGAATTTATGCAGTCGAAGTCCTCCTAAAGTCTTTTTATACTCTTTAAAGAAATTTGGTTGACATCTGTGACGAGAGATGGCATCACTTCCGTCCCTGAGTCTCGACCCGGCTTTCGGTTCTCCCAACTAGTAATTATCCGAAACGGGGAGGATTTTTGCTTGTTAAATGGCAGACGAACGGCTGCAACAAAAAGTCTAGTCTTACAAACCTCGCTCACAATAGAGCTGTATCGCGAGGCATTCGAATCACCCACGTAGGGTTTCTTCAATTTCTCTAATTTGCAGAGTCTCTTCTTAAGCACTGAAGAAGTCAGCCAAAAACTTGTCGTTCAGTCTCCAACTGCCGAGTCGTCCATTTTTTTTTCAATACGAGTGCAAGATTTAAGTTCATAATCACCAGCCCTCCAGAACAATCTGAGATTTACTTCCAGGGTCATGGCATAAACACGCAGTAAGTCCGCATTTGAATTACTAAAAACAGCAACATTCGCAATGTCCAGAAAGAAAAACAGCTGGAGATTAATACAAGAGGTCGGGTTTAACACGACCTTGTATTTCCGTCCTTCTGCTCCTTGCGATGTACGACCTGGAACCAGCTAGTGTTCGAGCTTGTTTTATTCGATCAGGTGAGTATTAGCAAGTTCTGGAATGTACACTGAGCTCCACATATAACAGAAATTCCGAGTCGGCGGTCAAAAACTTGCAAGGCAAAGGTAAAACATACTTCACGTTAAAAATAGCAAATAAAGCTGGCTTGGCTCAATATACAATAAAATAATCGATATAATTATTGGCTCAAGCAAATACAATTGGCTCAGCCTTGCTTTTTCTAGCATGCTGTTCCTTATTCCCTATCTTGCACTGAAGAAGAATCTCGCTAGTAGATTCGAAACAGCTGTTTGCTGCTTTTCATATATTATTTGTGCATTTTAAACGTTGTTTTTTCTGCTTTTTCATACTTCACGTCGTCAATGTTAGATATTAGTGTTCGCATTTGCTATTATCCCAATATCGGATTCTCCAATAATGTAGAGGGAATGCGATAAACAACGTTTTATGCCATGAATACGAACTAAAATTATCGTGACTGTATTCTTCCACGTTGACCACTGGAAATCATGTTAGGAAATTAAAAAAAAAAGATCTCCTGTTATATATGGAGCTTAGTGGGAATGCAGGTTTCTCATAGTTTGGACAAAAATGCCTGCCTAAGCACAGTCTGAGCATGTGTCCTGTGAGTAAGTAAATCGCCGTTCTCATGAAGACATCCTAATAAAGAAAGACCTTTTAGAATGAAACGATGTTTTGTGGACCTGGTACTTGTTTCCAATATGAACGTTTTTCCCAACCACAGCTGGGATGTCTCTATAAAAAAGAGGTTCTGCTCTTAAAACTGATAGACATGAGGTACTGGGTTCGCTCGCTAATCACTCTCAGTTTTCCGTGATTTTCTTCGAACCTTGCATAAATGTGGTTAGATTCCCTTAGAAAGACTCCACGGAAGGCACTCTTCCTTTGGGTCTATTGTATAGATAATCGTAAACAACATCAACACCTATAATAAAGCAGCCGCGATATAAGTACAAGGCGGATGCTCACGCTAAATGTTTTGTCCAAACTATGGTAAACAATATTTCAGAACTTGGTGAAACTCGCCAGAACGAGTTTGACAAGCAAATAAACATTAGCTTGGCGATATTGGCACGTTCACTAAGAAATTGGGAATTTGTTTTTGTCCAAAATCTTGACTCATCAAATTTTATTTTTTTTTAATGACCATCATGTTGCAGAGGCACCCTAACTACAATTGGCCAAAAGTTGCGAGTGGTGAAGGTAAAATGCCTCTACAAAATAGGGGTGCCCTGATCACATGATCAGACTGAATATTTTGTCCAAATTATGGCAGCCAACAATCCAGAACTTGGAGGTGGAGATAATCTTTGTACGAGTTCGAGTAGACAAGCGAGTTATCAACAAAAATATGCTTGGCAATTTGTTTTGTCCAAAATCGTCTAGACCAATCACGTTTTAATTCTCGAATGTTACCAGTCCATAAAGAACCCTAGTGGAGGGGATCTTATCAATTTTGTCTTTCCTTATTGCAGTTAGACAATCGGTCTAATCAAGTTGCACTTGTATTCACTATCGACCTCAAGTACCGGTTAGCGCGAACATATCAATCAAACAGTCACATGTTATTCACCATTAATCTCATTAGACATAACCAGGGCTGAACTCCAATAAAATTAATCGTGAATATTCAAAGCTGGAGTAGCACAGTTAAAGTTTATTCCAACAGAGCAAAAAATGTCCAGACTAGGGATCGAACCTGGATACTTGGCGTGCCGTGCCAATGCCTTACCTGTTAGGCTATCCGGACTGATACCTGGCTGACACAATTCACTCTTATTAGTTGGACTTGGCTGCGAACTGCAGCGCTATTTCATTCATCCGAGCTATAACTATAGCATTTACATGATGAAACTACTTTAACACGGAAGCTCCTGTATACCATGTAATTAGGTCATAATGAAGGGAAAGAATATTTTTTCCAACTGGATTATATCATATTCAAAGCTGGAGTAGCACAGTTAAAGTTTATTCCAACAGAGCGAAAAATACTTTAACTGTGCTAACATGTTCTACTGGCTCACTCGCCTACCAAAAGGTCATCACAAGAGATTATCTTTTGTTCACAACTCTCATTTTCACCTATAAATACCTGGCTAATGTACTATTTTTGTTCTACTGGACAATAATAGCCCCTCTTTTGGAATAATCTTCTTTTATATACTTCACTCATTTTAATCCCATAAGAGAATGTGTCCATAACTCAAATACGTAGATAATGATACACAGATAAATAGAATACATAAAGAAAATAAAATTCATTTAATAATAATTTACATTAAGCTTATATCTCATTAACGTCAGAGACCTGCAGCTGCTATGTTGGTGGTTGCATATTCCAATTTCACACCTAATTTAAAAGAATAGAGTTACGTCACAGAATGTGCTAGTGTAAATTACCATCCTAGGATGATGGGTAGAAATCATGGTTTTCACTTACAATTTGAAATAACTGATATGGCACATTTTTTGAGTAAGACGGTTACGCACGCTACACAACGGGGTGGCACAAAGGATGAGACAAGAGAACTGTTTCAATCCCAATCCGGGATTGCACTTATACTTTAAAGCAAAAGCTAAGTTCCCGAGGCAGTCATCCCCTGCTAACAAATGAGAAACAGATTTGAATTTCAATGTCTCCCCGAAAGAATATATACAAAATAATATTACTTCAAAGGGATGAGAGGTAAAACCATACCTCAGAATCAGTCAGGACATTAGAGGTCGACCAAAGAATGATTGAGAGTTAACATAAGGGTTTTTCGGAAACCCGGGAATGTCTAGATGAATAAAGCTTGTGCCTACTTTGTGGACCCATATAGTAGATAGGTACCAAACACTATCTTCGTTCAGAACCAGCGCACAAACACCTGCAAAACAAAATCCAGGGATAGGTACAATTTTGGAACATATGTACCTTCAGCCACTACCAACTTAACAATTTGATTTATAGTGAAGAATATAAATGTGAAATAAATTTAACTAGAATTGTTTGCCAGAACCCCATGTGCAAAACAATTTTTTAGCATATGATCATAATCAGAAGAGTAAGGCGAGCCACACACCAGCGAACATGCAACAAAAAAAGGAATGTGTCAGAAGACAATTTCACCCTGTTAACAAAGCAGAAACTTGTTCAAATATCAGAATTTATCTCCTGTCTCAGGCTTTTTGTAGCATGTCTCCCTGGTGTGTGGCGCACTTAACAGATAACACATTAAAAATCCAACAAACTTGTACAGCCTTTATTTAAAATGAAGAACTGAAAGAGTTTATTATTTTTTTCATAAGATTAGGGACTCTGAACTTTCATTTAAGATAATTTACAAACACATATAAAGGAAATCAAAACTAATAAGTGGGTAAGTGTGATCGCAGATAGAACAGAGGGTTTCATTTAATATCTCTTTTAAAACACTTTATCCTTAAATTAATAAATCAAAATTGTTAATTTATAATTATTAAATCCTTACATAAATGGCAGCACCATTGTATTTAATTTTAAAATAATAAGAAAAATATTTTAAAACAAATTAAAAATATTCAAGAAAAATTATTTAAATAAAACAGTGATGGAACAGTGTAGCAGCGGAGAATCTATTGACACCGCTAAATTTTAACTGTATTCTTTGTCTTATTTCAGGACAGAATTTCTGAATTTTTTTTAACCCGATGAATACTATTAAAATTTAGTGGTGGCAATCGCACAACTGCTGCGCCACTGTTCCATGACTGATAAAATTAAAAAGTCATTAAAAATTAAATATTTTTAAATTCAGCAATTTAAAAAATTTAGCACAGGTATAAATAAAATATAAAAAATTTAAAAGCAAAAAATTGTTTAAAACATATTTTAAACGTTCAAATAATTCAGAAAAAATCCATATTAACTGTTTGACTTTCCAAACACTCACTAGATGGCACCCAAAAAGAAGATGTAAACGTTTATTAAAATTTGAAATAAAAAAGAAAAAACCTTTCAATTCCTGAATAACTCTTCTAATGGTTTGGTTTGTGTTTACGACGGCCAATTATCAACACGTGGGATATAGGCCCTGGGGAGGAGGGGGGGGGGTGGAGTGCCCTTCGTGGGGGTCTTTTTAAGGGAACCTAACCCGTATTTACGCATGGGAATCCACGGTTTCGAAGAAAACCACGAAAACTCCGAAACGGTTAGACCGACGGACGCGATTGCGTTCGAACCCAGCACCTCCCGTGTACCAGCTTCGAGAGCAGAAGCTCTCAGCCACTGGTGGGGTAATTCTTCTAATGATAAGATGAAAAAAGTTCCCTATTATTTAAAAAAAATGGCCAGTAGATGTCAGCAGTAAACAAAAAAATATTGGTTCTATATAGAAATTCCATATTTTCTGTGTCTTAAAAAAATATACTCTAAAAATTACCACTACGCTAAAAAATAAAATAAGCCTAAAAATGGCCAAAGAAAGGAATTTTCTTTTAATTAAATCCATATGAAAAAAAAGTTTAATAATAAAAATATTAAAGTTCCGCCAGAGAGATTCGAACCCACAATCTTTTGCATAGAAGACGAATCTAAACTATGGACACTCAGCGATATATGCTGATATTAAGATTATATTTTGAAATAAAAAAAGAATGAACTCGTTTAATTAAAAATATATATAAGACTTTTTCAAAATTTTATGAATTTGGGTATGTCAGGGGGTATTCAGCGCTATGTAAAAAAAAAAAAAAAAAAATCACGTCTATAATTTAGGTATTTTCCGAGTACGAGGCTGTGACGGACGAACAGACAGAGAAGTGAGACTATAAGGGTTTCGTGAGATGCACGAAACACTAAAAATCGTCTTCCACAGGGGATTCAGGAAAAATCCTTAGTTCCTCATTGACTTGGGTTAATTATTTTAAATCCCTCAAAAAAAAAAAAAAAAAAAGTTTCGTATTTTTTTTTCAAAATCATGAGAGAAAAAGAAAACCTGGGTAATTAAATTTGATAATCCAGGGCAGGGGACACTCATGACCCATCTATACTCCGCATAATTTCAATTGCATTCTCAAAGGCATCGATATCCTCTCCAAAAGAGCCTGATCCAGAAAATCTTTTTTTGTGTGTGTGTGTGGGGGGGGGGGGGGGGGGAGGGAGAGACCGAGTGACATATAATCAAAGAAAGGGTGAATCCGAGTAAAAAAATTACTGAAATTCACAGCATATTTTATGAAAGGTTACAACAGAGGGGTGACCGGGGGGATCCTCTACCAACTCTAATTATGCTGTTTTTCGAGGCCTTTGGCGAATTTCGCGTTTTTAACCAATCCTTTGACGAAATTCCCGTTTGTCCGTGGTCATTTGACAAAATAGGCGTCATTCCGCGATCCTGTGATGCAATTCGCGTTTTTTCACAATCCTTTGATGAAGTTCACGTTTATTTCGTGATCCTTTGACGAAATTAGTGTTTTATCCGCGATCCTGTGGCAAAATTCGAGCTTTTTCCGGAATCCTGTGACAAATTTCGCGTTTTTTCGTAATTATTTGACGAAATTCGCATTTTTCGGTATCCTTTGGCGAAATTCGCATTTTTTTCGCGATACTGTGACAAAATTTGCTTTTTTTTCGCGATCCTCCGACAAAATTCACGTTTTTTCCGCGATCCTGCGACAAAATTCACATTTTTTTTGCAGTCCTTTGACGAAATTCGGGTTTTTTTAGTGATCCTTTTGCGAAATTCGCGTTTTTCCGAGCTTCTTTGACGAAATTCGCGTTTTCCCTGCAATTCTTTGACGAAATTTGCGTTTTTTCCGCGATCCTGCGACAAAATTAGTTAGTGTCTTTTCCGCGATCTTGTGACAAAATTCACGTTTTTTTGTCCTTTGACGAGATTCGCGTTTTTTTTCGTGATCGTTTGACAAAATTCGCTTTTTTACGACCCATTAGCGAATTTAGTGTTTTATCCGCGATCCTGTGCGAAAATTCGCACTTTTTACGAGATTCTTTGACGAAATTTCATTTTCGGTATCTTTTGGCGAAATTCGCGTTTTCCGTAATTATCTGACGAAATTTGCGTTTTCTCCGCAATACTTTATACAAAATTCGCGTTTTTCAGCGATCCTGTGATAAAATTCGCGTTTTTCCTCAAACCTGTGACAAAATTCGTGGTTTTTCGCGATCCTTTGACAAAATTTGCGTTTATTTCCTAATCATTTGGCGAAATTTGCGTGTTTTACGATTCTTAAACGAAATTAGTGTTTAATCCGCGATCCTGTGAAGAAATTCGCGTTTTCTTCGCGATCCTTTGACGAAATTCGCGTTTTTGGGGTATCCTTTGGCGAAATTCGCGTTTTTTCTTGCGACCATTTAACGAAACTCCCTTTTTTGCGATCCTTTGACGAAATTCGCGTTTTTTCCGCGATCCTGTGACAAAATTCGCATTTTTTCGTGATCCTTTGGAGAAATTCGCGTATTTACGAGATGTTTTCTTTGGGGGGAGGGGGATGATCCTCGCCCCTCCGTAGGTGACAGGACAAAATCCTTTTTTGTTCATAAATTACCGGAGCATCAGTGAGGCTTTCTGTTGACACCCGAAAACTTTTGGGCTTCCGTAAAAACTGCTATAAAAAAGTTGGAGTTACATTTCCCCCCCCCCCCTCCCGTGGATCTGTGCCTGCTCTCCACTTCATCCTTTCAATGTCATGAAAACTAGTACAGCAGTCTGTCAGTCAAATGCATTGTTACCAAAATTATTGATGTAAGCCTCTGTTTAGAAGGAAAACGTGCTCCCTCTCCTTTAACTCCTTGAGGACAAGCGACCTGTAAGGTGCCCAGAATCCGTGATTATTCTCACCAGTAAATTTTTATTGTAAATTTTGCCTTATTTAATCCGAGCATTTTTCAAATTCAATTAGGTAAAAATTTGTTTTGAAAAACCGGTGATAAAAGATTAAAAATTCTGTAAAAGACGCTCGTCCCGAAGCAGTTAAAAGCAATAACTGGCCGTTCTTTTCCAACTGTTCTGTGGTTATGGACAAAAGAAAGGGGAGTCTCAACAATAGAAAGACGCAGAGGTGGTTTGACAGAAAAATTTCTGACTAGTTCGGATCATTCAAAAGCAAAAAAAAATTGAACAGCACTGCCTAATCGCAGAAAAGACGATGACAGTTGCAGAATATGTCTATTTGGACCTTAAGACAAGGAACAGGAAAATAATCTTGTGAAGGCAATTTAAAATTATATAGTACAATTAGGTAATAAATAAAATCACAACATTAGTTTTAGGAACAGTTAATTAACAATTCACTTTATGAGACACAACACAGAGTTGTAATTCTAGCAAAGATAAAAGCAGTTCTGTCCATTACTGATTGCTATGCATTTGCCCAACAGTACAATTTTCCATGCAATTTGCAGTAAACAAAAATTATTGTTGATATTAATAATGTCAGCTTAATCTTATCATTATAATAACCTATTATTTAACATTATTTCAACCGGCATCAAATAACACCTTTTAAAATTTTGTTTTATGGTTATTTTATAAGTTACTTTTTAAATTAAAATAATCACAAATCCTTTTTAATACTCTGAATGCTTGACTAATGATTGTCTTAGTTTAAGAATTACAAATAATACAGCCACAAATCAAAATCTCAGAAGGTGTCATTTGACACTGGTATAAATAGTATTGACATTTTGCATTTATATGTACAATAATTTGAAGACAAAGTAAATTATAGCAATTTCTTAAAAGCAGCATTTCTATTTCATGCTGTTAGATTAATCTGCAAGCTTTTGCATCAATTGATTGTACCCCACCCCACATTATGAACCTTTTTCCAACCACAGAATAGCAGTGCATGCTGTTGAGTGAACGAAGTCAAAACTAAGTTGTTATCAGGGCTTAATTTGTGCCGAAGCCCAGCTCCTGTACTTCTCTGTCTTTATTAAATATTTAAATATTGGCCGTAATTCACCGGAGCTCAAATACAGGGCTCCGGACCCCAGTGCAAAAGCACTTCTGAAAAAACAAAGCCAAAATTACCCTTTCCTTTCATTCCCATCTCCAAACTTTTGCATTCTTTTTCACAGGGGCGGATTTAAGGGGTCGCGATGGTCGCAATCGCGAGGGGCCCCGCGTTACAAGGGCCCCCAAATCCTCTTTTGAGTTCAAAGAGAAATGTGACATTTTGATAAAAAGATTTTCTTAGTCTTCTTTTTTTAATTTTTCAGTTAATATTACATCATTTTAATGTAATAAATAGAATTATTTTCTCACATTTGCTACTACCAGAAATGTTTTAGCTTTCCCTTATTATTTTTCCGTTATTTATTATCAGGACTAAGATCGTTGGGGAGTTAGTTGTGGAGGAATGAGGTGGGAATCAAAGGAAACTTGGGTCTGAGTCGAAAGGAACCCTGTTAAAGTCATTCTATGACGATTTAATTATACAGATTGAGGGCCTGATTAAATCATGGGCCACCAACCTGGGGCCCCCACACTTGGTCAACAACTTTCATAAAGCTGATATTTTAGATGTATTTTTACTTTGTTACTGATTATTTATACTAATAAAAGAAAGTTTCGCTCTGTGTGTACGATGGTTAGCAAAATCTACCGCCTGTAATACCGCCTAATCTAGATGTCTAAAAATTTCGGCTAAACCATTTTCTGATGCACCTGAGGATAAGATTTTTTATTTTTTAAGACCCGGGTTTCCCCCCACCCTCCCGGCCTTTCAAATTTTTAATAACTTGCCTCCTTTTTATCCGATCTTCGTTTTTAGGGTCCTTTCTCCATTTAGTTATCTCCCATTCCACATTTCAAGTAAAATCCTGGCTCACCGGGGCCTGGTCAGGGCCCTGGAAGTTTTTGGCACTAAATTGTTAATAAATTACCCCTTTTAATACAATATTCGTTTTTGGTGCTCTTTTTTTAATTTACTTAGCTCCCCAATTCTACATTCCAGGTAAGACCCTGGCGTCCTAAGCTCTGGTCCAGGGTCCCTAGCACTTTTCTGAACCATGCATTTCCCCTTCCCTAATTGTGTCACCCTTTTAATGCTTAACTTTAAAGTTGATTCTTGGAGTCCGGTACCCGGGCCAACACTCTCATATTTTTATTGGGACACTAGGACCCTTTTTAAAGCATTTCCCCACCATTTTTTGTGCATTTCTTAAAAATTTTATTCTAACGATAATTTCAAACCCTATGATTAATTTCGCCGAATTGAAGATCCAAAGCACTAAGTACTAGGATGTTTTAACATGTTTTCATTTTAGAGCCTTGCTCTCAACTATCAGTTGGCCTCTTTTCCGTTTCCTATTATAGCTTCTTTAAAAATTGTCCAATTCACTAGCTTTTTTTTTCTAATAACTTCTTGGGTCCTCCAGCTACTACATAAATGACAAAAAAAAAAAAAAAAAAAAATCTTAGACTTTAGCTACCACAAATTTTGAATATTATTACTTTCTTGGAGCCCTTCGTCCATCTTCTTTAAAAAAAGTCCAATTCCCTTGCAATTTTCATTAACATAGTAGTTTGGATCATGCGGCTACTTTATAAAGTACTAAAAATTTTTCTTATACCCAACTTATATTCCAGATAAGATCATGGTCCTCTGGGACCTGGTACAGGACCCCTTGAAGTTTTTGTGCCTTAAATTGTTAATAAATTTCCCCTTTTAATTCGATTTTTGTTTTGGGGTAACTTTATCCATTTAATTATTCCACCGTTTCTACATTCCAGTTAAGGCCCTGGCTTCCCGGGGCCTAGTCCCGAGCCCCTTGAGCTTTTCGATCGCCATGCATTTTTCACCCCTAATTGTGTCACCCTCTCAATGCATAACTTTACAATTGAGTCTTGGACTCCTTTCACCGAGTCAACACCCTCATATATTTATTGCAGCACTAGGGCCCTTTTTGAAGAATTCCCCCTATTTTTTGCGCTATTCTTTAAAATTTTATTCTAATGATTATTTCATACCCTATGCTTAATTTCGACTAATTAAAGATCTAAAGATCTAAGTACTAGGACCTTTTAACATGTTTTCATCTTAGGGCTCTACTCTCAATTGTCATCTTTTGGTCCCACTATTATAGCTCCCTTAAAAAGAGTCTGATTCACTAGCTTTTTTTGGTAACAACTTCTTAGATTCTTCAGCTAATACATGAAGGTCAAAAAAATTTCTCAGACTTCAGCTACGATCAATTGTATATGTTAATCTCCTTCTTGGGGCCCTTGGTTTAGCTTCTTTAAAAATGATCCGACTCCCTTGCAGTTTTATTTAACATAGTTCTAGGATCCTCAAAAACTACTAAACTACTAAAAATTTTCCTTATACCCTTGTTACCACCTATTTCAAATATTAATTTTCTTTCTTCGCATCGACTTACATTTAGTCACTACAGCCGTAGATTAAAAATAACGCTATTGTTAAAGGTAAGTGGTTAAATGTAGAGAGGGGGGGGATTTCACCCGACAATTAAATATTGTGTTAATGTTAAAGCGCGGGTTTGGCACGGTTTAAACCATGTTTTTTCTACTGATTTTTTTCTCTAAAAAACCAATTGGCTTTTTCAGAACAAACATAATATATATATATATGTGTATATATATATATATATATATATTCGTAATTTAAATGTTTTAAATTGTTGGATATAAACAATTTCTACTTTAAAAAAATCTCGGCAGTCAACATGTGACATAGTAAGTCTAGGTCATGTTTGTATGAATGTTGAATGAAAATTGCATGTGTTGATGAACATATCTGGGGCTCTAAAGAGATAACTTAAAGCATGTGAATTTAGCAAACATAAAATAGATTACAAATATTCAATATTTAGTATAAAATATTTTCATTTGAGAAAATGCAGATTATTTACAACAATTAATATTATAAAATGACCTTTAAGATTTCAGTCAATCTGTAAAAGAAAATTTTCTTGATTGGGGATTATCCTTTAAGAATAACAAAGAAACTGTCGATATGAAAGATATGAAGTCGAATTAAGAGGACACTGAAAACTTGGGTGCCAGTTATAATATTTCAATATTTAAATTCTATTTTTTCCGTTATTTGCTAAATCTAATGTCCAAAAATGTTGATTCGGAGTTAACACTAAAAACAAAATTATAAGAATTTTTTGAATAGAAAAAATTCTTCAACAACCTCATATTATTAATATTATATAAGAAAGTTAACCATACTGGAGGTACTGTCTCCCAGATGAATTTATTTATATTTGTGAAGTAATCATTAGCTCAAGAAAAAAAATATATGTTCAGCAAACTAATTTCACTGAAAAAAAAAAAAAATAAAGTCAAGTTTAGTGAAGTGCTTTATTGGTCTTGGCTCCTATAATCATAATTGCACAAGAAAATTTGATAGTAAAAAAGGAAATAAGTTAGTTTCTCATTTAAAATTTTTAAATTCAAATTCTGTTGAATATGCACCTGTTTACTTTTAAATAAAATATGCAACAAAATCCATTTATATCCTGTATAATATAATCAAACCCATTACTTTGAATCTAACAAGAAAATGGGGGGGGGGGGATTGAAATAAGGTTCGCTTGAGATATAACAAAGAAAAGTCTCATGAAAAATGCCTAAAAAGATATATTATTAATTTTTAGTTTTGTAATTAAAAATAATGTGTATTATAACATAGCTCAGAAAAAAAATCCTGGTGGCTGTTTAAATGTTGCATTGGATGACAACTTTTATAAAACTCCTGTCCATTTTAAGATCAATATTTTCAGTCCTGTAAAAAGCTGGTAAATAGCTGTTTCTGCTTATTTTACTGTCTTCTTCTTTTCTTTTTTTTTTTTTTAACCTGGGAGGTTCAGAAGAGAAGTGTCAAATGACAATACACAAAACTTCTTGAAATATGTAAAGACTCAACTGCTAAATGTCAAGTCATTTCAGGAATCCCTTATAAAATTCTTTATTTTCAATAAAAGATAATAATTGCCCATGTATAGACAGAAAACAGAAAAATCGGACATCCCAGATAACAAGTATTTCAGAGAAATTTTTTGTGAATAGACATGGGAAAGTATATTATGTTCAAGAAACTACATCATTTATTTATTTATTGGTAATAGTAATCAAAAGATTGTTTATTAAGATTCTCAAGGGATCAGTGTATCACATCTAGAGCATTTTATTCTTGGAACATAAGACATGGCTGTTACTTTACTAATAATATTTAAATTTAAAATTATTTCAATTTTCTACATAACTGACTGTAATTATTTAAATTATTTTAAATGATGTTATATTACTTATATTATCCAACAATGTTTATTTTTATCAATAAATGTGCATGTATATGTTATAGGGAAAAGATATTTAAAGAAAACCCTGTTTAATCCAAAAAAACCTGGTTTAAACAAAAAAGCCCGTTTTTTTTTGGGGGGGGGGGGGGGAGGGGGATTTACCTGGTTTTTTGCAACTCTCGTCAAAGATAATTCATTAAATATATAGAGGAGGGGCTACTTTACACCGTTAGGGAGCGCATTCCTTCCTCGGATTCTATCGGCCCGATTTCAACGGGAATTGGTCCATTCAAATTAGATTACGATTTAGCTACTTTCTGCATTATGAAAGTTTATCTTGAACTTCTGTTACCACAATTTTCGAACATTACCGGCGCATTCTTTTCTCGGTTTCTATGAGCTCGATTTCAACGGAAATTGGTTCATTTAATTTAGTTTAAGATAGTTTTTCAGGTTTTAATTCCATCTTCAACCACCAGGAGGCGCATTCTCAACTCAGGTTCTATGGGCCCGATTACTACGAAGTTCGGCTCATTCAATTTGTTTTTCGATTACCTTTGGCGCGTGCAGAGCACTCCTGGTACACGCTGCCATAGGCAACGGGGGACAAGGTCACAGGTTCGTTCAGAAAGAGGTTTGTTGGGAACACACTAGACACTGCCGAAGGCATTGGATCCCCGAAAACTAAGTTAATTTGAAACACTCTATGGTGCTGAAGACATAGGAGTCCGATTTTCCAAAGATATAAAATCATACAAACTTGAGTTTTGCTTAAGTTTATTTTTACGGGCCCGGGCAGCTAGTAATCAATAGTTTATTATTGCATTGTAAGTGTTCATATTTCTTCCCTCTGAAAAAATTCCTCATATCTAGATCAAAAATGACACTCGACAATCAAATATATCACGATTGTCAAAGACAATGTCCCCTATAGTTTTCCTCAATATGAATTTTAGGTAGATTTCGTAACAAATACTACCTATTACATTCTCCCCTATGTTGGAATTTCTAAAACATTTTTGCAGATCTATGCCGATCATGACCAGTCGAAACTATATATATATATATATATATATATATATATATGTATGTATGTATCACCTTTTAATGTACACTATTGCATAATTCTGCACAAATCTCTTCCAAACTGTTACATAAAATTAAGCGGCAGAAAATTTCGGTCAAGCTCGTTAATGGGCAAAATTGAACCAAGGGGGTAGAAATAGGGAAAGTTTTTGTGAAAACAGAAAAAATCCCATAACTACTTAATTGTAATACGCATCAAATTAGTTTGAAGTTATTATTACTTCTAGAAAAAGGGCCAAAAATTTATGTATGACAGATTTTTGATATCATTAAAAATGGGCTCGAAGGGCGAAAAAAATAGTTTTTTAAGAAGAAAAAAATTCATAACTTCGTCAATTCAGAAGATATCAAATCCACTTAAATTTATTATGAATCTTCTTAATCTGATCTACAACTTTTTGATAGGACCAACTTTTATATATAAAAACCCCTAAAAACAAACAATAAAGGGGGGATGAAGAAAAAAAAATTCATAACTTCCTCAATTCACAAGACATCAAATCCGCTTACGTTTATTATAATTCTTCTTAATATTATCTTTTATCTACAACTTTTATATTGATAAGTTTTTGACAGGACCGACTCTTATAGCAAAAGAAAAAAAATAGGGGCTGAAGAAAAAAATATCGTATTAAATGGAATTAAAAACTCGTCAAAAGCGGCCAGATAAAATTATTAAACTAGGTTTATCTCTAATTTTGATTTAGTTTTTGTTGGTAAAATTAGTACTTAACTTCAGAATCTACCTGTGGCTGTAGGCTGAGCCGCCAGGGATTTTTTTCTATTTTAGCAGATGTTTCGCTAATCTCAGCTGTGGAAGAGCGACTTTTACATTTTTGGGGCCATTTTTTATAGCATTTTCTATTAAGACACACGCAATTACAAACCTATATATAGATTAGTTAATTAAATTGGTGTTTAAAAAATACATTTACATAAAAATTCAGTGCAGATGGTTATAAAACAGTGGAACTTCGAATTCTTTTTAAGTCCATAAAGCATTTGTCATTCTTTGAAACCCTGTTGTGTAACGAAAAGGAGAAAAATATAATTTAATTTAGTTTGGTTATAATTGATGAATTTATTTGATTTCTGAAATTATTTTATTAAAACATGAAATTAAAATTTCAAGCAAGATAATGGGATGCAGCGCGGGCCGCTGCAGTCCCGCGCATCAAAACCCCATATATTTATTTATATCTTATTTCATGTCATAAATGAACTAAAAATGAAAAACAAAGATAAGAGGTTTTGAGTTATAGCTCAGCAGATACTAAAATATTGTTTCCATAATTTCTGAATTACCTTGGTTTGAATTATCATTTTATGTTCTTAAAAAATGGAAAGGAAAATAAGATACATAATTTTAGCACATTTATGCGTAACAGTATTTAAGTTCATGTAAAATAATCTGATGTAATTTGAATATGAAATAAATTTTGTGTAATTAATCCTTAACGATTTGAATACATTTAAATTAATTTGCAAGTAATTATTGTAATTAAATTTTGGATATCTATTATTTTTAACTTATAAATATACCCAATTTTGTAAGATGGAAGGGCCCCAAAAAGTTCCAGTGAGAGGGGCCCCTCACTTCATAAATCCGCCCCTGCTTTTTCACCAAAACTCTTATATGTGACGTAACACACGTAGGAAATGGAGATAAAATAGACTCAATTTTTATAACAGTTTTTAGGCTTGGACTCAATCAAGCTCAATTTGTCTTACATTCAAAATTTTATTTATTCATGTATAGGAAAAAAAAAAAAAAAAAAAAAAAAAAAAACCTTTTCTCCTTCAAAACTATGTATTTAAACTACTATTTCAAATAATTTTAATGCTATTTTGATCAAAATAAAAGGAAAACAGAAATAGCGTTTTTCTATTTTAGCGATATTTGCAAATTTATGTTGGCGATGTGTTGATACGGCACTACTCAAGAGACTAACAATGAATTTCTTTCAGTTCGATTTTCTTTTGTGACAGTAGGATAATTTTTAATTGGTGGCTTTTATTTAGATATGTAACCTGAAAAGAATATTTTCTGTTTTTAGCCAACGAGAATCAGCTTGAGGTTTTGTTTATTTGAGATTTTTGTCTTCTATTACGCACGAGTACAAAAATCACATTAGTGATTTTTCTATTTATTTCGTATCATGAACGCTGCCCATGTTAAGTTAAGGTTTTGCTCCGCACATTTACGGAGTCACTTTCATTTGTACCTAGATATAATTGCCATGTATTGTTATTCTGATAGAAAGCAACAAAGCAGTGTTTCGCCTTTTAAAAAAAAGCATAGAATCTTTCAGATAACGGTGTCAAATTTTTAATTTAATCTGATTTTCGGGGACTTACCACAAAAGACTGTTATGCGGAGGGAATCGATTATAGTTTAAGATATGCAACTTTTATAGGAAATTGAAAAACATTGTTCCATTTTTCAGCATATAGATATTAATTTCAGTAAATTTCATTAAAATGCATAACTGCGAACTATCTCCCTTTTTTTTGTTAACACTATATCCGAATCATAATCCTTACCATATTTAATTGCAGAATTCTGAAATTAATTACCAATAAAGTTAGGCAAAGATTACTATTCGGAAGGAGTGATAACTAAAAAGTGGAATAGTTGACAGCTAAGTACATGTTGATAGATATATTTAAAATTTTTATTTTGCTAAAAAAATAAAATGCTTTAAATTTTGCAACTAAATATACGAAATATAAATATGCAGATTGGAGTGACAGGGAGGAGGGACGGTACAGTTGTTAGTACCGGTACCGCAGAATATTAGGGCTCCGGTACTTTTTTTGTTAGATATTAAGCCCTGGATGTCATCCATTTATACCAAGGTTCAACAGATATAGGTCAAAACTGGGAAATTACATTAGCAGCCACTTGCCGGTAGGACTAGTTTTTTAAGTGGCCACTTTCTTTATACTAGTGGCCACATTTTTGTTTAAAAATACTAAACAGTAAGATTTCTATAAGTATTAATCTAAAACTGAATAGCTCAAATAAATATGTTAATATAGGTTACATTGGAACAAAAAAAAGTAGATTCCTTGATGAAATTCATGAAAATTTTATTCTCTCCTTGTAAAAAAGTGGCCGAAATGTGGTCACTGATAGACAATTTTTCACTAGCCACTTTTTCTCATTTACTGGCCCAGTGGCTGGTGGCTAGTGCTAATTTTGACCTTTACCAACAGAATATGCAGTTTAATAAAATTATGTGTATTAGTTCTTGAGATATTATAGCTATCGTATAAATCATGAAAAACACAGCACAGTAGTGCCCATCTGTTGGGTGGCACACATCAAAACCCATAACCTGCCAACACATCATTTTTAAAATACCTACAACTTTTAGAATAAGCTTAAAAAACATGCAACATTTAAAGTATTTGCAATGGAAATGTAATATGGTTCCTTAAGGCTGCTAGTCACTCAGCTTCCGAATTCCCCTCAATGTTAACTCTATGGGCATTTGATGCCTTCATATATTTAAAATATCTCCACTTGAAATTAATATTTTTAACTTCTTTTTTCTATTGTTCTTAAAGGTTGTCTCTTTTTTCCATAGTTCTCAAAATATTTCTAAAATATATACTTAATTTTATATAAAGTGTTCATAAAATATTAAATTAAGCATAGATTTTAGAAATTTTTTGAAAATTAAGGAAAAAAGAAATATCTTTTAAGAAGAGTACAAAGAAAAAAGCAATTAAAAACATTAATTTCCTGAGGAGATATTTTAAATATACGAATGCATTCCATCCCCATAGACTTAGCATTAGTGAGGGGAATTCAGAAGCTGAGTGACTATCAGCCTTAAGCACAAGTTAACTGAATGCTTAGATGTATCAAGATATGATATTAGGTATGTGTTAATTATCTGAAAAAGTAATCAAATTTAATTGATGCTCTTTTTTTATTTTAAGAAAACTATTTTACATTTTATAGATTATATTAAGGATGGAAGGGATATTATGGCATACTTCCCAACATTCAACTAAACTTCCATAAAATGTGAGTTAAATTGACCCAGGTTCTACGCCAGAAAACTTATTTGATGTATCATTATACATTTAAAATCACATTTCTCTATGAAATCTATTTGAATTAATTTCTTTAGTAAATTTCTGGTACGAAACCAGTTTAACCTGGGTCAATTTAACTCACATTTTATGGAAGTTTAAGGGAAAGTTGGCAAGTATGATATGGTGAAATGTATCATTATATATTATCATGGAATATTTTTAATTACACTCTTTCTGGAAAGAAAAAAAAAATTGCATGCATCAGATTTGAAGTTTTATCTTATCTATAACAGTATTTTATGATTCATTACTAATTTTTGTACTAAACCATAAATTTTATTGTTCACCTGTACAAGGTACAACCACACATTGTACAGCTAAACTGTACAAGTTGGCAGTTATGCAAACTTAATCAGCACTAATTTATGTCAAGGTCTAACTGAATTTGAAGTTTGATGAAATTCTAAGTCTCGAAATGTAGTTATCATGGAGAAATGCACCATAGCAGTGCCACTTTAATCTCAAGTGTTGTAATAAGCAACAATTTATGTCAATGTCTAACTGAATCTGAAGTTTAATTAAATTTCGAACATTAGTTATTGAGACAGAGCTTAGATAAAATTTGTTAGATGCAGCCTATCATTAAAAAAATGTATAGGGTATTGTTGAACAAGTTGGTAGCTATGCAAACCTAATCAGTACCAATTTATGTCAAGATCTAAATGAATTTGAAGTTTGATGAAATTTTATGTATTAACCTCTTGCAGTACTAAGATCAAAACGTTATTTAAATGCGTACGATGGGGTCATTTTGACCACATATGTAATTTCAATGTTTAGGCCAGAAAACTGATCAAAAGATAAAATATTGACATAATACTGTACTGGCAATCAAGATTTATTAGAAAGGAGAAAATATAATCCCCACAATACCGTAGACTCTAAAATCCACACATCACCACAGATTCAAACGTAGGGGCAAAATTACAGATTTTTTAGTTTTATATCATTCTGTATGTATTTTAATACCTATGTGATTCTCGATAATACGACTGAATGCCTTTTTCATGGAGGAAGTATAAATTTATTTGTGAAAAAAGTCAAGCTATCACTGGTAATCACAATCTCTTTACCGATATATATATGTATTAATCAAGCTTTTTTGGTTATTAAGACTGGCTAAACCTGAAATAAAACTTCCTTACTTTATGATTTTGATGTGAAATAACAGGTTACATTTACGAGGAAAGTTTCATTGAATAATTCAAGGAAAATGTATCTCATCTTTATTATGCATATTTAATTATACATTATTTTTTACTTGACCCCTTACTTTTTATCATTTTAATTTATTACTTTACTTAATTATTTTAATATTTTACTATATTGCAAGCATTCATTAAAATTTTGATTGCATTATTACATTCAAAATTACTGTTTAAAAAATGTAAACAAAGCAATGACCAGAATCTGCAAAATTCTAAAATCCACACAACCTCTAGTCCCAAGCTGTGCAGATTTGAGGAAGTCTACTGTATTACAAATATTTAAAGTAGCACAAAAACTCAAGTAGAAAAAAGTTTAAAAAAACAATAACGTTTTATAAGAAGTTCAAATTGGCATCATCTTAGTACTGTGAGGGTTAAGTCTTAAAATATAGTTATCATGGAAGAATGCATCATAAGCAGTGCCACCTTACACTCAAACCTAATTTATGTTAAATCTAACTGAATTTGAACTGTAATTAAATTTTGTACATTAGTTATTGAGATACAGATAAGGTAAGGTAAAATTTGTCAGATGCAGGCTAACATTTAAAAATAAATAGTGTATGGTACCTTGTATGGTTGAACAAGACTATAGATTTTGTGCAGAAATTATTAATGAATCATAAATTAATCATATCGTATTCAGAAAGACCAAAACACTAAAAAAAAAAAAAAACTCATGTCAAAAATTTTCACAATTCCAGTACTTTTACTTACTAGTACTTATTTTTTGTATGTATATATATATATATATATATAAAATCCTAACCAAATTATTTTGTAAAAATCAAGTTATATTTTTTATAAATACTTGGTCATGATATAGATGTTATTTATATGGAAGTTTTATAAATCATTGACATCACATAGGCAATTACTCATTAAATATGGAGATTTTCCCTCTCTAACAGAAGGGAACATACACAATATGTATAAAAAATTAAAGGCATACTAAAAGCAACCAATGAAAAAAAAGGGCAGGATACTTGTTCATGTTCAGCAATTATTTTATGAGGAAATATATTAGTAATAAGTTTAATAACAATTTAAGGGAGAAAAAAAAAGCATAAAATTTCTTAATATGATAAATAGTCACATTAATTTTTAATGATTTTATGAATGGCCAATCATAAAAATACAATTAAATGACAACATGATTTAATAATCTTCTGTTTTATATCTAAAGTAATAAAGTTGACTTTTTGCAAGATCTTGGGTATTTGATTTGGACGGTGACTGTGGTAAGGAGAAGTTTTTTTTCAAGAAATCTTCTGGGTACAACTAAATGCAAATGTCTTCTTTTTTTCAAGCAAGGTGCATTTTGCCAATTTAAAAAGGACAAGACATTGTGCCTTTAAAAAATGACAAACTGAAAATAAGTAATTTGTTAAACATCTAAATGTAAACTTACACACATGTATGTGCATGCTAATCAAACCTATTATGAGAATGAATTACACCCATTCATTCATACAGAGTAAATATAATAGGCAGTTAAATCTGAAATCCTCAAAATTTTAAATAGAAGCATTATTATCACTTGGTAGGGATTTTTAGCATTTAAATTTCAACTTAAAAAAAAGCCACCTTTTCAATCTTTAACCGATTTCTCTATTTGAAATTTGATAAGTTCAAAAGTAAAAGAAACAGTTATTCCACTTCTGCTGAAGAAGTTCTTGCTGAGCTTATTTTAAAACAATAGTTCTTTTTCTCTTACACATTTTTTTTACAATACCTCTTAAGTACCGGGTGTCCCAAAAAGGACTGACTGATTTTAAAATTCAATAACTTGAAAACGGTGGCAGATATTTAAAAAATTCTTGCAGGAGGGTTATGCATAAGGTCAAAAGTTTTTTTTACAGTGATTTTCAATTTTAGTTCGAATTACAAACAATAGATGGCGCTGCGATCAATAGACGGTGAATTCAGGCTGGATTTTTGATACTTCGTGGCCCGGATAATACATTTCCATCTCCTTTTTCAGCATGGAACAAGAGAAAGGACCAGAAATCGAGCCTGTATTTAGCGACTATCGCTTACAGCGCCATCTATTGTTTGTAATTCGAACTAAAATTGAAAATCACTGTAATAAAACTTTTGACCTTATGCATAACCCTCCTGCAAGAATTTTTTAAATATCTGTCACCGTTTGCAAGTTATTGAATTTTAAAATCAGTCAGTCCTTTTTGGGACACCCGGTAGATGTCATTCTTTCATTGTTCTTTAGCTCGAATTTGATAAATTTATTATTGCAAAAATATAACAAAATAAACAGTATTCTTTTAATTGCAGAAAATTATTATATTTGAATGTTTATTTTATGTAAAAGAATGAATAATTTGATTATTTAAAGGAAATTATGACATTTCAAATTAGACTTAAACTTAATTTTAAAATTAAATGCTCTTTATGCCAGATAAAAACATGCTTTTTAAAAACTTACAATAGTACTTAATTTTTTACAAGCATAAATTTTATGATTTTAATCAATGTTTTTTTTTCTTTTTTTTTTTAAAGTGATCGGATGAAAGTCATTGACACCCTACCTGTGACGTCACATGAATCTTGTACATAAGAAAATAAGTTTTAATATATGATGTAATTTTTACAAAAAAATTAGTTTTAAGTTTTCTTTTTCAAAATTTACATGTAAACATATAATTCAATTAAAAATAGTGTTTAAAAACACTAAGAAAATGGTTTTAAATGTGACGTTTATAATTTTCACCATTTATTGCTTTTTGTATGCAATAACTTACTTTAAAGTTTCTTTTCTATTTTAATATTCACGTGTAACTGTATTTTTCAGTTGAAAATTTTTTGTAAATATTATATGTGCTTTTTTAATAAGTGACAACACTAGGTGAAAAGATAATTTTTCAAAATATGAAATCTATTGAAATAGTGCAATTTTGAGTAAAAAATTTAAAAACAAAAAAATTAGATAAATTAAAAAATGATCGCACACTATCCACTATAAAATAGTCAAGTACAGTGTTGAATTCAGACACTTTTCTCAAGGGGGGATATTTTATAGATCTGGTGGAGAAATTGCACTTTTGCCCATTAAAAACCATAAAATTTGAAACTCACCGGCGAGGGTACATCTCAATGTTCCAGGGAGGTACGTCCTTCTCTTTCATTCAACAGTGGTCAAGTATTAAGCTTGTGAAAGATGGTTAAATTTGTTATGCATAGATTTTGATCCTATAAAACTTCTTTAACAGATCAATTTTGATATTAAATAGCGTTCTTTGATTTAAGAACTGTATGTTTATCAACATTTCACTATAAAACTACCAGTTTTCATATTTTTATATGCAATAATTTCTATAATTATGTGGTGAGAAAGTCAAACGCCTACAATAAATCCAACTATGATAATAGTGCTGGTGGCAGCAAGGATTATTATAATTTTTTTTTTTTTTAGAATTGAAGATAGCTATTTCATCCAACAATACACGAATCTACTTACCTATATACGCATATGAAATGCAAGATGTACCACACCATCCTCTGATACAATCCAATTTTTTAATTTGATCCCACTGGAGGAATTTCTGCAACCCAACAATGCTGAACAAAGCTTACTATCAAAATAAAAGCAAAATTGCATTCTCAAAGAAAATCTAGAGTCAAGAAAGAAAATTTTATCTTCTTTTTAAAGTTGTCATATAAGATTATTCAGCTAGGGCTAAATTAATCTCTGCAGTACCCACTGCCATGCCGCAGTCTTTGACCCTAATCCTATCAGTGATTGCTTTACCATCTATAATAGTTATTCCTGCCTTAAGTTATAAAATTTTCATAAAAGGTCAAAAAGATTTAATAAAATAAAGAAAGCTTGAAAACTACATTGAAACAATGCATAAAATCAAGAGAAGAGCATTTTCATGAGTAAAAAAAAGGCAGATAATTATTTTACTTTGAAAAAAAAAAAATGGATTTTTTTAAAGGACACACTGAAAACAAAATACTCAGAATTTTTGAAATGTGTATTTATATTTGAACTATTTAATTATTCACATTCATTCATTAAGAATCAATAATAAATGCATTTTTTGTCTGATGTTACCTTTGTAAAGATTATTAGCAGAGCAACTCATAATTAGCTAAATACGAAGCATTTCATTAATATATTAAATGGTTTAACACAAAAATACTTAATTTACATGTATTATAAAGAAATCTCCGAAAAAAAAAAAGCTTGTGTTCTACCAGAATTCTGTATTATAACTCTTCAGGTATTTTTATTATTATAAATATTGTTTATAAACAGGACAAAACAAAAAAAATTACTTAATGAAGTATTAAAAATGAAATGCTAGGGTGGGTTTTTTCAAGGAAACGTTCCTCTCAGGACTTTTTTTTTTTTTTTTTTTTAAAGAGAAGAGCAATAGAACATACCATGACAATAGCCTATATACTAAAAACCACAATATCATGATATAAAATTATACCTTGAGATAATGCTGAAGTAGGATGTTGGATTAGAATAAAGTCGCCTATTCCAATCTCTGGATGAAATTCCATCCTTTTCAGTTTCACAGCTAACATCTATAGAATCAAGTGTAATCGAGAAAGTATTGTCAGTGATATGATGTGAAATATCAAACCATATAGCAAAGACAATACACATTCAATCAATATGCTGCGAGTTACTGGTGCTGATAATGGTAATGGTGGTTTGGCAAGAAGTGTCACTGTAAAGAAGAGAAAAGAAAAACATTAAAAAAAAAAAAACATAGATTTCATAAATTACAGTCTATTAAAAATACAGTCCATGAATATTTAAAAAGTGACGTTGCGATAGCATCATATTATATTAATAATACAAATTATTTTCTTATATGTTAGAAACGTGCTTTAAAAAAGATGTACAAACTTTGCACACTACTAAATGATCAGGGTAACATAATAATTACATTTTTAATAGAAGAAAAAGCAGCATTTATAAATACCGCATTTTCTGTCGGGTTTGCCATTTTTTTTTCTTATGCTACGATCATTTCGACCGATGTATAAATTTGTGAAAAGCACTTTTCGAACTGCGTTTTATATACTACAATCGTAAATAATAAATATTTTAAAACTTACTTTATTCAAATTACTACAATCTCTAAGCTAATCAGCAGACGCAGAGTGAGATGAAATGCACAGAGGAACGCTACATACGGAGGGATAGGAAAATGAGAATGACAAACCGCCAAGAGGTAACGCGTTCAACGCCAAACCAGATATGCTGCCAAGAGGTTACCAGATGTCGTCACGTGAACCTCTGTCAGGCGCATGCGTATTAGGTGGAGCCAAGCTCATTTTAGGGCAGACGGTAGTTGTCGGGAAGCTCGGCTCTCCAACAACCAATCACAGTGAACCATTGAAGGAGACTCTTCCCACAGATCGCCAACGCGCCAAGAGCAATTTCGAGCTTCCCGACGCGAGCGGAGCGAGCTCCCTCGACTCAACGAGTGTCTGGGGAGAGAACGACTGCTAACGTTCGTATTCACGAATAACTTCGACCCGGAGTTATGCAGAAAACCCGGGTTGAAAACTGAAATGGCATTCACCGTCAACCCCACTGAACCGGTTCGAGGTTGAAATCTAACGCCGGGTTCAGTAACCCAACCTTGGTCTACATCAGGTTCAACCCAGGATTTTTCAACCGAGCATGCGTACTTAACGAAAAACAAGCGGTGAGAGTGAGAGGACCGCCATTTTACAATGGTGGCAGACGTGCTGATAGAAGGTGCTGTGTAAAATATAGAAGTTCTACTATTAAATAAAACAGAATAACATTATGCAAAGGTATGTAATCTCATATATATGTAATTATCTTCAATATTTTTATCTGATTTGTTTATATTTATGTATATAGCCTCTATATATTGAATACATGTTGAATTGTTTGTTTACATAAATACGCGTGGTCGCGAAAAATTTATTTGCCTTAAAAATAGCCAATATTACTTAAACAGCCGAATAATTGCTTCTAAAGTAACAACTGTCGCGTTTAAGGTCATTTATTTTTTGCAATTTTGATGTTAAAAAATTCACAAATGTATTTTAACAGGACCGAAATAAACGCCATACTTGCATAAGTTCTAATTAAAATGTGAGTCTCAGGCTAATTTGCATTTTTGTTTAAGTAAAGAAATACACAGATTATCTTAGAATATCCATAGATTCTCTGTAGATTTTTGATCAGTACTTATAGAATGTTTTAAAATTAAATTTTGGGTCTATTGTGTAAAAGATATATTATTGTTTATGTACAAACTGAGATAAATATAAATCAGATCTATAAATTAGATATTTTAACTTAAAATTTAAACAATTTGAGTTTTATTTCTTTATTGATTTTTTTTTTACGATTGTTTGTAAGCTTCTACGTATGTTTCCCAATTTTTGTGGAATTTGAAATATTTATTTTTATTGCATTTATTTTTCAACTGTATTTTAATTTCAAAATTATACATATTATAAAATATTGCATTAGTACTATTTTATACGAAAATAATAATAGTAATAATAAATCCTAAAATGAATAACTTTTCAATGTTACCTCCTGAAATTGTGACTTTTTTTAGAGATCACTTATAATTTTTGCTTCTTAATTGACAGCTAAATTAAAATAAATTACTAAAGGGTTGAAATACGCTGGTTAAAAAAAAAAAAAAAAAAAAAAAAAAAAACTTTCCTTTTTTTTTAAAATAACCCCACACCAAAAATATTTTTATCAGCCCTTGCACTATGACTATTATGATGACTATTTTTAAGGTAAATAAATTCTTCGTGATCATGAGTATTTATGAAAGCAAACAATTCAAGATGTAATGAAGGAGATATAATGTATAAATATAAACAAACCAGTCAAAAAATGTATAGATAACATATATATGTGTGTATGTATGTATGAGATTACATATATTCTTCTATTTTTGGTAATATGTACTTTAAACTTTCTTTTTATTTCTATATCTTACACAGCATCCTGAGAAACGTTTAATTAAAGAATGACACCAAAAAAGAGAAAAAAATAGAGGTAATGGGTAGGGTGGTACAAATGGGAACTTGCTTTTCTCCACTGATTCACAAACAACAGACAGTTATTTTATTTATTAGATAATGTAAAATTATATGAAATTATTAATAATTAATTTGAGTTGTTTTGTTAGATTACAAACTATCATTATTCTGCCTATTTAGTCTAGAAATCTATCATTAATCAGTCATCATCAAAAAAAAAAAAAAAAAAAAAAAAAAAGAATCCCACTTTTAATTTCTATTTTGAATGAGATTCTTATTACATCTAATGAAGTGATATCTAAATGAGTTAAAAATATGAAATTAAGAAGCTGGAAAAAATATAGAAAATAAAATAACATTTTCTAAATAAATACATTTTTTCAAATGCAACACTGCAACCAAAAACAAGTGTCTTCATGCATGTAATATTTCGTAATTATTAGGCTAATTTATCAAAAAATAGTCAAAGAGAATCAAGTGAATAGCTTTGATCTTGTAAATGTGATAATAGAAAAATTATCATACAAATGGCTGGAGGGGGATAAGTCCTAAAAGCTGGTCGATAAAAATTCAACTTTCTGTAATATTTCACATTTATTTGTCCAGATAGTATTCAGAATACATTTATCATGATTTAGGAAAGGCCTTATTCGATTATATGTGTTGAATGGAAATTCATACATTAGTAGTCTTAAAAAGTTTAAAATATTTGTGTTCCTTAAAATAATATCTTATAAAATATCTCCACTGCACACAGTTTAAACTTAAAGGAAGTATAGAGTTTTATTTAGCGACTAGTTAAATGAAAAAGGTTTATCAATCGCTCGGAAGTGATAACTATATGCGCCTATGGAGCGCCTCTGCGGCTTGGTACCTGGTGCCAGGGCACCGCTAGGATCACCTGCTCCGCTTTTTCTGCAGTTCTGTTAATATTATTTCACTCCTTTTTCCTGTCAACCTGGAATATTAATTACTATCTAATTTAATTAGAATTAAACATTTTAATTAGCTCGCTGAAAATCCAAACAATAAAATTAATACATCTAAGATATCATCTATACTAATAAGAGAAATAGTATATATAAAGTACAACAGACTACAGTAAACTCTGTGTAAGGCGGACTCTGTATAAGACGGAAATCTGTCTAACTCGGAAAGATTTTCAAGTCCCTACGAACCCATAGACATAGAGTAAAATTTGTCTAAGGCGGAATATTGTCTACCACGGAAATTTTTCTCGGTCCCGATCGATTCCGCCTTTTACAAAGTTTACTCTACTTTCTTAATTTTTTTGCCTTTTTCTCCATTTTAATATTTTCATTATCAGAAATTGTTTAATTGCTAACTAGAGCTATTAATAATAGAAATCATCATAATTGCTGTTGAAATAAAATTTTATATTTTATTAAAATCAAGTTTCAATAGTTTTGGCCCAAATCAAGTTCCATTTTTTAGCAACTATGCGGAAATTTATTTTGAAAAAGAACCTTTTAACATTTATTTTAGCAGTTGACACGTTTCATATCATTAACCTAACTCATTAATAAATTTAAAAAAAATAATTGTTTAAAAAATATTAAAACTTTCAAGAAATTAAATTAAGTTGATCCATATTTAGTGATTACAGTTTTTTATTTTGTCCATACATTTTGTGAGATAAAAAAAAAAAAAAAAAAAAAAAAAAAAAAAAAAAACTACATTGAATTGTTCATTTCTTTCTTTCTTTTTTTTCCCTTTTAATCGGCGTTTTTCTTTCAAAACATAAACAAACGAAGTCTCGACGCGAAACCGAACAAGGCATGTGATTTTTTTAACCAATAAACACATTTCGTTCAACCTAGGTCGAGAAACCCCGAGTTGGGTAACTTTTCATCCGAAGTAAACGGTGAATACGAGTTTTCAACTCCCGGTTGAAAATACCAACCTGGGGTTACTGAACCCGCGGTTTAACCCTCGGTCGAAGTTATTCATGAATACGAGCGTAACAGTAGAACTTAGAAAAAATTCTCCTTCCTTTTCAGCTGCGGAGAAAAGGGAAAAACTACTGCGTTCTTCCCTCAGCCTTATGTAGCTTTCCCTTTTCGCTTGCATTTGTTATTCGATTATGGAAATTGTTAAAATTATAAACAACGAAGAATGCTGAATCTTATAGTTTGAACATTAAAAAAAAAAACCTAGCATCGAATTTGCAAATATGAAATGTTTTCAAAAGGAAATAATAATAATAATAATAATAAAAATAGAATTATAGTAATGGCTGTTATTTATCTGAAAATCTTTTGTTAGATGAATCTGAAAAAAATATTTTTATAGCTTCATATTTTATTATTATTATATTTTAATATATTTTTGCAACAGACTTAAAAAATAAGTTGTTTTGTGAATTCTGCGGTATTTTTATAGATAATATATTCATTCGAAAATACTCATCATATCCTATGATATTATTTTTCTTTTGTGTGTGAGTGTGTGTGTGAGGGGGGGGGGGGGGTTGGTAAGCTTATGTAAAATTTTACAGTTAAAGGATTTTTATAACTTTTGTACTTTTTTTAAAAGATATTTTATAATATCTTACTGACACATTATTAAATGGTTTTATGAAGAAAAATGACTTAATAAAGGAAAAGTTTAATTATTGTAATAAGATTTGAAAAGTTAATTTAAAAATTATTAAGAAGATTTTAAAACAACACTTCTTTTTAATTTCTTACAACATTCTCTTTCATATTTTTAATTCTATGTGTGCTCTATAGCTGTAAGAACCAGATATCCGATTAATTAATTATTTAACCCTTTATGCCCCGACGCTACTTTAACGTACCATTAAAATAACTTGATATAAAATATGCATCAATTAGTAGTAGTACATTTTACAATGAGTTATAGGTACTTTACGTTATCTTATTTCAAAAGCATTATTGGTTGAACAAAACACTATTTTTAAAAGGATGATTTTTTTTTTTTTTCATTTGCATCTCTTCAGCTTTCTTGACGTTGAAAGATTGTGGGAGAAAAGTTTCAGTTCGGAATTATTCCTATGTTTCTCTTATAAGAGCATTATACTTGTACATTTCCTAATTCTATAAAATACTAAAAAAAAATATTTAAAAGAAAAGATTTGAATGAAGTTATAAATATTGCGCAAAATTCCTATAAATACAAATTTAATTGATTTTAAATTTCAAAATCCTTCTAAAATTTATTAAATAATTGTGTAAATCTTCTAATGTAGTTTCAAAAATTCACAAAAAATGTTTTAGAAGATGAAATTTTCATCAATTCATAATTTGGGACATAAAGGGTTAAAAAAAATAAATCAAATGTCACGACATGTTTGTAAAAATAATGTACAAATGACTCTTTGCTTAATATTTTTATTTTAAAAAATACTAAGCAAATACTCATCAACAGTCAATTTATATTAAGGAAAATCCTGTCTTTAATTTTATGAACCATGAGGATTGTCCATTTAAAAATCCAGTTAATTGAAAAACATGTCGAGCATTTTAATCACAAAGAACTTATAAAGATTGCAACTCTGGAAGGGAAATTTCATTTAATGTCAAATAGATGCAGTAAATTAAGCGGGAAAATTGATATTTTCGTGCTTATGTAAGTTAAAAAATTTAAACCAATCCCCCCCCCCCCCCCCCCACTCCTCCTTCCTACTTAATCTGCTAAACGTAATAGTTAAAAAATATATTATCTCATACCTCCTTCATAAAATCATTTAATAATAAATTAAAAAAGTCATTGTAAAATATTCAAATCGAATTCCCCAAACTGGAAATTTTGACATAAGCTTGCAAAAAAAGAAAAAAAAAGTAGGATACGATGAGGTGTGTGCTAATCTTAACAAAATATTAAACATTTACGACAATTGGTCTTATTGAAAAAAAGAATAGGTAAACACACAGAAAGGTGAATCATTAATATATAAAACTTAAATAAAAAATGAATACTGTAAAAATGAATTTTCGGAGGTGAAAAAGAAAAAAAATCAGTATTTTGTGGACACAGATTTTTGAATATAGTTACATATAATATTAATTGCCAAATAACTATATTATATATAAATATATTGCAGAATTGACAAATCTACTTATTTTTTTAAAAATATGTTAATATATATATATATAATAAAATATTATACTATTAAAATATGAAGCTTTAACTATAAAAATAATTTTTACACATTTATATATAAAAGGTTTTTATATAAATAACAGACATTCTTCTTTTTTATTTATTTCCTTTTAAAATTATGTTATTTATTTTTGAAAAAAATCATTTTTTTCTGAGAATCAAATTATAAAATTTAACATTCGACATTTTTTATTTATAATTTTAATGTTCCGATAACCCGATAATAAATGCAAGCGAAAAGGGAAAGTTACACAAGGTTAAAAGAAGAACGCAGACTGTTTTCTCCCTTTCTTCCCTGTTGAAACGGGAGCCGAATTCTTTCTAAGTGCTACTATTAAAAGTCGTTCTCTCCCCAGACGCTCGTCTCGACTCATGAATGCAAGCAGCTCCGTCCTCCGTGTCGTTGGCGTCCCCGTTCTCACAAACATCCACATTAATGGATTAGATTTATGTATAGTAAGAAATCATTAATATTTTTTATAAAATTTAATATCAAAGTTACTAAAGACACATTCGTATACGAAGTTCTTAAGAAGTGACTATTAATCGCAATAAATGTGACGATACACGTGGTCTGAGTCTGACTTTAAGCGAGGTGGAATTGGACAAAAATCTACAATCTGTTATTAAAGAAGTAACAAATCCTCTTTAATTGAATGTGTATTGCTTTTGATATATGTTATAATTCGTATCATATACACTAGCAATATTTTTTTTCGATTATGCTCAACGTCATGACAGCTGCACAACATGACATTCTAGGAAACGTGGTAGACGAATTGCTGAATTCCATTCAGGATCCTATAGCTTGATGTAATTGTTTTGCTTGTTAAAATTGAATTATATTTAATTAAGGTAAGTATTTCACCTTTTATCCGTAATTTTGGAAAATATTTATTAGTGTGAAATTTGTTTTGCATTTCCTTTTATGTTAAAACTTTCATTTGCATAATGTTGAGAGTAAGAATGCTTATTTCATTTTAAAAACAAATTTAGAAATTTTATCCAATAATGTATTCAATTATATAATTAAATATGTAAATTCTGAGCGTTGACCATATCCGTCTTTTTGGTTGAATAAATCCATTCGTAAAAAATGTTACAACACAACTAAAATTTAAGTAATGTCATGTAAAAGAAATTAACTTGCGAAATATTGACTGAAAAAAACATCAAACTAAACGTAATCCTTATGCTGAGCGTTGAGCGATATTCCTCTCGCTTTTTTTAAAGACAGTTGCATGTGTGATGTCAAAAAATAATGAAATAATCATGTTTTAATAAAACATTTTAATATAATATATTTATATGTTATAAAAATTCAAATCTAAAATGATTGCAAAAAGAAATCCATTGAATTTTCTTCCATGCATTATAAGTAAATTTTCCATTAAGTTCCAAAAAAATTCTGTGATTTTAGAAAAAAAAAATTAGTCGATTGCATTATTTATTAATGAATTTCAAATGCACAGCATAAGTGTATCATGTTGCTATTTTATGCTTTTCTTCATTTCCCATATTGACAGGTATGAAATTTTCACCTTTTTTAGGGGGATTAAATAAAATTTCAATGTACAAATTCTGTTCTTTAAGTTTCTTTGTAATGTAACATAAAACAGTAATAATATTAACTTATAAATTTATTTTAAAATGCATAACAATAATGACTGTACTGTACATGTAGATCTTTTTTCCCAGTGTTTCTAATTTCACGAAATACAAAATCAAAGGGGCTGAAGAATATAATAAAGAATAAAATTAATAGCATGGGTCTGTCCAACTTTTCTTTACAGGGTCCTGTTTTTGTGAACAAATGAATTGTGTCTAGTCATAATTCTGTGAATTTGAAATGATCGTTACATTCAGGTTCTTGTTTATACATTTTTAAGAAGATACATGTAAGTAAAATATACATTTTTACTTTATATATTTAAAAGTGACAGGTCAGATTTTACTTTTAAATGATTAAATTTGTGGAATGTTCAGTTTAGAGATTTAAAAAAAAATTATAAAAGACCTATTTTTAAGACAAACAAATTTGTGAAGGGTCTTTTTTAATGGTGAAAAGTTTTATGAAGAGTCCTGTTTTGAGGTGAAAAATTTTGTGACATGTGAAGGGTCCTTTAAAGAACCAATTTTCTTCCTAATGAGATCCCTGAATAGAATAGTCTAATGTTTTTTTTTTTTAAGTAAAAAAAAAACTGAAATGTACATATTCTTGTGGTGCATACAGGATGCAAATTTTGTGTTTTCTAGCAACAATGCTGTTGGCTTCATTTTGATTAGCTTCGCTAATACAGTGAAGAAATTTTAACACAAGTGTATTTAAAACTCTATCATATATAAATAGAAGTGAATAGTTGTGAATAAAAATAATGGCTTTGGTGTCCTTAATTTCACATGCATAGTTATTTTTCATATTGTGTACCTAAAGCAATTATTTTTGTTGATATTTTCGCATGCTTATGTGCAAAGTTGCTACATTTTAGCCAGCTTAAAAAAAAAAAAAATAGCCAATTTTTTTTTTTAAATTTAATTAAAGCCTGCTTCTATATATATATATATATATATATATAGAAGGTAATTTACAGCCATTTAAAACAGGGTTGGCAAGTTTTTGACATGCGGCTGATTTTAACCATGGTTTAAACCATCGTGTCAAAAGCCTTTATGCCAAAAAGTGTTAAAAACCTAGATTTAATAAAATAATATCAAAGAATTATTTAGCAGAGTTAGACTTTAATCAATAAATTCTAAATAAAACTGCATAAATACATTAAAAGTGTGGGGGTATAAACTGCACAGATATATTCTTGAAACATATTTGCATAGAATATGGTAAACTGCAAATAGTTTGAGTTGCATGATTTTTTTTATTATTTGAATAATGCATGCTTTTAAAATGAAGAGTTAATAAATCCTTAATTATTTGTAATCATTAAAATTATGTAGGTTTAATCTAAATTTTGCAGAAACTAATCTATCAAAATTCGTATCTAATGAGCATATTTACCTTCCTTAAGATCGAACAAATTCGAAGATATTTCACTTCTAGTACAAAACCAGTTTTCTTGCACCCTATTATTTTTTTTAAGGAAAAGGTTTCTTAAGCAGCTACTTTACTAATGCGAAAACACCCCGCTAATGTTAATCCCATAGAGGAGAATTTTGTTTGGAATTTCATCCATTTAAATGATTTTTCTTAAAGTAAAAATGAAAAACCTGCTCAATAACGTTAATTCTATAGGAGTTTTTAATATTTAGTTTGCATTTCAATATTTAAATGTTTTTTGCACTGGATAACTAATATCGATCTACAAAGACCGGTTTTTACTTTATTGATTTTGCTTGCAATTTTTTTTTTTTATTATTAGGATACTTTCACTTTTGAAACAAGTTTTGAATTAAGTTAAATAACTATTTTTTTCCTACTGGTATGGTAAACTATAGATAATATGCACGTTTGTCAACAAACTGGCTTGTGGCATGATAACTCAACTTAATGTAGGCGAAAATTCTAACTTCGCTTGAAATTATGCTAAAATGGTCGTAATTTTCATGTAGTTATAATATAGTGTATTATATGTAGGAAATAATACTTAATAAATACTAACTCTGCAAGAATTGTTACTTTCTGGCTACTCCAAGTTGAGAAGTATGTCTTTCTTTTGGGTAAGTTATGTCGCATTCACATTATCTATTCATTTGTCCTAATTTTAGGAGATATTCTGTAAATAAGATAATTTTATAAGTAAGATGTGATTGTCAGTCACTAACAAAAAATTAATTTTTGGATTATCCCAACATTTAATTATTTTCTCTTTTATAAAATAAATGTTACTTTAATTTTTCTGTGTTCGTACTAAATGGAAAAATAATTAATGCTGCAGAGAAAGTATTTATTAAAAGCTATATATATATATGTTTAAAAATAAGGTATTCAATCATCCAAGTATGGGAGAAAAAAAAAGCACACCAGAAATCCACATGACTTGGAGAGTTAGTCATAAACAAAGAAAAAAAATATAATTTCATATTTGATTACAATTTAATGTACACTAAAACTACATTGCACTATCAGTAAACAAAAGCAATGCTATATTAACAGCATTTTTTCTGTTTTGTTCTGAGTTTACTTACATATTTGTGTTTTTGAAGGTTTAAACCAGTTAAAACTAAAGCACTTGTTAAACCTATGCCACATCAAAAACCCAACCCTGGTTTAAAACGAACTCTTACGCTCGTATTCATGAATAACTTCGACCGAGGGTTAAACCGCGGGTTCAGTAACCCCAGGTTGGTATTTTCAACCGGGAGTTGAAAACTCGTATTCACCGTTTACTTCGGATGAAAAGTTACCCAACTCGGGGTTTCTCGACCTAGGTTGAACGAAATGTGTTTATTGGTTAAAAAAATCACATGCCTTGTTCGGTTTCGCGTCGAGACTCCGTTTGTTTATGTTTTGGAAGAAAAACGCCAATTAAAAAAAAAAAAAGAAAGAAAGAAAAGAAAGATTCAATGTAGTGTTTTTTTTTTTTTTTATTCCCACAAAATGTATTGACAAAATAAAAACCTGTAATCACTAAATATGGATCAACTTATTTTTTCTTGAAAGTTTTAATATTTTTTAAACAATTATTATTTTTTAAAATTTATTAATGAGTTAGGTTAATGATATTAAACGTGTCAACTGCTAAAATAAATGTTAAAAGGTTCTTTTTCAAAATAAATTTTCGCATAGTTGCTAAAAAATGGAACTTGATTTGGGCCAAAACTAATGAAAATGAATAAATATATATTTGAATAAAAACTAAAATTTTATTTCAACAGCAATTATGATGATTTTTATTATTAATAGCTCTAGTTAGCAATTAAACAATTTCTGATAATGAAAATATTAAAATGGAGAAAAAAGGAAAAAAATTAAGAATGTAGTCTGCTGTACTTTATATATACTATTTCTTTTATTAGTATAGGTGGTATCCCAGATGTATTAATTTTATTGTTTGGATTTTCAGCGAGCTAATTAAAATGTTTAATTCTAATTAAATTAGATAGTAATTAACGATAGTAATTGTTGACAGGAAAAAGTAGTGAAATAATATTAACAGAACTGCAGAAAAAGCGGAACAGGTGATCCTAGTGGTGCCCTGGCACCAGGTACCAAGCCGCAGAGGCGCTCCATAGGCGCATATAGTTATCACTTCCGAAGGATTGATAAACCTTTCTCATTTAACTAGTCGCTAAATAAAACTCTATACTTTCTTTAAGTTTAAACTGTGTGCTGTGGAGATATTTTATAAGATATTATTTTAAGGAACGCAAATATTTTAAACTTTTTAAGACTACTAGTGTATAGTGTATGAATTTCCATTCAACACATATAATCGATTAAGGCCTTTCCTAAATCATTATAAATGTATTCTGAATACTATCTGGACAAATAAATGTGAAATATTACAGAAAGTTGAATTTTTATCGACTAGCTTTTAGGACCTATCCCCACCCCTTCAGCCATTTGTATGAGAATTTTTCTATTATCACATTTACAAGATCAAAGCTATTCACTTGATTATCTTTGACTATTTTTGGATAAATTAGCCTAATAATTACGAAATATTATTACATGCACGAAGACACTTGTTTTTGGTTGCAGTGTTGCATTTAAAAAAATGTATTTATTTAGAAAATGTTATTTTCTATATTTTTTCCAGCTTCTTAATTTCATATTTTTAACTCATTTAGATATCACTTCATTAGATGTAATAAGAATCTCATTTAGAATAGAAATTAAAAGTAGGATTCCTTTTTTTTTTATTTTTATGATTGATTAATGATAGATTTCTAGACTAAATAGGCAGAATAATGATAGTTTGTAATCTAACAAAACAACTCAAATTAATTATTAATAATTTCATATAATTTTACATTATCTAACAAATAAAATAGCTGTCTGTTGTTTGTGAATCAGTGGAGAAAAACAAGTTCCCATTTGTACCACCCTACCCATTCCCTCTATTTTTTTTCTCTTTTTTTGGTGTCATTCTTTAATTTAAGCAAATTAAACGTTATGCTTGTGTAAGATATAGAAATAAAAAGAAAGTTTAAAGTACATATTACCAAAAATAGAAGAATATATGTAATCTCATACATACACACATATATATATTATCTATACATTTTTTGACTGGTTTGTTTATATTTATACATTATATCTCCTTCATTACATGTTGAATTGTTTGCTTTCATAAATACTCATGATCACGAAGAATTTATTTACCTTAAAAAGTCATCATTACTGCAAGGGCTGATAGAAATATTTTTGGTGTAGGTTATTTTAAAAAAGGAAAGTTCTTTTTTTTTTTTACCAGCGTATTTCAATCCTTTAGTAATTTATTTTAATTTAGCTGTCAATTAAGAAGCAAAACTTATAAGTGATCTCTAAAAAAAGTCACAATTTCAGTAGGTAACATTCAAAAGTTATTCATTTTAGGATTTATTATTACTATTATTATTTTCGTATAAAATAGTACTAATGCAATATTTTATATTATGTATAATTTTGAAATTAAAATACAGTTGAAAAAGAAATGCAATAAAAATAAATATTTCAAATTCCACAAAAATTGGGAAACATACGTAGAAGCTTACAAACAATCCTAAAAAAAATCAATAAAGTAATTCCTGTTAAAATACATTTGTGAATTTTTTAACATCAAAATTGCAAAAAAAAAAAAAAAAGACCTTAAACGCGACAGTTGTTATTTTAGAAGCAATTATTCGGCTGTTTAAGTAATATTGGCTATTTTTAAGGCAAATAAATTTTTCGCGACCACGCGTATTTATGCAAACAAACAATTCAACATGCATTCAATATATAGAGGCTATATACATAAATATAAACAAATCAGATAAAAATATTGAAGATAATTACATATATATGAGATTACATACCTTTGCATAATGTTATTCCGTTTTATTTAATAGTAGAACTTCTATATTTTACACAGCACATTCTATCAGCACGTCTGCCGGGTCCTCTCCCTCTCCTCACTCTCACAGCTTGTTTTTCGTTAAATACGCATGCTCGGTTGAAAAATCCTAGGTTGAACCCTGCTGTAGACCAAGGTTGGGTTACTGAACCCGGCGTTAGATTTTAACCTCGAACCGGTTCAGTGGGGTTGACGGTGAATGCCATTTGAGTTTTCAACCCGGGTTTTCTGCATAACTCCGGGTCGAAGTTATTCGTGAATACGAGCGTTATAATACTGCTCCTTCTGGCTGCTAATGAAATTTCCCAGTTTTGCCCTATCTGAAGTAATTCTTAAGAACATCCATATTTGGTTAGTAATCAGTATTCTAATGACTTATAAAAATAATGTATCTGAAAAATATTTTCTGTTACTAAGTGATAAGTCCATATGAAGAGATTAAATCATAGAATGGCCAATGTTGAAAGATCAATTAAGAATATTCAAGGGTATCTTAATACATGTGAGTGTATATAAAAAAAAATAACTACATAAGTTTTTTCATAATACTGTTTTTAATATTGGTTTTATTAAATGGTTTTAAATGTTTGTGAGGAAAAAGTGACTTAATTAGTAACCTAAAAGTGTTTAAGGACAGCATAAAGCAATTGGTATGCCTTTTTAAAATTTAACTGACATATTTGCAATTCTGACTAAAAATCGCTAGCAAAACGGCACTAAAATTTCAAAAAGCTAGGATGCAGCCTTAATTGTAATCCCTCAACATTTGAACATTCTTCTTGAGATGGCATGGCAATGTGAATACAGCCAAATAATTTGGCTTGTAAAGGCTATGGCGCACATGTGATTTACCCTGTGGTAGGAAACCAGTGTTTGTTTATGCTTTTATGCTTGCTGCTCAGCTTACCTACTGTTGAATTTTTTCCCCAAAAAAACATTGATCTGAGTATAAAATATTAATGTCTAATCATGTTTGTTTCTTAAAGTTATACATTCAGATTTGCCAAGTCTCCTGATTTTGGCAGGAGACTCTTGATTTTTGCTTATTTTTACATACTCCTGATTTTTGACATATTTCTCCTGATTTTCTAACACATTTTTTCTCATTGTTATTTTATATCTAAATATGCTAGAAAAATCTTGGATGTTTATTTCTTCTCTCTGTTTGATTAGTGCTATTTGATATGACACAAATTCAGATAAAATATATAGGATGCCTCTTTAAAACTTTGACTTACTATGGGCAAAATTTCAGTTTTCCTTCTTAAATGCAAAAATCTGGTACCATTAATTTTATTTTCTATAATGAATAAATTGTAACGTTATGTTGCACACTGTAAATTAGTCTCCTTTTTTAATGGAATCATCATGCATAATTTTATTTTTGTTAATAATTTCTTTATTAAGAATTATCATTTGTAACTTTTCTAATTTTTCAGAGGCAAAATTTGTATGAGAAGACAAAATCCATTCCTTGTATTTATAATGATGAATTTTAAATTGTTTTAACACTTTTATCTCATTTGCTTAGTTAAAAGTACCTTGAGCCCCTTAATTAAAAGCATTTTTAATGTATTAAGTACATATAACTGCAAATTCCATTTTTTCCAGGTCGCTTGAAGATTTTATCAGAAAAATAATTCCGGAGAGTGCATTTTTTATCAAATTTCTAAACTAAGTTTAGATTTTTTTTAAAATTCCGGTAACTTTTAAGTGTTTAAACCCCCTTTGTGCCTTTTTAGGCAATGAATTTAACTCTGATGACAAATTAAGAATGACAGTCAATAAACTCCATTGCTTTATTCTGTCAGGAAACTCTGAAATTAATGAAATCGTCATTATTTGTTTCCGTCCAAAAAAAATTGCATTTATTTACTGAACTTTGAAAAGACTTGGAAATAAAAATTATAAAAGATAAAACAGTAAAATCATAGCAAACGTCACTGTATTCATTTTTTAAACTCTGCAGTAATTAACTTATGTAATTAATTTTTGTTTTGATACTTAAATTTTTATATTTTTTCCTAATATGAAAAATAAATTTTAGTAACTTTAATTGGAACGGAAAGTGGTCACTTTATTGAGGTCTAACTGTATATTAAATGAAAATAGTCTGCAGGATTAATTGTATGGTATGCGAGTGTCAAAGCATTTGACATATTTTTAATAAACTCTGATATTCTTTATCTGTGTTCCTAAAGTGTCAACTTTTTTTCAGTGACGATTGCTGCTCATGCCATTATCATCACCCACAACTCATATCATACCATTCACAATATTTTCTCAATTACACCTAATTTTGTTTATTGTTGTCTGTGGAAATGAAAAAAGAGAGAATTTATTGCTGGGTGTTGAATGTTGAAAAATTGATAATCCAATCAACATTCTATTTCAGCATTAATTCAAGAGGTATAATTTTTTATTGTTATGTTGTTGACACATGTGTCATTTCAGAACTTTCTTGGGAGGGGAGGGGGGTTGATCTTGTGCACATCTGTTAAGCAATTGGAGTTTTTTATTCTCACAAATATTTTTTAAATTATACTGAGTACTTATTCTTTATTTACATTCATTCTCACTTTGAGAATGTTGAAATAGCAAGCTTGTAGTAAATATTATGGATAACTGTTAATTTCTCTAATTGGTTATTTGTTTAATGATAACACTAACATTTCTATAAAGATACTGATTATTTTTCACAAGTCTGACCAGCTGTTTTAGATTTTGTAAGATTAAGGAGTGCTGTACAGTGATCAATGTATTTTAGATGCATCGACTTTCTGAGGTGGCCAGCTGCTTCCCCCAAATGGTATCCCTGACTGTTGATTAAATATAAGTTTTTGGTTTGTTTTATAAATTATATCTTGTATCTTTTTTTGAGAGTGGCTTCATTTGCAATAACATGCTTTCCCTTGATTATGATTTATGTTCAGTTGTTTGATTTGTGTTCAGTTTGTAAAAGAATGAATATTAACTGTGAGTTATTCCTACAAATTTTGTATATAATTATTTTTTATTCTATATTAAAGAATAATAAACAATTATTCTGATTTAAAAATTTAAGTTCGTTTAATATAGGAAATTTCATGTCATGAAATTAACCCTCCGTCGATCACTATAGGCCTAACAGGCACAGCACAATTATTTCTGTTCACCACTAGAGCATGCAGGGTTACTTATTTTGAGTGTAATAAGCGAGTTTTTCATTCAAATTTGAAATATTCTCTTTGTACATCCTAATGAAGGTCATTGATCACTTTAAGAGTGTTAGAATTGTGTCAATTAATTGCTAAAGACTATTTTCTAACAGGCGCCTCTCATGCTTATTGCGCCCAAACTCGGGTATCCCAGAGTTGAAACCAGTGGATAGTTAAGGGAGTGTTACAAACTGTTTTGTAATTTTATATAATAATGGAAATTTTCTGTTGACAGTGTTAGAAAAAAAAAGCATAAAAGTTGGCAACTATCATTATTATGACATTTATTGGTTCTAAATATTAAAAATTAAGATCCTCTTGTATGTTTTTTTAATAAAAATTTCATTTTACTTTTTAAAAATAACTTATAAGTGTTTTTAGCACAGTAAAAGTGAAGAAGTGGGACATTCCTGATGAATTTAAAAAAAAAACAGTTAATAGTAAAAAAAAATTCATTGTTTCACCTATTTCCATTCAAACAGTTCTGAAATTATGAATATTTAATTTTTGTTCAGAGCATTTTATTTATTTAATGCCTTAACAGAATATCAATTGCTTTTATTTTTTAATGTATGTGTTTATATCTCAATCTATAAGTTATATTCAGAACTGACTATATGTACTCAAGTAGGGTTAGAAATTAGCGGTTGTTAGTCATCAAATGCAACTAAATTATTGGATTTCATGACCACATAATTATGCCTAGTCGTTAAATTTGACGCTTAGCTTTCTTTCACTTTAATTTGTGTTTACATGCGCTATCATTCATACCTTAGCAAAAGTATTTTTCCCTGCCACCAAGAGCACCTATTTTTAATAAGATACTGTATCAAGAATGTTTTAAAATTTTAGTGCTACCCTCTTTAAGTGATTTAAGTACATTAACACTAAGAGAAAATGGATCAGAGAATTTTTTACCCCCCCCCCCCCCCAAAGTGGAAGACAATTTGTAGTTTTGATTTCCTTTATATGTTTTCGTGTTTAAAGATAGTCTTAAACTGGGTATTCAGAAGGATGAATATAGTACTCTTTCAATTCTTTGCCTAATGCCAGTAGAAGCTTATTTTTTGGACCTTTAGTATGTGTTATTTTTTAGAATTCTGTATTGCTTTTATGCTGATATGTTAAAAATAGATTTTCATGTGGGTTTCTGATTAAAAAAAATTCTTAGTGTAGTTTATTTCATATTTCTATTCCTGATTCTCATAAAAAATTGAAGTCTTGGCTGTGCACTACAGGCACATATGTTCAAAAATCTTGTACTCTCTGGATTTTGTTCTGCAGGCATTTATAAACTGGGTAGTTTCAAATTAACCTAGTGTTTGGCCATCTCACAGCCTTAGCAGTCAGCAGCATAGACACAGGATTTGTTCATCTAGCCAGTTAGATCTTCCAAAAACCTTTTTATTAATCCTCTATAGTACTGGCAAATTCTGATACATGGTTTTCTTCTTACCTCCATAGAATAATATTAGTATACAGTAGACTCCCAAAAATCTGCATATCATCGCAGATGTAAACCATGAAATTTAAGTTCAGATGTAGTGACAAAATTGCAGAATTTTTTAGTTTTATATCATTTCATATGTATTTTAATGTGTAGTTCTGGATAATATGACTGAACTAGTGGTTTTTAATTAAGAAAGTATAAATTTTGGAAAAAATCAAGCTGATATCACTGCTAATCACAATCTTTTTACCAGAATATATTTATGTATTAATCAGTTTTTTTTTTTTTGTTATTAACCCTTTCGGGACAGGTGGTGCATATATGCATCATCAAAGGATGCATGCAGAATTTGTTTTTGGCACCATTAATAAATAAATGTATTATTTATCATTTTTAAGTATTTTCTGGTATTTTACAAGTAAAGGGAACTGTTTAAAAAAAAAAAGTGGTGCTATTCAAATAAAATTTGTTTAAGGGATGCCGTCTCGAAACGGTTAAGACTTTCTAAACCTGAAATAAAACTTCCTTTCTTTATGATTTTGATGTGAATATGGTACCTTTATGAGGAAAGTTTCACTGAATAATTCAAGAAAAATGTATCTCGTTATATTTAGTTATACATTATTTACTTACTAGTAACTTTTAATAATTTAATGTTTTTTAAATTATCTTATTTTTTATCATTTTAGTTTATTACTTTATGTAATTATTTTAATATTTTGCTGCATTGCAAGCATTCATTATAGTTTTGATTGCATTGTTATATCAAATATGCCAGTCAATACTATAACACGACATTTCCACTTGGCATGATGTAAACTGGGAGTATTAACACTTATCTGTATTCTGTCTCATATCAACAAAATTATTGTCAGGAAGTAGGAAAATGCAAGGGCTTTTGGGGCCTAAGCACTTCCCCTTCAAATCAAAATACTTTTTTAAAATCATATCAGCTTTTTCAAAAACTAAATTTATATCTTCTGTGTTTGATAATTTATCTATAGAAAGAAAACCCTAGTACATAAATAAGTAATAAACATTGATTAAATTACTAAATATAAATCATCATAGGCTTAAATGACATCATCTCTTCAAGTATTATTTATTTTAAATTTTATTTAAAATATATGCTCAAAATTAATGTATATTAACCATGTAAAAGAATTAAACTCAAAGTATGATTATATGAACCCTAAATTGGAAGATTTAATTAGCATTAAAAGTATTATTTTTGGAAAAATAAGTCATTTTTTTAATAACATACTTCAGGTTCAGCAAACATTTACACGTGATGGATTTTACAACTTTAGATGTAGAGGGATTTTTTTCTTTTTTTAATTATGCCATTTATGTAAAAAGAAAAAAAAATTACCTACAAAATGTTTGTTTTTCATATAAAAATGCATCATTTTCTTATAAAAATGCATTATTTTAAACTGCACAATACAGAAAATAAACAATTATTTATACTAGCATCTAGCGTGCATATCTCAATGCTGATTTTAAAAGACTAATTAAAATTAAATAAAAAGTTCTTAAAATGTCTATGGGTATGCCGAAATGGTTTTAAACTCTCCTGAAGTTTTCTGTAGGACTTGAAAGAATTTTTTTCATCTTTTGCATTCATCCATTCTAAGTTGAGAAACTGATTGCAGCATCCTACTGCTAAAAGACTTTTTTGTTATACTATGCTGCATTGTAGTAAGAAAAGTGAGGATTTTAATGAATTTTTTTAAATACAGTAATTATTGTACTATATTACTTACCTTCATAAAATTGATGTAAATTAAAAGCACTGTCTTTTATTTAAACGAGTTTCGTTCTACCACTGGTGAATGATCTGCGTACTATTTACTACTAGTTTCATAAGTTTAATATAAAAAAAATGCTTGTTAAATTGAAATGGATGATATTTGATTTTGTGCATTTTGGATAAAATTTCTTTTCTTCAGCCAATGGTTGAAGATCTGACAGGTATCGTGGCTAAAAAACTGATGTAATTATTAATTTAGCGTATATAATTAATTAAATTTATATAGGTCTGATGGAATTAATTTACTTAAGGTTGTAGGAAGAAGACATTTATTGTATCTTACAAATTTGAAAGTTATATGGTAAATTCTTAAAGAATAAGTTTCTTCCACTAGGAAGAAACCTATTTCTTCCGTCCGGTTTTTTCCATCGTTTTTTCCGCGGTTTTTTCCACTGTGGAAGAAACTTGCCAACCCTGCTGGAAATCATAGGATAGAATGTTTCAAATAGGATCGCAGCTTTGAGTTTAGTTAGAGAAAAATGCCTACATGTTGTTCGATTGTGTAGCCGTGCAAACCTTTTCTATTTACTATGTTCTGATAATGCTAGTAAATTTAGAATTATCATTTTTAAAACAAATGTAATTGTTGTACTGAGGACCATCAAGCAAAGTAACCATTTGTATACAATATTCAGTTGAATTCAAAATGAAAAATGATTCCTTGAAATTACCAAGAAAACTAAATTGAGAAGTTATTTGCATTTTCTTTTAAACATTTAACACCCAAGTGATTTTAAAGTTTGTTTTTAGTGCATAAAAAAGGGGCTATAATTTTGTCTCATAATACCAAATAAATACACTTCTTTAAATACAAGAGCAGGAGAAAGTTTTCTTTCTAATCTCATAGTGGTAATGTACGATTCAGGTAGGATGTGCATCATGTTAATTGTAGCCCTTTATAAGGGGAAACAGGGATTTACTTGAGGGGAAAAAAATGGTAGTAGACCGGGAGGCAGCTACACAGACCATCACCTCATCGAGTTCACAGCTGAAATTCTAGAATTAGACAGAACTCGATTAGCATATTAAAATGCATCTGATCTGCCAAGTGGTGAAGATGCTTAGTGGTTGATCGGCAGGTTTATCATTGTGTTTTCCTGCACTGAAAGGTATGAAAACATGGAGGACTGGGAGCAGAAAAACACATTGGTAAACCTACCAGTCATCCAAGATATGACTTTGCAGACCAGTTGCATTTCAATATGCAAATGGAGTTTTAGGTAATCCTGGAATTTCAGCCATCAACTCTATTAGGTGATAGTTTGTGCAGCTGCCTTCCGGTCAATGGTGTTCATGTTCCAATAGTGGATGAAAAAGTAAGACTATACCAGCATCCAGTCATAATGAGAAATGTGTTGTGATACATTAACATGCACAAAAGAACCAATAACATGCATTAAACCCTTTAGAAAGCGATATTAAAAATACACTTTGATGACAATCTATTATCCAAGAGAACTGTCAAATTATGACAGTTAGTAAAGAAGCTTAGCAGCTAAAGCAAAATGTTTTGGATTTGTATTGGAATAAAAAAAATTCTATTTTTAAACCAGTTGTAGAACAAATTCAATTCTTTCAATCAAGTGAACATTGGATTGATTTAGTAGTATATGGAAAACTTAACACTATAATATATTGTCCATGTAACTATTTCAACTATCTTTATTATTGAAAAAAAAACTATAATTAATCCCTTCCATCTTGCAACAGATATTTTAAATCACATAGTGCAAGGAGCTACAGTTGATTCAAAGAAACTTTTTAATGTCCAAATTGTCAGAATGGGAAATAAGTAAATAGCTATTCGTATGGAAATTAAGATCTTTCAATTTATATTTGTAAAAAAAAAAAAAAAAAAAAAAAAAAAAGAGGTTAAGATCATCTTCAAATTACTCGTTTGAATTTCAATATTTTTAAATGATTATTTTTGCATGCGAGAGCTGAAGTTGGTCATCATTAATAGAGCCTTTTTTAACTTTTTCAACTTTGGTTGCAGATCTTTTTAAAATAAAGGTACTTTCCCTTTGAAACCAGTTCCCAGAGTGAAAGTACATTTTTAAAAATCTGCAACCAAAATCGAAAAAGTAAAAAAATGGCCCTATTAGAAGTCGACCTTATCTATCCTATGCAAAAAAAATCTTCAAATAAGAAATTTAAAAAGAACCGTACCATAGACTTAACATTAGTTTGTGAGTGTCTTCATATAACTTAAGAGTTCCCTTAAGCTGCCAATGTTTTACCAACTGAGCTATCCTGGACAAATCTAGCGAATACAATTCACTCAGACAACCTTTTGATAATGACATCTGGTTTATTATCTGCAACAGAGAATCATTAGTAATCAGGGCTTAATTTCTAACAAAAAGGTACTGGAGCCCTAATATTCTGCGGTACCGGTTACTAACGACTGTGCCGTCCCCCCCCCCAATTAAAAATAAAAAAAAATTATCATTAAACATAAAAAAATTATTAAAAATAACCAATTAAAAATTATCCTACTGTTACAAAAGAAAATCGAACTGAAAGCAAATTCATTGTTCAGTCTCTTGAGTGGCGTCGCCGACATAAATTTGCAAATTCGGTTTTTTGGAAGCGCTATTGCACTGGGCTCCGGAGCCCTGTACAGTCAACTGTGAAATCCGCAAACGTCCATTATCTGCACTACACGTTGGAATGTAAACAATGAAAATTGTCATTTAAGACTTAAACTCATAAAGTTGAATTAGTATATATTTTTTTCCAGTTATCAATTTTCCAATGAATAAATATTTAAATATAAATTCGATATAAATATAAATTTCCTTGAGTAACAAAGTTTTAACTCACAGCAAGAAGTAATAAGTGTTCATACACTACAGAAAAAAATTATTGACATCAAACCAAATCTGAAACTTCCATTGTACTGTGTCAATTTTTAAAATAACGAATAATCAGTAACATTTGTATTGTATATTATTTTTTTTAAATTAACTTAGTTATTGAATATTTTAAACCAGTGTTGCATCATGTTTTTCTTTTCCATTGTAATTGTACAGTTGTTCCTATTTTATACTCAAGACTTTAAAAAATAAAATGTAAACAAAGGGATGATCTATAATCCACAAAACCCTTGGTACTGTTAAGCTCCGGTATCTTGGCATTTCACGTGCGGAGATTCGGACGATTCTATTCTGGATAATTGGCAAAAGGTTGTAACGTACTGGAGAGAATGGCATCCATAATTGGCGCGTTAGCCGAAAATAGTGACAACCATAACCGGTTTCTTTTATTTTTTTTTAATATATTTTTTATAAATGTAAGGTTTAACTGTGGTCGTTTCTAATAGCAATAATTTTATTAATAAGTATGATATTTAAAAACTTAAACGATGCTTCTGATAATAAAAATGATGATACTAATTATCGGAATGAACTGTAAAAGCACCTAGACATATTTTCAACAATGGCAATTCTTTATATATAAGAGTTAATGCGGATCATTTCATAATATTTTAGATATAAATTTATTAATGATTTTATAATTAAAAAGATGCTTCTGAATTTTTAAAAAATGCCTACATTATGTTAGGATGTTTTCATTGTGTATATAGATCTCCTTTTTTTTTTTCTAACTAAATTTAAAATGTTAGACATTTATATAAATTAATAGCTATTACACGTGACTTTAATTTTAAAGAAGAATAAATGCATTAATTAAGGGAAAAATTCACTTACGATAATTAAACACATGTACAATTAACCAACTCTATCTCATTTTAAAGTATATAAAATTTGTTATTCTCCCAGTTTGCATATTTTTATTTTTATATGTAGGATCATATAAATGCCTTTCAAGAGCTCGAAATTTCATACACTTTCCCTAAGATTAATTAGAGAATGAATTAATTTTCTTCTAATTTTATTTTATTATTTCTATTTTACATTTATTCCATTCATGCATATTGAGATATTTTTAACTATAGATTTCGATATTTAAAAAAATATATATATACCGGGTGTCCCAAAAAGGACTGACTGATTTTAAAATTCAATAACTTGCAAACGGTGACAGATATTTAAAAAATTCTTGCAGGAGGGTTATGCATAAGGTCAAAAGTTTTTTTACAGTGATTTTCAATTTTAGTTCGAATTACAAACAATAGATGGCGCTGCGATCAATAGACGCTGAATTCAGGCTCGATTTTTGGTTCTTCGTGGCCCGGATAATACATTTCCATCTCCTTTTTCAGCATGGAACAAGAGAAAGGACTAGAAATCGAGCCTGTATTTAGCGACTACTGCTTACAGCGCCATCTATTGTTTGTAAATCGAACTAAAATTGAAAATCACTGTAATAAAACTTTTGACCTTATGCATAACCCTCCTGCAAGAATTTTTTTAATATCTGCCACCGTTTGCAAGTTATTGAATTTTAAAATCAGTCAGTCCTTTTTGGGACACCCGGTATATAAGTATCAGAAACGGATAACTGATTGATTCCGATATTTTTTATTGGCTTTTCCATAGTACCTTTAAAAAAATACGGTAGGTGGGGGGAGGGGATTTTATGTTTAATTAATTGTATTGGCTTTTTGAATTATTTGTTTACTTAATCAATCGATGGTGCATTGATAGGAATAACTTGAGATAAGATTTTACGACTAGTGCTGAGTGACCATCTGAACTACACTTGATGTGACTCTGCATGGTTGCAGTGTTAAATTAAGTTATTATAAAACCTTATATTATATTTTAAGAATGTACACTAGGGCTGTTAATGATAAACCTATGAGAGCATTCACTTCAATTGTATCACTTATATTTTTAAATGATTTTTTTTCCTTTTTTCTTTTCTTTTTTTTTTTTTTCGTAGACTAGCTGAGGTTGATCTCTAACCGGGCTAGTTTTTACTTTTTCGATTTAGGGGGCTTTTTTTTAATAATGAGTACACTTTCAATTTCAGAACCGACTCCGAAAGGAAAGTAACTTTATGTATTATAAAAGAAATCTAAAAATCGTTATACTAAAACTTTATGAAAATCGAAATGTAACCCATTTATAGATCGACATCAGCTATTCTAGGGAAAAATCATTTAAAAATGTTAAAATGCAAGCGAGAAATTTTAAAAGAATGTTCCTTTACTCCTCAAAAAATTACAACACTTTTAAAATCCCATTTCGCTCCTTGGAATGAATAATTTTCTTTTTCCGTGGCATTTTGTTAAGGCGAATATAGTTGACAAAGATCGATAATAATAATTTAAAAGACAAAGAGCAAGATCAACCTCAAATAAAAGCTACGATCTGAAATAGTAAAATCACCATGGAACAAGGAATATACATTTTACAGTTATTTCCTACTTCTTAGAAATCACCGGTAAAATAGTAAACTTGTACTGGTGGTGAAAATCCCTATTTCCGGGATTTGGCGGATTGTCCGTTCGCCAATTACGCACTTGTACTTGGCAACCTTTGACCCTGAAACCCCTGGTCATAAATAGATTCTCCCAAGGTCATCTGCCGAGATACCAGAGCTTAACAGTACCTAAGTTTGCGGATTTCACAGAGTTGACTGTATTTATGAGCTCCGGTGAATTCCAACCAATATTCAAATATTTACTAAAACAGAGAAGTACCGGAGTTGGGCCCAGCGCAAATTAAGCCCAGTTAGTAACGGAAGTTTATGTAAGTAAACTTCATTAATTCAACGCAATTATTCTAATTTGTAAATAAACTGTAGAAGTTCAACTGACTGAAAAAGTGTCTAGACTGCGATTTGAACCATAGACCTTAGCAGCTGCCAATGCTCTACTGACTGAGCTACCCTGGACAACTCCAGGGGACGCAGTTTGCTCGGACAACTTTTTCATGATGATATCTGGCCTGTTATCTGAAACAGTTCAACAGAATAAATTGCAAATTATGTATGCCCAAGTAAACGTTGGATATATAATTACACTTCATTAATGCAATACAATTACTCTAATTGGTGACAAAATCATGGGAGTTTTACCAACTGAGGGAAAAAAAGTGTCCAGCTCAGAATTTGAACCCAAGACCTTGTATTAAGCTGACAACACTCTACCAACTCATCTATCCTGGACAAATCCAGTGAACACAATTTACTCAGACAACCTTGTCAGGTCTCTGACTTTAATGAGACAAATGCCTAATGAGAATTACTTTTAATTAATTTTACTTTCTTTATTATTCTATTTATTCTGTATATCATTATCTACGTACTTCAGTTATGGACAGTTTTTCATATTTATGTGATTAAGAGTATCACTGTATTCATATCTGTATTGTATGAAAAGCTGTATTGTATAAAAAGAAATACTAGAAGAGGTTTCTTTCTATATCGGAATGTGGATAACAATAGGGAGCCAGATAGTGACAAGCAAGGATGATGAACAAAAGACAACCTCCTGTAATGACTGGTCAGTGAATAAGCGGGGTCTAAAGGGACATGTTGGTTAAGGGATGTAGTGGATGGAGGGTATATGCTGTATACCTTAAGTACTCCATATACCATCTGTTTCTCAAATAAAGCTATAGTATATACTCTAGCCATTAACGTTCATGACTCTAATCTATTCCCTCTGGTTTATTTATGACACTGCGTGGGTTGCCCTTGATTTTACAGGTGGAAACTCTGAAGCCCAACAGAAGTACCAGTAAGGGAATTCGGTTTTCGTAAAGATGAAAATAAGCAGTCGCCACTCGGCGACTAAACGTGAGTAACTGGCGATTAAAATATGGAAAGTACCGGCCAAATGCAGGATTTTTCAAAGGGATTTCGTCACAGATTCGCAGAAAAAACCCTGCGAATTTTGTCAAAAGATCACGAAAAAAACGCACGTTTCGTCAAAGGATGACGAAAAAACGTAAATTTCGTCGAAGAATCGCGAAAAATCCCAAATATCGTCAATAAGTCGCGAAAAAAAGCTAATTTCGTCAAAGAAACATGAAAAAAATCGCTAAAAACCCAAATTTCGTCAGATCGCGGAAAAAACGCAGATATCGTCAATAGATCGTGAAAAAAACGCAAATTTCGTCGAAGAATCACGAAAACCCCCAAATATTGTCAATAGATCGCGAAAAAAAGCGAATTTCGTCAAAGAATCGTGAAAAAAACGAGACTTTTGTCAAAAGATCGCGAAAAAAAACGCACATTTCGTCGAAGGATCGCAGAAAAACCCGAATTTCGTCAAAAGATAGCTAAGAAACCCAAATATCGTCAATAAATCTCGAAAAAAAGGCGAATTTCGTCAAAGAATCCCGAAAAAAACGAGAATTTTGTCAAAAGCGCGCAAAAAAACCCCGCACATTTCGTCAAAGCATCGCAGAAAAACCTGAATTTTGTCAAAGGATGGCTAAAAAACCCAAATATCGTCAAAGAATCGCGAAAAAAACGCAAATATCGTCAAAGAATCGCGAAAAAACACAAATATCGTCAATGGATCGCGGAAAAAACGCAAAATATCGTCAATGGATCGCAGAAAAAACGCAAATACTTTCAATGGATCGCAGAAAAACGCGAATTTCGTCAATAGATCGCAGAAAAAACGTGAATATGGTGAAATAAACGCTAATTTTGTCAAAGAATCGCGTAAAAAAAAGAGAATTTCGTCAAAGAATCGCATAAAAAAGAGAATTTCGTCAAAGAATCGTGAAAACGAATGCAAATTTCATCAATCACGAAAAAAGTGCGAATTTTGTCAAAAGATCGCGAAAAAACGCACAAACAAAGGATCGCTTCAGAAACACAAACATCGCCTATAGATCGCGGAAAAACGCGAATTTCGTTAAAGTATCATGAAAAAACACATAATTAGTACCAGGAGGGACCCCCCCCCCCTTTACATTTCAGAAAATTTGCTGTAAATTTCAGAATTTTTTTTTTTTAATTTTGAAAAATACCTAAGCATAGTGGTACGTATGTAGTTAGCTATATAAGCATGCTGCATATAACTTTGCTGTTAACTTAATTTAAAATAGATTGGAAATTAGTATCTCAAGTTTATTCAAAACAATATGAATTAAAATATTTTTAGTTATTACATAAATTACTTATTTACTCTAAACTCATATATTTTCAAATAAATATTCAGTGACATAAATGTACTTTACTGACTACTAAAGAAATTATTCTCAGTAGCTGGCTACTAAAAAAAATCAGCCTACCGGCCAGTGACCACTAAGCAAAATTCCTTATTTTCATCTTTGGGTTAGAGGTGAAACGCATGGTTTGGAGAAATTAACTACTTGTGCTGTGGGCATAGACACATAGAGTATTTTTCTAGTGAAAAGTATGAGAGTTCTGGATAGACCTGTGCAGTTATCGGACTGAATAAGCCTAGTTGAGTACAGTCAATAGAGATGAGATGAGTATATACTTTTAATGATATGACCTAGTATGTAGATAATATCTTAATGTGTAATTTAGCATTTGGCAAGATTTACTATATCCATGTCTATAAATGAAATTAGTGTTTTGTTGTAAATGTAAATAAATTTTTCATTCAGTATTATTTGAAGTATCTTAGTTACTAATTCCCAACCTTCTCACATCGTGTCCGGTATCACTTACCTATAACAGTGGTGGAAACATATCTTGCATCTTTACGTGTGGTGGACTAAAATTTAAATAATAATTATCGTATCGGCAACAAATGATTACAAACCTTTTGAATAAATGCAAGTAATGGAAGTCCAAGTATGCATTGAATAAGTAATTATATATACATCATTAATTCAACACAATTATTCTAGTTTGTAAATAAATCATAGGAGTAGTAATTTTCCTACTGAGGGGGAAAAGTGTTCTGACTGGGATTTGAACCCAGGACTTGTCTTAAACCGACAACGCTCTACCAACTCAGCTATAATGGACAAATCCAGTGAACACAATTCACTCTGATAACCTTTAAAGACATCTAGTCTGTTATCTGAAACAGTTCAACAGAATAAATCAAAAGTAATGGAACTCGAAGTAAATGTTGTTGGTGTTATTTATGACGGCACGAGGGATATTGGCGCCGAGGGGGAATGCCCTCCGTCAGGGGGAGGGGGTCTTTCTGAGAGTACCTAGCCCGTATTTGCGCATGAAAATCCAAGGTTCGAAGAAAACCACGAAAAACTCCGAACGATTAGGCTTACTGGCGTGATTGAGTTCGAACCTAGCATCTCGCGCTGCCAGCTAAGTAAATGTTGAATGTGTAATAACACTTCATTAACTCTCATTCTACTATATATTTATGCCATATTTACATAAAAGCGAGTTCTAAACTTTCGAAAAGCGAAGTAATTTTATTTAAAAGAGTAATTCATAAAATATTTGAAAGCTTAATTTTTTAGTCGCATTTAAAAGGTTGTTCACAGGTGAGTTTAAAAAAGAAATCAGAGTTTAGGAGTTACCTCTTCCTTTTGTCATACCACCACTTTGTATGCATGCATTTTTGTCCAAAATCACCTCAACCAAATCAATTTTATTTCCTGTATGTGGCATTTTATATAGAGACACCTAGCAATAGGCTGCCGCAATAAGAAAATAGTGAGATACGAGGTATTAGTCCAAGAGCCGACAGCACAAAAACCTATGTTATCAAGCACAAGAAAAAAACCCTTCATTTTATTGAAGAGTTGAAGTAGGGGAATCTGATCCATGTCAGCCGGAAGTGAAGTGGTGCATAAGCTAAAAATTAATACCACTAGTGGTTGACTCGTAGGTTTATCATTGTGTTTTCCTACAAACAAAGATATGAAAACATGGAGGACTGGGAGCAGGAAAACACAATGATAAACCTACGAGTCAGCCACTGGTGGTATTAATTTGTGGCTTATGCACCACTTCACTTCCGACAGACATGGATCATTAGATTTCCCTACTTACACTCTCCCATAAAATAAAGGTTTTTTTCTTGTGCTTGATAACATAGGTTTTTGTGCTGCCGGCTCTTTGACTGTATAGTCAGAGACTTTTAAGATACAAAGACCGGCAAACTGTCAGTTTAACTGAGGATTTTTTTATCACACCTGTTGTACGGCAGTATATATGATTTATATTTTAATTTACCAAAGAAAATGCTTTTATCAGCATATTTGTTTATTGCGGGTCATTAAGTATTAGTCTACCCTATTTCATTTAGGCTTTAAAAAAAAATACTTTTATTATTATTTAACTTTATTTCTGGAAATTCAATATTTATAATGTATATTTAGCTATAAAAAATAGCTTCATGTAAAAAAATATGGCATAAACTTGATATATATTCATAAAAATTAATTTTTAAAGCTCATTCCAGCCATAGCACTTAATGGTAAATAACTCACAGCTGACGTACAAACCTCGAATTTCAGATGTTTCAATTTACAAATCAGATGGCTGTCATGATTTCGCATGCTTTTGAATGGAAATTGCCGGTCTATGTATCTTCAAAGTCTTTGGGTATAGTATTTGATTCCTTAGTCGATTGTGGACAAAAACAAATCGCCAAGCTAACGCTTGTGAAGTTTCAATCGTATAATCGAACTCATGCAGGCGAGTATTGCCAAGTTCTGAAATAAAATACGCCTACCAATACTACTACACTGTAAAAAAAAATCTGTGAAGTTACTAAAGTTTTTCTAGGAAACTGGGATTCCTAGAACTTTTCATGTAACGGCAACAACAAAATTTCATGTAACAGACACACTTTTGCGCCGAAAATCAAAAAATCTGTAAGGTTACTAAGAATTTTTTTGGAAACTGGGATTCCGAGAACTTTTCATGTAACTGCAGCCAGGGTTACAAATAAAAGTTTAGTAAGATTGCTGAAATTTTAGCAGATTCATTTGTAAAGTTACAGATTTTTGTAGCTTTACAAAAACTAGTTTTGTAGATTTGCAGCTTTTTTCGTACAGTTACAGTTGAAAGTTTAGTAAGCATGTAACTTTACATCTGTAGAACTACAGATTTTTTTTTACAGTGTAAAGATTGCCTCTGGACCATACCATATAGAGCTGAATCGTCCCATAATTGTCATTTCCTATACAAGGCATAATGGACTTTACCCACGAATGGCAACAGCCACACCTCTGCGACTATAGGTACCCACCGAAAAAGACTGTTGGACGAAGGAGAAGCAGTGTTAAAATGTTCTTCATATCTATGGACTTCACCCGAGGCTAACGAGAAAGACAGGCTACCGCGGTGGGTCCGATTCTTCTTTTTTTACAGACCGCTGGAGTCATGTGATGCTCGAATGCACCAATGAAGGTGTGCGAAAATAGCATCACGTGACTCCAGCGGTCCATAAAATAAGAAGAATCAGACCCACCGCGGTAGCCTGTCTTTTTCGTTAGCCTTGACTTTACCCATGTGATGTCAGCCGCGGGTAAGAAGAAGAAAAACACCAATAGGTGTGAAGAACATTTTAAAACTGCTCCCCCTTCGTCCAATAAACAGTACTTTTCGGAGGGTATCTACCGGGTCTTTTTCGCAGGGTTTTCCCCGCAGAGGCATGGCTGTTGCCTTTCGCGGGTAAAGTCCATAGGCGTGAAGAATATTTTAACACTGCTCTCCCTTCGTCCAACAAACAGTCTTTTATCTACCCGCGGCTGACGTCACATGGTTAAAGTCCGAGGCTAACGAGAAAGACAGGCTACCGCGGTGGGTCCGATTCTTCTTTTTTTACAGACCGCTGGAGTCATGTGATGCTCGAATGCACCAATGAAGGCGTGCGAAAATAGCATCACGTGACTCCAGCGGTCCATAAAATAAGAAGAATCAGACCCACCGCGGTAGCCTGTCTTTTTCGTTAGCCTTGGTTAAAGTCGAGGCTACCGCGGTGGGTCCGATTCTTCTTTTTTTACAGACCGCTGGAGTCACGTGATGCTCGAATGCACCAATGAAGGTGTGCGAAAAGAGCATCGTGTGACTCCAGCGGTCTGTAAAAAAAGAAGAATCGGACCCACCGCGGTAGCCTGTCTTTCTCGTTAGCCTCGGGTAAAGTCCAGGCTAACGTGGTGCATCCCACGTGTCTTTTTTTACAGACCGCTACAGTGACGTGATGCTCTTTTCGCACACCTTCATTGGTGCATTCGAACAACACGTGACTCCAGCGGTCTGTAAAAAAAGATACGTGGAATGCACCGCGGTAGCCTGTCTTTCTCATTAGCCTCAGGTAAAGTCCGTAGGCGTGAAGAACCTTTTAACACTGCTCCCCCTTCGTCCAATAAATAGACTTTTTCGGAGGTTTTCCCCCCGCAGAGGCGTGACTATTGCCCTTTGTGGGTAAAGTCCATTTGTTTGGACAAACGCGCATGTCTAAGCAAAATTTTAACATCATATGTCGCCACTCATATAGAAGCACGTTACTTAGCAAGAGTGGTTAGGTATAAGGAAAGGGCAGCTGACGTCACTGTTGGTCAGCATGGAAAACCTGTTCATTCATTATTACGCCTACTATACACATGACCTCCGGGAATTTGATTGGTATTTAACAGATCTATGATATGATTGGCCTACGTCGCCATTCCTGCAATCATCGCTATGATAAAAATGTAGTGGTAGATTGGTTGACGGAAGTGTTTGTAAACGTGCCCTTTCCTTATAAGCCACGGAGTAAAGAGAAAGGATAGTGTTGAGGTGTGGTGTCTGGGGGTGACGCCGGAAATGCAGCTCTAAAATTCATATTTATTACATCCAGCCCAACACACAATAACTTGCTTTGACGCGTCTGTCAATTCAAACCTACATTTCTTTGCTTTTGCTTTTACCATTAGGAATTGTTATTCCTTATTCGCGTGTTGACCATAGATATGATTAAAATTTAATTTTAAAATGACTAATATATCATTTCACAAGTAAGAATTAGGTATGATTAAAATTTGGGTTTAAAATGACTAACATATCATTTCACAAGTAAGAATTATTTGATTATTTTATCATATGTATTTTAGCATCAGTATCAGAAGCGTAAGTTCGAAAGGAACAAAATTCTTTTGTTGGACGTTTGTTATTGCCCAAAAATCGCTATTACCATTCTTCTTTTTTGTTTAAAGGATTAAACTTAAAGATAAACAGCTCACTTTTATTTAGAGAAATGCACAGGTGACGTCAAAGAATTCGGCCCTTATTCCACGTGCTTGTTTTATTTGGGCCAAATGAGGGCATTTGAATTTGAGCGATAACCGGCATCAAATTGCAAACCGTTTTCACGTCATACTGCATCTCTATTATTTCTCTTTACTGTATGGGTATTGTACAAGGTACTATACCTACGTGCTATGAGGTGGATATAAGAGAAAGTACTATTTTTGTGACAACATTGGCTGTTATCTGCATTAATTTACGGTGTTGCTGGTAGAGTGTTTTTATCAGGGTGCGTCCAATGGAGCTAACAAAAGTGACTACTTACTTCACGTCACGGTTAGTTTCAACCAAAGACATATATCTTGTTGGTTTCAAGCACTTGATCGCAACAGGGCCACCTTAACCATCGGGTAAACCAGGGTTCCGACTCTTTATATATAATTCAAAAGAACGTTTCCTCCGCATAAAATAATATTTTTTTTGTTCTAGATTTGTTTTTAAATCTTTCTTCGCAAGAAAAAAATGACTATTAACTTTATTTCTTACTGACGAAATTGACATAATTGTCAGGGCTGTATAGATTTGATGATCCTGGGAGTGTGCATTAAAACAATATTTTTTGTATTATCTATATTACGTATGATACACATAATTAAAAAAATTATTAGTCTGCTATCTCAGTATACATTGAGTAATACTAACTGCTTTGCCAAAGCCCCACGCGATGTTGCTCCGGACCTGGAATGCAATCTTTCAGTTTGTATCCACCGAATCAAAATCATCAATTTGTCAGCCTGTATCAACATCGACGAAATCCGATTTGCAAACAAAATGCCTATCGATTTGTTTTGAATGAACTTTCACTTTTGAGATAAGCTCTTAAAACTAGACTCTACAAGGTTTTAAACTTACATCAGCAGTCGACAAGCATCAGCAATGTTTCCAAACTATACGTGACTTATTTTAACGAATACTATCTAAGCATGATGATGACAAGCAAGTCTGACAAGATGCTATGGAATAATCAAGCATCTTCAATGCAATCAGCTGTGATTGAAGAACTTCAGGCGCACGGACACGAAATTTCTGAGGGGCACAAAATTTTTCATAATTTCATCGAAATTTCTATTAAAAGTCATATTGTGAAAAAATAGGATATTTGAGATATTAATACGATGAAATGGCAAAAATATATCTGAATGGTTAAAAGCACATTTCAATAAATAATCGAAAAAATAATTTATTGGAACTATTTTTCAATTTTCCGGAATACTTAATTTTTTTACTTTACACTTTTCGGAAAAGTGTGTAATATTTAATATGTAAAAAAAAAAACTAGTATCAGTAAATCAACCAATCTAAGGGGCACGAAATTTGAAAGTACCCTGAGCTCAGAAACTTGCTAGTCGGGCCCTGAGAACTACGGCCATTTTAGAACAAAAATCGTGCCCACATGCACGGTTTGATAATTGGATGGTTATAGGATCGTCAAATTTCTGCCCAAGTTCCTGTCGATGAATAAAATTTTAATTGGCACCGTATTTGTAGATTTAGGCTCTGTTCATATGACGGCGATTAGATCGCATCTGGTCGCGCCATTGGTCCTTGACTCGCTTCTTGCCAGTCAAGGACCTGTGGCGCGCGCTACTCGTAGCTATGCAGTATTCCTCGCTGTACCCCAAAACCTTTGAAGGCCTGTTCATTCCTACAACAACGCGTTGGACGAAAAGTATATCAGCGTGCATGATTCGGGTACGATCTTCGGATATCCCAAGCAACCCGTAAGTTTCTAATTACACTGCACAATTTGAAGAGACAATAATTGCCGCAAAACGACGAACAAGGCTGGCTCCTCCTGCGACAGTTTTCCAAATATTTCATTGGTTCCTATCTACGTTGCTCCGTTACACCACAAAAGAAACACTATGCAACATACGTACAGGATACATGCTCATACTGTGCTTAGACGTTAGGCGCGCCACACACCAGGGAAACATGCGGCAGAAAAGAGTGAGGCATGCGACAATTGCACCCTGTTAACAAAGAAAAAATTGGTTTGAACAGCAGAATTTGCCTCATATGTCTCTCTGGTGTGTGGCGCGCCTTATTGTCCAAATTATGACGAACCTTCATTCCAAACTTCGCGAAACTCATCTGGGCAAGTTCGATATTCGATAATACGATCATAACTAAGATAGTTAGGAAACATCAGCTTGACGTTAGTGGAATTCGCTTTAGTCAAGAATCGATGGGAACTAATCGAATTTTCTATTCCACATGCCGGCAATCTCATCTCGAGGAGCCCTAGTTACAGCGCCTAGAAGATACAGTGTGGAAAACGGCTATTCCTATAATGCTTTAAAAAGTGCTAAAAACTTGTATCCCATAAATCTCCAACAATGCTCAGCGGCAATATGCTGTTACGAGCGCCATCTCTTAACTCTTTTCAATATAAACCCTGTGTTTTCAAAAATTATAGAATGTTAAATATCGGAAACTATAAATATAAGATATTTTAGTCTGTTATAAGCTAATTTAGTTAAGGAATGACGTGAAATAGGTTAAAGAGTCTCTTTTAGAATGACTATCGTTTTTAAATCACTACGATGGCGCTACAATCGACATCTTGTTATTCAGCATCGTTGTACATTTATGGGATTCAATTTTTAGCACTATTTTGTAGCCGTTTTCCACACTGTATCTTCTAGGCGCTGTACCCTAGTCTCACTCGAATAATCAAATTTGCCTAGGTGAGTATAGCCAAGTTCTGGAATGTAGGTTTGGGTTTGACATAGTTTGGACAAACGCGTCAGGTGGCTGAGAGGTTCTACTGTCAAAGCTGACGAGAAGGAGAGGTGCTGGGTCGAATCCAATCGCGCCCGTTGACCTAAACGTTTGGAGTATTTCGTAGTTTCCTTCAAATCTTTGGAAACCTTGCGTAAATACGGGTTAGGTTCCTTTTAGAAAGACCTGAGAGCTCTGGAGAACACAGCGCATCTAAGGCTTATATTTCTCATGTAAATACTCGGCCGTCATAAACAGCAACAAAACACAAATGCATCTGTCTAAACATGATCTGATTATCCTACGTCGCCATTCTCGTACAGAGGCACTCTAGGCTGAATTTCAGATGGTTTCTTGAGGGATTGAGAATCAATTTGCGATTCGTTTTTGGGCTGTATGTAAAAACTTCATCCTGGCTCATTCAACTCTTTAGTTTTATTAAAAGTATCCTGATATTGAAAGTCTATAGAGATGAGGACTTGCCCTTCAACAGTGGATTGAAAGAAGATATCGCTAAGCGAGCACGAAAACGTGCAAAGAGTTTCTTTTAGAGTGCATAGACACATAGTCGTTGATGTATTGTGAAAAGAAAAATTGGCAACATATTTTTCTGTAAACAAACATTTGGGCGTCAGGGAGAATCGCGGCACATTGCAAGAGACAGGATACAAATTTTGAAATTCGAATTTATTTCTCTTTTGTTAACAGTTAACAGGAAAGAAACAGAACTAGCTGTTTCCGGATTCACGCTTTGTGCCTCATGTCTGTACCGGTGTACCCGCCGGGTCTATGCCCCTTAGATATTTGAGAAAGCCTTGACAAACGTCACACAAAGCAGGCAAAACAAAGAAAAAAAATCATTCATTAGCTGGGGGGATATCCACGAGGTAACGAATGATCTTTCTTGTTTGTTTTGCCTGCTTTGTGTGACTTTTTATGATGCGTGTCAAGGCTTTCTCAAATATCTAGGGGACGTTGATATGGCGCACCATAAATAGACGGCTTGCACATGACGTCACATGTTCAGAAGAAACTGGCATCGCTTCATATGGCGCCCAAATATAAGGCGAATGTGGTGTTCTCCATTTGACTTATTAGCACTATAATAATAAAAATAAGAAAAATCTAAATTAAACAGAAAGGCAACACGTGCTTTTAACGGTAAACTGAGAGTTCTGACGTTCCGTGTGGGCTCCAGATGCAACACCAGATTAGAACATCAGTCATTGCTAATAGCAACGTGACGTCAATGCAAGCTGTCTATAGTAATAGGAAGCCTAGATATGTGAGAGGTGACATATGATGCTCAGACGGTGCCTAGACAGACACATTTGCTCAAATTATGGCAAATCTTGGCATTTTCTATTCCAAAATTTTGCGATATTCGCTTGAACGAGTTCGATTATGCCAATAGGAGCTTAGATATAAGAGGCGACGGATACAGTGTAAAATATTTGATTGGTTGAAACGATTCTGGACAGGAGCAAATCGCCAAACATCTTGGCGGGTCTGCCGTCGCCAAGCTAATGTTTGTTAGCTTGTCATACCGTGACCAACGACATACAAGGCCAGTTCCTGTCCACGATGATTGGTACACCCGTCGTTTTGTGCCAATAGCCGTGTAAAGATGATCCATTCCGTGTGACGTTTATAGACCTGACAGGCCATATAGTGTAAACGCAGCATTAAAGTCATGAACTGGCCTTGTATGTCGTTGGTCGCGGTCATACATAATTGAACTCGTCCAAGCGAGTATAGCCAAATTCTGGAAAATAAAAAGCCTATGTTTGACAAAATTTCGACAAACGCGTGTGTATCTCTAAGCACAAACTGAGCATCATATGTCACCTTTCTCATATCTAGGCGATTTGCTTTTCTTCAAAATCATCTCATCCAATCAAGTTTTATACAGTCCGCCATTCTGATGTCGAGGTAGGCTATAAACACGACCAGTTGTGGTTGGTAAACATGATCATGTTGAGAACAAGTATGTAGCGTTCCTCCGCATGAGAGTGGCGACATATGGGAAATAAAGATTGATTGAAACGATTTTGCTCAAAAATGAATCGTCAAACATCTTTGTGACCCTGTCATTTTCGCTAAAGCTAATATTTGTTGACTTGTCTCATTCGTCTTATGGACCAGTCACCACCCCCTAAATACAAGGCTTGAGTGCTGACACAACAATGGCGGATGCCGAAGGCGGATTTTTTTAACATATGTAGGGTCCCTTAAATTTAGACACTAGTATTTTATAAAAGATTTCTTTGACTTGTTTAATCTCAGAAAAATAAAGTGAAAAAACTTTTGGAAATTGTTGGTGCCAAAATTCAAGGGACCGTGCACCACCTGAAAAACATCCACCTTCAGCAGTCTCCATTTTTGTGTAAACGCTCAGGCTTAGGCGGTGGACAAGTTTCAATAGATGCTTTCAGTGTGACGTGAGTCATGACGTTTTGCTTGGAAACTGACTCCAAACAAACGGTTGCTATACGTCATTTGTTTTTAAATATAAATCGTGGAAAATGTTACCAGTACATATCAAGTATTAAAACACTTAGACGTGAGATATAGACATAAGATATAGCTGTGACACACAAACAAAATAGAAAATACAACATAGCAACCGTTTGTTTGGAGTCAGTTTCCAACCAAAACGTCATGACTGAAGTCACGACTGAAATCGTCTATTCCCGTCATATCCTAGGAAATAACTTAGTAAGGTGGTATGCATTTTGTTAATCCACTAATTTCTGTTGATTTTTACTAGTTTTATAATAATTGTTGGATTGGGGTCACGTGGCTGAAATTGATCAATCGAATTCGTTCAGGCGAGAATTGCCAGCTCTGAAATTGGGATTTGCCATAGCTTGGACAAAACCTCCAGTCTGGCCATGCGCGTATGTCCTACTCTCTTATAAAGACACCCTATCTTATAATGGAGGATATTCCAAATATGGGTTCGAGGCTGAAAAGAGTCACGTGATACCGGTAATGGAGGATATTCCAAATATGGGTTCGAGGCTGGAAAAAGTCACGTGATACCGGTAATTTACCCAAGGAACTTCTAACTGATAAGAAGGGAAGATACTACTGCTTTGCCTCATGAACTGTTTCATTGGCTAGCGAGGATTTACATTACACGTCTACGGAGCCTTCCCTTCTTTACGCTAGAAGTTTTTACCTTGACCACGTGATCAAAACGGAGGGAGATGGAATATCCTCCATTACCAGGGGCACATATACCCTTTAATTTTCAAAGGTCTATATTTACTGATCGAATGGACTTTACCCACAAATGGCAACAGCCACGCATCTGCGGGAATATACCCTCAGAAAAAGACTGTTTATTGGGCGAAGGGGAAGCAATGTTAAAATGTTCTTCATGTCTATGGACTTTACCCACGAATGGCAACAGCCACACCTCTGCGGGCAGGTGCCCTTCGAAAAAGATTGCTTATTGGACGAAGGGGAAGCAGTGTTAAAATATTCTTCATGCCTTGTATTATACATATCTTCAGGCCATATTCTTGTGTTTTTCTTCTATCTACCCACGGCTGACGTCACATGGGTAAACTCCATTGGCGTTTTCCTTCTGCTTACCTGCAGCTGATGTCACATGCGTAAAGTGGAGCCCATTTCGCCACTCTCTAATACATAAAGGCAGATTGCAAGTACACTGCGTTATCAAACGTTTGTGATATTGGAAATTACAGTTTTTATAAAGTGCGATATAGAGCAGTTCACATCACGTGACTTTTACCGGAGAACAATGAAAAAAGCTGTAGGACACACAAACAGAAAAAGCATTGATAAAGGTAGCGATAGCTGTCCTACAGCAGCAGCAAAAACCTGTTCGTGACGTCACCTTGCACAGTTCTATTGAAAATTACAGTTTACGCATTGGACTTTACCCACGAATGGCAACAGCCACGCCTATGCGGGTAGATACCCTCCGAAAAGAACTGTTTATTGGACGAAGGGGAAGTAGTGTTAAAATGTTCTTCACGCCTATTGGTGTTTTTCTTCTGTTTACCCGCGGCTGACGTCACATGGGTAAAGTCCTTTACGAACGCGCGTGTATCTCTAAGCACAAACTGTGCATCATATCTAGGCTCCACCACAGATTAAATACTTTACATATTATTTATGAGATATTTAATCTGTGGGCTCCATAGTCAGACATGCTGGACGACAGTGGATATCTCTCCAAGGTGCTTGGCGATTTGCGAATCATCAGAATCGTCTCATCAAATCGAATCTTATACACTCATCCATTTTCATGTCTAGGTACGCTATAAACACGACCAGTTGTGGTTGGTAAACATGATCATGTTGAGAACAAGTACGGGTTCCTCCGTATGAGAGTGGCGACATAGGGGAAATAAAGATTGATTGAAAGGATTTTGATCAAAAATTAATCGTTAAACATCTTTTTGACTCTGGCATTTTCGCTGAAGCTAATATTTGTTGACTTGTCTCATTCGTCTAATAAACCAGTCACCAATTACAGTTTCGAGGCTAACGAGAAAGACAGGCTACCGCGGTGGGTCCGATTCTTCTTTTTTTTATAGACCCGCTGGAGTCACGTGATGCTCTTTTCGCAAACTTTCATTGGTGCATTCGACCATCACATGACTCCAGCGGTCTGTAAAAAAAGAAGAATCGGACCCACCGCGGTAGCCTGTCTTTTTCGTTAGCCTCGTTACAGTTTCAAATGACGTCACAAATCGGTCAAATATCCGTTGAAGGGCAATGGAGGATATTCCAAATATGTGTTCGAGGCTGAAAAAAGTCACGTGATACCGGTAATTTACCCAAGGAACTTCTAACTGATAAGAAAGGAAGATACTACTGCTTTGCCTCATGAACTGTTTCATTGGCTAACGGGGATTTAATTACACGTCTACGGAGCCTTCCCTTCTTTACGCTAGAAGTTTTTACCTTGACCACGTGATCAAAACGGAGATGGAATATCTTCCATTGATTGGTAGCGGAGAGGATTGTGCGTGCGATTGGAGGTCAACCGGGCAGTTGTGATTGGCTGATAAAAAGATCATCAGCTTATTACAACTTGCGTATTGCAAATGTTTGTATCACAGAAAACAATCGTAAATTAAAATACACTGTTAAAAATAGTCTGAAAAATTACCTCTGTTTTTTAAGGTTATCTATTTTCTGATCAAGGAGAACGCTACATAACCACCTATGTAGCGTTCTCATTGGTCAGAAAATAGGTAGCCTTTAAAAACAGAGGTATTTTTTCACGATATTTTTAACAGTATAGTTGACGGTTTATATTAAAAGAGTTCATACATAATATGATGACTACTCTGATATTAAAACCTTCCGTAATGCAAGGTGCAGTGAAAAAAGTTGCCTTTATATTTGTTCAGCGATTGATATGAGAACATTGCGGACATACATGTATAACTAAGGATGGACAAAAACAAATCGCCAAGCATCTTGAGAATTCTTTATCGCCAATTTAGTACTCGTCTATCACTAGCTCAAATAGGTATTTTGAAGCTCTGGAAGATGCAAGTTTGCTATGACAGACGTTTGACTATGAATTCGATTCTGAACGCTGTAGTTGTTCATTTCAATGGCAACATTTTTTTCTATTATTGTTTCCGACACTAATGATATTGAAATCGTTCAGACAGCGCTCAGAATACGCTCCTGGTGCTGCGCGCGATCTGATTATTAAAAGATTCAAGAGACGAGTGGACATATCAATTTTCCACGGTGGATAGCTCTGCAGACGAAAAACGCGTTCTTTCCGCACCATCCACGTACGCCATATATGACTTTGATCGATAGTCATCCTCTGCACAAGACGCGGCTAAATATGGCAGACGCAGACGGGAGTAGGAAAGGTATCAAGTGACCTCATTTATGAATGCTCCATCTACTGGATCTTACTTAGGCGACATACGATAAATATCCAATAGGTTAAAAGGGTTTTGAACAAAAGCTTGTCATTATCTCCATTCTATTTATTTATTGAACATATACGTCTGACTTTTGTGCTTGACATCAAATGCCGCTTATAAGTCATCATCAATATACAAGGACAAGATAGCACAAGGAAATTTACAACATTAGGGAATTACATCCGGGAGCTCCACTAGGAGTGTGCGATGGAGCCAGCGGGAGTTGAACCTACCTACACTTTCAGGTGATTAGCCACGCGGTGCTTTAACCACTCAACCACGGTGGGCCCTCTTCATTCTATTTGTTGATGAGTATCGTCAAGTTCAAGAATGTGGGTTGCTAGTTAGGACAGAAAATAACTTCTACTTCGTGTAGGGTAATCAGATTTTATTTCATTGCAACTCGGGACTCGGATAGATTTTAATCGTTTCAAGTTTGGGTTGACCCATTTTTTCAAATAAAAAATTATTCTAAGTATCTTTCAGATGAAAACTATATGATGTGATATGAATATTAAATAAGTAGACTAGCTGGCTTCGCCCAACAGCGGGCTCCTAATTACATCGGAACGTCTAATTTATACGAACCTTGAATAAAACGAATGTCGAATTAATATGAAAATTTTACAATATACGAACCTCGTGTTCGAATTTCCGCTGCATACGGCATCGTATAGTGGCTGTGCTGCGCACGCGCCGGTGAAATTATATGAATTTTATCCAAAAAACGAACCTCCGACATGTGTCCCTGCTGCTCCAGCCATCGTATAGGACTGCTGCAAAACCCATTAGTACCTCCTTCCACTGCTAGAGGACGCAATATGTTTCATATGAATCTCTGATATGCGTCCCTGTACCGTACGGGCGATTCAAGCAATCGAATACGGCCTCTGGTGGAGAAAAGATAATAACTTATCGCTTTTGGAAAATCCCGTGCAAACACATTACGTTACATGTATTTTTAATTTGTTCAAGATTACTTTTTTGCACAATTTCGGCTTTCATGTGACATTAGCGTTGTGTGTTATATGAGAAGTTAAACATTATCGAATTATTTGAAAACTTAAACTTTCAAATGCGTTTACAATGAATAATGATTTCAATGACACTTTAGCATTAGTTAAAGGGACAATTCTCCTATACCGACAGCTGCGATTAGCGCACACTATAAGCCTTTTTAAGTTCCAATAGCAGGTGTGCTGCAAAATTTTCTAATTCCACCTTCTACCGCCAGGGGGCGCACTGTTCTAAACAAACCACCTTCCGAACGAAACTCAAACTTGTGCCCACGCTGTCTCCTGCATCGTTTAGCAGGCGTGCTGCTAAATCCTTTAGTTCCACTTTTTACTGCTAGAGGGCGCAATATGTTTTATATGAACATCCAATACAGGTCCCCGTACCTGTGGCACAATACAACACGAGTGCTGGTACATGCTTTGCAATATCTGTTAGTTTCACTTTCCACCGCCAGAGAACACACTCTGTTCTAAACTAAATCGTCCATATACAAACGAAACTAGGTTATTCAACCTATCCGTAGATACTTGTATATTAGTCGAGGAGGCGAGGACTCGAATAAGAATTTAAGAAATTTTCTGAAATTATTATTCAGAAATAATGGTAATCATTACACATAAATTAAGACTGTGAGAGGTTATAAACGAAATACTAATGTAATTTGGAATTAGTTTCGATGATATATGAGTAATAGAAGTTTAGTTATTAAGATATGGCTCAGTTAAGCAGAAATCCACATAGGTAGGAGATGGAAGTGCTCTTCAACAAATATCTAATTAAGACTACTTAAGTACTTTGTCAAAAATTGGGACTGGCAGATGAGCCAGGAATGTAATTTAAAGATTTTACTGAAATTACTATTCTAAAATAGTGGTAACTACTACTAATAAATTAACTTTAAGACAGCATGAGATGATAATTAAGATATTAATGGATATTGGAATTAGTCTCGAAGAGGTATGAATAACAGAAGTTGAGTTATTAAGATAGGGCTCGGTTAAGCAGAAATCAACAAAGGGGAGAGAGGAGATGAAAGTGCTCTGTGACAAATGATTAATTAAGTCTACTGCACTAGTCTATCGAAAATCGAGGATGACAGATTTGGTAGGAATATAATTTAATGATTTTGATGAAATTACAATTTGAATGAATTTTAATAAGTAAACTAATTGGTTTCGCCTGCTAACGGATCACTCCTTTAAAACGAATCTTTAATTTATACGTAAATCTCGAACCGGGTTCCCACAGCCTGCAGCAACGTATAGACCCCTTGCATTGACGTCACGTTGCTGTTAGCAACGACTGATACTATAGCTTCTGGAGCACAGAACTCCCCGTTTGCCGTTAAAAGCACGTGTTATCTTTCTCTTTGATTTAGATCTTCCTTATTTTAATTATTATAGTGCAAATAAGTCTAAAAAATCAAATGGAGAGCACCAAATTCACCTTATATTTGGGCGCCATAGGAAGCGATTTCAGACATATGACGTCATGTGCAACCCGTCTATAGCATTCACCGGGGTCCTTGAACTCATATTAAATTTCAAACCGAACAAACCTCGAACCAGATCCCCGCTGCCTACGGCACCGTAATCTTCGATTCCACTTCTCAGGGATTTCCAACAATATATCAGGAGGGGTGCCGGCAAAAGTTTGGGGAAGGGTCACGGGAAGTGCAGAGTATGAATAAGTGGTCACGTGGCTTTCTAACACTATATTGCATGATGAGTGTTGGCAAAATTTAGAAAAGTGCCCCTCCAGCCCACAAAGTAGGGGAGGTGCATATTATGAATGAGTGGTCACAGGCCTTTCTAATGATATATCACATGAGGGGTGTCGACAAAATTTAGAAAAGTTCTTCCCCAGGGTGAAAAGTGAGGGGAGGGACACCGGAGGTGCATAACATGAATAAGTGGCCACAGGACTGTCCAACGATGCCTCACATGAGGGGCGTCGGCAAGTTAGAAAAGTGCCCCATAGTGGGGGCCCTACCATCATCACCCTCGAAATACCTCCTTTTTGAAATTCTTACATATCATAAATAACATTTATGGGAAAGCTCTGTAAAATAATCCAATCTAAAATGATGAAAACGCTGAGATTTCAAAAAATTTAGAAAAGTGCCCCCGGGGGGGGGGGACAAATTGGGAGGAGGGGGGGCAGAAAGGTTCATAATATGGAGGCGTGATCGGAGGGCTTTCTGATCATATATCACGATAGGTTCGGAAAAAGTTTGAAAATCCCCCCATGGTATCCACTGGCCATGGGTCCACTCTCGTGCACCCTGAATACCACTCGGAATTCCCACAACCACCCCTCTGAAATTTTTACATTTAATAATTATTTAACTGAGGGATCTGTCAAAAAACCGCTTTTGAAACTATATTTATTGTATAAAACACTATTTTTTAAAAATTTCTTTGCATGCCCTTCCCCCTCCTCCGAAATCCAACTCCTCTGACTTATTTAAAATTTGTAGGTGTTTTTTTTTATAAAATATCTGAAATTTTAAAATCGATCGGTTAGTTAGTAATTTTTCTGATTTTTATAAATTCGCGATTGGACTTTGAAAAGTGAAACCAAAATTTGCATTCTTTTTGTGCGCTAGTTTCCCGTTTTTGTTTTTAGATTGTTTCCCAAAGTTTTCTAATGAGATGGTAAGTTATTAATTTCTATGGTACCATCTATCATACCATCCACAGTACCATCTGGTATTTCTATGGTCACAGGATTACCTTGAGACATGAAAGTCCGGGTTCCCCCGATATTTCCTTTTTATACACTGCTCTCGCATGTCTGTGTGAAAAGAGTAGTTTCGGCCGACCCCACCCCCACAGGCACCTACCAACATCAATAGTATAGAAATTTGTTCATTTTGCTACTTAAGAGATAAAATTGATATTCAAGATATTATTGTAGACTACTTTTATGCAATTATATTAGCATATGGTTTAATTTTGTTTAATTTCAGTTTCAGTTTGAAGAGTGTGATGATCAGGTCGGGTTGTCTTAAAGTAGAATTTTCGGGTTCAGGTCCATTATAACACAAACTGCTGGACACACTAAATATAAGCATGTGCTATGTTTTTATTCATAAAGTCAATCAATCTACTGGCAGCAACGTAGATAAAACTGACTTGCAAAAAAAAAAAAAAAAAAAAAAACTGTTTTCAAAACACTCTTGGTAAAATATGCCAACTGGCATGCAATAAATAAATAAAAATATCGGAAATATTAAGCTATACTAATAAAGCACTAAGTTTGCCTGTGTGCGATGGCTAGGAAAATCTATTGCAAGTAGAGGTTTGAAAATGTGCATGACATAGTCCAAGACTTGTGCGAATGCACACACCTGAGACTCAAATATTTAAATAATTAGCTGAGATATTAATGACAAATAACAAGTAAAAATTAAATTAAAAAAAATATAAAAACCCGACTGCGTAAAAAGCAAACTAATTAATTATTTCTCATCAATGTGAAACTATTTTTTATATTACTTACCTATTTTTTTTATTTACTTGTATTGATGACTTTTAAGTTGTGTTTAATTGTTAGTTCCTATCTATAAACACTGTTTTGATGAGGCCTATAGATGTCTATGAAGGTTAGAGTTGCAGTAAAGCTAGAGATCCTACCTACACAACTTCCAGGTCGTGTAATATTTAAACGGAGCTTCTGACTGTAAAATAGTCAATGAAACATAGTCTTAATTTTGAAAGACCTATCCAAAGATATGCCACTCAATATGGTACGTAAAAATTTTTTCATCTCAACCGCCATTTCGTATTTTACGGCCACCTTTTTGAATTTATAAAAACAAAACCTAGCCTATAACCATCGGACGGTTAAGACGAATCGACAGAGACCTCATTCATTAAAATCCATCCAGCCGTTGGGATGTTTCGAGGGTATAAAGAAATCCACATACCCAGATACGCGTGAAACACATAATCCTTCCTCGCAGTCGGGTAAAAATGAACAATCATCAAAAAGATGAAATTTTTCTCAAAATGGCATGTAACATCCACACTGGAATATCACTAGCAGAGAAGATCCAAAGCCTCATCAGCTAAACAGTTTAAAATACTGAATATAAAATATCCACCAAAGTATAATACTTTTAACTTTCTAATGGAAAAATTTGTTAAAAAAAATATGAATGTTAACTCTGAGAAAAAATTTCTTTTAAAACTTGTTTTTTCCCCATCTTTCCAAGCTTGGATCGGCTCGACTTTTCAGAATGCAAGAAAATAAAAAAATACCCACTTAATCTTGGTTTAAGGAAAAGTTTTCTAAGGTTCAAGAAAAGAGTTTTCTATGAAGTTTCAATGTTTGGTTATGTAATGTTCTGCAATGCTGAAAAATCTGCATTGGCCTTGGAAATCAAAGTATGAAAATAAAAAAAATTCCAAACTACATAGTTATATGTTAGATTTTCATTTGAACAGTGCAATCCGTTTAAAAAATACAAATATTAACCCTTTTCAACCAAATTCCTTTCTGAAAGTTCCTTCGGGTGAATTTAAAATTTTTTAGCACACTTTGAAATTCTGCATCCACTATTTTTTTTATCAAAATATGGAAAAGCAGATAACTCTTACTTAAGGATAGTACATTTTACTTTAAAAAGACATATTAGGTTTTTTGAAATATTAATATTAACCCTTCCAGAGAAATTAGCCTCTGAGAATTACTTGCAACTTCATCTACTATTACATTATTGGAAATCCTGTATCCGATTAGGAAATCAAAATACGGTAAAACAAAACATATCGACTTTAACCCTTTAAGACCGCAAGATTTTTGGTAGAAATGAAAAGTTTTGGTGGTTTCCCCTAATTTAATAGGATCATATTTGATTAAAATATACATCCAATGTCAGGTTATGTCAAGGGAGTATCCACACAATTTTGTGGGTGCAGGCTCGACTTTAAATCGAACAAAAAGGAGGAAAATGTTTTTTCTTTTTCTTTAGGATCACCTACACTATTGTGTAGGTCAGGTCTTAAAGGGTTATGACGTTATGAGCATAAAATAGCTTGTTTTAAAAAATAATACAGTGAAATCTCATTACAACAAATCTCTGGGGAGCACTGATTAAATTTACTATACTGAAAAATCCGTTAAATTGAATATTTTTATAATGAAATAGGATTTTTTTTTCAGCAATTCAAATATTTGTTAAACTGAAAAATTCGTATAAGTGACATTCACTGTAATGTATTTCTACTGTATTAGTTAACATTCTTTTTTCAAGGCTAAAAGAAACTAAATCTCGATATTTTAACACAATTTCTTTACACAGTCATCTGATACATCCATTATATAACATATGAAAACCAAATTTAGAGAATTAGAAGCATTTAAAAAAAATAAAATCTGGTTAATATTTGCTACATCATGAATATTACACCAGTGGCTTTTACAACTAAATATCAATATTTTTGCATATATATATATATATATATATACAGGCCTTGCAAATATTATAGTTATAACTCATACAAATTTCAAAGAGTTTCGACAATAAAAACTATTTAAAAAAATAAATAATGGATTCAATGACGGTCAATGTGAAATAAAAAGCCTCCTAATTTTTTTTGGGGGGGGGGGGGGGGGGAAACCAGGAGAGATTTAGTTTTTTTTTTCAATGTCTTAAAAATATCACTATTTTATTTGCTATTGTGCAGGCGATCATTTCTGCATGTGCATTTTTTTTTTATTTTTTGCTGTAGCATTTAAAAAAGGGTCAGACATTACGTGACAGTTTTCTTTCTCTACCTCACCGTTTTTTTTCTTTACTTTGCCTTATTAAAAATACAATATTTTAAACAGGTGATTCAATGATTTTTTAAAAACCTATTTAGTTTATTTAAGGAGAGGCAAATAAGAACATAACAATCAAGGTAGTGGGGCTCCCAACATTATGTTTGTTTGGAAAGATTTTCATGTTCAATTCATACAACACTGACTTTAGGTATATTTAAGGTTAGTATTACATGCCTGGATTGTTCCAGTCTTTCGTTCAAAAATATAAATAGACCGGAATGCAAAAATCCTTACTTATCCAATAGTATGCTGCCGGCAGCAGGGATTCCCCTACTTCAATACATTTGGATAGATACGGTACATACTCTGGTACATTTGGATAGATTTTCATTTAAATATATAAAATCCTTCTACACCTCGAAACAAGCTTTTTTTTCAATTTTCTTTAATTGAATTTTTTAATGCAATTTTCACAGTTTTTTCATATTGATTGTTCAAAATTAATAAAAAGAATTCAGTTTCAATAATTTAGTGCAATATAGTGAGGTCTGTGTGATGCGGGTAGAAAGCAGTCGCTGAAATATAGGGGGCCAAATTTATACTATTAACCTCGATTTTCCTACCTGTTTTACTGTAAAATATACAGGGTGTATCTGAAATGCTTCGAAAAACTTAGGGCGATGATATTACTCATCAAGATGAACAAAAAATGCAATGGAACATCGGGTCGCAACTGATGTTTAAAGGGTGATAATCACAAAACTAATAAAAATATTGAAATCTCGCATGCTGCTTTTCTGCAGAACTGGCTAGTAGCACGAAGCTGGTTTTCCTTTCACTTTGTGCATATCCAGTCAGAAAGAGATAACAAAAACTTGGAAGAAATCCAAACAAATCTTTGAGCAGGAATCCCATATGCAAATTTGAGTGTGTCCGCAAGTCGTTCCTCCGTAGATGTACCTACTCTGTGTAATAAAGTCAGCAGTCAACACTTTGAACAATTATTGTAAAATATGTGTTTTCTCTGGGCATCACGAGCTGTGTTGTGCCTTTTCTGTGCAATAAATAATTTTCTGGAGTGTTTCTTTCTTGTCCAGTTTGTCCATTTCCAGATGCTTTTTCTCGATTTTCGCCCTTTAAACATCATTTGCGACACCATGTTCCATTGCAGTTTTTGTTCATCTTCATAAGTACTATCATCCCTCTAAGTTTCTTGAAGCATTTCAGATACACCCTATATATATATATATATATATATATATATAACCATTAATTAAACATTACTGACCACCAATATATATATATATATATATATATATATATATATATATATATATATATATGTGTACATATATATTTATCAGGAATTTTTTACCCATGAAAGTACATACATTTATCGTTTCAAAGTTATTGAACTGTACCTTAATCCACACACCAAAACAAATTTCTGACTAAGAACTTCTTTTCTAAAACTTGTTTTAGGTCTTTATCTCTTTTGTTACCTTCTCTTTCCTGAGTCTGTAATTTTATTTTTGTACTAAAGATAAAAACATAACTTTTAAAATAGTATGAGGTTTCTATCTTGGAATCCAAAAGGGTTGCATTTACACTGTTGTACTGCACTGTTAGACACATTTTTTTCTACACTCAGTTCTCAAATCCTCTTTGCCAAAATATAAGTGCTCTTACATTATTTAGTTGTTCTGAATTTCTTAACTAAAATTAAACTTTTAAAGTTCTAAAATAAATGTGAAATATGTATTCAGTACAACATATTTCTATTTCTGCCTTTTTTCAATTTTGTAACACCTGTCATAAAGAGAAGGTGGTGGCGGTAGTGCAAATTGAAACCTTGGCCCAGAAGCAATTTTTCCTTCACAGGGTGCTGAATATAGCAAACTTTTTCTCTGTAATTTTTTAGCTTTTCAAAAAATGTTTATAAAATTTTTGGCATGTAATAGATATTTTTTTTATATTCACAAAAAAATCTTGTTTCAATCTTTTAGCCTAATATAATGAAGTTTGCTCTCAGCAATTTTTTGGCATTTGTTTCCTGAACGAGAACTCCCTGTTAAAGTTTGCTATTGCTGCGGTTAAATTGGAGATGGAAGAATGTAAATTGATTTCTATAGGAACGTGAACGATTGCATCAAAATAAAATATCGCAATAAGTAAGGGTACATTTCATTTGAGAATAGAGCAAATGTCGCCCAGATGTGTATACATTTTATAAGGGAATGCATTGTCTTTGATTTCTTTTTAAATTTGTGAAAAATCAGGATATTAACATATTTGAATTTTTTAAAACTATTTTCCAAATGATTCCCCCATTCAACAATGTAAAATTTAACTTTGGATGGCAAAACATGACTGTAATTTTTTGTGCAATTTAGCTATAGAAACATATGTAAATGTTCCCCTTGAAATGAGAACAGAGAAAATTTACGCATGAAGCATAGATTATGAAACACTTTCATTGTTTAGTAAGGTAAAGAAAATACTCAAATAAACAAATTAGGAAACACACAGCAGATTATTTGAAAACTAGATTTCAGCAAGCACCATCCACAGTGAAAAGGGTATTCAAATTCTTTTGTACAGCCCTGTATATGATCTATAGATTTCTATATATAATACATAGGAAGGGAAAATTTAGTTTAGTTAAGAAATGCATACTAACCCTGTTAAAAATTCACTTTTGCCAATGGGCGGAAATGTACTTAAATTCATTTCTAAAGTCCTATATATTATCTTACAGATGTTTATACCACAAGACAAACTAAAATTAATTTTAGGCAAAAAATGCTTAAAACTACTAGCATCACACTTCCAGAAATTACTATCTACAGACAGCAATGTATCCTGTTCTTTAGGTAGCCTTGTATATAAATTTATTTATACTCTTCAAATATAGTTCAGCTTGAAAATGAAAAACTCCGTAAAAAACACTTTTAAACAATTTATACCCATACTATTTATTGCTTACGAATTCTTTTATGTAGCCTTGTATATGATTTATAAAATTTATGCACACAACATAATACAGTAGACTCCCTCAAATCCGCACAGCTTGGGACCAGAGGTTGTGCGGATTTTAGAATTTTGTGGATTTCTGGTCATTGATTTGTTTACATTTTTCAAACATTAATTTGATTGGTAGTTAAGCAAGGGAAATTATAATGAATGCTTACAATAAAGTGAAACATTAAAATAAGTCAAATATTAAAATTATTTATTAGTTTAAACGTAAGTAATTATTAAAATAATTAGAAAAATATTAAATTACTACCGACGAAATCGACTCAATTCGATTTCTAAAGTCCTATGCTGCCATCTATTGGTAAAGCGATCGTAAGATCGATATGTCATCATATGATATCAGGGATGAGAATTGTAAAAAAGCAAAAAGACTGAAACCACGCGTAAACAAAAAATTGTACCACATTTTATCCGTGAAAGATACTTTAAGAAATAAAACCAGGGTCTGATTTCCGGGCAAATGGAGACAAGCGCACAAACCTGTATACTACATTACAGGAGTGAAAGTAGCCAAATTACACACAGCTCTTAAAACATTGAGTGTAGGTCATTTGAAATGCTCGGCTTATCAGAATCATGGCCGCTCCTGAAAATGAAATAATTTAATTAAGAATAAAGTTTTTGTGTGTCATAATTTTAATAATTTTTTTAGCAAAAAATATGAAAAACTTAGTGAAAATCACAATGGTTAGTTATTTTTGGTCACACGGGCTAATTGGACCAGGACCTACAGCCAGCTTATTGTGAATTCTGAATCAGGAGCTATTCTGAGTAAAAAAAAAAAAAAAAAAAAAAAAAAAAAATAATTCACAACAAATTTTCTGAAAGGTTACAAAACAGGGGGGAAGGGGAGGATACACTAAAAGCACTAAATACATGTATTTTTCGCGCCATTTTGACGAAATTTGCCGCTTTTTCGCGATCTTTTGATGAAATTTGCAGCTTTTTCGCGATCTTTTGTCGAAATGTGCCGCTTTTTCGCGATCTATTGACGAAATCTACCGTTTTTTCGCGATCTTCTGATGATATTTGTAGTTTTTTTCGCTATCTTTTGACAAATTTCGCTGCTTTTTCGCGATCTTTTGACAAAATTTTGCTTTTTCGCGATCTTTTGACAAAATTTTCTGCCTTTTTCGCGATTTTTTGACGAAATTTTCTGCTTTTCGCGATCTTTTGACGAAATTTGCCGCTTTTTCGCGATCTTTTGACGAAATTTGACATTTTATCGCGAACTTTGGAAGAAATTTGCCGTTTATTTGCGATCTTCTGACGATATTTGTAGTTTTTTGCGATCTTTTGGTGACATTTACCGCTTTTTCGCGATCTTTTGACAAAATTTGCCGCTTTTTCGCGATCTTTTGACAAAATTTGCCACTTTTCCGCGATCTTTTGACGAAATTTGCCGTTTTTTCATCACCTTTGAATGTTCTTTCGAAATCGGAAGAAAAACGGAATCGATAGGAAAGTGAAAATTTCGGAAAATAACAAAATTTTGCAGGAGAAAAAATACGGAATCCTCGGAAAAAAAGGCGGAATTTCGAGAAAAAAAAAAAAGCGGAAATTCCTTGAAATAACAAAAAAGCGGAAATCCGCCAAAAGACGGAAAATTCTCATCCCTGTGATATGCTAATTTATATCAAAATCAAAAGTAATTTAAATTTATTTAGTAATAAATCAACTGTAATAACCAAAAGAGAATGATTAACAAAAAACTTAGTAAAAAAAAACATTGTGGTAGTCGCTGATTTCGACGCCATCTTGAATTTTGTTCCTGCAACTTAACTGTAAATTTCATTGTTTCCATCCTAAAAAAAATACGCGAATTTTAGGCGTTCGCGGATTTTAGGGAGTCTACTGTATACAAAAACTCAGTTAAAATTATCAACGCATACTATAACTAAAAATGCTTTTACATCAATAATCGATAATATACAGTACTCTGCCAACAATATCTGCTGTGCTTTCCTGTAAATTAATATTAAATACTATGCACATCATATTCTACAGCAAACATCTTGTAGTGAACCTCAGTAATATGCATCAAATTCATTGTGTTTGAAATACATAAAATAATTAAAATACACTGCAAAAAGTTTTCTTTGTAGGCCATTATGTAATCGAATTCTTTAGTGCAATACTTTAAATTAATGATAAATGCTTTGCACTTCATATTTTACAGAAAACATGTTTTAACACACCTTAGAAATGAATATTAGTTTATTTAATTTTGTAATAAAGTAACATTAAAATGTATTGCAAATTTTTTTTTCTTTATAGATCATAATGTAATGGAATTCTTTTGAAAGTCCATGTAAATGAACTATAAATGTACACACTTCATTTGAAATACGCCATAGTAATTATCATTAACATATACAAATTACATGGCACTCCGCATATATGAAAATTAACGCACAGAAAGATGGCAGAGAAAATAGAAGTTATAAATATTTTTCAACTGTTTTCAGACTCCCCTCCCCCTCATGCTTAGTGAAGTTTCATAAAAGTAACTTTTTAGCTCACCTGGGGAGAAAAAATGAGTAAACCTTCATTTAGATGAAAAGTATTTTGATCTTTAAACTTCCTTTTATGCACATACACAAAAAAAGAAGAAAAGAAAAACACTAATGACGAACATATAAAATGGTGGCTTTGTTTTTTCATATTTCGCTACCAATGCTCTTGAAGGAAATATGAATTAAATAAAAGAAAGTTTTCTGCCTTCCGTGTATGAAACTTGATATATTCATTAGTATACAGCACTACCACATGCGTTTTGTGATGCATACACATTTTTCAAAGTAAGGAAGAGTGGGGAGGAATGGGACACTTTTGACAAAAATAAGAACATTAACTTAGTTTGACACAAAAACAAAAATTTCAATTTATAGAATAGAAAATGAATATATTTCTAATGTTTTTGAACAATATGGAAACATAATTTGCAGAAACAATTTCATAACTAAAGAAATTGTTAGATTCAAATGTGTGTCATACCTCCTCACCAACAGGGAGATATGGGACAGCTATAAAACAAGGTATGATAAGCACAAGTAGTCTAGTGTTGGCTATATATACAGTCTAACAAAGATTGTAAGTTGATAATGTCTGTGCCACAATATCAAATTCTAGTATCTTCATTGAGGATTCCAGAATTCAGGATTGTCAGTCACAGATGACGTTAAAAAAATCATCAGTTAAATTTATTTACATTTTGAAGTAAATGAATATAATATCAATGTTATAATTAACATTGATATTTCTTAATTATATAGGAAAAAATTTATGAAAATAATAGTAACCAACTATTTTTGAGTTGCGTAATTTTGTCATAAAAATTTTAAACTGTACGTTACATTTTACTGGCTGGTGAAATAAATCCTTGGCTGATAAGATTTTCTAGAAATTCCCCAACCCTGCCCACTACACAATCAATAAGTATAAGTCACCGATGACTGACACAGCCTAAATGGAAAGTTCAGTGTCAGTCATCAGTGACTGACATGGCACTCAACATGTTAATATATTACCCTCTAAAAATATATACATTTTAGCAATTAACATTCATCTTATTAAAAAGAAGGAATTGGACTTGTCCCATATTTTACTTTGCTGGAATGTCCCACTCCTCCCCACTACCTTCTTGTATAAACAAAAATGCTGCTTTTAGCTTTTAGGCTTAGTTTAAATTATGGATAATATACAGTTTAATGTTCCATAAATAGGGAAACTATTACAACTTTACATAAACAAGTCATTAATATATAGAAAGCATACAAACTATAGGTATGAAGCAAATTTACTTTTGATTTTGATTCTTTAAATAATCTTTTTCTGTATTACAAATGCAAGCTTATGCAGATCAGTAACTTTTTTCAAATGAAGATTGGGCTACCATTGCTTCATCTAGTGTGTGATTGATGATATGTTTAGAATGATACATAAAGAAAAAACCTACTGTCCCATTCCACTCCACTCTCCTCCCCTACTATCTTTTCCATAATAATTAGTAGCTTGTGTTAAGTGTAGGAATTAGAATTAAATGGATATAACTAATTTTTTTTTTCACCTTATTATAATACACATACATAGGTTTAAATTTATGCAATTATATAATGATAAGATATAATCATTTTAGATACTCATGAAGGTATATATTTGAATTTCCTACAGTCACATACTTATATGATTGAACAAAACTGCTGATTGTAGATTCGGTGAAAAGATTTTGAAGTAATAAAATAAATATTCGGTACAGATGTCATATTCGCCCCATATTGGCGCGATTTGTTTCGGTTGCCAATTTGGCGAAAACATCAACAGCATAAACAACATAATCCGGGTTATATAATCAAGCAAAATAACGACATTTTGGGGCAAGTTAAGTACCCTTTTCCTATATGATTTGGCGTCAGAAAAAAATCGCGCCAATATGGGGCGAATATGACATCTGTTCCAAATATTCTTAAACTGGTGGTGGGCAATTCCATTGTAACAGACTAACAGCCATAGAGGGAAAAATGCCTGTACCTTATTTAAATAATAATAATTCTGTAATTCAAAGATAGCTACAAGTAGCATTTGACAATTAATTAAGATAAATTAATATAGTTATTATGAATAAATTACTTAATGTAAATGATAATTATTAAAAAAAATGGTATATTGTAACAGACAAACAGGAATTACCATGCTTTTAGGATAGCTCAATGTTTATCTGTTTCTGTATTATAAAACAACATACAATTTATTATAACAAAAATGTATTTTCATTCAGAGGGAGTTCATAAATGAACATCTTTCACAAAATTTGAGTGTTGCCACAATATATTTATGAAAAATATGTCATCTTACCTGTAACAGACCAACATTGAACATCTAACAGACAAACAAATAAATACATAAAAAGAAGCTAGGCTGATTATGAAGGATTTTATTGATTTTGACTATTCAAAATTTTATAAAATGCATTGTAAATAAAAAAATATATATATATAGGTTTAATGCTATCAGAAAAAAATATATATATTACCTATTTGATGTAAAAAATGAAATACTGAAAATGGTAACATTGGTTCGGAATTGCCCTGGTACTGTTGATCATATAAATTTCTAACAGTGATGATATATTTTTTAATCATTCATTAAATAAACAGTTTTTAAGTGAATTATTTATATTTTCAGTAGATCCTGATTTTTATTAGCATTAACAACATATAGATAGCAATTTTCTCTTTCATAAAGATCTGATTACTCTGATAAAGTTTTAAAATGTAAACAAATCAGACTTGAAATGCACGAAATAAACAAAGCTTTTAGCCTTAAATTGTATGGATTTTTCAATGCACTGTGTGTATATATATAAACAAAGTTTATCAACACGAAACTTTTAATTAAAAAAATGAGAAAGCAAACATCTACAACACTTGCTTCTTTAGATCACAATGGACATGATATAAAAAAGGAAATAAATATTGTGTACTGCTATATTATTTACATGAATTATAGGAGATGATTATCTTATTTCGGCTTTGTTTTTATTTATTGTTACTTTAAATTATAATCTTTTAAAACAGAACATCTTGCAACTTATGAAAGTTTCACGAGCTTTATTAATTACCAGTATGCTCTTTTAAAGCAAAATGTGACTTCATTATTATTTTACAGTCTTTTCCTAATAATAGATATAAGAAATATTAAATCCTCTTTAGAGATATATTGTAACAAACTGATCCACTGTTGTTACATCACATGAATAAAATTGAATTGAAAATAATTATCTGAAAAAATTGCATAGAATGCAGGTTGAATACACTTTGCATTGGCTGTAATACGTCTCAAAGCATCCATGGAAGAAAATTATGATAAATTAACTTTAAAAAATCCTTAAAACATATAAACACAATGCTCCTCGTAATAAATGAACGAAGGAATATTTTTATTTACTTATTCATATAATGCAACCCTGTGCTGCAAAACATCAAACATGGCTACTAGGATTCATTTATCTCACGTTGGCGAAGCTTTGGCTTCGATTTGCCGTTCTTTTACTCTGATTGGTTGTTCGAGAGCCCGAGCTTCCCGACATCTACTTTCTAGTCATTTTAGGGTTCCCCCCGATACGACTTTACGAGCGTGAACCAAAGCGCTATAAGTAAGCGTCCTATCTTAAATGGGACAGGTAACCGCAAGATTAAAGGCGAGGTCACGTCAATCAAGGTCATACGCCACCTAGCGGACGGAGTGAGCTACAAGAGGATTATTAACTTCTTTCCCCTTTGTGGATGATCTATAAGTTCGATATCTGTGAAATAACTATGCGCACGCGCAGCCGTGATTTTATTCGTTTGTCGTCTGCAGTACTTAATTGTTAGAAGTTAGATATAATTCGATTTATTTATTCGCCATTATTTAATTTATTAATTGAAGTTATTTAAACAAAACCAGTTCTTTTAAGAACTTATATTATTTGGGAAAATGCCACGTTGGCGTTCTAATTATTGCAGTTTTCAAAACTGCAAAAATAACTCTCTATCTGAGAGAACTTATTTTTTTCGCTTCCCAAAAGAGAAAAGCAGGTTAGTTTTGTGTTTTATTACAATTTATAAAAAAGTTAAAATATTATTTAATATATATTATTAAATGTCAGTGATTTTAATACGTTCTATTTTAATTATGTTTTTGTAATGCAATGAACAAGGGCATATAAAAATTAGTTAATGTATGCTAAGATAGAATTTTACAGCAGCGTTTTTAATTCAATTCCTGATAAGATAAAGTTATAAAAATTACATAAACATGTGTATATCCAATGCGAATTAAATGTTTTATTACGCTTAGAGTTTAAGTATAAATTATATAATTAATTTTAAGGCATATTTTTTATTTACCGGGCGCAGGCGATAAATTGCCAAATATTCTCTTGATCGAATTGTATTTATAATATTTAAAATAGAAGCATTTCATTCATTCCATTTAAAACTCATTTAATTTTACATTAGGATCCACTTTAATTTAAAATGCAAGCAGTAATTCTTGTACTATTAAACCAGAAATAATTGATTATTTATAGTTTTAAATTTTGAGAATTTTAGACAACAGCTTTAAAAAAATTCCTAAAACCGACAAATTACTTTTTTTAAAAAAATTTAGAAATATGTCGGTCATTGTGTCATATCCGGGAAAAATAGTTTTCATGGGATACCTGCACTTCGCACAGGTGAATAACATTGCAGAAAGCATACAAAGTATAGAAGAAACTTCAAAAATTGGAATAAAATATAAAATATTTACATATAGTACGTGATATGCTCAATTAAACATTTATTATCTTACACCGGTTCGTCGCAGGTGTAAAATGGATAACTTTCGGTAATCGGGCCGATAGCCATGATTGGCGTCAAATGAGAAAACAGTATACAATTGTAACTGTATAAAAGTTAAATAATGGTTAGAAAATGAAAGTAACTTTTATCGAAATAACCCAATTGCGGAACATTCTCCAAATTTGAAAAAGGCTTATGAAACACACAACAATTGCCAATAACTGAAAACTATAGACTAATAATAAGCTCGACATAGCCGTTGTTGGTCGGTAGCCAAAAATTTCAAATTTCCCTTTTAATTTTTTCCGGTTTCAATTTTTGAATTTTTTTTTCCGCAAAAGAGTCGGAATAAGTAGTAGAAAAAAGGGCTGCGGACGGAGATGGGTCAATTGAACGTATTAAAATCACTGACATTTAATAATATATATTAAATAATATTTTAACTTTTTTATAAAAAATTTTAGGGCTGAAAATCACATTTAAGATGCTTAAAGATTTAAATATTTCTCTTTTGCAATTTCCTAACCAGCTGGTATATTTTAGAAATCGTAGTTTGTTACATAACTTACTCAATTGTTGTACTTGTATATACAGTTGTAACAGTGGTGTAGTCCTGGAAAAAAAAGTGGGGGGATGCTCATAATTTCGAACATTAGGGTCTTACATCACCCATAGGGCAAACTTTCTGGCTCTTCACATTTTCAACTGCATTAAAAAATAAATGAAAAATTAAATTTAAAAATTTAAATTTAATTAAATTTAATTTAATTAAAGGTTCTTTTTTTTTGTTGTTGGCTTACTGTAGAATTAAAAAAATTGAAACCTTTTTCATGTCTGAACAAAAGAAATGACACTTTCAGAATTTAGTGTCACCCCCGATAAAAAAAAATATATATATATGTATATAAATATAGATAGTAAAAAACATATTTCAGTTTTAAGACTTAAAATACACGCTTTTATTTTATATAAAATGACGTAATCCGCATAAGCTAGAGAATTCTTCATTTACTATCCAGTCTTAAATAACATCTACAGGATAAATTAACATACAAGATGGGACACTTCCATAGAGCGTAATGGTAATGCGATTGCGATCGTAGCGCCTTTAGTGACAATGGGGAAGAAACTCCCCATCCCTGTAGTATTTTATTATTGAGTATCTACCTCATTGGGATCTTTCTTTTTTTAATGTTGCATGTTTACGTTTACAATTGAATCTTACACCGATACATGAATATAGAATAGATATTCTATTTTATATATCTAATATCTGTTCTATGTTCATGTACTGGTATACGCATTTTTTTTATTTTATTTAACATGATGCGTGAACAATTTAAGTGCAACGAAAACAAAGTAAACATTTAATCCTGAATGCTATATATCAAAAGCAATGGTGTAATATAAGACTATACGAAATATTGCACTCTACAAGTCCCAGAAAATTTCATAAATATTCCCATTTAATAGGAAAATTTTTATAGCCGATGTTTTATTAATTTATGAAGTTTAACGTATTAAACAATCGTTACAATCTTTTAAAATTCACGCATTTTCACTTTCTTACAGATAAAGTAAAAATATTGCTTTTAATGTAAATAACGTTCAACCAATTGAATAATATTTATAATATTAACGTATAAGAAATAATAATAAAATTACAGATTTTGAAAAATTTCTTTCGACAAATTTTTAGAATTATATAAATCTAAAAGTTAAAAATAAATAGAGGTACCGACATTACACTTAGTAAAATTTTATTCGATATGAATAAATTAACACAATGCCTGAATTTGATTTTTTTTACAATTTAATCTCATAAACTTACACATTTCCGTTCTTAACAGAATTTTCTAGGGTTTTTCTTTTATATCATTACTCTAATTATCGTTTCGTAAATTAAAAGTAACAACAATACAAGCACGATTAAAAAAAAAAAAAAAAAAAAAAAAAAAAAAAAAAAAGCAGCTAAATAAATAAAGCGTAAATACAATACCATCTGCCTCTTCTTCGTTTGGAAAGAATAGATATTCAAAACATAGGGCGGTTGCAATTGACGTCATGCTGGAGGTCACACACTACAAATAGGCAGTTCTGATTGGTGGAACTACCCTGACCTCCACTTGAAATACAATGGCTATCAGCTGATTGCAACTTCCCTATTTCTTCAACATATGTAAATTTCGGTCCGTAGTAACGCTAGTACTGTTGTCATTACAAATTTCGCCATAAATGTTCCATCTCGTATGTTAATCTATGAGCTATAGTAAAGTACGCATATGACGTCACTATTGCTGAATAATACACAAATCTCGAAAAAAGAGATGTCATTCAAGAAACTTGACAAAAAAAAATCAGCTATCTAATGATTCATATGCCTTCATCTGTTTGTAATATTAATATAGATACTTAAAATTAAATTTGGTTTATAATAGCTCGATGTTTTATCAGAAATCATTCATCTATAGTTTTTCAAAATAGTACGTATTTTAATTACATTTTTTACAAGTTGTTATGGGAAAATGGCAACAAAAAGATATAATTACTATTTTCCAACTATTTTTCCTTTACTTTCAACATAAATGGAGTATTTGAGCTGCCAAGATTAAACAAATGCGCTAAAAACTACAAAAGAATTAATATTTTAAAAATAAATTGAGATGCAGTTTACAAACAAATTGCGTTTAAAAGTACTTTTTTTTCCCAATACGACGGTATAAAAATTGAAAATATGCGATGCTTAGAAGTTAAAAAAATTGCAGTAGAGTATTTAACCGTACAATGATACATCTGCTTTGTTTTACGTCTGGCTTATACAACGGAAGTTATTTTTTTGAGACGACACTTTAATAGCTGGGAGAAAGAAAAAGCATACCGGGGACTAAAAAGTAATTTTCGAAAATTGCTGCACTTTTTAAATGTGTTTAAAATTTAAAATGTGTTCATATTTGAACCAGACCACGTTATATAAAGCACTTCCCTAATCGATTATTTTAACTATTATTGTCTGAATAGAACTGGTAAATTTTATGCATTTACAAACAGAAAATGTAACTTTGATAACGCGTCTTAAAACAGCCAGTTTGGAATTGTGGACGAAGAAAAATCGTAAGATATAAAAATTGATTATACCGATATGACCCTTCCCTACAAAAAGAAGCACATGACACACAGACTCCACCTCATCTACAAGGAAAGATGGATCCACCCGTGGTGCAAATCACAAATGCATAGACGCAACTTTAATAAACTATATTACTAAATAAAAGTTATACCATCTTTTTCGGTTTCAGTGTAATTAACAGTTTCAATAGTTTCATAAATGTGTTCTGATTAATTAAAATATTTATTTTTTTATTTTGTGCAATTTAATTCAGCATTTGTAATAGAAAAATGTAAGATCTGTTACTACATTCCCATTTAATAAAATAAATAAGTTTTGCGCCTCTTAGTACTAATAACATCTGTTACTTCAATCTTAGTTTTAAACATCGTACTATAGATAAGATTTTCTTTCAAATTTTTGAAAATGGTACATATTGTTTACATAAATAATTAATTTATTTTTTTGTACACATTTATTCAAAATGAAAAAGAAATTCATTAAACGTAATTTATGTTACAACGATTTTACATTTTTTATTCCAAATACAACTTTAACTAGAATAAAAATCATGCACCATGCATAGAATATGAAATATTTTCTAATACTATCAAAAATATTTTATTATAATTATTTTTTTCATACAAGGAACAGCGATGCGTTAATGGACATTTTAGAAAATACTTAACAAAGTTAAAAGCCTTATCTCAGTAATTACTGTCTAGACTGAAGTAGTCCCTAAAGACATTAAGGGATTACTTCAACCACGGGAACTGAATTCGCTTACTAATGTTAATCCTATGGGAGAAGTTTTTAAAAAGGTATATCGTTTGCATGTCAAAATTTTTAAATGATTTTTTTTCTTTTTTTTGCATTGGATAGCCAAGGTCGATTTTCATAATGCCCGTTTTTTTACTTTTTCGATTTTGTTCGCAGTCATTTTTTATGAGGATAGGTCGACTTTCGAAACCGGTTCCGAAAGTAAAATTATCTAAATTGGAAAAAAAAAAACACAAACAAAATCGAAAAAAAAAAAAAAAAAAAAGATTCGGCTTTTGTAGAGATTGGCCTCAGCTATTCAATGAAAAAAAAAAAATCTTTTACAAGTATTAAAAGTCAAACAAGAAAAAAAAAAATCTTCCATATGATTAACATTAGAAAGCGGGTGTGAAGAATTTGCGAGTGTTAACATGCAAAATCTTCAGTAATATAATCCCTGTATTTTATGCATACCACACAGTAAAACTAAAAGTCTAATTAAATAGAACAACGCTTTTCACTAAGAAAAAGGCTTTTACCGTTCATTGACGACAATATTTGTGTATCCATGTCTTTTGTGCAGTACTGTGTATGAATTTATTTATATTATATTCACACAGTAAGACTTAGTTGTGCTAAAAAACAAATAACACTCTTGAAAATGCATTTTCATCAAATCCCGCCCACACAATTTAAATATTTTGAATTGTTGCACTGCATATAATTTGTAGAATTCATTCCACAGAATTTAATAAAAATTAGTTGAGATTGAAAAAGCACATCTTACAATGTTGCTTATACACTGTTAAAGAAAATTGATATGATATATTCCCTATGCTTTCTGTGGATGACGTTATCTCCCTCCTCAATAACGTATATAAATTTCAAAAAACGCTTTTCAAACAATTACTGTTATTAGTGAGTTCAGGAGGTGGCCCGGAGGGGACATTCCCCCGGAAGATTTGAGATTTCGTGTTTTGAATGGTCAAAAAGTGCAATCCCCCTCGGAACTCTATAATGTCCCCCTCAGAGCCACAGAAATCCCCCCCCCCCCCGAGGAAAGTGTCTGAATTCAACACTGATTATTGTAAACCGAGATTAATACAATGTAATTTATTTCTATATCCCTGTAAATAAACGAAAGAAGCTACACGATACGTATTCTATATTAAGCGTGTTGTGCCCTTCAGTGATGTATACCAATTTCTTTATGTTTGAAGTAGTGTAACATCATTAAAATACAAAATATAGAATTTTCTTTCCATAGGACATAATTTAACGGAATATTTTTTTATGTATACCTGCAAACGAACTATAAGTGCTAAACACTTCATTTTCATTAAAGAATCTTTGTAGTAAATCATAATAATGTACATAAATAGAGTGGCAATCCAAGTTTATTTACGGGCAATCGGAATGACGAACCAAAGTCATAAACTTTTCAACTATGTTAGAAAGTGTTAAAATGTTGTAGTTTAATTTTGTATTGTTTATGCTACTGCAAATTTTATTGAGATTGCAGACATTTTCAAACAATATTGCCGTTATTAAATAAAATCTATACTTTATTTTAAAACAAAGTATTTTAGAAATATAACAAATAAAATGCATATTAAAAACGCCTAAATTAAACTTCTATCAGCTTTTTTTTTTTACAAAAGGAACTAGTGAAACATATTACTATTTTTTTTTCTGCACACCTGATATATTTTAATCGGTGGTTTAGAAAAAAAAATACACAAACATAAAAGAAAAACAGAACTAAAAATAGTCTTGGGCCCTCTCCCTGATGAATAATTCTTGGTATCCTTTCTTTTACTATTCAATTACTTTAAATCCTATGCGAAGAACAAACTTTGTTATTTTTTGAAATTTTCGAGAGGGAAAGAAAATTTAGTTAATTAAATTTGAAAATCTAAAGAGGGGCAATTCTGCTCAACTACCATTTCTGGCATCCATGTTTCCTTTCCATCCCATTGTACAAAAGATATAATTTTATACAAAAACATATTGATATTTGGAAAATATGAAACCCTTATCAAAGATTCATGGTATAACATAGCATATAATTAAAAATATTATTGATGAAAACTCAAAATATGCTTACGATTCTCTTGCATCGGACTTTTGATCTTCAATTGTGCTCGATAATTTCGTATCTATCATCACGGCATTGTTATACTATCATCGACGACCAACGTTTCGAAGAAATTATAAAACTTTCCAATTTTGGCTGCCTATATCGTTTCATTGTTATTTTTTCCTTCAAAAATTGAAATTTTGATGCAAAATACTTATGGCTAGAATTTAAAAAACAGATACTTCAGAGATATTCGCTGGAATTCAAAATAATCCAATGCTTGTAGTTTATTCCTGTCTAAAGAAGTAATCTCCGAATAGTAAACCAAGAAATAATTGTCAATGTGAATGATACAGGAAGATAGGAGAAAGGGGGATAATGATTTTGTGGGATTCTTGGCACTGCAATATATCAGTTGTCGGTCTGCATTGGTGTCCCTTTTGTTGATTTATTCTGTATTCGATTGCAGACACCATACCAGTCATCTGAGGACCCCTACTAACCAACAGTATGTGACAGATATGACAATTACCCCGAACGTCTTTAAATACCTTATTTACTGACTAATGGAAACATGCTGTTGTTAATTACCATGTGAGAAAAACATGACCAGTCTTTCAAAACTGAAACATCTGGATATTTTTTAAACGGAGACTGCGGTGTATAAAGATCTTTTTCAAAGAGCTTTTGTGGTCTTTCTCTTTATGTTAGGAAAAAGGAGGAGGATAATAGTTTTCGATTAGAAAATTCCAAGTAAAACTAATGTATGCATCTGAAGGAACTAATGTTAGCGCGGTATTTCAGGTGTTTCACTACTGTTAATTATGTTGAAACGGCAAGTAAATATCCCTTTCTCCCCAATTCCTTTCAGTTTGTTTTCTGAATACTCAAAAAGAAAACTCAAATAGTTTTAAAAATCAATTCTTTACTTCATAAAATTCTTAATTTATTAATGTGCTTTTTATTTTAAACATTTAATAAATCAGGAAGATCTGCGTCCCCTCGCTCCCTTAGCGTCCCCCTTGAAAAAAAAGTAAGGGGACGCTTGAAATAAAATAAAAAAGTGGGGGGACGCCGTCCCCCTGCGTCCCCCTTCGACTACACCACGGAGTTGTAACAACCATAAAGAATGTTTAAGGATTTATCAGCTACGTTTAGATAACGTAAAATTAATTTGCTAATTTATAATCAAGTTGTAAAAATACTAAAATGTTGTATTGTTACTAGAAACAAATCCATGTACATAATATTTATTTTTCTAGCGTATCTGGGAGGGAAAAATCGATTAAAATTTTTTATCTTTTCATATATATGAACAGGGTTAGATTAAATAAACAGTGTAAAAAAGTACTTTTATGTTAGCCGGCCACAGTTCATAAACCGTCAAATATTTTCCCCATCATCAGCGTTTATGTTGCATTCATTTCATTCAAAATATAAAATCATTTTAAAAATATACTCGTCATTTGAAAAACATAACTTTATTTAAAATACATACATACTGGTATATTACATCAATTTAAACACATGCTTTTCGCTCATTATATTTAAAATACATTTTATTTCTAATAAATAATAACACAAACCCAAGGTGGGCAAGTTTCTTCCAATGTGGAAAAAAACCAGGAATTAAAAGTTACGCCTATAACTTTTATTAACAAAAATGGTTTTTTTTTTAGCCTGAATAGCTTGCATAAAATTCAGGTCTATTTGAGGATATTTACAATTTAAGAGTTATAGGCGGAAAAGCAGACAAAGCCATTTTAGAGAATACCTGTTAAAATTTTAATCGTGAATTTCAAATATTTACTCACTCATGGAAGATGAACCTTGTTTACCAGATTTATTGCAAAATATTTTTGTTACAGCTTGTTTTGATAAAAATATATGTATTTAAAAAATAGTTGCAATGTCAGTTTAGTTTCGGGGCAAAAGGCAATACTGTTTACGTAGCATTAGTGCTTTTTCTCCCGAAATTAAAATGACATTGCGATTTTTTTTTAAATAAACATATTTTCATCAAAACAAACTGTAACAAAAATATTTGCAATAAATCTGGTAAACAAGGTTTATCTTCCATGAATGAGTAAATATTTGAAATTCATGATTAAAATTTTAACAGGTATTCTCTAAAATAGCTTTGTCTGCTTTTCAGCCTATAACTCTTAAATTGTAAATATCTTCAAATAGACCTGCGCACGAGATGCGCAGATGGTAGATATCCTGTCATATATGAGCGTGTTCAGAGGTGCACTTTGCGCCGCGCGCGCGCTCAGAAGTTTATGCCATGGAGTAGGTCTTATCGAAGAAAGGAATTTTAACATAATTCAATTATTTCATTATTTTTATGGTTCAAAAAAGGTAAAACCAACGACTATATTTCTTCATCCTTCCAAAACATGGTTTTCGTAACAGGAATACATGCCTATGTTCACTCAGATAAAATCTAAAATAGTCGGGAAAAACATCACGTGACCTTCTTTATCTACTTTAGCCCATTTAGCATTTAAAATTAGTTAACCAACCGCACGCAAACTCCGCGCGAGCTGCTCAAAAAAATTGTGTGGGCGATTTGATCACGTGATTGTGCGTTTTCTGCTTATGTGTTATTGGTTGTGCTTTGTTTGGTAGGTTGATTGATACAATTTAAGAATTCAACTGGTGATCTAAAAATTTTAACTTTTTAACAATTTTCTTTTTATTTATTTAAAAATGATTTATCAGTTGATTTATATCTTCTGTGATAAATAGAATGCTGTTAGTAAACCAAGATTCTGATATCAACATATGAGATTTGTTTGTAATCTACTATACTGGATGGATTTCAATGGAATTTGCACTGTTAGTTAGACAGTTTTTCAGAGTAGGTTTTAATATATATATTTCTTATTTTATGATTGCATATTTTAATACCGTGTGGATAACAGACCAAAATACATCATAAAACATGAGAAATAAATGGCATTCAAAATTCTGTTAGTATAAGCAAAATACTTACTTATACTTTCAGTAAAAAATTTATAAACATTCTAATCATACTTTATTCATTACAAACTAGGCAGCAGACCTATATATTTTATCTCTTTAAAAAATATATGTACAGATATTTTTAGTTAAAATAATTTACAACTATTACATTTTATTTTTATAATGTTCAAAGTAGAATATGATTTCTAGCCTAGTCTGGATAAAAATTCACTCGTAAAGTACTCAAAAAAAAAAAAAAAAAAAAAAAAAAAAAAAAAAAAAAAAAAAAGGAATTATTCTACGTGCAAAAGGATATTTTCGCACAATATATATTATCTTTTCATTTGGATTTGCTTAATGTTTATATCATTATACATATACATACTACATATATAATCACTTAGAAACAAAACTTTGAATATTTAAAAGGCGTTCAGATCTAAAACTTTAATCTCGAAATACCTCATTTTCTCACATTTAAATGAGTATTTTATTATTATAATAAAAATACACGTGCCTCTGTATAACAAAAATAAAAAATATATCTTCATCAAAAATATCTTATTCATTATGAAAAATATAAAACAACCAATAAACAAAACAAAAAAAAAATTGTGACACAATGTGGGACTGGAGGGATTCGAACCCACAATCCCTAGTCTCGAGTTCACTGCCTTATCCATTCGGCCATCCAGCACACGTTCCTTTTGCAACAAAATACCTTTATAATTAGCACCTTAATTAATCAAATCCATGATCTGTTCCTGAACATACTACGTGTTATTCCATACATGATATGGACCCACTCCATGTTCCTGTCTCCTGAGCTCGCGCGCGTAACGCGCGTGCTTCTTGAACACACTCTATGACGTCATACAAAAAACCCGCGTATTTGCGTTATTCACTACATCCACAAGATGGCGCAGCTGTGTCAATTTACGGCAGATTCCAGCATTAACTTTGTACGCTTACTTATAGCGCTTTGGCGTGAACCTTTGCGCGCGTGACCAGATCGCCGTTCGTAAACAACTTATGAGTTTGTTTATAAACAAATGTTGCTCATTTGTTCATTTGCTCAGGTTTCAAATGTATCTTAAAGTGTTCAGGGAGAAAGAGCTTTCCCGACGGAAAAAAATGAACTGTTTCTATTCTCTATTTTGAAAAGTGTTGGTACAACATATTTTTGTATATTTAATATTCTTTAATTGGTAGTACTTTTTATGTTGAGATGCTTAAAATTGTCTTGCACGTGGGAGTTCTGACAAAAAAATTCTTAGTTTAGTTCCATTTCATATTTACATTCTGCATATTAAAAATCATACTAGGCACAGGTAGCTATTAACAAACGACTATTTCAAAATCTTGCCCATCCCAAGATTTCTTTCTTTTGATGCCCTTTTATTTCAAATTATATATTAGTCTACCCTCTGCAGTCATATTAAGTTTATACAGTAGAAGCTCTTTCATCCGGCATTCTATGGTTCGGCACATTCTATAATCCGGCACGCGAGCCTGCGTTTTTTTCTTTTCTTTTCTACGACCACTGTTAGTTGGGACACTAGGATGCGAGAACCCACAAGCCCAGATTCAGGAGATGGAATTGGCAGATGAATCTAAATTCTCTTGGAAACATTCATCTGATTAGTTAGATACATTCACAAAATTTAACTAATCGAACAAAAGCTACAATGCTTCTGAACACATAAATCTGTGTATAATCCATAACAATTTTTTGAAGAACAACTCCGAATCACGGAAGCAACGTTATATCAGACACTTTTAAAAAATGTAATGTTTATATTAATTTTTTGCTAGATGTACAAAGTACAGCGCTCTATATGTTCATTATATTGTACATTTACGTATATGTTAAATAATTGAATTTTAAGTGTGTATTCTATGTTTTTCTTTAATGCTCACAGTTGTTAGAATGGCAAAATGTAAAACAGTATTTGTCAGATATTTATACAATTTGCACTTGATGATAATGCAGGTAAACAGAAAAAAAAAAGTGTATTGATGTTCGATAATCCGGCAAAATTGCTAATTGGGCACAGCTGTGGCCCCGAATGTGCCGGATTAAAGAATTTCTACTGTATGTCTTGCTGGTCGGAATTAATTTTTGTTGAACGAAAAGTAATACATAATATGCAAGATTACAAAGGAAAAATGAAATTCATTAATTCTTTTTTAAACTTTAGATATATGTATGCAACACAATAGTATGTTTTAATTTTATGTAAAAATTATATTTTATAGTAACTGAGGGAAATATGTACTGTTCACATCTGCCCCCCTCTCCCCTACTTTCAATTTCATGGTACACTTCTTTTGGTAACTTTCTTTATGCCATTGTAGAGTACTATTATTTAAAAAATATTTTAAGAAGCAAAAATGCTTTAATTTGTAAAATATTATTCTGAATTCTACATACAGTAGAACCCTGGTTAACCGAAAGACCTTAAAATTCCTTAAAGACCTTTTTAAATGTGAAAAATTTTATTGTCAACACTATTTTTACCGATTTCAAATGATACCTTTCAACATATTTTAATTTATGATTACTATTCTAAATTTAAACTTTAGATCAAAACAATTCTGAATCATTGCATGTTTAATACATTGAAGAGTTGTTTTAATACTTATTAGCTTTAAAAATTAGAAGCAAAATAAGTAAAAATCAAACCTTTGAAAGATGTTATTGGACACTGGTAGAAATAGTGTTTAAAAAGCATGTTCTTTATGAAATAAATAAACAGAGTTAACTTGCTTATTTGGTCCATTGCATAATTTTGGGCACTTTATTAGACACGTACGACACTTAATTTGTTTACAAAATATGTTGTGATTTTCTTATTTTTTTTCAACTTTGCATCGTTTCAATGCTGCTTTATCAAGCCACCTTTTAAATAACCTCTGATGCTGTTGCATCTTCTTGTAGACCAGTGTATTGAAGTGCCGCATCTGAGATCTGTGTGTAATCCTGGCATTATCAGGCTCTTCGTCTTCAGTATCAGCATATCCTCGTTTTACCAAAGCAACTATTTCCGTATCTGTCAATCTGTCTTGATCATCAGTGATTGGACCAAGCCAGGCATCAATTTCAGCTTCTGGTATTTTCCGGGAAGCTGCTTGAACATGTCCAAAAAAACTTTGGTGTTAGTATCATCATCATTTCTGTTCACAATTCCAATTACATCAGTTTCTGCAGACCCCTGTGTTTCAAAAACTAGTGATTCAACCTTAAGCCATAACTTATGCCAAGATTACACTAACGTTTTGCTTTGAATTTCATCCCATGAAGAAGCTATCCAGTAGCCAACTTTCTTCATATCTACAAGTTTCAAATGTTGAACAAATTGTGCTCATAATTTTGGTTTGTCATTCTGGGTGCTTTGAATACGGCACCACAACATTTTTATTACAACGATCTTCTGAATTATGATCACAGCTTTACATCAAACAAGTTTTCACCATAAGTCTCCCGGTTATTCGAAAATTCCTATGGAACTCCGGTTAATCGAAAATGCTTTGGTTCCATGCTTTTCGGATAACCGGTGTTTTACTGTACGGGGTTTACTCCGAAGCTAGCTTTAGTATTAGTAGGGGGTTCCATGCTTTTCGAATAACCGGTGTTTTACTGTACGGAGTTTACTCTGAAGCTAGCTTTAGTATTAGTAGGGGGCGGGGGGGGGGAGCACAGCCTTTCCCTGCACCTTTCTGTATATTCTCATTCCTGTACATAGCAATATTGGCTATATTGATAAATCTCTGGCTTAGATGCGTTATATTCCCGGATGGCCGCCATCTTAGATGTTTTGAGATTTCTTGGCGATCTTTATCGATATGCGGAACCCCATGTGACATGTGTGTTTGGCACATCGTATTCTGGCAACCCCTGAGAAGGTCATTTTCGGCTAGGATATTGTGGATGTGGTTTGATTTCGTGTTGTATTGTTCTGTCTTTTTGTTTTTATGTTAAATTTATTGGATTTATTAGATTGACTATGGTTTCTGTAGTTCGTTTAAACACTCTTGCTGAAATAATTAAGAAATTTGAGGAAATTTTGACGAAAAAAGGAGGTTTATTTACAGTGTGTCAATGCGTATTCAAAAGCCTATTTTTTTTAAATGACGGTGATGCTATGACAGTATTTCGTGCTTGAGCTTTGAAGAAAGTAGATGTCTGTTAAGATATGTTGATAATTTTATGTATATTTGTTTGCCTTTCGAGTTTTTTACATTTTGAGATGGCTACACAGCGAGAACTGCTGAATTTTGAGAATGCTACACACACAGCGAGAACTGCTGAATCCAGTGATGTTTTTTTTTCAGTTAATGAGCGCATAGCACTCATACAACAATTACTGATTGCCACTTTAGCGAGTTTTGTTTATTATTTACGTTTTATTTTTGTTAAGCCTAACATGTTTATAAACTGGTATTTGGCGACGTTTACTACTTGGCGGAAAAGTGGTTTTCACGCCAAAAAAATTTCCAAGATGGTGGCCCCAGGAATTTATGACATCTGTTCCAAATCTCTTTGTAACTATAATTTCTGTACTCCCAATAGGTTTCCCATTGAAACTAATGTTTAGCAAACTAGAACGAGTTGAGAAGACTCACTGGGTTGTTGTATAGACTCATTATCCCAGTGCCATGCAATGCAGTAGGTTCTGCAGATTATTAGGCCTTGCAAATTAATCTAACAGCTAAAAAAAAAATGCTGGGCTTTTAAAAAAAATTTGCTTTTAAGCCTCTAGATTTATTGTATCTTTTTGGTAAATATATTGTAGACCACTGTTGCAAGAAGTGTATAAATTTTCAGATGATTAGGTATTTAATCACTGATTAGGTATTTAATCCATTTTCAAACCATTTTGTGGTCGATTCTAGAAGAAAAGTCACCAAGGAAATGTGACAGAGTATAAGTGATGAATATTGCACCAATATGATCAAGCATTAGCAATGCAGAGGCAATATTTCCAGTTTCAATATTGGTGGTCCAACACTCTGATCTAGCTGATTCCATTGTGCCAAAAACTTATATGTTATACACACACACATATGGCTAGTTCTGAAATTAAGTGGAAATTTCACTTTGGTAATTTGTAAAAAATAAAAGTTCAAATTGTCGTGTTTAAGTTGTGTTTCCAACATTTTCTTAAGGTTTTAGAGATAAATAAATCATGATTAGAGGTCAAGGTTAAATTTTTTTAAATTTAAATTTTCATATAAACATGGAGGTGACACATTATTCCATGGAGGTGACAACCTTTAATAGTAATGATGAATATAAGTTTTATTGTCCATTTACTAGATTGGAAAACATTTATGGTTGTGATATTAGGTTGTTTTATTGTTTAAGAGGTATAATATGTTATTTCAATGAAATACAGAAAGTCAAATAACACATCAAAACAAGAACTGGATTACAATGCAGGTAAAGAACACTATACTCTTGAGTAACATGTTAAAAAAGAACAAAGCTCAAATTAAATTTTTTATTAAATAATATTGCAGTTTTGAGGGATTAAATCAAAGATATATTGTAAACGATTGTTCACTTTCCGCTGTTTCAACCACACAAATTTATTTTTCATATCTTATGATTGCTGCTTTTTGCTCTTTATTGAAAACAAATTTGTTCTTGAATCCCGAACATCTTTGTATAAATTTAACTGCTACGTAATCTTCAACTGAGGTCACATTTGCTAAATACAGATTAACAGGATCTAACTGAAATCTTGTGCATACTGACGTACTTCTTTATTATTTTTTCAGAAAGCACAAGTCCAAAGGCTTTCTTTGACTTTTGAGACCTCATTTTTTTTTTCAAATTTTTTCTTGATTTGAGTGGTTAATGTTGAACTGAATTCCAGGCATTTTCTGACTTTAGGAGAAACATTTTCACCTTTCAATATTTTCTGTATCTTTTCTTTTGGACTGTTTAAATTTTTTCTTTTACTTATGATGCGTTGATATCTTTTCTTATAATAATCTTTCTCTCCTTTATAACTTTTCATAACATTTTTAAGCTCTTTTTCAAGCAATTTTATTGTTTAGTATGCCTTTGTTTTGTTTCTGTTAACAATTTTTCGACCACTTTTTACCCAACTGGTACCTGCTCTTCCTATCATATCTTTAACATTCGCAATAGGATTGTTTATAATTTCCGGATCATCATCTGTTTCTGGTGTAGTAGAATTTAAAAGAACTTGCTGTAATTTTTCTTTATTTGCTTTCTTCTCTTGACTTTTCCGTGTCTTTTGTACCCAATTCTTTTTTTGTGTAAGTACGCTTCTGTTGTTCACTCAATTGAGAAATAGCTTTCATTTTTTCTTCTTGTAATACCTTTTGCTTTATTTTTTCTTAAATTCTTCATACAATTCTGGAATTTCTTTAATTGGACCCTGTTTTTTTCTGTGCTGCTTCTCGTTTGAGTTTTCTTTTCTTCTCTACAGAAATCTATTTGCTTTTTGCCCAAACCATGATAACTAAGAAATATTTAATGTGCAATTAGATAAAAATAAGGCATAGATGCCGTATTTTTCCTCAGCCGTTGTTCTTTTGAATTGTTTGGCGATTTTTTGTTGGTGCGTTGGCAGTGTTTACGGATATGACAAACTCGATATGGAAACCCCGTGTGACATGTGTGTTGTGACGTGTCGTGTTCTGGCAACCCCTGAGAAGATTAGAATTTTGTAGATGTATTTTGATATCGTGTATTGTGTTCTATCATTGTCTTTTTATTTTTATGTTAAATTTATTGGATGTATTTCATTGACTATAGTTTCTGTAGTCCGTTTAAATGCTCTTGCTGAAGTAATTAAGAAATATGAGGAAATTTTGACAAGAAAGGGAGGTTTGTTTTTAGCGTGTCAATGCATATTAAGTGTATTTTGGAAAATGACGGCAGTGTTATGAGAGATATTTTGTGCTGGAGGTTTCAAGAAAGTGTCTGTTAAGGTATGTTGATAATTTTATGTATATTTTGTTGCTTTAAGAGTTTTTTACATTTTGAGATTGCTACAAAACGAGAACTGCTGAATTTTGAGAATGCTATACCGCGAAAAATGCTGAATTTGGCGATGTTTTTTTTTCGGTAAATGTGCGCGAAGCGCTCATACAACTATTGCTGATTGCCACTTTAGGGAGTTTCGTTTTTTATGTATATTTTGCTGCTTTAAGGGTTTTTTACGTTTTGAGATTGCTACAAAATGAGAACTGCTGAATTTTGAGAATGCTATACCGCGAGAAATACTGAATTCGGCGGTGTTTTTTTTTTTTCCGTAAATGTGCACGAAGCGCTCATACAAGGATTAGTGATTGCCAGTTTAGCGAATTTTATTTATTATTTACATTTTTATTTTTGTTAAGCCAAACATGCGTATAAACCAGTGCTTGGCGACATTTACTACTTGGCGGAAAAGGGGTTTTCACACCAAGAAGAATTCCAAGATGGCGGCCGGTGGGAACTTATGACATCTGATCCAAAAATAAGTAGATTAATAGATAAATAGAAAATGCAGCACTTTAAATATACGACTGCAGACTACTCTAGTGTGGCCATATTATTTAAATATATTGAATATTAAACAAATATTTAAAAATTTTTTTTATTTATCAAATTGGCTAGCATTGAAAAACTGAAAAATTAAATTAAATTCTATTTTATTATTATTTTTTTTAAGTTTAGGAGATCAGGAAATTCAATAAGAGGCCTTAAAATAAAGTTTAATTAAATCTAAAATTTAAGTTGTATTGAAAGAAATACTGAAAGGCATTAATAAATCAATCTTATACAAAATTAAAAATTTTAAGTTTCAAAAAATATTTTTTTTAATATAAAATTATCCCTAAAATAAAAATATAAGTTCAGTAATTAAAAATATACTTTAAGCACCCTTAAAATATTGTTTACATCAATAAATGTCACATCCATGGGTCAGTGTCACCTCCATGATACAACAATGGCACAGAGGTGACAGATCTGAGATTAGGCCTAATATTTTCTAAGCTATGCACAACATTAACGTAATGCTACTTGGATACAAAATTAAATAAAGCAATTCAAAGCTACATATCAACAGAATTCTGCTATTTTTAAAACTGACAAAATAATAAGGCCATGGAGTTGACATCCAATTAAAGTACCCTATGGTAATTAAATGTTTTTAAAAAACTAGATGAAGTAACAACTTACCATGCTCCAGAAATATTCTATCCAATAAGTAGCTGCCTGTAGTTAATTTGTATTCCAAGTTCTAGGTTATGCTGCCATCTAGTAGATTTTTATATAACCATAACTGATATGTCATGGAAGTAGTTATAATTCTGGGGACAGAAGTATCTCGGTCTATAATTTTTTAAAAATATAAATTTTCTTTAAAAAAGTATAGCCATTTTTTAATTTAATATATTTTATACGGTTCTTTTCGTTTATCTTATGGGATGCATTCATGTTGTAAAGTAAAAGCAGGAATGGAGGGACATACCATGGAGGTGACATTTAGTATGATTTTAATTTTATTAAAGTAGTTTTAAATTTCAAATTTTTTCTAAAGTATTTTTAATACAAGTTTTAGATGTGCTTTCATAGATTATCTATTTAGTGGAACAATTATTTGCATAAAAGTACAAAAAAATTGATTGGGACTCAAATTTCCACTTAATTTCAGAACTATCCATATATATATATATAGGGTGTCTCAAAAGGTCATTTACAAACTTAACAGGCTGATCTGTCATATCATGATAACCAAGATTCACATAGGAACTTGTGTTCGAAAATGCAAACTACGACCGCTAGAGGGTGATGAGTGCAGGCTTACGTGAGAATGGGAAGCATAATTCTTTCAGGCAAGGAAATTGCAGGAAAAGGATGAATTGGTTTTGTAACGCAGAATTGGCCGAAATGCATTACATATATAGCACGATGGATGGAAATGCACATGTTGCGGTATGGATGTACCTTGAGCGCTTCCCAAGCAGACGTCAGCCAAGTTATGTTTTGTTTGGACAATTGCACTGCAGATTACGTGAAGCAGAAGCTTTCAAAGTACGTAGCCACATCGGTCGAGAACGCACTACACGCACGCCTGTCATAGAGGAAACTGTGGTACGGGAATTTGACAGGAACTCGCAAACAAATCTCCGAGCAAGCGAGCGCATCTTGGGTGTACATCGTTCCACCATTATGCTCATATTGCGTGAGGACACGTAACACCCCTACCACTTACAAAGAGTACAGGCACTGTGCGTTGACAATTATCCCCAACACGTTGCATTCGCACACTGGTATTAGCAAAAACAGGTCGCACAGCTGGATTTTCCATTGTAGATTTTGTTTACGGATGAATCCTGTTTTACACAGGATGGTGTCCTGAACCTGCACAACATGCACATATGGGTGCATAAAAACCCAAGGTTACAACAAAGTTTTGCTGTAAATGTTTGGACTGGTATTGGTGACATGTTAATTTGCCCTTACCTAATACCTCAGTGCCTCGACGGGAATACCTATCACATTTTCTTAGAAAGAGTCTTGCCGGATCTGATAGTTGACATTCCAGCCGCTACATGCCGAAACATCTGGTTTCAGTATGATGGAGCACCTGCTCATTTTAGCTACACTGTGCGAGAATACCTTGATAGGACATATTGTAATCGCTGGATTGGCAGAAGCGGACCAGTCGCATGGCTACCGCGATCCCTCGACCTGACTCCCCTGGATTTCTATCTGTGGGGACACATGAAGTCCATGGTGTACAAGACGCATATTTTTTTTTCCCCAATGGAGTTTCCTGGGTCCCTTCTAAATTGTATCTCGCAATCCGATTGGTCAGAGACTTCGGCATGAATTTGATGTTTCTTGGCGGGAATCGTGCTTGGCGAAAAACACTTCTTTGTTTTAATTTTCTCTTTCTAATGGTCGTGTAAGATTTTTTACGTTCAGAAATTCTTTTTAATTGCACATTATGTCATATGAAATTAAACAAAAGCGACCTTTATCAGGGCCAATTTCTAAGTTAAGTTTATCTTCTAAAATTGAAATAATAGGCCTTCTCAAATACCTTTCTGAATTCATTTTTGTTCGGAAACACAAGAAATTGACAGGTGTTCTTATTAATAAACTATGTAATCGTTTGGTGTTTTCAATTTTTTGGTAAAAGCAGAATATCTTTTAGAAATTACTGTCGAAGTTGGCGTTTTGAACTGATTCTTTGGATTCAACAGCGCGGGAAAGGAGAAAATCCTGTTGTCACGTGACAACAACCGCTTACAATTCTATAAGTCATTTATTTATGAAAAAATGGAAAACACTGGTCGATTCTCAAATATGTGACAGATAATTTCACGGTTGTTCTCAAATACCTTTCTGAATTCATTTTTGTTCGGAAACATAGACACTAAACTGTGGAATAAAAACTCACCATCATTAAAGTAATTTAAGCATCCAAGAAATATAACACCTTTAGGCAGTAATATAACTGGATCTTCAACTTTTTTCAGTAAAAAAAAGGGTAGGGGTTTTTAGAAGATGCCCATTTTTAAATGCATAAAAACTGTGTTATATTTGAACAACATATTTGAATTTCATAAGCATTAGGCTATTTTTCTTTAAATAATATCATACAGGCAAAATAAAAAATACAAATAATTTCTTTTTCAAAAGAAAATAAACTAGCGGTTTGAGGATGAATTTAAAAAAGGAACATATTAATTTCCTTAACATATTCAGAATAACCTTTCAAATGTTGTGCCTATAAAGATATGTGCATACAAAAAAGAAAAAAAATACTTTAAGATGTACTACTTACAAACTGAACTTTGTTGTGTGTAAAGGTGGGGGGAGGGTAAAAGTTTTTTAGCAGAAATTTCAAGGGGGGAATTAAGATGATTAATTATTGTTTCAATAAATATTGAAAATTTTTTTAATATAAATATTTCAGGATTATACATGCTGAGAAATGGGCAGGAAAAATTGAAATTTAAAGTGAAATTTAGACGACAGATTATTTGTTATTTCAGCAAAATAACAAACAGAGCAGTTTTTTTAAGTTTTAAAAAATTTGCATATCGCAGATTTCCACTTTTTCTAAAGATTTTATCTAAATTTACCACCCTCTGAAATTTCTACTTTCGCAAAATCACGCAAAGTTTAATATCTATATGTATTTTTTTTTTTAATCATCTCTCCTATTTGTTATTTTACAGTATTTTATTACATCTGCTACGATTCCCCAACTCCTGAGAATTTTATTTTCATTAGAGCTTACAGAGTTTTATAATTATAAGGGTTATTAAATTTAAAATCATTAAAAGAAGCTAACATTTATAATTTATTTGAATAATTACGAATTCAATTAAATAAATTTATAATTAAATAAAATTATAAATTAATAGAAAAATAAAAATATATATGTTGTAAAATAAAAAAATGTTAAATTTAAAAAATAACAAATTTATTAAAATTATTTGGAATGTTTTCACTTCTCAGATGCCCCCCACCCCCCTCTTTGTCATTAAGTAATGGAAATTGTCCTCTTTCTCTAGAAATCATTTTTGCCATCAAACTCTAATTTAAACAAATTTTCAAAAAAAAAAAAAAAAATCAGAAGTCTATTGAAATGCATCTCTTTCCACGCACCCATCCTATCAAAATTCTCTACTTTCATGGTTGCCAAGCACTATTCCTTCCCACCAAGAAAAGTCACTTGGACACAGGCAGCTCTGGCCAATCAGGTTACGAGATGGCAAATCTCCGTTGGGAAAAAAAATATGCGTACAAGATGCCCGTAACATCGGATATGGATCTTGTCGCCAGGATCGTTGAAGCGGCGGCACGTGTCCGTGACACACTTGCCAGTTTTGAACAGGTCTGTGAATCCATGCGTCAACGTTGTGAAGACATTGTGGCGAATTGAAGGAATTTTGAACACTTTTTGTAAATTAAACCATGTTCTGTAATAAAAGTCATATTAATACCTCTTTCGATATCCTTTCTTTCTTTCCCTCCGCTCCTGTGCTCATCATCCTCTAGCAGTCGCAGTTTGCATTGCATTTTCGAACACAAATTCCTATGTAAATCTTGTTCCTCATGATATGACAGACCAGCATGTCAAGTTTGTAAACGACCTTTTGAGACACCCTGTACAGTGTGTCCATGTATAGCCTGACCGACCTTTATTTTTGCAACTGTTGTTCCTAGATGCGTACTTCCAATTACAAAAATGGTTTAAATAAGGTAAAGAATTATTTTTAAAGCGATTTGGGTCAAGAAAACATTTATTTAAAAGTTGTGAAATTTAAATTTTTATATGGTCCTCCGGTCCTATAAGCGATATTTAGTAAAAATTTATTGTGACTAGGGATGGGACGAATATTTGGCCACTATTCGTTATTCAGTCTATTCAGCCCTTTTGCCGAATATTCGGTTGGCCGAATATTGAAGGCTTGTTGACTGAATGCTTCTGCCAAATATTGCTAAAATCTCGCTGAATAGTAAAAGATATCTTGCCAAATAAATTCAGTATTTAAAGAAAAAAAAATTTGTTTCTTGCAATTTTTTTTCGTTCATCCAAATTGGCTACTTTCTGACACTTTCATGGAGTCATTCTCATTCTTACTAACACAAAATGTATGTTTATTCAGATACTAAAAAATATACAGCCTTTCTATATCTCTTATAAAAGTTAGGGTCCTTTTAGAAAATGCTGCCCAAATTGGAGATTCAATTGTCCGGGAAATGTCTTCATTAGAGAATGATAGATTACAACTCAAGATGTAAAAACTCTTATGGGGGAAAAAAGAAAAACACTGTCTCATTCTCAGGGCTGGCCCAAGGACATTTTGGTGCCCGTGCGAGCACCCATCGGAGCGCCTCCCCCTCCCCCACACACAAGAAAAATTGCTTGACTTATGGCCTTAATTTTTTTAATTTTCGTACTTTTTATACATACTAATTATTTAAGAATACTAATTATTTAAGATATTAATTTAAAGTGTTTCAAAAACAGATAAAAGATTCTAAATTTAATTCCTTTAAGTTTGTATTTGGTAAATTGTAAAATCAGGGAAATTTCAATTATACAGTAATTATCAGTCTTAATGTGTAACATTACGATACAAAAGTAAAACACAAGGCCATAGCACATGGTATTGGACGAAAATAACAATAATAAGTTAATTAATTAAAATAAAAAAACTTTTTTAGAAGAATACTTTTTGGAATACTACAAAATAAAGAAGCAGAACTACTAGTAAATATCAAATATGAAAGATGAAAACTGTAATCTTGTCTCGTTATTTAGTACATAAAAAGTACGAATAAATTTCATATTTAAATATCGATTTTCGTAAAGGGCTTACTTTTGATGGTGAAAACTTTCGAAAGAATGGAAAACCCAGTTTTCTCTTCAGGTAATTCCGGAAACATAAATATTCTTATTCTTTCTTTTCGTTTTTTGAATGGTTCTCAATCTCTGTGATGATATTTACCAAAAAAAGAAAAAAAAAACCTTACTAAAACTTATTTTTTTAAGTAACCTAAATTAATTAAACACTAAGAAAAAATTATGATTGAGAATAAGTTGTATTTATAATAATAAGGAATACTATTAACAAAAAATGTCCCCCCCTCCCCCCCCCCCCAAAAAAAACTTTCCTGGATTTTGTTCTACTGGTGCCCACGCTAGAATTAAACAAACCATCCCGAAGAAGATCTTTAAGTATTCCGAATTTACGTTTAGCACCGCACTGAAATTGGATAAAGAAAGTGTCATTATAAAATCATAGGTATAGGACATCATAAAAAAATCAGCATATTGGGCACTAAAAGGGAATAAAGTTATTTAACGATAAATGTATTAAATGAAAGATTTTTTCAAGACGATTACAAAACAAAATTTATATGCAGATGAATTATTAAAAAAAAAATAGGTTCCAGTTTCGCAATTCTGCATTGTCAAGCTTATATTATTTACTCATCGAGCTCTTTGCTCCTGTTAAGGGGGCTGGTCACTCAGCTTCCGATTTTCCCTCACTAATGTAAAGTCTATGGGCATTTGATGCATTCGTATACTCAAAATATCTCCTCAAGAAATTAATATTTTTGACTTCTATTTTTTGTGAAGTGTTAAAATCTTACTCACAGTTCGCCTGCTTTTAACACACAAAATATTAAATTCAGCATGAATTTTAGAAATATTTTGAAAAGTAAGAAAAAAAGAGACATCCTTTAAGAAGAGTACACAGGAAAAAGAGGTTAAAAATATGAATTTCCCGAGAAGATATTTTAAATACACGAAAGCATCAAAACTCCATAGGCTTATCATTACGGAGGAGAATTCCAAAGCTGAGTGACCAGCCCCCTTAATGAGAACTGAAGGTAAAGTAATCTTACTATCAACTTCTTTTTAGTAGATTTACAAATAAAGTGCATGTCATGGGCTCTGGTGAGAAGGAGGGGGGGAGGCAAAGAAGGGCCTTTGCTCCACCCATTTGAAAAAAATTCGTCATCGTAGATGATTTTTAAAAAAAAGAAGGAGGAAGAAAAATTACTTTTTTCGCTTAATTTTACATAATAAATCACTAAGAGAAAAATTGCGCTTGGGTCTGAATATATAATAAAAAGGCTTAGAACAATATTATCCCAAAGACCAGTACTTAAGGTGCAAATTATTTCACAAAATAATGAAGAATCGCTGTAATATTGAACAGAATTTCCTTTTGGTTTATTCAAACTGTAACCCAGTACATAATCCGATTCCAAAAAAGTTTTTTTTTTCATTTTAGTTAAATTTCCAGCAATTTTTATTTTTAATTTAACAATATTTGCTTAAAATTTCTGTTATTTTAATTTCAGTATTGCGAAATATTATATTTATTGTGTAATGGGCCAAAGACTATATTCCACTAATAAATAATCCCTAATGATGAATGAAACAGTGCATCATTATAACGCAATTATATATTTTTGTGATGTTATTTTTTATTGGCTTTCTGCTCAGTGTTCCTTTCAGACCATGTTTCGGAAAACTGGAACAATACATAAATTCAAAGAATATGGCATGGGCACCGGCTGAACAAAATCCCTGAAGTGGGAAGATTTTGGAATAAGTGTGTGCCTGTAGCAAAAATAGAAGAAGTTTAATCTCTTTCCGTCAACTGAGCTCCGACTGCCACTGGCCCTTCCTCTCCGTTTAAGATGATAAATATTGGAATAATTAAATACTAAAAGAATTGTATTGCTCGAAAATTTTCACAAGTAGGGGGGGGGGGGGGGGTGTCTTGCGCAGGAGAGGCACTACCTACTACGATATGTGCCTGAAAGAAACACTGGTTCTGATCAGAGCCTGATTATCGCAAGGGCAAAAGAGGCAGCTGCCCAGGCTCTCAACTCTAAAATGCCCACCCCCCACCTCAAACCCCAAAATAGTTTTTTTAATAAGTAGAAATTGTGGCTAAAAGCATGTTACAGGGGAGCCATCTGAATCTTTCTCTCACGCACCGGGGCGCCATAGAGGCCCTTGTTCCGCCGCTCCGAGTTTAGGGGCAACATCCTTCGCAATTTGGAATACTACGAGCATGCTTTGTAACTTTAAATATTCTACTATGTTTCACATTTGCATGAAAATTAGTCATTTAAGCGAAATAAATAAATGAATTAAGCTTCTTGAAAAATGTTTGGTCTGATTCATTTTTACCTATTAAATATCCAATTTACAGCAGTTTAATAAAATAATTAGTGAACGACCGAATTGTATTGTCTCGATACTGCGGTCATTTTGATAAGAATTATTTACCTATATATTTTTGGTTACATGCTCTTTTTTTTATTTTCGGCAAAATTTCTGACACTAACGCTATTGACTATTTGCAGAAGAAGATAAGTTCACATCCAGAAGACACCGCTAGAAGAAAATTTTTTTCAAAGACGTTTGTTTTATATTTTAAAATTTCTGCCCCTTTAAGCTCCTAACGGTTTCTTTTTTCCGGATTCCATGTGGTATAAGAGGACTCCAGAATAATGCGCTTAAATAGCCGGAAGTGATAGAATTCACCATGAATCTGCCAAGTCTAAATTAATTAGCATCCCGCAAGGGAAGCAGATTTAAATCGGGTGGTTCCTGGGGTTCGTGATTCTGTTCCATTTCTCAGTAGCTTAAAGATAATTCCATTCAGATAAAGATCAGAAGCCGATGTCTGCATGCGAAAATTTGGCGTCCTTGAATTACATTCTAAACAGATGAACTGTTCCGTTCTAAACGAAGAATCCTTTCTCAAGCTGGCCCTAGCCTAGCTATACAAAATGTAAAAGAAAAAAAAAATGCAGAATATAAAATAATTTTTATCGGTGCTCTTATAGGCACACTTCGCACACATCTTAGGCCGGCCCTGCTCATTCTAAAACACTTGAATATTCATTAATATCTGCAAATTCTATGCAATTCCATGGAATACCAAATATCACTATATTCCAAGTACAACAGTACATCTGAAAACAGAACTGGTGTCAAACTAGATACCCACTAGATGGCACAACTTGCTTTATGAAGATGGTTTTTTAAATATTTAAATATAAATTTTAAATAATGAACAAAATAATTTTTTTAATCTATAGTTTTCACTTAATTATTTGCATTATTACTGGCTTTATTATGTGTATATTTTTCAATTTACATCTTTCTTCATTCATGTTGCTATCAGTTTCTGCTTATTCTTTTATTTCTTATTGAATAAGTGGAATATTATTTAATGAAATTTGTAATTTAAGGCTTGGAAACTGATTTCAGAACAGACTCATTCTTACAAATTTTTTTATTGTTAGGGACACAAATTCTCAATGATAAAATTTACTTGATTAAAGGTTATTTCAGAAAATATCTCCTTATGAGTTATGAGAGAGAATAAGAATATTATTTATTTTGAATGCAAGAAAGGACTAAAGTATCATTTGATAGTAAAAGAGAAGTAAATTCTTTATTTTTAATGGAAATAATTCACCATCCTGACTTACTGAAAATCAATTTGATACCTTAAAATAAAAGGATATAATGCGATTTCGTAATTTTTTGTGCTAAAATAAGTTTATCAAATTTAAAAAACAAATTTAAAAGTATATTTAAGAGTAGTAATGATTAATGAGTTCCTATTTTTAAATTATATACAGTAATACCCCGACTTATGTCCACTCGACTTACGTCACCCCGCATTTACGTCGTCTGGCCTGAAAAATAAACTGCCCCTTATTCTTCGCAGAAACTAAGAAAACGTCTGAAAATTGTGGTCCTGTATCTCTCCTAATTGATGAAATTGTCGAAAATGAAAGAGAATTCAAGTTAGAGATGAATGCTGAAGATGTTGTTGAACTCATAAATTTCCCTGATCCGAAATTAACCACCGATGAACTTATTAAATTAAAGAAACAAACTTCTGTCGAAGAAATAGATGATGATTTTGAACCAACGGAAAAGATTATGATGGTTACAAAATTAACGAAAGACTAAACTTACTAAAGCTGGAATTAGGGTTCTTCAAGATATTGATTCGGAGGAGCAGAGGGCAGTAACTATTAGAAAAAGCTTAGAAACTCACTCTGCTGTTATAAAAAGCTTCTAAGATTTAAAAAAAAAGATGTCGGTTTAAACTTCATTGCAAGAGTTTTTTTCACATGCTCAAAGACTCGAACGGGCAGCTAGAATTTTAAAATAACAACATTGAGGTATTGCAAATTCTTGTATTGCAAACGCATTTTTTTTTTTTTTGCTAATGTTAAATGCATGTAACATAACCCCTATATGCAACAGAATATGTTCATTAGATTTTGGTGAATTTTTATTACTTATCCTTTTTTGCTTATCTAAATGTACCTAGACTTACGTCATTTTTGACTTACATCGCTAGCCTTGGAACAAATTGCTGACGTAAGTCGAGGTATTACTGTATAATCAAAAGCTATTTTCTTTATTGGAAAAAAATGTTGGTAGTCGGCTGCCGAATATTCAGTATTCCGCCAAATCCCTATTTGTCCCATCCTTAACTGTGACACTAACAAGTAAGACAAAAAAGGTCCCATTCATCTAACATTCAAATTGACCAAGTTATGGAACTTTCAAATGCATGACTTATACCACTTTTTTTGCATCACAAAACAGATGATTTTGGCCATGCTTTCAGGGGTCGTATATAAAGTACTTAAACTTATTTCAAGGCATCTGCACTTTGAAAGAAATCATACAACTATTACGATTGAGTTAACTTTTATTAGTTAAGTTTCAGATTAGTTAAAATAATTGTATTTTAACATGTTTTATTTTGTAAGGATTTGAGGCTATGATTTCTTTTAACAAAAATTATGTTATTTTAAAACCAGTTTAAAATTTGTACTCGAACTTTAACTCACTTTCAAATGTCCGATCAAAGTTAAATTTTACATACTGACTTAAATCTGATGACAATATAGTATTATTATGATTTTCGATGCTTACCATCTTATACAAACTTACATTAGAGGATAACACAAAAAAATTCGGATAGATTACCGTGAACAAGTTTAAGGAAGAGTTTTAGATTAGATAACATAAACCTGCAATGGTTGTGTTTTTTAACTTTTATAATTACGTTTTATGTATTTTTTAATGCTGAATAAAAAAATTCACTTCTTTATTACCTTCACTTTTAACCATCATGTCAGGATTTTTCACAAATCGTAAATTTCAAGGTTTAAAAAATTGTGAAAAATATGATACTATAAAATAGATGTAATACTTTTTTATTCAGTTTAATTTTATTTAGTTCAATAATTTATTCAATTTTTTGGCTTATACTGGGATTCTTACAGCTAAACAGCTCAGGGGTCCGATGAGGTTGGGAGGAGATGGGGATCAATTTTAACTTTGAGCTTTTTAACTTTGAAATTTTCGATCGCCGGACCTAAATCTCCTAGTTTTCTTTCTTTGGAGTTATTTAAAAGCAAGATTTACGAAGTAGAATCAGTAAGCCAAGTAGATTTGCAGAATCACATTTTATTGGCCATCAGATATTCACGCCTGTAATGCTAAAAAATGTTTAAGACGAATTCCTGTCACGTGTCCGTCTATGTATTGTAGTCCAGGGAAGACACTTGCAACACATGTAGTGAGAAAGTATGAAAGACTATATTTATCCACATTGTTTATTTCTATTTTGTTTTTATTTGAGTTTATCTGCGAGAAAGCACTACTTACTATGTTATTATTTCAAAGTACTTTATTAAATTTGTATGAGTTTGTACACTGTGATTTTATGTATTATACAAAATATACATTTTTATTTTCAATATCAGTAATTAGACAAATATTATACTGTTTTTTGATTTAAACAACAACCCTTTTGCCATCATCATATCTAACTCTATAACCTCCTTGTCTTTCGATAGGGGTTATATTCACATCTCCATTTGTATATGGTCCCCATACTGTGCATAATAACTTTAAACTTAAATTTCTCAGTGAATTTTGGTCATACAGATACAGAACTTTTTGTGTTTGCAATACTTTTGAATAGACAAAACGTCCCTAAATATAAGTATAGGGACTTGGGGGCTGTATAAAAATTTAGATTCTGTAATTATTCACTAAATTGTTTTTTCACTTCAAAATTTTTTTTATCTTAACTATGCACCTAATTTTGACCACTTTTGTAATTGGAAGTATGCATCTAGGACCAACAGTTGCGAAAATACAGGTTATATGTGCACACCCTGTATAAATACATATATATATATATATGTTTATTATCTCCTGGACACAGACACCAGTATTCAGAAAGTTGATTGGAGTCATTCCAGATTTTTGTGTTTTGTAATGCTAAAAAGAAAAATAAATAGCTAAAGTAACATTTTTGAATGATTTTATTAATTATAAATCAAATCAAATACAATTAAATTGCAACATGAAACATGATTTAATAATCTGCATTTTTCCTAAAGTAATGAAAAAGTTCTATAATTTTTGTAAGCTCTTTGACACATGGATTTAGAAATACTGTGGTACAGACTACAATGAAGATTTTTATAATCTCTCTGGGTACAATAAAGCATGGACCGGGCACGATTACAAATAAATTCATTTTCACTGTTTGAATGGCAGGAACTTTGTTGTTCTTTGTGTTTTGTCATTTAAATCCACAGCACTCTTCTCAATATCTTTTTTATTACCCTCCTTTTTTGCACCCATGGCAAAGAATTTGAAATCTTTAATTTTTTTTAAAAATTCTGCCTTATTTGTTGTTTTTTAGTGATAATATATCAGTAATCAATCATGTAAATTATTCCCCTCCCATCAAAATTTACACTTTCCCCCTTCATACCCCCCCCCCCCCCCAATCATGCAGAGTTTCATATCTTTAAAACTCTTTATTTAAAAAAAATCTGACTTATTTGTTTTTTGCTAATAACAATAAATAAATTACTTAAATTACCTCCACCCTTAATCTCCTAATTTTCCCTTCCCCTCCCCCCCCCAGTATACAAAGAAGTTTGAAATATTTTAATATCTTTGCTTTTATATGAAAAAATCTTCTGCCCTATTTCTTGCTCCCTGGTGACAATAAATAATCAACCACCCCCCCCCCCCCAATTTACACTTCCTCACTTTAAATATATTATTGATATATTAGTGATAATATATCAATAATCAATGTAAATTACCTCACCCTCTTGTGAAAATTTATGCTCTCCCACCTCTCCTCTTCTTACAGAGTTTCATATCTTTAAATGTCTTTATTAAAATTAATCTACCCTATTTGTTTCTCACTAATAAGAATAAATAAATAACAACCGGAATTTCCCCCAGCATACAAAGGTGTTAAAATATTTTTAACTCTTTATTTTTATATATAAAAAATCTTCTATTCTATTGATATCTCTCTAGTGTCAATAAATATAAATTGTCCCCCTTTTTCCTGAAATTTGTACCCTTTCTATCCCCCCTCCAGCATACAGTGTTTCAAATATTTAAAACTATTTAAACAAAATTGCCATATGTGTTGCTTACTAATAGCAATAAATAAATAATGATCTAAATTACCTGCTAACATCTCATAATTTATGCTTTTCTCCTCCTTTGCTTCACCCCCCTAGCCAGGTGTGGGGAATTTTAAGAAAATCTTATCATCCAAGGATATATTTTACCAGCCAGCAAGATGCAACGTACAGTTGAAAATTGTTATGACAAAAGGAAGTGACTGCATAAATAGTTAATTTCTGTTACTACAATGCATTTTTATATATTTTTTTCAATAAATTTAACAAATACATATAACAGGGAAATTTTGAGTGTAGGATAGAACTTAGTACCATGTTAAATCACTGTAATTTGGAATGTTGCAAAGTATATCTAACAAGTAAAGAAAATAAAGTTTTCTCCCTATCTCCATAGCCTAGAGTTTTCCAAAAAATTCACTCACACTGCAGAAAATCCACTCGCCAGTGGCAAGTAAAATGATATATTTCCCCACCCTTGCAGCATAGGAATAAGTTTAAAATGTTTAATGCATTTTTTAATCTTCTGTCCTATCTGTTTCTCTTTAGTGACAGTTATATAAATAATCACTCATATAAATTGCCCCTCATTACCTGAAATTTTTGTTTCCCCCTTCCCCCTTCCCACATACAAAATTTAAAATCATAAAATTCTTTATTAGAATTGCACTTTACTATTTACTCTTTATTAGTAAAAGTACCATATTCGTTTTTGTTTAGTAACAATAAATAATCAATGATCTAAAATATCTTCTGCCCCCTACCCCACCTATTCTGCTGCAGCACACTGTTTAAAATCTTTAAAACTAATTAAAAAATATATATATATCAGAAAAGCACAGAGAAAAGAAAGTGCCCTAATACACTTTTATTAGAGACAAGTTCACTGGGATAGGGATGGTTTCTGCCATCCAAACAACCCACGAGCTAAAGCGTGATGTCACATACCCAATGCTCTATTAAGGGTACATTTCATTATTTTAAAAAGTGCTGGGTACATTCCTCTAATTTTAAAAATGGCAGGGTGACATACCTAGACCGAATACTAGCATCTGACTGCTTTCCTGAATTTTTATAAAAATTATCATAAAACTCAGGTTAACTTATATTTTCATTTGTGGTTTGATGCTGACATATTTTTCACAGAATTAGAAGGTTAAAGGTTAGAAAAAATTATCAGAATTAGCATCAGGTTTTGTTCTTTCTTTTTGATTTTTCTACTATCAGGCAGTTAAAAACTAACTTATAAAGTCATCCTAATTAATTTAAAAGCCATAATAACAGGTAATCATGCATGTTTTTCTGCTATTTAATTTTTTCACTTTAGCTTCTTTATTTGATGTATCATATATACCTGTGTATAAGCCGAGAAATTTTAGACAAAAAATAGCTTCAAAGTGAAGCGATCAACTAATACGCAAGACCTAAAATTAAAAAAAAATCTGAAAACACTTTGCTAGGAAATCGGTGCTGCTGCACCCCCATCGTGCTTATACAGTCCAAAATCCAGACCTCGGTGATTCCGGATTCTCGGATAATTTTCAGTTTATTTGTCAAAAAAATTAATCTACCCTCCCTCCTCGCAAAAAACAAAAAAAAGTGTGTTATTTATGTCAAGAACACATTTTCAATACTAAAAAACAATAATGTTACAGCAGATATTTAATAGAGAATTTTTTATTTTTTTTTTTTAAGGTAAAAAAATAAGTCTATCCACATTGAACATCCCCTTTTCGAGTCATTCCATGTCAAATCAACACAGGCCACAACCCGACCACTCCCGATTGTTTTGAAATTTGGCACATATGTGCATTTCATGGAGAGAATTAATAATTTCAAAATTTTATTTTTATATCTCAATTTAGTTTTGAGTTAAAAAAAAGTTTTATTTCAGGAAAAAGGGCATTTTTTAAAATTCTGCACTAATTAAAAATAATAATACTCGAGTTCTAATTAAGTTAGGAAGAAACTTTTGGTCTCATTTTAAAGATAATAAAAAGACCTTTCTAATAAGATGTCACATGTCTAGATAAAAAAATTCTTAAGGTCCAAGGTCGAATATTTTGACCTTTGACCTTGAATATCTCAGAAAGTCCCCCTTTTTTTTATTTGTTATTTTTTTGTGTTCCCAATCATTTAATAATATATCACCTCTCCAACTTTTATGTTGGAAATATAACTTTATTAGAAGATATGAAATTTTATGTTTATATTCTACTGCTACTGTAATTTAGCGTCTAGATACAATATTTTTCTCTGCCATTTGGTTGCCAAATTTTTATTGAAATTATATCTTTTAATCTTAATGTTAGTTTATCTTATGATCAATATTATTCCAACTTTTATTTTTTACAAACAACGATATCTTTCACGTAATTCATTTTACAAAATATTATTAAAAAATTTTTTAGCAAGTTACAATTACAGAAGTGAAGACCACAAAGCTGGCATAGATTATAGCAGTACATTACAGAATAATATCAGTTAAGAAAACAAAAAAATAACTCATTTAACTTACTTACAAACTAAACACTGAATTTTAGCTATAAATGGATTTAATAAAAAAATTTTACTTAGGCTAGGGCAGCAAAATAAATACTTAGTTCTCCGATGTCAGTTAACTTAGTACACTCATTGGCTATTTCTTAAAACACAAATTGTAAATTTCTTCAGTTTTTTTAATGTCACCATTGGTTAATTTGTATGTTCGACCTGTTGCTGTTCTCAAGTCCACTTGTGCTAAAATATCTGCTTTGGAAACTGTGAGAATATCGGGATGCAAAGGATATGTAAATGAAGGTGATGGTCCATGTGGATGTAAGAATGTAATTTTAAATTCATTGTCATCATATGCATCTAGTACACAACCAACCCATCATTTTCCATCGTACAAGCAAGTAACAAAACCTTTAACATCTTTTATATCTTTGTCACCAGCAGCAACTGTGATGGTTTCTGTAAAAGAAGTATCAGAATTCGAATATAACTTTGTTTTGATTTCATTTACACTCATGGGAATGAAAGCATGTTTTCTGTGTTCCAGATATTGTCTTGCATGATTGAAAACGTTCCTTTAAAAGTACTTCTTCTCCATCATGATCCTTCTCTGTTACATAGACAAAATGACATTTTGTTATATTTTCCTGTGCCCATTCAAAAAGTTTTCTAGCTGTCATAATTTGTTCACAATATGGTCTCTGTAAACTTGCTCGACATGCAAGCCTTTTTATTGTTCCAGCAATGCCATCACAGGGTCCTTTGCCTTGTGCCGTGGCAAAAAAGTGCCCTTCAGCTGGAACACCAAAATCTTGTTTATGATGACATAGATTAATGAAGTTTTTTTTATTTTTATAATGTGCAGCCGCACCATCAGAGAAGTAGTATATGTAATTTGGAAATTTAACCATTGTTTTTCTCAAAAAGTTTATCAAATGATGTTGGAAAAGGTGAACACTGGTGGTATCATGCTGAAGACAATCAGAGATTACAATAAAAGTAATATGATCAATTGATGAAGTTTCTGAATTTCTAAAATAAATTACAAAAGGATGAATCGTTGCCTGGCTATTATTCCAATGGAATCCCTGTACTTCGTCTTGCAAGATAAAAGAATAATTTTCTGCAAAATCACACTGCACTATGCATTCATCTGCTTTCAATGCACATTTTAACTCATACATAAACTTATTTTCTTGCAAAGCTACAAATGCATGAGGTAAATAACTTTTCTAATTTTTCAATGAAAGCATCTAGAAAGTCATCACTTGAATGGGTGATACTAATGAGCTCTGCTCTGTCTGTTGAAATCCACATATTGCAAGTAATTTCATCAATACCGTTCTTGTCAAACAAGTTTTCTATTTGCCTTCGCAAATTAGATGCACCAGGACAGTAATCACATTTCCCAAAATAACAGTTTGGCATAGGAGGGTTACATATCAGAGATGCAAGACAGAAGACTTTAGAGGATGATTTTCATTTACAGAAAGTTGTTTAATTTTGCAGCCCTCAAACATTAGTTTAACATTCTGATGAATGATACAAACACATACCGTGTGTGTACCACTTGATCCTGCTAGAACACAGTTCTTTGGCCTAAGTTCGCAGAATTTAGAAAATCCAATTTTGAAGTCTTGGTTCTTTTCTTTGAACGAATTGTAAACTTCTTTCAAATTGCTCAGAATTAATAGTTTTTGTTTTTGAACTTTCATCCCATTTTCTCTTATTAAGATAAAGTCTTTCTTCCCAGGCATACATCTGCTTATTTCATCGCTACAGTAATATTCTATCACACATTTAAGCACTCTGTAATCGACTGCTCTTGTTGGTCTAGGACAGGGTCGGCGAACCTATGGCACGCGTGCCAAAAGTGGCACGCGAAAGAATAATTTTGGCACGGCATTGCTTGTGGCTCTAAATGAAAATAAAGTGAGATTAAATAAAATTGCCACTGATCTTTTCTAAATTCAATTAAATGGAAATTGAAAATTTTTTATTGTGGCATATTATATTCCAATATGATTAATTATGGTCTCAAAAAAAAAAAAAAAAAAAAAATTCAAACAATTTGATATTTGAAAACTGTCGACAAGAATTCCTTATTAGACATTACTAAATTCTAATGATGAGTTACGGCATATTTGAATTTATTTCAAAGCTATTGCAAAAAAACCTGTTGTTTACCATTTTAACAGTTTTTCTGACTATCTATGCTTTCAAGCCACTGTTTTCACGAATGAATAATATCAAAATTCATACTGAAAACACTTGTCAGTTAAATCCAGAGTTTAGTTTGCATTAAAATTAACCTGATATTAAGATGTAGCAACATAAATCAAATTACATAGCATTATTTTTTTTTTTATTTCTAAAATATACTTGTTGCCATAATTATTACAGTATAATAACTACATGTATGTTCCTCATATTTTTCAAATCTTAATAGAAAATTTTAATCCATTATTTTCCACCTACTAAATTTGTTTTTTAATTGGCACGTCATGGTCACGTAAAATATTTTTTGACTAAACTTGGCACGCGGCAACAAAAAGGTTCGCCGACCCTGGTCTAGGATTTGGTGTAGATAGTATACCTTTCTGTTTCACAAGCTTTTTGGCACTGTGGGCCATATAATTAGAAACTACAAATTCTGCTTGAATTTTTCTTATAGTCCAACTTTGTGGTAGGACGGTCAAGATTAACATTTTCTCACTGCTAGAAGTGGTTTGACTAAATTTTTCTTTTAATTGGCTTATAATCTCACTTTCAGTAGGATCTTTCTCACATTCTTGCCTCGTTGAAGCTTCAAGAGATAAATTTCTTTGTATGGCAGCTGACACTTTTTAAAAATTTTTTTGGGGGATAATTCTTCTCCTGCAATCGCTTCCTTTTTATTGGTGATTCACCTAATAATGGAATGCTTTCATTTAATGCTTCCACTACCAAATTTCTATCCAGTTCAACTGTACTGTCATCGCCATTAGTAGCTGTAGAAGTAGCAGAGTCACTAACAGCATCATCTCCAGATGTTGATGGCGAAGACATTTTAGATAATTTAACTCGACAATTAGCGCATATTTTAAAGTCACTTTGAAGTAATTTTAATTTTCTTGTTTTGGTTATCATCCATGGCTGAACAGAACGTATAGGTGAAAACTGGGAAATTGAGTTAGTAGCCAGTGGCCGGTAGACTCAGTTTCATTAGTGGCCACTTTTTAAAATTAGTGGCCACTATAATGTTTCAAACTTTCTTGGCATCTAGATAAACTATAATCGTTGTATATATACATATTTTCTATAAATCAGATTTTTATACCAGCCAACTATTGATGATAAGAATAGGGACAAAGTTGAAATTCAAGAAACTACAAAAAACTCTAACCAACTTAACTTTAGTTAACTACCTTTAAAACTACAAAATTGTTATCATATTAATTTTTTTATAATATATTTTTGGATTATTTGTAAATGTTCATAAACACAATTATCAATCAGATTACTGTTACTTTCTTTACATAAAAAGTTAGTAACTAAACCAAAATTCCAACTAGGTGTATACAAAAATCAAACAAAACACAATAAAATACTATTTCGATTTTATTTAATAATTAAATGTGTTATTAAATTAACATACCATATACATTACATACAGTTGAAATCTAAGCTGGTGAGTGTATTTCACAGGATTAAACAGTATCTCTTGCAGAAAAATAATGTAACTGATCAAACACATTGAAAGTATTGTAATGTCCTTACCCTTTAGGGTCCAATTTTTTTTCAATTTTGAGAACAAAATTACTTTTATTTTAATAATCTTAATCGTAGCTATCCAAATAGATTTACTGATATGATAATAGGTTAAGAGTTTTTGGAGACGTTTGGAAAATCTCGTATTACAAGAGGGTTTAACAGATATTACAACTTTATAATGTTTTTTGTGTTTTACCACACGATTCGTTCAGAAAAGTAACCTATATTTTAAATTTAAAGAGTGAAATATATGTATAAAATAAATTACTAAATGTCCAAACATAAATGAACTCATAATAAAAAAGCATAGCCATATACTATCATTACTATGTTTAGATAGTAACAGAAGTAATTTTTAAGACAAAATAATACTTGATTAAAAGACATGTACTATTTAGTAGTAAACCAGACTCGAAAGGGTTAAAATCCACTTGCATTTGCATCCAGTGGAAAAAAAAGGAATAAATTATTTGAAATACATGTAGAATCAAAGCTGATGAATATATTTTGCATAAAACTATATTTCTTGAAAAAATAATCCAACTGAAGAGCGAGCATGGCAAAAAACTGAAATATTGAAAATACAGCTAAATCGCTGCAATCTGCTTGCATCCGGTAGGAAAAAGAATTAATCAGTTTGCTAATTAGATGCAATCAAAGTAGAGATGCATATTTCCATGAAAAAAGTTATATTTCAGTTGGTGATCGATAACAGATTTTTTTATCGCCACTTGACGAGTGGCGACTATAGTGGCGATCGATGGCCGATATTTTAATCGCCACTTTTCTAACTTTAATCGCCACGTGGCGAGTGGCGACCGCTAATTTACACCTATAACAGAACGCAAAGACTTCTGACATTTTGAATGCCCTTTAATATTAAAAGGGTTACAACAGAACATTCTTTTGTGTACATCCATATTAGTTTAATTTTGAGAAATTCACAAGTTCTCAAATATGCACAAATAAACAGAATTCTATTTTTATTTGATAGTCTGCAGCTTACTGCAACATTAAAAAAATGTTTTCACCTGACTGAACTGCCAGTTTGAACCAAATAGAAAAGCTCTTATGTTATCTTAATGTATGATAAATCTGAAACTTAAACTAAAAAAAAATGTGTGACCATTGGATGTTGAATCTCAAACCAAAACGTTATGGTGCTCTACCATTGGATGTTAAATCAAAACCAAAACTTTAAGTTTCAGTTCAGTTTTTTAGTTTCAATTGAGTTTGTTTCAATTTGAATTCTAAACCAAAACTAAAATCTGTAGATTTAACTTACATTTTGCTTGTGTTTTTATTTTACTTATATTTTATTGTACATGATAACCTTACATGCTAGAAAGAGCAAACCTCTTCCATCTTCAGCAAAGAATAGTTTGATGCATATGCATGTATTATTATGGATTTTTAATTAAAATAAGTTTTAATTAAGTTAAAATTGCAGAAATCACCAGAATTATTATTAAATAATCAAAACTTATGGGTGATTTTGAAAATTAACACAATTTCAAAGCATAAATTAAAAAACTGAAAAGCAAACCATAATCAAAAATATACAATGAAAAACTGATAAAGGCAAAGTAAAACAAATTCACACAAAAAAAATCATAGCACCTGATGCCATCAAATTTCCAGCTTGAAATTTTGGGGCTAAATACATTAATGGTCAACTAATAAAATAAAAAAAAAAAAATAAGAAAAAAAAGGGGGACTTTTAAAAATATTCAAGGTCAAAGGTCAATTCATGTGACCTTGAAAGTATTTTTTTTAAATATAGATATGTGATATATCAGTAAAAGGGTATTTTTATTAGCTTTAAAATGAGACCAAAAATAATATTCTATCTTAATTAGGTCCCAAGTTATGACTTTTTAAATTGTGGAGAAAATGGTAAAAAATGACATTTTTTCCATTAAAAAAAATTAATATTTAAAAAAATAATTGACCTACAGAGTTAAAAATTGTGCAGGAATACTTACAGCTATGGTATGCAGTTATTCACTAAATTTTATGAAAATCTAAAAGGGTCGGGTTGAAAATTGCCCTTTCTTGTGTTGATTTGACATGGAACGACTCTTTCCCAGAAATTATTTACATCAGAAACACGTTTACAATACTGAAAAAAGATAATGCTTAAAAATAATAAAACTGAAGTAGATATTTGAGATAATTTTTTTATAAATGTAAATAAAAACTTATCTGAATTACAACAAATTTTGGATAAACTTAATTTTATTTCTATGCTTTTTACACAGAACTTGTCTGTTATTTTGTGCTGCTTCACCAATTTCGATTTTTCAGTTATAATCTTCTCCTTTATTCTATAAACAGACATCAGTTCCTATCCTGTAGAGATGTTTTGCTGCCCAAATCGTTTGATGATTTAATTATCCAAAGTGTTCGTATTCAATGATCAACACATTTAACTTATTTATCATAAAATTCTGAAATACGACCCCATCCAAATATAAGCTCTCCCTCCCCAATTTTCAACAAATTTTATTTTTCGAAAAAATTTCATTACTGATTTTCTAAGCTTTGTAGATTAAAATATAAATATCTTATTTTGGGTGGTATGCTTTTGTATTTTTTATTATTTTTAAAATCTTTAGTTAAAAAGAAAAAAAAATCCATCCATGGTTTCTTTCTGCATAGCAAAACATATTATCTGCCCAAAGTTGATGATCTGATTGTGTAAACATTCGACTTCTGATTTCACAGAGCGAGGTAAATAAACAAAACAAACTGCAGATAGTTTCCTACTTCTTCGCAATTTCTGTAATGTGGGCATTTTTGGCAGGTGTTGTAACTTTCTAGTAACTGATTATATTTTAATAAAAATTTGTTACACAGCCTAATTTACTATTATTTCAACTTGCTGAAAATTTAAAAGAAATTGGTCAACTTACGTAGGAGATAAGGATTTTTATTTTTTTTAAACAGTAAGGGGAAAAAAAAAAAAGAGTTTGGTTTTTCATTTTTTTTCTTTGTTTGCAACTCAATCCCTTTTTTTTTCTGCACTTAAGCAACGCAAACTTATTGATACATTTATAGTCTCTTTTATATTTAAGAGAATAGAATTTGAATAGTTTTTTCTCATGCTAAAAATGAGAAAAAATTAATAGTAGACAATTTTTTTGGGGTGGTTAGGTGGGGGGGGGGGGGGGTTGACTTATATGAGGGTTTTGTATTTTTTCTTATTTTTAACAACATAAATTAGGGGATTGACTTATATGTGAAGCCGACTTATATGTGAGTATATACGGCAAGCAGTGGCAGATCCAGAACTTAATGATTTTGAGGGGGGGGGGGGGGGGGGCTAAGATTTTTCTTGGTATTAGTTAATATTAACATAATAATTTGCAATATTTATGACATCCAGTTAGTACTGGTACCTCTTAGCCAGATTTAGACCATCTTGTCAAATAGTCAGAATATTTTATTGGTGAGCTTTTGTAGGAAGTAATCAACAATGCATAAACTTATGAATCTCAAAAAATTAATTGTGAAAGCAGTTTCTTAGAAATGTTGATAATTAGTCATTCTGAGCATGATTCATTGGAAAGGAATATTCCTTCTATTGGCAGCCAGTGAACTAAATATTAGAGGAGGCTGAGATTGACAATACTCCCTCCCAACAGCTTCAAAACTATCAATTGTAATTTAAAGGCATGTGTTTCTGAAATAAAATGTTATGTATACATACATAGTTTATTTGTAAAACATATTAGGGTCTATAAGCATAGAATAAACTTTGTGTGAATTGTAATAAAAAGCTAAAATCTTAAACAACGATTTTTACGCACAAATAACGTACAAAACGATAAAAATACTCATACGATCTATTCAAGGATACTTTGATCCCCTTCCTCAGTGAGAAAAAAAAAAAAAAAAAAAAAAAAAAATCAATGGGTTTGAAGAACCCCCCGGCTATAGCCCCGGGAACTGGCTTATGGATTGATTGAAAAACGCAGATATAAGAGTTTATATATCCCAAAGAAATGATGTAAATGAACAGAAACTAAGTGAAAAAGAGTCACTGCGCAGGATCTCTCCACACTGGTGAAAGAAAATGGGTGCTGGTCATATCATTTACTAAGATGGAAGTATGTTTATGAATATGGTGAACTTCGTAAAAGTCTAGATCAAAAACTGAGTTACATTTTTGAATAATTTTTGCCTCTAGATAATTGAACTGGTGGTTGGCATTCCAACAATGTTTCGCTATTGTAGATTTCTCAATTTCCTGCTTTCTAACGTAATTCTGGTGTTCTTTCAGCCTAATTCTAAGTGCACGCTTCGTCTGCCCAATGTAAGAGAGGCCGCACTCACAAAAAATTCTGTAAATGCCCCAGGTATTATGATCGTCAATAGGATCTTTAAGATTGGAGAAAGAAATTTTATTGGTTGGAGAGAAAACAACTTTAAAACTAAACCTGTTGAGAATACAAGAAATTTGTGTACTGATTTTAGGAAAATAAGGTAAGACAACAACATTTTTAAATCCTTTATTTGCTGGAACAGAATCGGTGATTATCTGAGGTTTAGATAAAATGCAGTTGATGATATTCAAACTAAATCCACGATCGATGGCAACTGCTTTTATATCTCTCCAACCAATAAAATTTCTTTCTCCAATCTTAAAGATCCTATTGACGATCATAATACCTGGGGCATTTACAGAATGTTTTGTGAGTGCGGCCTCTCTTACATTGGGCAGGCAAAGCGTGCACTTAGAATTAGGCTGAAAGAACACCAGAATTACGTTAGAAAGCAGGAAATTGAGAAATCTACAATAGTGAAACATTGTTGGAATGCCAACCACCAGTTCAATTATCCAGAGGCAAAATTTATTCAAAAATGTAACTCAGTTTTTGATCTAGACTTTTACGAAGTTCACTGTATTCATAAACATACTTCCATCTTAGTAAATGATATGACCAGCACCCCTTTTCTTTCACCATTGTGGAGAGATCCTGCGCAGTGACTCTTTTTCAGTTAGTTCTGTTCATTTACGTCATTTCTTTGGGATATATAAACTCTTACATCTACGTTTTTCAATCAATTCATAAGCCAGTTCCCGGGGCTATAGCTGGGGGGTTCTTCGAACCCATTGAATTTTTTTTTTTTCTCACTGAGGAAGGGGATTGAAGTATCCTTGAAACGATCGTATGAGTATTTTTATCGTTTTGTACGTTATTTGTGCGTAAAAATCGTTGTTTAAGATTTTAGCTTTTTATATTAGGATCTGTGCATATATGACCATATCATTTTAGGGGAAAGGGGGGGGGGGGTCCTGGCACATGATATCGTTATCATTTTTGATCCAACCAAAATTTTCTCTTTTTATTTGTAACTTTGTCTTTACATCAAAATAGTATGTTATCTTTTTTTACTTTATCTATTTTTATGAAAATACAAAGTTATTATTAGAATCATCAAATTATCCCCCCCCCCCCAACTTTTTGAACACCAATTTTTAGAATATGTTGTCATAAATACAGAATTGTCTTGTATTGATCCGAAATTGAAATGAAAATTTGCTACTTTTATGTAATTTTACATTTCTTAAATTTTTTTATGGGTTTACTCAGCTATTTTTCTATTTAGCATAGAGTTAGGTACTGAAGTTTGCTGGTTTAAATCTGAGTTGGCAGGAACTAAGTGACTTTGAAAGTTTTTCAGAATTTATTTGCATGTAAACGAGAAAGCAGGTCATTTCCCCTAAAAATCCTTTTCTAAAGGTATTCCACTTTCACCAGTACAGTCAAAATATGTCTTAAGCATAGTTAAATATGTTTACCTCTCTCTTTATTTTTTTATTTATTGTCACTTGATTTCTTTATTTATATACTTATTACTTACTTTATTTATTTATTTTTTTTATTTACTTATTAATCACTTGTATATTTTTTAATTTATTATCACACAATCTTTTACTATCTTTTTGCATTTTTGGGATGCAATGCTTATGATTTTTCTTTCAAGGTGTGAGCTTTCGAATTGAGATATTTTAATCTCAATAAACAGTAGTACTTTGGTTAAGGATGGTAATCCATACATGTATTACCATTGTTAACCAAATTTGTTGCTATTCAAGACGTGATTTTTCATAAGGTTTAATCAATTAATTCTTTTCAGACCCCACAACCACAATTCATCTTAAAAGTGCAGTTTAAACCCATTTAAAATATCTTAAAAGTTTGATAAATGTCTTTTATTTATTATGTTACTTGGAAAAAAAAGTATAAAATGAACTAGCGAGCTTTGTTCACCTCTGTAATCGTATTTTTACTTATCAAACCTAGTATTAAAACTGTCAGGGGCTCACTAATTCGGCAATGTGCACCCGTGTGGGCTACATCATCTCGAATCGAGGTACCTTAAATTATTGTGTTTTATTTCGACATAGATTAACTTAATTTTTTTAGCACTGTCAATTACATTGCTGTAGGAACCAATTTGGTATTCTTCCGACTAGAATTTAATCACAACAGTAGCCAAATTTGCCAAAAAGTTTTTCTGTTTTTAAGAAAAGTTAAAACAATCATCACAAAAAGCAAAAAAACACTGAAAATTTCTCAAAAACTTCCAAACTCATACATGATAAAATGTATTATATTGGGGTAAAAAGTTGAAACTGGATTATTTTTACATATGCTAAAAAATCCCCATGGAATGCGTAAAAAGTGCTACAAATCTCATAAAAAATTTAAAAATCGCAGGGTACAAAATTTACTATATTGGGCTAAAAGATTGAAACAATATTCTTGTTACACATGTAAAAAAAATCGACACACTATGCAAAAAAACACTAAAAATTGCATAAAAAATTCATGAAAAATTTAAGAATAACAGAGTATAAAATTTACTGCATTGGATTAAAAGATTAAAGTCATTCTTTCATTTTCTTACTCTGTACCCACAAATGATTTTCTGTTTTCAGTTGCATTATGGAGAAAAAAAAAAGTAAGATTGTTTATATTAAAAAAAAAAAAGTTTATAATCATAAAATAAATACAGTGAAACCCGCTTAAGAAGTTTCCCAAGGGAGTGGAGGGGAAAAACTTCTTAAACGGGAAATTAGCATTTTTTGAAAAAAATCGATAGTTTAAATATTGATATTTAGAAAAGGGTTTATTTTACCTTAGTACAATAATACAAAGAGTACTTTCTATAAAATTGAGTTTTCTTAAGAAATTTAAATTAGTTTGCACACTTAAAAAATTAGCTAATAAAGTAAAAATACATAATTACCTTAGAAACTCTTTATTTAATCCAAGACAAGAAATTTCTCTTTAAGAGTGATTTGATATGTTTTTGCAAAAAAAAAAAAAAAAAAAAATCGTTTATAGTTTTTTTTTTTTTTTTTCCGGCAACCTTTAATCAATAACTTTTCTTCCATAACTTCATATTTTCCTCTTTTCACATTTTTAATTTTACGAGATTTTTCAGAACAGTTTAAAATGAGATCTCGTTTTGCTACAATTCCATTCAGAGTAGTCACTGGTATGTTCAACTTCTTTGCAATTTCAACTCTTGTCATTTTCGCGTTACTATCAACTTCTTTCAAAATTTTGATTTTGTCTTCAATTGACAAGGCTTTCCTTTTAATTGCCTTGCCCGACATTTTTGGGGGAAAAAAACAGAATTTTTTGCCCGTGTATTTTCTAACGAGAAAGCTTTGATGTTATGCACTTTACACTGACTTAAAAACTTCGAAATGAATAAACCAAACGCAGATTTGGTACATTACACTTATGGAATATGGTGGTGGGAAAGAATCTGTTGTAACTATTGAACTGAAAGAACCACACATCGGTAGGGCGAAGCAATTCCCTTTTCTCTTATCAGTCACTATTGTTACAGTGACGAGAGGCCCATCCTCTGCCCACATTCCATTTCCATCAAACACGTTAAACAGATTTTAAGGTGAAATAGAGGTGACCACATCTGCTATCAGTCCTAAACATTGACCTTTTTGAATAGCGAAGAATAATAAAGAAAGAGATTTCAGCACAGAAAATAAAATAATAATCAAAAAGACAAAATAAACGAGCTTTGAAAGTAAAAATGGAAGGAAAAATAAAACTTTTTAAGCGGGAAAGAGTTTCGAACAAAACTTCTTAAACGAGTTATTTTAGTGTTGTAAGAATAAGTGAAAAATGGGAATCGAAAATATAAACTTCTTAAACGGGAAAACTTCTTAAGCGGGAACTTCTTAAACGGGTTTTACTGTAAAATGAAACAGAGGGACTATGCACTGAATTTAATGGGGAAAATCCTGTAGTCATAGAGAAGAATTTTTTATTTAAAAAAAAAACAAAAAAAAAAAAAACATACAAATAATAAAAAAAGAAACACTCATTAAATAATAATAAATTGAACAACTCATAGCAGCCAGGGTAATTATTTAGGTACCACAGGTAAAGTTGGACACAGAAATTTTTATTTTTTGATTAGTGACAGTTTCCCGAAATAAGGTAACATTTTTTGGTACTTTTCGGTTAGCCGGGCGCTAGTGTTATATATACTTGTATATACATACATATATATGTGTATATACATATATTGTATATATACACATATATACATGTGTATCCACATATTTGTATATGTATATAGATGTATATATATACATCTGTATACAGTAGACTCCCTCAAATCCGCACAGCTTGGGACCAGAGGTTGTGCGGATTTTAGAATTTTGCGGATTTCTGGTCATTGATTTGTTTACATTTTTGAAACATTAATTTCATTGGTAGTTAAATAAGGGAAATTATAATGAATGCTTACAATAAAGTGAAACATTCAAGTAAGTAATTAATAAAAATTTAGAAAAATATTAAATTATTATGAATGAAATCGATTAAATTCGGTTCCAAAAGTCCTATGCTGCCATCTAGTGATAGCAAGGAGAACAGTGTTAATGCTATTATCAGTATATATAGCTCACTGTAACTTTTTTCATTGTTATTTAGAGTCTTGAATGCTTTTCTTATACTGCTTTGTATGTTTAGAAATCAATTTGTCTATAATTTAAAAAAAAAATTCCACGAAAAATAATTTTAAAATAGCGTTCCGGTTCATGGATTTTTCCATTTCGAACCCTGGAAGTTTTGATATAGATATGCTAATTTATATCAAAATCAAAAGTAATGTAAATTTATTTAGTAATAAACAAGCTGTAATAGCCAAAAGAGAATGATTAACAAAAAATGTAGTAAAAAAAACACTGCAGTAGTCGCCGATTTCGGCGCCATCTTGAATTTTGTTCCTGCAACTTAACTGTAAATTTCAGTGTTTACATCTGGAAAAATACGCGGATTTTAGGCGTTTGCGGATTTAAGGGAGTCTACTGTATACATATCCATGTAGGGGAGAGTGGTAATGAATGGGCCAATTTTTGATTTTTAATTTTTGTAATTTTTTCTAATAATTTTTTTGGCTCAAAATTGGCTCTTCAGTTACTTTACTTATTTGGTTATATAAAAAAGTCACAAAAATTGGATTAGAAAATGTCTATAATGAATGATAATAGAAAATAAAAATATAGAAATTTGGCCCATTCATCCTCACCCATGGGGCTGAATGGGCCACTAAATGAATTCAATGAAAAAATGTGAAATTAATCTTTTATTCACAAAATATGACAAAATGAATGGTACTTGACATGATATGATCAAAGCATTCTGAAATAGTAAGTAATACACTATGCTTATCAAAATTTGTGAACATCAAAAGTGATATTATTAAATCACATAATTGTAGCAGAAAATGGCAAAATAATGAGATTATAAGAAAGAACATAAAATTTACATAAAAAATAGATACAGTAGACTCCCTTAAATCCGCGACCCTAAAATCCGCAAACGCCTAAAATCCGTGTATTTTTTTAGATGTAAACAATGAAATTTACAGTTAAGTTGCAGGAACTAAATTCAAGATGACGCCGAAATCAGCGACTACCGCAATGTTTTTTTTACTAATTTTTTTGTTAATCAGTCTCTTTTGGCTATTACAGCCGAATTATTACTAAATAAATTTACATTACTTTTGATTTTGATATAAATTAGCATATATATATAAAAAATTCCAGGTTTCGAAATGGAAAAATCCACGAACCAGAACGCTATTTTAAAATTATTTTTCGCGGAATTTTTTTTTTAATTATAGACAAATTTATTTCTAAACATACAAAGCAGCATAAGAAAAGCATTCAAGACTCTAAATAACAATGAAAAAAAGTTACAGTGAGCACAATAAGCTATATATACTGATAACAGCCTTAACACTATTCTCCTTGCTATCACTAGATGGCAGCATAGGACTTTTAGAATCGAATTGAATCGATTTCATCCCTAATAATTAAATATTTTTCTAAATTTTTATTTTAGATAATTATTTTAATAATTACTGACTTTTAAACTAATAAATTATTTTAATATTTTACTTATTTTAATGTTTCACTTTATTGTAAGCATTCATTATAATTTCCCTTTTTTAACTACCAATCAAATTAATGTTTCAAAAATGTAAACAAATCAATGACCAGAAATCCGCAAAATTCTAAAATCCGCACAACCTCTGGTCCCAAGCTTTGCGGATTTGAGGGAGTCTACTGTAATACACACAGGGGTGATTGTGTTCAGGGTGTAGGCCGGATTTCCAGGTTTTTCGATCTATCCTTCCGGGTTTATGAGATCGTTATGTTTAGTGGAAAATTCGGACATAAAAAAATATCAGAAGTGGCTATTCGTCCGACCAATCAGACTTTTAGCTGTTTAGGCAGAACGTCCGACCATCGTATGCGCATGCGCGCCAGCAGATGATAGGACGAAATCGCTTTTTCATAACTCTGCCTTTTAAAATATAATTATTTATTTTCAATGCACAGTAAAAGTGCATTTCTGCAAATTAGGATATTTTCTTTTTAGAAGAAAGTTATTTATATTTATAAATATTAATTTAGTAATATTTGTCTTCAATTATTATTTTTTTTTTTAACGTTATATTTCGTTAAGCAAATAAGTGTACTTTCTATATTTATATTATTAATGTTATTTATTAATTATTCAATATATTATTATTAATTTAATAATTTATTATATTATGATAATTTAATAAATTTATTATTATTAATTTAATAATAATTATTTATTAACTATTATTAAAATATTAACAATTTTGCCAATAATAAAATAGCAAATAATAAATAGTTTGCAATTATAAACAATACTAATAAATGTTAGAATAGTTAATATTTCTTAATTGTTAAATTTATGTATATAGATATATGTTTAATATGTTTAAAAACTGTCTAGCATGAGGAAGTCTGACAAAACAAATTTTAGTTTAGATTATTTCATGTTGATATTTTGTATTTTTAATAAAAAAGCAGGCTAGGTTGGGTCATAGACAAACATGTTCCAAAATTGCACCCCTCCCTGGATTTCTTTCTGTCGCGTCTATATCTCTTAATATTTCAATTTATATATCTTATTATTTTCCAAGATTTAGAAAATCGGGTGTGTGTGTGTGTGGGGGGGGGGGGGGGGGGGGCTTCATTTCATATTCCATGAAAATGAGCAATATTACTTAATTTACGTTTTTTTTTTTTTCAAATTGTACAAAAAATTATTTCAGCCAATGAGAAATTATTTTTTGTTTTACTTTTAAAAAAAGGTACTTTTTGGTTAGCCATGCACCAGTGTTATATATAAAAATAACATTGATGCTCCCTACAAACTACTTAAAAAAATTACTTTACTCGCTAAGTTATATGTTCCAAAAAATAGCATATTACACAACAAACAATGACAAAACTAGGACCTACTATAATTTCTCATTACTTCTAACATACTATTTTGACCATTGAAATTTATTGAATTCGTGATTCGTCTAAAACTTTATTATACACTCAAACATATAGACTCAAATCAAAGAATTTTCCACAGAAAACATTTTATTTTTTGATAATGAATTACATTTTCAAAAATAATAAGTAAATGCTTTTTGAAGAAAAAAGTAAATTTTCAATTTAATAGATATATTTAAATTAATGACCTATGCAGTAAGATAAATCTATAGCTATACTTGTAAAAGAAATGCAGCTAAATAACACTTTAAATAAATGGAGAATCTTTTATTATTTTGGCTTCAATACTTTTTCAATAAATGAATATAATCACTACGTCGCTAACAAGACATGCAGATTTAACTTAAAATACATTGAATAGGTAAAATTAAATAAATGAAAATAAACTTTTGAGATTAAGAAACTTTTTTATGAAGCAATAAATCTTTAATAAAGTAAATAATAACATAATGAAATAACTTTTTTTTAATGTTCAAAACTTACTTATTATTATATTAAAGTTATTAAAAAAACTTAGTTTAAAATTTAAAATAACTGCTTTGTATTAAATTATTCAATAATTTATTCATATGAATATAAATAGTAGTTGTTTCATAAACAAAACATTCTAAAAGCCAAATGTTGTAACAAAGGACAACTGGGAATGGAAACTTTAAAAATACAGTAGACTCCATTAAATCGGCATATCATGGGACCAGAAATTATGCAGATTTTAGAATTTTGAAAATATCTGGTCACTGTTTTGTTTACGTTTTTAAACGGCCGTGTCTACGAAACCGGCTGGTCGGATTCCGTAGAATTCTCACTGGAAAACCGGCTGGTTTGTTTATTCGGATAAGCGCCCTCTATCGTCGTCCAGCAAAACAACTAATATTACGGCTGCTTGGGCTAAGCCAGCCGTAATATTAGTTGTTTTGTTTTGTTGCGGATAGACTGTGGGTGTGGGAACCGACTGATTTAAAGAAACACAATTATATTTGTTTGAGTTTTAGAGGTTAATAAAATGACCAAATTTTTATTTCATTTTGCCCTTTTATTTTCAGTTTTATTTATTTTTTTCATAAAGATAGTTTAAATTTAATTTTAATAAAAAAATCACATTTCAAATTTAAAAAAATTAAATATTTAAAATTGTTAAAAAATATTAAAAGTTATATTAAAGTTTTAATATATGTTAATTAAAAGTTAATTTTATTATTATTATTTAATGAAATGAAAAAAAAAATCCTTTCGAATTTTATAAGTAAACTTTTAATAATTACCAAAATATGAACAAACTGAGGGTTCCAAGAAGTTGTGGGCTAAAATTTGGTCTGAATTTAATACTATTCACATAGCACTAAATTTATTAACAGGAAGTAATTTTAATATCTGGGTGGTAGCAAATACTTCCTATACTTGACTTGGGGTTTCAGGTAAATGAAAGGTAGTGATTAAAACTCCATAAGTAAAAATGTATAAATTATGCTAAAAGTTTAAAAATATTTCACCAAACATTAAATTTATTATTAATATAACATCATACATTACTATAACATATACATCACATAAAATTAGTGTTTGATTTTCTTTAATAAGCCTATTTAATTTAAAATTGTGGCCTATTTCAATTTATATCAATTATAGTTTAACGCTTTAAAAATGAAATGTGATTAAAATTTTCTGTAAAAATAATCATCATCCAGGGACGTAGAAAAGGAAATGGCATATAATTATTTGTATTTACTTTTTTATTAGTATAAATTTGAAACTTTCGGTCAAGAAAATTTAGCCTGTTAAAACTTGGTGTTTTATAAGAGGGTCCCCCCCCCCCCCCCGTTGTATGATAATGTGATTGATAATCGTAACTCTGTGTAATTTTTAATATCCTGTATAAAATTATCAAAATGTTTATTTCGTAATAGTAGCATTAATAATTAGTTTGGACGTTAAATTTTTCTCATAAATGTATTCAGTATTGATATTTATCTCATTTATTTGATACTGACTACTTGAACACTTCGCATACTTTTTGAATTGTTATGCTACTGTCATCATCATAAACACCCTTGATTAAAACCTACATTTGAATAACATGAAGATGAAGCTGTATAGTTATTTCTAGATATATTCTTTTTACTTCAAAAATAGAAATTTTAAAGAGTGTAATAACTATTATTTGTTTAGCCTTTATATATTTTGCTCACTGTAAAGGTTAAAAAAAACGTCCTTCCAGAAAACTCGGATAAATAAAGAAGATCTGAGGATTAATGTAAAAATAATCTTAGATTTGTTAGAATCTCCCTTCAGTAGTCGCCTAAGTTTGGCGAAAAACACTGGCGCGTTGTCTGCAGAGCCTTTGCAGCAACCCTATGAAAACTCATTCATCATTGTCAAGGCTTCTTGTTGCATTTTTCTAAATTTTCCTTTCTCCGTCTGACTGACCCGACTTCTCTTTCATATATTGGATATTGCAGCGGTTCCCAACCGGGTATGTGAAAATAATATCGGTAATGGCGGAAATCACAGAAAAGGGATAGTAAACTCACTAAAATGTTAGAAATGGCAATTTAATTTTTATCGATTTATAATATAGTTGTTATAAGACGGTAACTAATGAAAAAGAGCATGTTTGCGTTATCTAGTTGAGTGAAAGGGGGGTGGGGGGTGGTACTCCGAAGTGAAAATCCTAAGAAAGGGGCACGTGCGTGAAAGAAAAAAGGTTGGGAAGCGCTTGTATGTTGCTTTGCGCGCAGAAATGGATATCACTCAGATGGCTTTCCTCTTGATTATTTCTCGAGATAAAATCTATTTACTGTAGTCAGTTCCACTTTCATAAAATGCGAAAGGGGAGACAAAAAAAAGGCCGGACGGCGGTTTCTAAATAAAGCAACAATTAAAAAAATATATATGTATATTAAATCATACGAAATCGAAACTTGTCTATACTTGAATCCTCATTTAAATGTAAAATGTTCTTAGCCCTATGTAAAAAATACCTTAAAATACACCTGCTGAGAAGAAAATCTGTCTAAACCACAATCTTTCTCCCTTCGTTTTAGTTTTTCTCTTAACTATGTTTTGCTTAAATATCGACCGAAAGAGGTTTTTTAGACCGAAACCAAATTTCGTTTTATTTTCGGCCGGAAACGAAAACGTCTAAAAAAATTTTTTTTAAGTAATCAATACATACATAAATATACATAGTTATTAATTACTTGTACGTGTTTAGTAATTACTTATATGTGTTTATTAATTATACGCAGCGGTCGATCCAGGCAAAATTTGGGGCCTATTTAGGGCCCTTTTACAAAAATCTATTTAATAAAAAGGGCCCCTTCACAAAATAAATTTAATAAAATGGGTCCCTTCACAAAAATAAATTTAATAAAATGGGCCCCTTCACAAAAATGAACTTAATAAAACAGGCCCCTTCACAAAATTCCTTTTAATAAAATAGGCCCTCTTCGTAACGTTCTTTTTCATAAAAATTGTTTTCAAATGTGTAATTTGTAATTAAAACCAGGTCACGAAAATCAAAAACTTTAGCAAGGGGATTTAAAAAAGTTTTTGTTAAAAAATTCTTGGTTCGAATTCGAGTAACTGAATTTCAACTTTCGTTATAAAATGTTATTTTTCACAAAAATGACTTTTATTTTTCACAAAATGGGCCCCAAAAATAAAAACCTGCATCGACTCCTGAATACGTAATTATTAATTAATTATATTATACGTATAGCCCATGTTTGCTCTTTGTGCCTCTGACCAAAACATTTTATTTTTATATAACATAAAATGCAATCATTTCATCAACGACACAGAATGATTTCCTAATTATACGAGTTTCATCTAATTAACAAACGTTTATACGTACCTAGATTTAACTTTTATAATGATTTTTGTAAATTATGATCTATTATACTAGAACCACGGTCGGCAACTGGCGGACCGCGGTCCACACCCGGACCGCGGAAGGTCGAAGTTTGGACCACCTAAAAAGATAATGCAAAGGAAGAATTTATTAATTTTCCAACGATACTTGAATATAAAAAGAAGAATTTCGAAACACATACTGCAGTGTTCCTTGATGTCACTGCGAAGTTGTTCAGTCTCGAAAAACCTTGACTTCAAATGGAGATAATTTACTTGCAAGAAGATACTTCCTTGCAAATGTATAAAACTGCATCCCCTGAAGAATTTTGGGGTAAACATGTCTCAGAAAAGTATGGAAATTGCAAAAAACTAGCCATTACTATGGATAACTGTTACTAACTATTACTACCACGTTTAGCTCCACATATCAGGGGCGCGCCGACCCAGTGTGCAAAGTGTGCGGCGCACACAGGCGCCGAAGTAATAAAGGCGCCAAAGATTTCAGTTGAGGAACATATATTTAAAATAATCCCTAATTAAACTAAAATGTATTACATTTTCTCGACATCTTAATTATGTTTTGTAGATTTACCAGAGACTAACTTTTTATAGATATTTAAATTTTTTTATTATTATTTATTTATTTCGTTTTATTCTACTTCTGAGTCTCCTGTGATTTAGACATAGACCTGCCCAACCTTTCAATGAACCTCATGTGTGCGCACCTCATGTAGTTGCAAACAGTGGAAAGGCGCCATAATTCACATGGCTGAAAACATGCAACACTCTTAACTCACTGTAGTAGTGGTAAAGCATAGTACAGTTTTATTACCACAGGGGGTAAATTCCACTGGTTTCTTTTTTTATTTTTAAATAGCAATCTTATCCATATCGCAGAATTTCTGCACAGTTGCCAAGTCTCTGGCTTTTTATCTTAGAGAAAATCTGGTTCTTTTATATCGACCAAATGTTCCAATTAAATAAAACATTTTCTTCATTAAAATACTGGTATCCAAAAAGCCGGAGACTTGGCAACTCTGTTTCTGTCATAAATAAGATGACAATTACTATTCGGAAATACTGATAAAAATGTCCCCTGCGATTATCAGGCTACGAATAGTGGTAGACTTATGCATCACAAGCATCTTATACGATGCATGTACAGTACATCTCACGGTGATAACCATAAGACCCCTACGACTCAGAAACTGTATTTAAAAATAATTTGCAGAAATGATATAAATACATAGTATTTTTACATACATAGTAAATTTAAAATTACATTTTTCAGAAGGCAAACCTATCTCAAAATTTTGTAAGTGAAGTTGCCCGAAACCTTAATCACTAAATAACAAATTAATAACATAATATAATTAACACTAAATAACGGTCATTGGAAACAATTAAAATAACCCCATTCAAATATTATTGAATTTAAACAAAGCATAATTTAAAGTGGATTTTTAATTTTAAAAATAGTTATTAATAGAAAGATTTGAATGGGCGCCACTATATAGCGACCGCGGGAGACGCGTTGGACAGACCTAGATTAGAGATCGGAATTTTCAGACCAGAGCCCAGCCCGTTTATATTTTTGCAGTTCACGACCCGGCCTGTACAAAAATTAGTGAAAACAGACCCGACCCAGCCCGCTCAAAAATAAATTAAATCAGGCTAAAAAAATTCCGATTTTTCCTAACAATTAAAATTCTTTAAAAAAGTACTGCATACATATTTACGAAGAAATGTTAGATTGCTATGTGTTTCCAAGGCAGGAATGACACAATAGCAACTTTAATGATTACTTAGACTCTTAGAGTTTTCAACATTTAAATAAAGATTCACTGAAAAATTTAATGTAGTTTAGAATAAAAGAAAAAAAAAAGAGGATTAAAAGCATCATAACTTTTGAAGCTGTATTATAAAAAGTAGATTTTTGAAAATATTTCTCTGTAATTTATTAAGGTATATTTACAGTGATTCCGTTAACAGAAGTTTATTATAGCTATTACTATTTTTACAAAATATATTGCCTGCCTCACATGTCCTGGGAACAATTAAGTCAAATTAAGCACGACTCGACTATGTAGAAGAAAAATGTAAGCCTCAACCCGGCCCGAGCCTACTGAAAAAATTAAGCCCGGTGTCAGGCACGATATAGCTGTCCGATGCCGATCTCTACGCTGGATATGGCTTAATTTTTCTACCGACTCTCCCGTTTAATTTTTTACTGTTCCGGGCGTTAAAAAAATTGTCTTTATTCCGCCAGCTCGGTCCGATTCGAGTAAAAGTTTGCCTTCATTTTTCCGGACCGGTAGACCTCTGTCTACCCTCAATAGAGAAACAATATAAAACCAGAACTTGTATGAGTGTGCTGTTCAATGTAGAGATTTTAGATTGGAGAAACTGACATCATCTGTGGAGCAAATTTTAATTGATAAAATGAAGCATCAACCGTTTGTGAAAGTTTTGGCATTTGTGTGTCGTAGGTTTAACACTGTGAGGTTTACGTTCCTAGAGTAAAGTCTACTTTAGATGACCGAAGCAATATACTTTTTCAGCGCTCCTACAAATGATCCCTTCTGTAGAAACTATTATGTAATGGGCAAAAATTGTGGGGGTTTTTTTCGGACCATAAACCTCCGTGCAGAACAAATATTTTTTTATCTTGCACTCTGTACCTATCACCGTGGCGGAAATAGAATTTTTGTTAATGGTGAGGGTATGTTGAAAATATGCTGAATTTGGCGATAAATTCTTACTTTTTCAAAGATTGAGAGAAGCGACCTTTCCCTGCACCCCCTTCGTACGCTCGTCTCTAACACACACTGAATAAATAATTGTGATGATTATAAGATTTGTTCATTTTAATGCAGAACATGAAATTGAAAGTATTGAAATATGAGCACTTGTCAGCTTTAGATATAACCTTAGACGCTTCAGAGACTAGGATGGAAAAAAAAATCAATTTAGACATAAATAAGTTAGGAACTACAATGATAGCCGTATTGTGAACGGAAAAACCTCTCTATCTCTCTGTTTAAAAAAAAAGTAACTACCGCTGTCACCGCCGCCGCCGGTTTTGAACTTTTTGTGACCGGAGGTCTTTCTTCGTTAATATTAAGCAAAATATTGCATACAAAAATATGAAAATCGGTGGAATTATAGAGAAATGTTTGATAAACATGCTGATGCAGACAGTTTTCAAATCGAAGAAATATTTAAAGAGATATTTAATGCTAAAGTTGGACAAAATCTTTCCATTAAAAAAGTTTTATAGGAGCAAAAACAGTACATCGGAATTTAATCATTTTTAGATCATTTTATGCGTCAGAATTTCCCGGTGTGCAGACTGCACTCAGTTTATTAATTTGACTCATTTTTTGAGGTTTTATTTCTATTTTAAATTCAAATTTTCAGCATTTCGAGAGATTTTTTTTACACACTAGGGGGCTCTGCCCCCTACGAGCTACGCTCGTCAACCCCCGTTCAGACACCGCAGACTCTAAAAGTACGCTAATTTGATCGGCTTTAAAAAGATTTTGGAAGATTGAATTATAATTTAAAAAACAGTGGCGATCTCCCTATAAACGGATTTCTATTCATTTCTCTTTGATTGGGGAATTTTAAGGCCAAATCCGCTGCGGTACTACTTGATTAACCCGTCAACCAATTTCGCCAAATTATATAAATCGACAAAGCACTCGCCAAATTATACAAAATGACATCATTTTTATTTTAAATAACGAAAGAACAAATAAATTAGTGCAACATTAATAAAAATAGAAATAAAGCGTTGAAATGAAAATAACTTGATGACGTAGACACGTGTAACTTGCTTAAAGTCAAGTTAAAGTGACATTTACGATCAACCATTATTGGCATTTAATCTTATAGTTTGGCGAATGATAGATTTTTGGTCGACGGGATAACTAAGTAGTACCAAAAATACATATGTCAATCGCTGTTTTCGTCTTTGATTAAGTAAAATAAGTTAAACATTTCAAAATAAGCTAATATAAAAGGAATTAAGTAAACAGAATCTTAATCTCCCGGTACTTTTTAACAAAGCGAAAAGAAAAAGTGTCTTTTAAATAAGACATTTGAAATTAATCTTTTTTAATCTGACGTAATTTTGACCAAACTATTTATTCTTTCTCTTTTTAATATTCACGTGAAAATAGTTGTGTTAGAAATAGAGCGTTAGAATTAGAGCGAAAAGAAAAGTGTCTTTTAAATAAGACATTTGAAATTAATCTTTTTTAATCTGACGTAATTTTGACCAAACTATTTATTCTTTCTCTTTTTAATATTCACGTGAAAATAGTTGTGTTAGAAATGAAATATTATTTGCGCTTTCCTAACAAAAATAGTTGAAAAGAATCCTCTCAAAATATCAAATAAATGTCTAGGGCAATTTCTAAATTTAAACCGTTTTGCAATATTATTTTGAGTTCATTTTATTTAATAACTGTAATGTGACGCAAATATGACGTAATTTCTCCTATTTAAGACGTCTAACGCATGTTAATAAATTTATTATTTTACAAAATCCTTTCTGTCTTAAAATTCACGTGTAATTATAGTTTTTGTGTCGTAATTTTTAATAAGTTCCTGCTTTTTGTACATAATTATTTAATTCTAATTCCAAATGTTTTTTTCTGTTTATAATAGTCACGTGTAAATAAATTTTTAATTTATTTACACGTATTTTTTTTTTTTTTTTTTTTTTTTTTTAAGCAAACATTATTGTTTCCGCTTTTTATACAGTTGGCAACAGTTTAAATTAATATTACTTTCTAAAATCTGTCAAAAATATCTCTAGAAATGCTGAAAATTTGAATTTAAAATAGAAATAAAACCTCAAAAAATGAGTCAAATTTAAAAAAGAAATATAGTCTGCACACCGGGAACTTCAAACATATAAAATGATCTAAAAATGATTAAATTCCCATAAATAGTTTTTGCTCCTATAAAACTTTTTTAGTGGAACAATTTTGTCCAACTTTAGCATTAAATATCTCTTAAAATAATTCTTCGATTTGAAAACTGTCTGCATCAGCGTGTTTATCAAACATTTCTGTATAATACTACCGATTTTCATATTTTTGTATGCATTATTTTTCTTAATATTAACGAAGAAAGACCTCCGGTCACAAAAAATTCAATACCAGCGGCGGCGGCGGTGACAGCGGTAGTTACTTTTTTTTAGAATAGAGAGATTTTAGAAAATTGTATTAATTTAAACTGTTGCCAGCTGTATAACCAGCGCAAATAATAATATTTGCTTCAAATTAAAAATTTATTTTACACGTGACTATTATAAACAAGAAAATATAAAAAGCAGGAACTCATTGAAAATTATCATAAAAACCATATTACACGTGAATTTTAAAAGTGAAAGAATGTTGTAAAATAATAAATTCATTAACATGCGTTAGAAGTCTTAAAAAGGAGAAATTGCGTCACATTTACGTCACATTACACATTACGTAAAATGAACAAAAACTAATATTGCAAAACAGTTTAAATTTAAAAATTGCGCGAGACATTTATGTAATATTTTAAGATGATATTTTCAACTATTTTTATTAGGATAGCGCAAATAATATTTCATTTCTAACAAAATTATTTTCACGTGAATAGTAAAAGGAGAAAGAAAAGTTTAGTGAAAATTACGTCAGATTAAAAACGATACATTTAAAGTGTCATAAAAAAAAACTTTCTTTTCGCTTTGCTAAAAAATACCAGAAGGCAAAGACTCTGTTTATTTAATTCATTTTATATTAGCTTATTTTAAAATGTCAACTGATTTTATGTAATCAAAGACGGAAACAGCCATTGTATCATTTAACAGTCGCTGATTTGGCTTTAAAATTCCCCAATCAAAGAGAAATGAATAGAAATCCGTTTATAGGGAGATCGCGCTTTGTTTTTAAAATTATAATTCAATCTTTCGAAATATTTTTTAAGCCGATCAAATTAGCGTGCTTTTAGAGTCTGCGGTATCTGAACGGGGGTTGACGAGCGTAGCTCGTAGGGGGCAGCGCCCCCTAGTTCTAAAAAAAAAAGTAACTACCGCTGTCACCGCCGCCGCCGGTTTTGAATTTTTTGTGACCGGAGTTTCTTCGTTAATATTAAGAAAAATAATGCATACAAATATATGAAAATCGGTGGTTTTATAGAGAAATGTTTGATAAACACGCTGATGCAGACAGTTTTCAAATCGAAGAATTATTTTAAGAGATATTTAATGCTAAAGTTGCACAAAATCGTTCCACTAAAAAAGTTTTATAGCAGCAAAAACTATACATGGCAGTGTGATCATTTTTAGATCATTTTATGCGTTAGAATTTGCCGGAGTGCAGATTGCATTAATTTTTTTATTTTGACTCATTTTTTGAGGTTTTATTTCTATTTTAAATTCAAATTTTCAGCATTTCTAGAGATATTTTTTACATTATTTTAGAAAACTAGGGGGCTCAGCCCCCTACGAGCTACGCTCGTCAACCCCCGTTCAGACACCGCAGACTCTAAAAGTACGCTAATTTGATCGGCTTTAAAAAGATTTCGGAAGATTGAATTATAATTTAAAAAACAGTGGCGATTTCCCTATAAACGGATTTCTATTCATTTCTCTTTGACTGGGGAATTTTAAGGCCAAATCCGCTGCGGTACTACTTGGTTAACCCGTCGACCAATTTCGTCAAATTATATAAATCGCCAAAGCACTCACCAAATTATACAAATTGACATCATTTTTATTTTAAATAACGAAAGAACAAATAAATTAGTGCAACATTAATAAAAAATAGAAATAAAACGTGGAAGTAAAAATAATTTGATGACGTAGACACGTGTAACTTGCTTAAAGTCAAGTTAATGTGACATTTACGATCAACCATTATTGGCATTTAATCTTATAGTTTGGCGAATGATAGATTTTTGGTCGACGGGATAACTAAGTAGTACCAAAAATACATATGTCAATCGCTGTTTTCGTCTTTGATTAAGTAAAATAAGTTAAACATTTCAAAATAAGCTAATATAAAAGGAATTAAGTAAACAGAATCTTTGTCTCCCGGTATTTTTTTAACAAAGCGAAAAGAAAGTTCTTTTAAATGAGACATTTAAATTAATCGTTTTTAATCTGACGTAATTTTGACCAAACTATTCTTTCTCTTTTTAATAACGTGAAAATGCTTGTGTTAGAAATGAAATATTATTTACGCTTTCCTAACAAAAATAGTTGAAAAGTATCCTCTCAAAATATCAAATAAATGTCTAACGCAATTTCTAAATTTAAACCGTTTTGCAATATTATTTTGTGTTCATTTTATGTAATAACTGTAATGTGACGTAAATATGACGTAATTTCTCCTATTTAAGACTTCTAACGCATGTTAATAAATTTATTATTTTACAAATTCCTTTCTCTCTTAAAATTCACGTGTAATTATAGTTTTCATGACGTAATTTTTAATATGTTCCTGCTTTTTGTACATAATTATTTAATTCTAATTCCAAAAGTTTTTTTCTGTTTATAATAGTCACGTGTAAATAAATTTTTAATTTATTTACACGTATAAATATATATATATATATATATTTTTTTTTTTGTTGTTGAAGCAAACATTATTGTTTCCGCTGTTTATACAGTTGGCAACAGTTTAAATTAATATCACTTTCTAAAATCTGTAAAAAATCTCTCTAGAAATGCTGAAAATTTGAATTTAAAATAGAAATAAAACCTCAAAAAATTAGTCAAATTAAAAAAAGAAATACAGTCTGTACACCGGGAACTTCAAACGTATAAAATGATTTAAAAATGATTAAATTCTCATGAATAGTTTTTGCTCCTATAAAACTTTTCTAGTGGAACGATTTTGTCCAACTTTAGCATTAAATATCTCTTAAAATAATTCTTCGATTTGAAAACTGTCTGCATCAGCGTGTTTATCAAACATTTCTGTATAATACTACTACCGATTTTCATATTTTTGTATGCATTATTTTTCTTAATATTAATGAAGAAAGACCTCCGGTCACAAAAAATTCAAAACCGGCGGCGGCGGTAGTTACTTCTTTTTAGAATAGAGAGATGGTATTAATTTATACTATTTCCAAATGTATAAACAGTGCAAACAATAATGTTTGCTTCAAATTAAAAATTTATTTACACGTGACTATTATAAACAGAAAAAATCATTTGGAATTAGAATTATGTAATTATGTACAAAAAGCAGGAACTTATTAAAAATTACGTCATAAAAAGTATACACGTGAATTTTAAAAGAGAAAGGATATTGTAAAATAATAAATTCATTAACAAGCGTTAGAAGTCTTAAATAGGAGAAATTATGTCATATTTACGTCACATTATAGTTATTACATAAAATGAACACAAAATAATATTGCAAAACAGTTTAAATTTAGAAATTGCGCTAGACATTTATTTAATATTTTGAGAGGATCTTTTCAACTATTTTTGTTACGAAAGCGCAAATAATATTTCATTTCTAACAAAAGTATTTTCACGTGAATATTTAAAAGAGAAAGAATAGCTTGGTAAAAATTACGTCAGTTTAAAAACGATTAATTTAAAATGTCTCATTTAAAAGAACTTTCTTTTCGCTTTGTTAAAAAATACCAGGAGACAAAGACTCTGTTTACTTAATTCCTTTTATATTAGCTTATTTTGAAATGTTGTTATACGTGTCTACGTCATCAAGTTATTTTTATTTCGACGTTTTATTTGTATGTTTATTAATGTTGTACTAATTTATTTGTTCTGTCGTTATTTAAAATAAAAATTGCCAATTTGTATAATTTGGCGAGTGGTTTGGCGATTTATATAATTTGGCGAAATTGGTCAACGGGATAATCAAGTAGTACCGCAGCGGATTTGGCGTTAAAATTCCCTAATCAAAGAGAAATGAATAGAAATTCATTTATAGGGAGATCGCCACTGTTTTTTAAATTATAATTCAATCTTTCGAAATTTTTTTAAAGGCGATCAAATTAGCGTGCATTTAGAGTCTGCGGTGTCTGGACGGGGGTTGGCGAGCGTAGCTCGTAGGGGGCCGAGCCCCCTAGTATAGATTTAAAAAAAAGGTTTAAATTTCCGTGCTTATGCTTTACTAACCGACCTGCCTGGCATTGCAAATTATAATAACCTTAAATAGTTTAAAATCAAACGTTGAATGATTTTATATTTTTAAACGAAAAATTTTCCAAACGAACCCAGAGATGGGGAGGGGGATGCAATGTCTTCAGCAGCATATGCACCGGACGTGCAACGCGCTGCCCGGTTTGTTTTGATTTTATATTTTTTAACGAAAATCTTTCCAAACGAGCTTAATGTTGTCAGCAGCACTGCCTTTTCGGCAGAGTACAAGCTCGGATTTGTATGATTTTTCATTTTTAAATGAAAATTTATCCAAACGTAGCTCGAGTTGAGGGTCCCACTGCCTTCTGCAGCGTACACCGGATGTGATATCCACGCTCTGGCCTGATTTTTCAAATGAACCTCGAATTTGAATTTAATTTCTGGCATTTAGATACATAAAAGATTCAATTCTGACCGAAAATTCGGGTTAAAACATTAATAATATAAAATGTGTGCCACCCCCCACTTTTTTGAAATGCGAAATGATATTCAAAGCACAAGCACATATCGCTGAGACGGGGTGTCGGATCGTGAGAAAATTTGCACTGGGAGAAAAACATCTCAGGCAAATCCTTGAAATAACTTGAAGAGTTTTTTTTTTTTTTTTTTTTTTTTTTTTGAAATAGTACTAAATATTAATATTGGTTCACACCAGAGATATCGTTAGATTCGGAAAAATACCAAGAATGTATTAATAGATTTTTTTTTTTTAATTTTAAAACTTCAGAAAAATGGAAAACTTGAAAATTGACGCGAATCGCGACCAAATAAAAAGGTGTCTTTTGAAAGAGTAACGAAAAATACCATTTGAATCGGAAAGGTAAGACGATTTTTTTTTAACTCCATGGGGACCCGGCCATCTCAATTTAAAAAATGAAGTAAAACTCGAATGTTACGCTTTTATCAGTCTGAAGAAATGTAAAGGCATGATTACTTTGAATAAAGGAAACTCGTCATTTTGCGATTATCATTATGGCTTTTAATTATATTTCGGCTAATTATCAAAAAGTGAAAAATCTGATCCTCAGGTGCATTTGGACCTGCCATTGTCTATCCTTATCCAAATTTTCAGACCTCTATGTTCCGTAGATTTTTGGTCTCACCAGTGGACGAGAGGTTCTGCTCTCGAAGCTGGTAGAGGGGAGGTTCTGGGTTCTATCCCAATCGCGCCCGTCTGCCGAATCGTTCGGAGTTTTCGTGGTTTCTTCGAACCTGGGTTTCCCAAGCGTAAATACGGGTTAGGCTCCCTTAGAAAGACCCCCACGGCGGGCACCCCCCCCCCTTTGGGCCTATATCTCTCGTGTTGATAATGGGCCGTCATAAACACAACCAACCAACCGTAGATTTTCTTAGCCATCGCTAACACATGCAGAGTAAAGTCAAAGTCTTTCTTTTATATTAATATCGATATGCAAATTAGAGATGGCAAACTTTATTTCATTAGTATGGATGCAATCTATTATTATTGTATTGTATTATTTTGTCTCGGATAGTGAAATTTTACCGTTTAATGCAGGATTCTGATACAGATTGGTTTTATTTTTACAGGCTTTATTGTGTTTCGAATTTTATTTACATAGCTGCCAACCTCCCTTATTTTTCAAGTAATTTAAATATTTGGAATCAGAAATTTTGTTTAATAAGTGAAATGAAATACGAACCCTATAGAAACAAGACACATTTTATTAAATAATTTTCTGGTTCAAAAAACTTTATTTGATGTTATAGATACTTAAAGAATTTCTTTATATAAAGATTTATTTTCGGAGGAGGGGGGGGGGGGGTGTAGAGGGCGCCAACTGAAATTCTGCACACAGGTGCTGGATACTGTTGGCGTGCCCCTGCCACATATATATGTAAAAGAACTTTCTCCAAAATGAATTTTTCGAGAACAAATATCGTTCGAGATTAACGGGCGCACACCTTGAAGACACTCTTCACATTAGCTGTTCACCACGTGAACCAAACTAAAAAATTGGCTCAAGACCGCAAGCATAATTTTTCTGTTTTATTATGTGTATTGTAAAAAATTTCTGAACGTATACCTGTATATGTAGTAATTTTTCAGGACGAATACCTGACTTTCTATTTTATAATATATGTATGTGTACGTAAAAATAGCAATTTAAAAGTAATAAGTATTTGTATTACTCATGTGTTTTTTTTTTTCTCTGGACCTCGATAAAAAGTTTCAAAAGTATTCGGACCCCACTTAAAGTTACTTGCCGACCTTTGTACTAGAACTTTCTCAAAGAGTATTCGAAAGCCTTTTGCAGGTTCAGACTAAACATTTTCTATTACTGTTAAATCTGCATCTTTTAATGAGCACGTGAAAAGAGTCTTCAGAGTTTAGTCTTATATGCATTGCTTGCTTTATAATGTGCTCTCACATCTTGACTCAGTCGTGACTTATAATCATAAACAATGAAGTTCGTTGCAATAAATAAAGAGTGTTTCATCTGAGCCGATGCAGCTCAAATCGATGAATAATGCTGAAAATTTTCGAAGGAAGAAACGAGATTTTCGGAATACAGATAGTTTCGGTCCGGCCGAATTTTCTGCAGCATTTTCGTCGAAAACGAATTTTCGGTGAAACTCAGATTTTGGGCCGAAAACGAAACCGAATTTTCGATCGATTTCTAGTTTTACTGTACTAAATAAACATAATAATCTTACACAGTAAAATCCGTTAACACGTCCATTGCCAAAAGTATAAAGTAAGAATTTTCAAATTTCTTGCTGGAAGTCGTTTGCCACCACAAATTCAGTTCGATAAATAAAGAAATTTTTTTATTCTAAAATAGTGGTGACAAAGTAATTAATGAATTAAAACCACGAGTATACTCGTGGTTGGCAGCAAATGTGTTAAAGCGGAATCGCTAGGGAGCCAAATATAATTCAATTTTGAAGAGGTTTTCAACTGAACAGTGCAACAGTTGTATGGTATTCCATCAGTAGGCATTATGAAATTTTTATGTTATTAACCCCTTGGGGACAAGCGTCACGTATACGTGCCGCATAAGGTGCTCAGAATCCCTTATTATAGCTACCAGTTATTCCTTTATTATAAATTTTGCCTTATTTAATCAGGACGTTTACCTGATTCAATTAGCCAAAAATTTCTGTATTAAAAAACCGGTGATAAAAGATTAAAAATTCCGTAAAAGACGCTCGTCGCGAACGGGTTAAGACAGGATTTCGTTATAAACAGCTTCCATTATCCCATGTTTTGCTGAACCACGTAGGGAGACCGGGGCTAGTTGGCTACACGGGTAAGTAGGCGCAGTCCCCATAAATCGCCTGTTTGTGGATAGATTGTGCAACCATAGTCACAGAGTATCTTTCTTCTTGCGTTTTACAATTCTCATTGTAGTTTTGCAGCGATACCTACGTGCAGTGGACATTTATTACGATTTTTCTGTTTTTTGCATAAGTAATTTTTTTGTTGCTTCATTCTTTTTCTAATTTCTAATACTTATCTTAATATTTTTTTCTTAGTGTATGATTAACTATACCTACCCCATATGTGATTTACTTGGATTATTTATGCTTAGATGGTTACGTGTCCCTTTTGTGAAGAAATTTAGTATGGGGCTAGAAGGCGCATTGAACACGGGGCAAGTTGGCTCGGTGTCTGGTGTATGCTGGTAGCTTGAAAAACAGCAAACACCGAAAAGAGTGGTTGCAATGCAAGATTTTGGGCACATGGGGCTTGCCCAAACGGAGACACTCGATTTTTTATTTGTGACAACTGTAACTCTGATGATGTTATCGAGTAGGATAGAAGTTACTCAATGTTGATGTTTTATTCATTATTTTTAAGTCTGTATAATTTAGAATTTACATTGTACGGCGATAACGCCTTTGATTAAACCTACTGGTAATAATGAAATTGATTTCTCTTAACTCCATGTCTTATTTAAATTTTTATAAAGCGTGTGCCAACTTACCCCATAGGTATAGGCAACTTGCCCCGTGACGGGGTAGGTTGGCGCACAATTTTCCTTTTACTTTAGGCTTCCGCTAAACATAAACTACAAAAGCTACAAACTCAAAACTCCGGGTATTTATAGCCCAATACCTGTTTTTTAAAAGTACAGTTAAAGTTTCATCAAAAAATTAATAAAAATCAATAACTAAAAACTGCGCCAACTAGCCCCGGTCTCCCCTATATTAAAACGTGTAAAAACTGAATCTCTAAGATCCGGAAAGATACTTTGTTTATTGACAGGTTTCAAACTTAGCATGTGGGTTTGTAGGATATTTTTTTTTTAGCAGGACTAAGATTTCCTATTATAGAAAGGTTCTGTGTACACAGTTTTTACTGTATAAAATCCCATTCTATGTAGAGGAATAAATAGGGTAGTAAAAAGAAATTTAAGAGAATTTGTTACAGTTTTTTCACAGACAGTTGGATTATTTTGGCGATAGTAGCATGGTGCATTGTTTTTGTAACGTGCAAATAGTTGGAATCATAAAGAATATTTCACGATTTATCACATGCGCCCTGAGAACAGAAAAATGCCTTAAAATTAATTTATAATTAAATTCTATTAATACCAACATATTGTGTTAAAATGCTCTATCTAGGTATTCCACAAATGAAAAAAGTCTTGTTTTAATATAGAAGGTTAAACATATATTTTATTGAATTCCATCTCAAAGCTATTCCCAAATCCAAACTGTCGACTTTCGGATACATTTCTGAATTCTTTTTGTTCGCAAACACATGAAATTGGCAGATAATCTTACTCAGAAACTATGTAATCGAACAGTTTTTCCCTTTTTCTGAAAAGACAAAAAATCTTGCCAAATATCCTGAAAAGTGGGCGCTTGGAACTGAATTACCGGACGCAACAGCGCGGGAAAGAAAAAAACTGTCGTCGTTAGAAAGCAATCGTTTGCAACTCAAGATGGAATTTAATTATTAAAAAAGTGAAAGCTGTTCGATTACAAATCACTTCAATAATCATGCCTGCAAGCATTATGTTTTTGCGTTTAAAAATAAGTTCGTAAATATGTGAGAAAGCTTCAGAGAGAAATATTTTTTTTAAGGTTAATCTTCCATCCTATCCTAAAAAATCTCTAGTGTTAAAATTAGAGGGAAAATTAATAGACCGGGAACCGGCAGCACAGACAATCACCTCATCGAGTTCACGAATGAAATTCTAGGATTAGTTAAATCTTGATTCGCATATTAAAACGCAATCGGTCTGCCAAGTCATATCTTGGTGGGAAAGACCTGAAAACCCGATTTTAGTGGCTGACTCGTAGGTTTACCATTGTGTTTTCCTGCACCAAAAGGTATGAAGACATGGAGGACTAGAAGCAAGAAAACGCGATGGTAAACCTACGAGTGAGCTGCTAAAATCGGGTGTTCCACCAAGATATGACTTGGCAGACCGATTGCGTTTTAATTATACGAATCAAGATTTAACTAATCCTAGAATTTCATCCATGAACTCGATGTGGTGATTGTCTGTGCTGCCGGCTCCCGGTCTATTAATTTTCTTCTATTCAATCCATTCTTTGCATTTGTACATTAGTCACATTAGCTAGCAATTAATTATGGATTTTGTATAGATAATTTCTTACTTGACTTTTGGACATGCATTGTAAAAAAAAGAAAAAAAAAAGTTAATGATATGAAGTAAATAATATGAATGGTTTGTGTGTTTTCATTTATATTTTAACCCCTTGCCTGTGAATCCCGAACTCAGTTCGGGCAACGCAAAAGCGTCAATTTTGGGATACCCGACCTGAGTTCGGGCAAGAGAAAAAACATTGTTTCGATTCCGCGACCTCCGAACTCAGTTCGTCCAATGCATAATATGTAACTTACCATTTTCTCAATCGATGGTGAACCCTTTCCCGCGAAAAGTTCGGCATTTTCGCGCCATTTGTCGGATTTTTGTAATTTTGCAGTTCTTCATAAATTTCATTCAAACCACTTTATGTTTGACAGACAGGATTTGTGAAATTCAAAGGAATCTGAGGGACATGGAATTCATGACAGTTGATATAAATACTAATATTGTTGTATATTAGTTTATATATTTATTTTGAAAATGATGTCATTTGATTTATTCCGCTATAATTTGAGCAATTTATTAACATTTCCCATATATGTGAAAATATTGAATATAGTAATTATTTCGTTTATTTATTTATATTTTTTTAATAATTTATTTCAGCATTTTGATGATAATAACGAACACAATTAAAGAGAAATTTTTTTCCCCAGTTTTGACACGTTTTTCTCAAATATATTCCACAAGCAAGGGGTTAAAACCGAAATTTATCGATCGAACACTCACAAATATATATTTTTCTATTAAAAAATATTTGTAACTTAAAATAATTTTCGCTCAGTTTCAATACCGAAAACAATTTAGGTTCTGTTCTAATTTTCTTTCCGTCAGAAATAAAAATTTTCCTTTTTTCATTTTTCCATTGGGTCCCGGTTCAAAACTTCACTATTATTTCATTTTTTACGCATGTATAGATTAATAATTCTATTATTATTATTATTATTATTTACCTTATAATCATGTCATGCCATACATAGTTGCCTATAAGGTAAATGCACCAATAGTGGGCCATGTACCAGCAATTGGCCACTAATTTTTTAAAGTTTAAAAACAAGCTCACAAATCCATTTCTAAACAAGTAGGAAATTGCTCGTCAAACGTGGCAAATGAGGTGCGTTCGTACTATAACTAGTTTTATAAATATTTTTGCACCCCATATTGTACTGAATGTATAATTTTTTGCACTTCATAAAGTGCATACATAGTCTGTAACATCATTAAAATGCACTTGCAATATTTTTTTCCTATTGGCCGTAATGTAACGGAAAACTTTTGACTGTCCCTGTAATTAAACTATACATCCGATTTTCATAAAATTTGAAATGGCTTGACAAAATTTTGCAATAATTATATATTTAAAATTTTAGACCATTCGGAAGGCTGTAACATCATTAAAATGCACTTGCCGTAATGTAACGGAAAACTTTTGACTGTCCCTGTAATTAAACTATACATCCGATTTTCATAAAATTTGAAATGGCTCGACAAAATTTTGCAATAATTATATATTTAAAATTTCAGACCATTCGGAAGGCTGTAACATCATTAAAATGCACTTGCAATAATTTTTTACCATTGGCCGTAATGTAAAGAAAAACTTTTGACTGTCCTGTAATTAAACTATACATCCGATTTTCATAAAATTTGAAATGGCTTGACAAAATTTTGCAACAATCATATATTTAAAATTTCAGATCATTCGGTTGGGTAGATTTTGCTCTGTTATATGCGGGCGGACAGACGGACTGAACGACGATTATAGGTGCTACGTATTTATATAATTACGAACGCACCTAAAAACGACTGAAATAAATTTGATTAACTAACATCTTTAAACGTTTACTTTCCAAAAAATGTTTGGAATAATTTTTTTTTTTGCTACATTTATTTACTTTCTAGAGTGCTGTCAAAAACACATTTTTTGGCAAATTCTTGGGATTTCATTAAGAGATAAGTTTTTGAAACATTCTTTCTTTAATCTTATGCTTTACTTTGAATTAAACTGCTGTTCATATACTCCATAATATTGTAAATATTTTTTTAGATAAGCTGAAAACTTAAAAATTGAGTGTTATATTGATTTTGAGGGGTGGCCCGCTTGTGAGTCGCTGTTTCTTAAATTGTATCAATAGTGGGCATGGGGGCCCACTACTGGAGCAGATGCCAAGTTTTATTTTCATGTTTAATTTATTTTAATTAAGTATTTTTCGAGGTTCTAAGATCTTGTATATAATTTATATAGTTTTTTTTTTCTTTTTTTAATGAGAACCAGTACCCAGTAGTAGACCAGGGGCCACTACTAGTATATAAGTGACTCACTTCTGCAGCAGCGAAAATGTAACTTCATTAAGCTATCCGACATATGATTATTAAAAGAAGTTAATATCTGAAATAGTTTATACTAGTTGGTTGATTGTTTGGTTGACTAAACTTCCATGATTGAATGTTTATAGAGTTTTAAATACTACAGTTATTTGAAAAGTCTATACCTATTAATTTATATTAGATTTTTGCTGCACTAAAACATTTTTTCCCATTAAAATTTAGAATTTATTTTATTTCCGTACTTACCATATGCAAAAAGTATCAGAATATTAAATAGTCAATATTTTTTTTTTCTATGGGAAGAAAAACATAATTTAAATCAGATTCAACAATAAGAATTTTCTGTAATTGGTTCTGCTGTAAATACAAATACAAATGATCACAAATAAGAACTATAAAATGTCGGCATTCTTTGGATCCTAGAAAGGTTTTGTTTTGTAAGAAATCTTTTTTATTTGTTTAAGAGAATATAAATAGTTATAATAGATAAATTATTTATTTAACCCTTTCAAGGGTGATGCAATGTTTATGAAACCCTTAATTTTAATTCACAAACGCCACAATGGCACGAGAATTTGGGTAAAATATTTTCGTTTAATATTTCTGGGAAATTTAGCCTTTTTCTTATTAAAAAATAAGTTTGTTCGTAAATTCCTGCGGCATTCATTTATTTCAACATTTTAGTAATGAAAATGCTTTGCCCCTGAAAAGGTTAAAATTTTTATTAAAAAAAAAAAAAAAAAAACAGTTGTCAAAATTCATGACAATTATATGGAAGAAACATTACTGTTAAGCGACAAACTTAACACAGAAATCCTTCTGCAGGAATAGTCTCAAAAGATAAAAAATAAAATAAAAAGGGATTTCTTTTTTCTCAACCCACTTCCCCTCAGTAATCAGATGATTGTCTTATTTGGCATTACGGCAAAGTAACAAATAGAAAAGAATTTGTTTTTAAGCTACAGAATTTTAAAGTTATTATTTTAAACTAGTAACTTATCAGTAACTGTTCGAAACACTAAAGAGAAGCAGAAATTACGTTGGGGAGAACATAATAATTTAGATTATAGTTTATATTTTGTTATGACAAAGCACCAAATAGGACAGAAATTGTCATACATATATTTTTAATTTGTTGAAGAAGGCAAAGGAGTAATGAAAATTATGGAAAGAGGAGGAGATGAAAGTTTTGAAACTCTTTTTTTTTAAACAAAAATCTGCTAAAACATAGAAAATCCTCTCCCTGAAAATTAGAAGAATATTTAGAGAAAAAACAACTGCGCTCTTCGACAATGAAGGTTATTCTAATACCTGCTATTTTTATTGGTAGAAATAACAAATTTTATTTTTTTTTCTTGTTTATTAGTATGGTTCTGGTACTTTAAAAAAAACCCGCATTTTTAGTGTTAGAAAGCTCAAAAAACTCCCCAAATTCAATATATCATAACATGGTAAATTCAGGCCAACGAAGATTTTTTTTTCTTTTTTTACTGTTTAACTTATTAGAGTTTGGAAGGCATTTTCCTAAATATAACTTATAAGACCCAGATCTGTATAAAAATTTTAATTTCATGACTTCAAAAAAAATGCAAATACATTTTGGTAGAGATGTCATATTCGCCCCATATTGGCGCGATTTTTTTCGGTTGCCAATTTGGCGAAAACATCAACAGCATAAACAACATAATCCGGGTTACCACATCAAGCACTTTGGCGCAAGTTAAGTACCTGTTGCCTATATGATATTGGCGACAGAAAAAAATCGCGCCAATATGGGGCGAATATGACATCTGTACCCATATTTTGATGGAAAGGAATTTTCATAGGATGCAAAACAACATTTGAAGCATTTCTGATTTATAAAATTACTCCTCTAAAATTAGCTTTTTGGGAATTAACTATTGATCAACGAGAAGAATGGGCATCCTGTATATAAACTAAAACAAAATTACATCGCAGATTATGGAGCTTTAGCTATTATGTAAAATGAGACAAAAATAAAATGGATTTGTAGAACTGGAGTTGATCTGCAGATTTATCAATGAAATTATTTTATGTAGCCATCTAAACCTCTAAATACGATTTCATTGTTGTGTATATGTAATATTAAAACTGTAAAAAGAAAATATAACTTCTCTATTTTCACACTAAACTCAAGACTGGAGTGACCCACTTTTTGAAGGCCCACTACTGATGCATCAGAAATGTATTACGGCCACTACTGGAGCATAGAGGAATATAACATTTTTACCCGACTGAAAAGAAGGGTTATGTGTTTCACGCGTATCTGGGTATGTGGATTTCTTTATACTCTCGAAACGTCCAAACGGCTGGATAGATTTTAATGAATGAGGTCTCTATCGATTTGTTTTAACCGTCCGATGGTTATAGGCGAGGTTTTGTTTTATAAATTCAAAATGGCGGCTGTAAAATACAAAATGGCGGTAGAGACGAAAAAAAAATTTTAGGCATCCTATTGAGAGGCATATCATTGGATAGGTCTTTCAAAATGAAGACGATGTTTCACAGACTCATTTACAGTCAGAAGCTCCGCTTAAATATTACACAACCTGGAAGTTGTGTAGATAAGATCTTTAGCTTTACTGCAACTCTAACCTTCATAGACATCTATAGGCCTCATCAAAACAGTGTTTATAGACAGGAACTAACAATTATACACAACTTAAAAGTCATCAATACAAATAAATAAAAAAATAGGTAAGTAATATAAAAAAATTATTTCATATTGATGAGAAATAATTAGTTCGCTATTTACGCAGTCGGGATGTTTGATTTTTTAAATTTAATTTTACTTGTTTGTTTTTCCTTTCTCCCGAAGAATATATTTTTTAACTTTGAATTCTAAGATTACTAGGCTAAATAGTAAATATATATATATATATATATATCTTATTTGAATTCACTAATACATTAATAAAAGTTAGAAAAGTATCTTTAAGTGCTCCATGCGTTTGCCTTGCTTTGATTCAGCGAAATGTGTGCTCTCTAATCATCGTTTCAAATTCACATCTTCTGGAACGCGACTGCTGTTTTAAGCTAATCAGTCTTTATGCATAAATGTATAAATTATTCTACAATAATAATATATAAGCTGCATATGACAGATTTTTAATGTTTTCAACTTATAAAATTTCTTTATATGATTTCTCCGTTTTTTGGCTTATTTGACTATTTTATAAAAATAAAATTAGATTCAATTTCCCCCCCCCCCCCTCATCCCCGAAAAAAAGACAAATATTTAATATTTGAGTTTAAACTAAGCAAGCTTTTTTTTTTTTTTTTCCAAAACCAATCTTTCTGGTGAAACCTTGAACCAAGTTTTAAGTTTTTCTCTACATCAATTTTATGGAGAAATGTTATAAAAGATTGAACCAGGATTCTGCTTTTGGTTTGTTTAATTTTGCAGTGAATGTTGAACCAGGATTGTGGTTTTTAATTTATAATTTTATCATGTGCTCTAAGCTGTATTGAACTAAAATTCAGTATCTCAAAGAAAAATCAAATTTAAAAAAAATATATTTGCTTAAAAGGCGCAAATTTTTTTTAATTTGATTTTCATTTGAAATATTATATGCAAGGCGAAATTTTCTCTATGAAAAAATTTCCATGTACTAAAATTCAGTTTCCAGATAATCACAATCATTTCTTTCTATTAGGATTAAATTGAAAGACGAAAAATCATTGTCATTAAATCTTTAATTATTGGATGTAAATATTTGTATTTGAAATGTATTTATAAAATAATTAAATAGAAACAGTGGGTTCTAATTTAATTGCACAAAATAACTGAATTTTTTTCTTCTTTTGATTTTTTTCTTCTTTTTATTAGCATTCTAATTTTGTAAATCACAGTATGTTTCTCTGTACAGTTTAGTTAGTTCATTGTAGTATGATTTCTCTAGTGTTATAAGTGCTCTCGTAAATTCGTAAGCATTCATAATAAAAGTATATTTTTTTATTAAAATAATTGCTTTAAATTTAAATATATATCCTAATTTTTTTTTGTTTAAATAATTTAATATCTCGAAAATACAAAATCATTTTTACTAAACATTATTTAATAAGAATTTCTTATAAACAATGTTTATTTTTGCTCAGAAATCCAAATATGCACCAGTCTCAAGAAAAGTTTCGTTTTCGATATTTCACTTGTAATATCACTTTCACTTTTATTATCTCTAAGTAAATTTTACGTTTGTTACTTATTTTTTATCTTGTTGTGATGTTTTTTTCTTATATTCTCTATAGTTGCTGAAATTTCTATATTATATAGTTACTGTTAAATTTTTATCTTTTCACAAAAAAAAAAAAAAAAAAAAAAAAAAAAAAAAAAAAAAAAAACTCTGGCACTTTAATAATTAGTAAAAAACATTTTTAGATATTTCTTCATATTCTTAATAAAAATACAATATTGACATAGATGTAACTTTTCATATTTTCACTAATTTATGTTTTATACTATTTAGTAGTACAAACTTTTACATATTTTTTCTATGCTAAAAGTAACTAATTATCCGCCTTTTGACCAGTGTTGAATTCAGAGGCCCGGAGCAATGAGATGTCCCCCGCCCCCCTCCGGAAGATTTGAGATTTTGTGTTTTCAATTATCAAAAAGTGCAATTCCCCCCTCCGGAGCCACAAAAATCCCTCCCGGAGAATGAATTCTGAATGAATATCCGTCTGAATTCAACACTGATTTTGACACAATCTTTTTAGAGCATCTCAGTAGAGCAGATTTACATCACTTCCAATAATTTCGAAACATTTGGAAGATCAGAAGTTTTTTTTTTCTTTTAACATGAGAAAGTTTCGCCGAAAATGCTAAAAAACAATGTATGTCTTCGCCCGCGTTCGTCTTTAAAGAACCAAGGAATGTTCCAATCAACGGCAAAATAGATTTATCCGATGAAAGCGAAAGTGAAACTGTGTTAATTCACAATTTGATCCCGGAGCAAAGCTGTGGAAATAGAGTAATCATAAATGAATGACCGGATTTAAAAAAAATTATATTTTCAAAACTATTACACATATTATATTTAGTTATAGATGAAAGTATAAGGAAAACATTCCAAGTTTTTATTTTCTTTAGTGTGCATATTTGTTGCATTAAGAATCGTTGATAGTGTAAAACTGCAAAATATGTGGAAGGAACTTTGCAGATTAGATGTTTCTCGTGATACACACATCGAACATTTGGTACCGAAAAAAAAAAAAAAAAATGGAATGTTTTTCTTTACTTTCATGTATCACTTATTATAATATGTGTTTTGAAAATATAATTTTTTAAAATACGATCATTCATTTATGCTAAACCTGTATATTATGACTGGGGTGTGCGATTTTTGCCATGAACTTTACTGGAAAAGTGAACTTAATACTAATTTAAAATATACTAATGTAGAGTATCGATGTTCTGCGCGAGATCAGCTAGTCTGAAAATAAAACTTAAACAAACACTGGTTTAAAAATATTAATCTAGATGTGAAAATATGGTAAAGCGTTAATTTTTACAAACAAATTATTTATCATATATTATAGATAACTTGTTATCGTTTAGAATAACTTTACTATTATTGGTATTATTACATCGGAGAAGCTGACAGTTTCGTCAGGGAGTGAGTTTCAATAGAATAACTTAGACTTTTATATCTGCATAAATTTTAGCAAATGTTTGATGAAAATGAAATTTGACAATAAAAAAATGATTCAATGTAGTTTTCCTGGCTAAAATCATTAAGGTGTTTCACCTTACTTTATTATTATCTTTATTATATCTACAGCTTTAAATTTAAATTTAACCATTGTAAATTTTAAATAAATAAATATTAAATTCTTTATGACTCGTTTTAGGTAGATTTCGTATGAAATACTACCTATTGGGATCGTTCCTATTTTGGAATTTCTGAAAAATTTTTGCAGATCTACACCGATCATGACTCCTAGAACCCAAAACCACCCTCAGTAAAAAACTTTATCTATCTATCTATCTATTTATATCACTTTCTTCTGGACACGATAACTTTCGTAATTCTGCACCAATCTCTTCCAAACTGATACATAAAATCAAAGGGCATAAAATCTCGGTCAAGTTCGTTAATGGGCAAAATCGGACCAAGGGGATGGAAATAGGGAGGGGTTTTGTGAAAACAGAAACCCCCCCCATAACTTCTTAATTTTTGTACATATCAAATCAGTTTAAAGTTTTTATTACTTCTAAAAATAGGGCCAAAATTTTATGTATCACAGATTTTTGATAAAGTTAAAAATGGGCTCAAGGGGCGCAAAAAATGGGGTTTTTGGGAGAAAAAAATTCATAACTTCGTCAATTCTCAAGATATCAATTCCAATTAATTTTATTATAAATCTCCATAATATTATCTACAACTTTTATATTCACATGTTTTTGATAGGACCAATTCGTACCGCAAAAAAAAATTAAAAACGAAAACAAAAAGGGGGTTTGAAGAAGTAAAAAATCCATAACTCCGTCAATTCAAAAGATATAAAATCCCCATGAATTTATCATATATCTTCTTAATATTGTCTACAACATCTATATAGACAAGTTTTGGATAGGACCAATTCTTACAGCAAAAACAAATTAAAAAGACATAGCGGTTGAAGAAAAAAATCATCTAAGTAAGGGTGTATTCAAATCCAAACTGCGTATTTTCTGACTCATTTTACAATTCATTTTTGCTCTCAAAGGCTTCCAATTGGTACGTTTTCTTACTCAGAAACTATATAATGTACCGTAAGGGTCGATGTTTTGATAGAGGCAGAATATATTTTTAAAAATGCTGTTAAAGTGGGCATTTTGAACCGAATTTCCCGAAACGGATTGTGTTGGAAAAATCTTTGCATTAAGGATGCACTCAAATCCAAACTGCTTATTTTCTGACTCATTTTTAAATTCATTTTTGCTCTCAAACGCATTTAATTGGTAGATTCGTTTATTCAGAAACTATATAATGTACCGCAATGATAGATTTTTTGATAGAGGCAGAATATATTTCAAAAAATTATGTCAAAGTGGGCATTTTGAACGGAATTTCCCGAAGCAATTGTGTTATCACTTTCTTCTGGACACGATAACTTCCGCAATTCTGCACAAATCTCTTCCAAACTGATACATAAAATCAAGGGACATAAAATCTTGGTCAAGTTCGTTAATGGGCAAAATCGGACAAAGGGGATGGAAATAGGGAGTGGTTTTGTGAAAACCGAAAAAAAACCCATAACTTCTTAATTTTTGTACATATCAAACCAGTTTAAAGTTTTTATTACTTCTAAAAATAGCGCCAAAAATTCATGCATCGCACAGTTTTGATAAAATTTAAAATAGGCTCAAGGGGCGCAAAAAATAGGGTTTTTGGGAGAAAAAAATGCCTTACTTCGTCAATTCTCAAGATATAAATTCCAATTAATTTTATTATAAATCTCCTTAATATTATCTACAACTTTTATATTCACAAGTTTTTGATAGGACCAATTCGTACCGCAAAAAAAAATTAAAAACGAAAACAAAAAGAGGGATTGAAGAAGTAAAAAATTCATAACTCCGTCAATTCAAAAGATATAAAATCAACATAAATTTATCATATATCTTCTTAATATTGTCTACAACATCTAGATAGACAAGTTTTGGATAGGACCAATTCTTACAGAAAAAACAAATTAAAAATACATAGCGGTTGAAAAAAGAAATCATCTAAGTAAGGGTGTATTCAAATCCAAACTGTCTATTTTCTTACTCATTTTTAAATCCATTTTTGCTCTCAAACGCATCCAATTGCTAGATTCTCTTATTCAGAAACTATATAATGTACAGTAATGATCGATTTTTTGATAGAGGTAGAATATATTTCAAAAAATGATGTCAAAGTGGGCATTTTGAACAGAATTTCCCGAACCGATTGTGTTAGAAACGAAAAATATTGCCCTACTGAGAAAATAATTGTTTATTAATCAAGTTTTAATTAATTGAAAGAAAAATAAAAACACAGGTCGCTTATAAATCTTTTCAAAAATCACGTCAGCATGTTTCATATATATATATTTTTTTACTAAAAATTAATCTGAAAATGTGCCAGAAAATTTCATGTTGTTGAGTAGGGAAAAATATTTTTTTAATATCGCCTTAACATGATTCTGATAAAACCATCTATTTTATAAAAAGGAAATAAAAACTCGTCAAAAGCAGACGGATAAATCTGTTAAAGTGGATTTATATCTAATAATGATTTAGTTTTTGTTGGTGAAATTAGTATACTTAACTTCGAAATCTACCTCTGCCTGTAGGCCGGGCCGGCAGGGATTTTTTCAAATTTAATTGCATAATATGCAGTATTTCAGAATTTTGTTTTGTTTATGTAAAGCAACATAATTTACTGCTAAATACCCAAAACATAATCTATTCTAATCAATTACTGCAATATATATATATTTTTTAATCTGTTTATAGATAAAAAATGATTAGACATCCTAATGTAAAGAAAATATAAAGTGCAAGTGGAGATTTTATTAAGTCTATGAGTTGCACAATCATTTTTCAATTTGATATTTTTAAACACATTTCACAAATTTACTGAACTCGTTCCGAAATTCGATATTTTCATAGGATTTTGGATCCCCTTTTATAAAAGATAATATATACAATACAGTCATCAGTGTTTCTCATTGGATAAGACAAAGAAAATCTTTTCTTAAATTATGAATGCAGTAGCACCATTCTCCGAAAAAAGAACTAAAATCAAAAAATCAAAAGAATATAGAATTTTATTAAAATATCTCCGATTTTTACTATTATTATTATTCTATGCATTAGTACCTATTTAAGTATTTATATAATGAAATTAAACTACAGTGCAAAATGAGCAGAAAAAATACTAAAAATACCATAAGTAGTGTTTCTAATATAGCTTTATTTTGACCAAAAAAAAAAGTACTATTAGATTTACAAAAATGCAAATTAACAACCACAGAGGCAATATTTGAAAGTTATTTTATATTTTTAGTTTTGATCATCTTTCAATAAAATTAACATCAACAAGAAATATTCAAAAATTTCAAATACATATAACGAAGCTTCATTTGATTCTGGCATCTATTGCCATTATTACCATCTATCTATTAAAAGACACAATAGTCAATTTACACTCTAAAATTGAAAGGAGCGAAAAGTTCATTCTTTGAAAGAGTGAAGGGCATTTTCACTCTTTTGGAGTGAGTTTTATACAAATACACCCCTTAAAGAGTGAAATTTTCCACTCCCGAGAAATGAGTGAAATATTTCGTTCCATTGTCGGGAGTGAAATATATTTCATTCAGTTGTCGAGAGTGAAATGTTTGACTCCATTGACGAGAATAAAAGCCTGGCATTGTACACTTTTAAAAATTGCCGTCCAACTTTAAATCAATATATGGAGTAAAATAATGGAAAGCACCAAAATGTGTTACTTCTTAATTTTCAAAAAGGGGCTATGCATATATAACGTTATCATTATAGGGGGGATGGGGGTCTGGCATATGATATCGTAAAATATCTCTAGGGGGAGGGGGGGGGTTGTGTTTTGATATCGTTATTATTTTTGATCCAACAAAAATTTTCTCTTCTTATTTGTAACTTGGTCTTCACATCAAAATAGTATGTTATCTTTCTTAGTATGTTATCTATTTTCCTGAAAATACAAAAGTTATTATTTAAATCCTTAAATGATTATAAAATTATTCAGTTCCAAAATATGGAATATTGCAACGTGTATGCATATATAATCCGCTGTTCAACAGTATAATGTGAAGTATGTTTGAAATTATACTTGTATTTAACAAGTAAATAAAAGAGAGTGTTGTCCGCCTGTTTTGTTGATAAGACGTTCTGTCTGACCCACCCCGTGAGGGGGCAAAGTTCAAAAAGGCACTATTACTGTTGAATGAATTATGTAACGAAAAGCTATTATTAAATACTTTTAAACAGTAACTATTTCTTTTAAGTGTTATTTGAGATAAAGTTATTTCATATATAACGGATATTTTATTGACTTCTCTTCATTTGAATCAATAAAGTATAAGAAAAATAAATAAAATAAATGTAACATATTTGTACATCACTCCAAACAAAAGAAAAAAATTTCAAAAATCTAAAGAATTTTTATACATCTTTATTATTTATTATTATGATAACGATATCATTACTGGGATGGGGGGGGGGGGTGTTCAAGGGATGATACCATATGATGTCGTAAGGGGGTGTGTGGGGGTCCAAAAATACCAAAAAGTTGATAACGTTATATATGCACAGCTCCAAACTCCATTTCATAATGTAACTTAGAAAATTACGCTGATCTGGTACTAAAACGCACTCCTTTTCAAGAGTCAATGCTCACTCCTCTGAAAGAGTGATTATTCACTCCTGTTTAGAGTAAATATTCACTTCCCAGGAGTGAGTATTATATGTATAGGTATTACTCACCAGTTAATCAGAACAGCAAATCTACAATGCTTTTTTAAGATAAGAGAAAGGATTGCTCTTTCGTCCGCCATTTCAGGATTAAAAGAAACGGGTACTATTAAAAGGATTATTTGTGGGACGTAAAAGTAAGTCTTATTTAATTTTAATAATTTATTCCTGTAGATTTTCTATCTTATGAACATGAGTTAAATAGTTTTTATGTCATATAGAAAAATATCGATCTCGTTTTGCCGATTTCACAAGGGATTGCCTTTTATATTCCCTTTTCATGTAACGGTTTGGAATCTAATTGTTTTAACAATTAAATAACAAACAATGCTTAGCAAAAAATAATCAGGACTTCATTCGTTTGGCCTTTGTGAATAAATAAAATGAGTTTAAATATTTTGTTCTTTTTATTAGCTACATTGATGTGAAATATTTTAATTTGCCATCACTTGAATACAAAAACAATACGTGGAATATCTCACTTTGAAATACTGACACAGAGATATCTTGATTCATGGCTTTATTTCTAGCACCATTCTAAACATTTATGCGCAGTGATCCGCGACTGTGTTTTGTTGAAAATGTGTTGAGATAGTGATTTGTGATGTTGGATTTCTTCGGTTTTTTACTGTTTTTTCCGTTTATAAACACTTACTGTATGTATCATTATTATTATTTTGGAATTAAATATGATATTCGATTATCATGACAGTACGAAAAAGTTTTCAAATTGAAAAATAGTATTATACTGGGAAAATGTTTTTTTACGTATTACAGTTTGTAATTTAAGAAGTGAAACTTTTGAAAGATTTTTTTTATTATTATTATTACGAATAATATTTTAAATTATTATTTAAAAACTTAAATCTTCATACCAATGTTTTCAGATTTATTTAACATATACCAAATTTCTAAAATAAATAGGAATTTCTTATATCATATGGCAAGATTTTTGACACGTTGTTAAATCTAATAATGCATATAATTCATATATTCCAGTTCCTCATTGTTTAATAGTATAATTATAAAATAATAATTATTATTTTTAATGTTTTCCAAATGAATTTATTCTTTTTTTTTTTAATTGTATGTAATCAAATTATGTATGTAAGCAATATTGTATGTAAGTATTTCTGCTGTTTATGATTTTAAATTTTCGAGGTTGAGTAATATCAAAACAGATTTAACTATAGACATTCTGCATCAGTTATTAAATTTACTTCTATTAACGCGTTTTCTACGCCTATGAAACACATAATTATTGGCATTAAAAAATAAATCATAATATTTAAGCATTGAAATAAAATGTTTTTTTTATGCCTGAAATGGAAGTTTATGGATAAAACTGCTTTAGTATATTTTTTAAAAAGTTAATATTATCACTTATATAATATAGCATTGAATATTTTTTAAAGATATTAATAATCACTTTTTGCATTAAAAATGTTTTTCAAACAATAAGAAGATAAAATACATGCACTACTGGGTACCTATGTGACATATGTGCATACTGGCCACCTATGTGAAACAGACTTGGCAGTATACATCATGGTAAATCTAGTCAATATCTACACCGAATATAGTTCCATTGCAGTATACAACTGTATCAGGTAGTTTTTTTAGAATTATCTAAAATCAGTCTTTGGATGCAGTATACTGCTCAGCAACAAAACATATTTATATATTTTTTTGCTGGTAAACAGTTATGTTAAAGTATTGGTTAGTACAGTAGTCGCATGCTATTCTGATTTTGATATTTTTACAGAGACTGGCGGTGTTGCCAGATGGGCTACTTTTTTAAAATTCAGATTCTTGATTGGAACCACTTTTTTGAAATGGTAAAATGCGCGTTATTTAATGACATATTAATAAGGGCAAAAGCAAAGGTAATTTAACCGTTTCAAAACTCTGGTGGCAATCAAGAAATAGGAATAAAAAAAGCAGCCCACTGGCAACACTGGAGACTGGTATTTATTTTCTTGAGAGTTTTACAGTTCTTACACAAAGTTTTTGATTTCAATGCTTTTGCAAGCTTATAAACCCTGGTGTATAATTAGTTTTTCAATTTTCAATGAAATGATTACAGATATCAGAAATCAGGTCAAATTTGTCTGTCTTTAAATGACTTGATCGGTTTGATTTTATATCGAACTATAAGATTTCCATTATGTCACGAAATTTTTCTTTTGGTATTATAAGATTACGACATCGTGACATCTTATCTATACTTACAATAAATGCAGAATAAAACCAACTTTAAGAATTCTTCTAAATATCTGTTGTAAATTTCCACTGCATTCGAATACTCCTTTACATTGACGATATATGAGGGGCTCACAATCATAGTGGACCACATCCCCATTTTGCAAAAAAAGTAAAGATAGTCCATTTAGAAGGCGAATAAAATATATTTTATCTACTCCCAAATTAAACCAGTTCTGTAAATAGATGACATATATGAGAAAGTATGTGAAAGCAGACTTGGTTCAATGTGGGAGTGGATAAAACAGATTTTATGCACATTCCAAATGGACTATCTCAATTTTTTTTCAAAATGAACTAGGTCTACTATAGTTGTGAGTCCCTCATATGTCGTTACTTCTGAGAAAATGCATATTCTTTTCCTCATTTATGCGTAAAAAACATGTAATGGGTCAAATTGATCGGCTTCGCGGTTCTAGCTATAAACTGGTTATAATTGGGAAGTTATTTAAGTCATGCTTTTTCACATTTGATAAGTTGTTGCTTACCTTAAAATATTAAAAGTCAGAACAGGAAATGTTATTCCAATTATTATTTTTGGCACGGTGACAAATTAAACATCTATCCGGGTCAAATTGACCCGCTCCGCGGTTCTAGTGTTAAATGAGTAATACCTTTTTATCAACAAGTTGATTTCCCATACACCTAATTTGTATGTACTGAAAAAGAAAATCAGGTTCAATGACAGTCTCCTATATTCCGAGGTTTTTTCCATTGCGTTTCTTTCTGCCCTTAACCTCCCTTCCAAAACCTGCTTTCCCCTTTCAGGAAACACAAAACCAGGGGCTAAGCTAGCGTTATTAAACCAATCACCGCAATTTATCACTCTGACTATCCCCAACACCTTATCGCCCTATTTGGCGACTTTTTTGAAGCTACACTCTTCCCTGTAATGATAAATAGTAAAAAACAGACTAGTAATAGTTTTTTCAAGACTTTAAAATAAAAACTCTTTCTTCAATATAAAATATAAGACAGAGTAAAATAGTTATAGCAAAGCATGCATCATGCATCTTATATCTGTCACTATTCCTAATTTTTTTAATTTTTCCACTAAAGATTAATGATCTTCTTTGGCTGCACTACTGTAAATAATTGAAATGCTATGTAATATTCTCTGCTAAGCAAGATTTTTTACGAACGTTCTCTAACCAAAAGTTGAATCTGAGTCATTATTATAATCCAAAATTCCTAATCTTTTGATAAAGAAAAAAGTAAAATTTACGAAAGAAAAAAAAAAAAAAAAACTTGAATGAATGTAAATGGTGAAGAATCCTATTTTAAAATGACAAAAATTGTGAAAGGTCCTTAAAAGAGCCCAGCATTTTCCTAGATTTCTGAATAGCCAAATTTTCCATAAATTCCATACATAGCTATAATATACAGAGTTTTCACCAGGTTTAAAAAGGACAATTTTTAAATTCCAAATGGTATATTTTGGATTTTTGGGTACGTTTTAGATGCTTGAAGAAACTTTTCAGATTATTAAGATAACTTTTTTGATTATCAAATTCATTCTTTTGATTTTTTAGGAGACAGTTAACCTCAAAATAGGTCAAAATGTCATTTTTTTTTTAATTAAATGAAAGCACGTTTAATTGTGAATATTTTGACACCTTATTTTTAAAAGCATACAGTAATTATATCGTGAGATAGTGTAAATTTTGTTAATACAACCAATGCAATTCCCCATACAACTGAACACTTTAAACAGCTTTTTCTCTTATGTTCATATTCTCTTCACTTTCATGTTTTAAAATTGTTAAGGCTTTTTTTGTATTTCAGATAAAAGATTTAAACTTTTTTGTACAGGTTCTTTATTATATATGTAATAAATCTGCAAATGGAATTAGCCTGCAGGTTTTTTGTTATTATTATTATTATTTTTTTTATAAAAGTACATGTAGATGTGTTAGATTTCATCATTTTACACTATATATGTCAGTAAAAAAATTATATCAAATATATATGTAACATTAGAGATGTATCTAAAAAAAAAATTGTTTAAAAAAGTAGTAGGGATTTTAAAAAGTTTAAACTTAAATATGCAGTTCATTTTTTTTTTTTTTTTTTTTTTTTTTTCAAAATGAATGGTTTTTTTTTTACATTAAAATCCAACGAGTTCACCATTTGAACCATATTTTTAAAAAATAAACAAAATTGTTGAAAAGGTAAACTGACCCCTTAATGAGACCAAAAAAAAAAAAAAAAAAAACTATAATGAGATCTCGCAGTTTGTCATAAAAGGCCAAGAGAATATTCAGTGAATTTTTTACTATGCAAGCAAATGTTTTAATGCAAAAAGGAGAAAGCGCACATTTTTTTAATACTTTGAGGCAAGAAGGGTGGTAATTTTTTAATGAGGGGCAATACTTTGTAAACCAAAACAGACAGGTGAGGGGAGTACCCCTTTGAAAATGCCTGGGGGAAAATCTAAATATAGGGTAGGTGTGCCAGCAATGGACACCCCTTGATGTTTTTGGTTCATAAAAAAATAACTAATAAATATTTAGCTTTAATTATTTTTTTTATAATTCCCTGTTGTATGTTTTATAAAACTATGTTATTGTTGACACTTTTAATCAAACCAATCAGGAAACAGAAAATAATGTCTCAAAGTTTTGCTGTTTTTCTGTGAAAATCTTAATGAAGAGGTTAAGAGCTGGCTTCGTTTAATTAATTTATATATTATTTATTTTCTTACAAAATTTGAATGTTTTTGTTTGAGTAGCAATGGAAAACTTTGAATTTTATATACTAATGGCTATTTACAAAATTTCATTTCTTTTTAAGGTTTTAAGAGGGGGTGTCCATTACTGGGATGGTTGTCATTTTCCAGTAATGGACACCCCATGTAGACATTGCTAAAAATGCAATTTTAGTAATGTTTATAGTGCATAAAATACTTTGGCTTAACTGCAAACCTAAATAATCAAATTTAATTTTTAAATTATACTTATCAAAATGTAATAACACCAAAACTTTTATAAATAGCTGCTTTTAAGTTATTTTATGTGATTAATAAAATTTTGATATTTTATTTTATTTATTATTTTTTTTTGTGTAGTACATATATATACCTCACATATTTTATAATCTGGCAATCAAACCAGCCAGGAAGCAGAAAATACTGTTCAAGCGCACGGTCAAAGAGGGGCTCATAGGGCTTAATCCCTCTCAGTTTAAATAAAAACAATTAAGTTGCAGAAGCTATTAAAAATCCATTTTCTGTCTTAAATGTTTCCTTATTAAAAAAATAAATAAAAATGTAATACTATTAATGAAAGTTATTTGTAATATTCATGAAACTAGTAAATCTGCAGATCAGTGGCCTCAAACATCAGTTCTACAGTTTTATTTTGAAATTATTTTATTTAGTATTTAAAATATTCAACTCACAATATCATTTCTTTCATATTTGTAATATTAATTATTATAAATGATATATCAAGTAATCTCTAGAAGATTGTTAAAAATAGTGACACAAAACTAAACATTAATATTCCAAAACTTTTTTTTATTACCTTTTAAATCAACCACTGTTTCAATAATTTGATAGCGTTATTGTCTGATATTTAGTATTTTAAACTATCCATCTAAAATAATTAAAACATCAGTCTTCTGATAATTACAATAATTGATGCAAACAGTAAATGATTATCACAAATATTTTATTAATTACTGGTATCCTAATTGTAAATTTATTTAAAAATAACTATTTTGTTTCATTAGTATGTACAGGGATGCCGCGGACGCGCTATAGCGCGTAAATTACGCGAAAAATAGGAGACGGGACGCAAAAAAATAGCTCTTACGCGTCCCGTGGGACGCGTAATTTCGTCAAAAAATCGTGGGAAAAGCCGATTTTCGTCAAAGAATCGTGAAAAAAAGCGCAAATCTCATCAAAATATCGCACAAAAACAGCGATTTTCGTAAAAGGACCGTGAAAAAATAGCGTATTTTGTCAAAGGACCGCGAAAAAAAAGCGAATTTCGTCAAAAAATCGCGGAAATAAGCGCAAATTTCATCAAAATATCGCGTAAATAAGCGCACATTTCATCAAAATATTGCGAAAAAACGCAATTTTTGTAAAAGGGCCGCGACAAATTAGCGTATTTCGTTAAAAAAATCGCGAAAAAATAGCGGATTTCGTCAAAAAATCGCGAAAAAAGCCAAATTTTGTCAAAGGATCGCGAAAAATAGCAAATTTCATCAAAATATCGCGTAAAAAAGCCGATTTTCGTCAAAGGATCTCGAAAAAAGCGCAAATTTCATCAAAATATCGCGGAAAAAACGCTATTTTCGTAAAAGGGCTGAGACAAAATAGTGTATTTCGTCGAAATATCGCGAAAAATAGCGAATTTCGTCAAAAAATCGCGGAATACAGCCGAATTTTGTCAAAGTATCGTGAAAAAAAAAACACATTTTCGTGACAGGCTCGCGAAAAAATAGCGAATTTCGACAAAAGGATCGCGGAAAAAACGCGAATTTCGTCAAAGTAACGCGGAAAAAACTTGAATTTAGTCAAAGCTCCAAAAAAGATGTGCAAACTAAACTTATAGGTAGAAAATTCATAAAATGGGATTTAATTTTTTTTTTTATGAGATTCCTAAAAATACAGCATGATTTCAGTGTACTTTGATAATGTATTCAGTAGGTGGACCAGTGAAAATCCCCCCCCCCCCCTCCTTCTTACTGCATTGAAATGTCTCCCGCCTTCAGAACATTTAGGATTTGATGCTTATTAATGATTTAGATGTAAATTTCCCTTCCAAGGAAAATGTCTGATTCTAACACAGATCCATGCCGACAAATAATTCAATGGGAAGTATAATGAAAGCACCCATTCATTCAACAAAAAGTACATCTTTACTTAACATAAGTATTCTTTTTTTCAGCAAAAATATATTTTTCAATAAACCCGTCTTGCCCCTTTTTAAAAGAAATGCGAACGTTAGTGATACTTGTTATAAGTTGAACTTGGTATCTTCTACTCTTAAATAAACATTATTTTACAATTAAAATTGTATTTTGCATTTTTACTTTTAAAAAAGTAAAGAAAATTTCTCTTAATATTTTTAAAAAATATCTTATTTGATTGCAAATAATACTGGTTTTAATTCATTATTTAATTATTATTAAAACAGTGATTAATGCATTTCATTTATCTTTTCCAAATAAACAAGTTTCATTTATTCCTTTAAAATATAAATTAATATTGATGGGGACCCGCTTTTGTAAAAAAGGGACCCACATTTTTGGAAATCCTGGGTCCCGGGGACTCAGGTTTTTTCAAGTACAGCGGCATCACTGAGTATTCATTAAATTCTGGTTCTAAATACAGTCATAAAAACAATTATATTCATTACTTTTTATGGGGTGTCCATTACTGGAACAGAGGGTGTCCAGTACTGGGCCAGAGGGTGTCCATTACTGGGCTTTTGGGTGTTTTGGTATATTTCTGTTATTTAAAATTAAATTGCTATTCATATGAGGAAATGAGGCTATAAGAATGGTTAAATATTGTTGATAGATTAATATTGAAAAAACTGGAATATAATAATTATAACTATTAATAAAAAAATAATTTTTACAGAAATTCCTTAAGGGTGTCCATTACTGGCACATCTACCCTATATATATATATATATATATTGTTTCCAACCTTACCATTTTTACTAATTGGTATTATTCGATATAATTTTGCAATAACTTTTAATGAAAGAAATAGCATTTTATTACCTATTTTCATAGTTAATGTTTTCACGTAGTAGTTTCAAATTGGACATAAAAGAAAAAAAAAATCATTGGAATGAACATTAGAAAATTTTGAATATTTTTCAAAGAGAAAAAGATCTTCATGACAAAAAAAAAAAAAGGTCAGTAAAAATAAGGAATTAAGAATTTAAGGAGAGGAGTACTTATTTCAAAAAACAGTTTAAGAGATAGAAAATAAAATTACTTACTGCTTCTTCAAATTCTTTTAAAAGCAAATTATCCGGGAAAGTTTCCCTAGTGCACGACCACCTTTTACAAGGGAGAGCACTGTGCACTAGAGATTTTCACCAGGCCATTGCTCTTAATATCAGATGATTTTACCAATAACTTCAGGTAATCTGCACTCAAGCTCTGAGCTTTTTCTCAATCTTAAATAACTTCAGGTAATCTGCACTCAAGCTCTGAACTTTTTTTCAATAACTTCAGGTAATCTGCACTCAAACTCTGAGCTTTTTCTCAATCTTCAATAACTTCAGCTAATCTGCGCTCAAGCTCTGAGCTTTTTCTCAATTTTCAGACTTTCTCTTAGGTGAAATGAATCTTTTTTACCTCACTTCGATCTTCTGCAAGATGTCAAAGTACTTAAGATCAATAAAAGCCCTCAAAATTGTCCTATTAGAGGAGAGAAAAACAAAAAAGAGAATCAATTTAACTATATTATGGTTATGTAGTGTAAGATATACAGTAGTATATCAGTACATCTTCTAGATTTTGTTATGTTAATAAGGAACTTCATATATTCTCAATTTTTCAAATACAGCAATTAACTGCTATATACTTGATTTATTTATTTTTTGAGGCGACGAATTTTAATTAAAGCACAGAGACGAAAAGAAATATATAATAAAATGTTTCAAATTATGATTGAACTGCTGATTATTGCAATTTTGGCCAGCTAATTTTCAAAATAAATGAATTAACTTAAGTATGTAACTAATTTTTTTTTGCTTCGGAAGGGGGAAAGCGACCTTACAGATTTCAGCAAGGATTTTCTTTTAAATAAGTAATTTAATAGGTATTTTACCTCCTACCACACATAATACATATTACTTAATTATATTAAAATCAATATAAAATAACACTGGGCGAATTAACTTAAGCATGTAACTAATTTTTTTTTTTTTTTCTTGTGGAGAGAAAAAAGCGACCTTACAGATTTCAGCAACACTGATTTTCTTTTAAATAAAAGTAATTTAATATGTACTTTCCCTTCTACCACAAATATACATTGCTTAATTATATTAAAATCAAAATAAAATAACACTGGGCAAAAAAAGTTCCAATAACAGGATTTATCAAAATATCATTTAAACAGAAAACAATATAAAAGAGACACTTACTTATAGTGTTTTTCTCCTTTTATATCCAATATTCTTTCCACACGCTCAGACGACGCCACATCAAAAAGCCATGAAACACAAATAAATGAATAATATGAAATGACGCGGGAAAAAAGGCGGGGAATGTCGCTTACTAGGCATGCGCAGCCAGCCGTCGCTTTTAGAGCTGTGGCTCCGTTTCCGTCTGCCAGCCGGAAGCGTAGACACTTCCTTTTTAAACAATAATTTGAATGCAACACTGCAGTCGAAATTATAATGAATGTAAAGTAAATTTAAGTCATGTAAAGTAAATTACTAAAATATTAAGTAAAATAATAAAAAATTAAGAAAATTTAAAAAATGTATAGAAAAAACGAAGGTCAAATAAATAATAATGCATAACTTATACGCATAAAAATAAAGAGAAATTTTTCTTGAATTATTCAATGAAATTTTCCTCTTAAAAATACAATAATAATTTATTTAAAAACTTATTATAAAAAAGGTTTCTTTCATGTTTACTCAGACAAACCAAAAGAGCTTTATTAATACATAAATAAAATTTTTATTAAGCATGTAATCGCTACTAATATCAGCGCTCCGCTAACTTGAAATATTTTACTTGAACAAGCTGTAAACAAACATGTACGCCTGCGCAAACGATGGTCGGACTTTCTGCCTAAATAGCTAAAACTCCGATTGGTCGGACGAATGGACACTTCCAAAAATATCGCGAATTTCGACATGGTCGCCGAGAAAAAAAATCGACAATTTCATCAAAGGATTGCGGGAAAACGCAAATTTCGTTTAAAAATCTCGAAATAAACACGAATTTTGCAAAAGATCCCCCAAAAAACTAAGATTTTCGTAAAAACATCGCGGGAAAACGCAAATTTCGTTTAAAAATCTTGAAATAAACACGAATTTTGCAAAGGATCCCCAAAAAAACTAAGATTTTCGTAAAAACATCGCGGGAAAAATGAGATTTTCGTCGAAAGATCGCGGGAAAAACGGACATACGTCAAAGAAACGCCGGAAAAACGGACATATCGTCAAAGGAACGTGGGGAAAATAGACATCTCGTCAAAGGAACGCGGGGAAAATAGAAAAACGGCAAATTTCCTACAAAAGATAACGAAAAAACGGCAAATTTCGTAAAAAGGATCGCGGAAAAACGGCAAATTTCGTAAAAAGGATCGCGGAAAAACGGCAAATTTCGTAAAAAGGGATCGCGAAAAACGGCAAATTTTGTAAAAAGGGGTCCCGAAAAACGGCAAATTTCGTCAAAAGATCGCGAAAAAAATAGGAAATTTCGTCAAGAGATCGCGAAAAAGCGGCAAATTTCACCAAAAAAATCGCGAAAAACGGTAAATTTCCCCCGAAAGATCGCAAAAACGGCGAATTTCCTACAAAAGATAACGAAAAACGGCAAATTTTCTACAAAAGATAACGAAAAAGCGGCAAATTTCGTAAAAAGGATCGCGAAAAAACGGCAAATTTCGTAAAAAAGATCGCGAAAAAACGGTAAATTTCGTAAAAAAGATCGCGAAAAAACGGTAAATTTCGTCAAAAGATCGCGAAAAACCGTAATTCCCCCGCTGCCGCCGATGTATTTCCGAAAATGTGATGTTAATTTCCGAAAATTTTTTTTTCACTCGGAATCTTCCCTGACTCTCCATTTGATGAAGTCATTTAGCTTTCAGTGAAATTAATGTAAGTTTACTGAATTATGTTTTTCTGCAATTTGTATATTTCAAACAATGGCAGAAAAATTGATTGTCATGCTGTTGCAGAATCAGTTGTTATGTAAATTGATATTGGTATTTTTTGCATCGATAATTTTCAGGGTTTTTCACTTTGTATCAATTAATTTTCAGGGTTTTTCACTCTGAGTCACAATCACCCTGTACACATTATGATTTAACGAAATTTATATTTTTCAAAATTAGTATTAAATGATATGGTTATAATAGGGTTGGAACTGCCTATTAATTGACTATTTAGTGTAAATTTCTGGTATTATTTATTCTACCCATCAGATTCAAAATATAAACAATTATTCTAGTTTTATATCAAATGGGAAAATACTGGTAGGTGTGGTCAACAACTGGACAGTTCACCTTAATCATTTATACAATTTAACTGATGTTTTTAATAAATAACTAATATTTCTTAGGGTGAAAATGTGCAAATTATTTTTTAGACATCACTATAAACCTATTCCAACTAGACAGTAATTTAATCTAAATCCATTACGGCCAGTTGTGTTTCATATTAAAGAGAAAATCAGTAAAAAAGAAAGGAAAACCATATTTTCATGATCAGGGCCAAGGTGGCCCATTCATGACCATGATAGAGTGGCCCATTCAGCCCCACCTATACTTCTGGAATATATTCAGGTTTTTTTAGTACATTAAATTCAAATAACATCTAAATACATCCTAAAATTAGTTTACAGATATACAAAGACTTGCTAATACACATATCTGCAATGAAATAATAGATACTTTTTAGCTTATTTATTTTACTGAAAAGGGAAAAAAATTACTTTTCAATCAGATTCTTGACCATCCTACTCTAGTGGGAAAATGGCTTCTCCCAAACAATGGAAAATTTGATAAGTTTGGTAGAACAAATAGCTTAATCTATTGGTGGCATCTACAATAATTTTATGCAAATACTTTTTCATATTTTGTTAATGGTCCATTCATCCCCATGGCCCATTCATTACCACTCTCCCCTATATGTATAACACTGGTGCCCGGCTAACCGAAAAGTATCAATTTTTTTATATGTCATTAGAAAGACATTTTTTATTTCATAACCAGAAAGCCTAAAGGGTAAACTGTCATTAAAAAGAAATAGTAATAAAAAAATTGGCCTTTTCATTTGCTTTGCGCAGAGCATTTTTCGTAGCATGACAAAAATTAAGAAAAATAACCATAATTTTAAATTTTGGTTTATTTTTTCTCCTTTTAAGAATTGAAAATTATTATTTAATTTTTTTTTTTAAATCAAAGTCTGCATATTTTTATTGATTTTCTGAGATATATCCTAGCCAAATACATACTTTAGATCCAGAGAAATAATTTTTTGAAAGTGGAACTTCATTCTAAGAAATAGACTCGGAAATTTTGCAATATGTTGAAAAGTCTACATACTATTTAATCTCCCATGTCTCAAAAACTATGAGATCTAAAAAAAAGCATGGGTTTATACAAAGATTGGAGTAGTGGTAGTATGTATACAAAGTTTTCAGAAAATCCGTTCTGGTGTGTAACCGAAAAGTATCAATTTTTTATATGTCATTAGAAAGACATTTTTTATTTCATAACCAGAAAGCCTAAAGGGTAAACTGTCATTAAAAAGAAATAGTAATAAAAAAATTGGCCTTTTCATTTGCTTTGCGCAGAACATTTTTCGTAGCATGACAAAAATTAAGAAAAATAACCATAATTTTAAATTTTGGTTTATTTTTTCTCCTTTTAAGAATTGAAAATTATTATTTAATTTATTGATTTTCTGAGTTTTCTAATTTATTGATCCATTTTTATTGATTTTCTGAGATATTTCCTAGCCAAATACATACTTTAGATCCAGAGAAATAATTTTTTGAAAGTGGAACTTCATTCTAAGAAATATAGACTCAGAAATTTTGCAATATGTTGAAAAGTCTACATACTATTTATTCTCCCATGTCTCAAAAACTATGAGATCTAAAAAAAAGCATGGGTTTATACAAAGATTGGAGTAGAGGTAGTATGTATACAAAGTTTTCAGAAAATCCGTTCTGGTGTGTTACAAGCCATAAAAACATTAGTTGAATTAACATGGAATAACACCATGTTTAAAGTTCAGTAACAGACCTAGTTCTTATTAGTTCTATTCTAGTTCTTATTATTAATTTTAAATAAAAAGTTGTCTTCTTTTGATTCTGGATCAATGAGAGCTTTTTCTTATATTCTTACAAGAAAGAGTAAAATTCTTTTATTTGTTAAGATAAGTAGTGATTTTTTACTGTGTTACCTTATTTGATATTTGAATGCAGTGAAGTAGTGTGCAATAACGGAATATTTTTAGCGATTTTCTTGATTGTATGGGTTGAACTGGAATGGGCACTAAGTTATTGTGCTATAATTAATAAATTTTTTATCTTGTCTAGTGGTGTATGTCACCTGGGACCATGCTTCTTGGATATTATTATAGGTCACATAGGGGCTCCCCTCCCTTCATGGGCTTAAATTGAGCTATCTCTTGCATGTTTTCCAGTTTACCCTTCCTTCTATTTCCCATTTTCTTCTCTGGATTCATTCTTGACCTCCTCTTTTCCCCTCGGCAACTTGGCTCTTTCTGGAAGGGACATCCGACTTTTTCATTTCTCAGTTGCTCCCCCCTCACTTATTTTTTATATAAATTTTATATCTAAAATAAAACTTCAATAGACCCCATTTGCAGGGTATTTTGGGTCGTCATCCTTAAATCTGCCTTTTTTTTTTTTTTTTGCTGTGGGCAATAGTTTTTGAGATTTAGGTACACTTTTGTCTTCATTTCTCCTGCCCCCCTCCCCCTCTTAATTTTCATCCCACATTCATGATTTTTCATTTTAAGTACCTTTGGCTTCAGCCCTTCCTCCCTCTAATTTTTTGTTTAATTCAGACAGTAAATTCCAGCTAAAATGTAGTTAGCCTTCTCTTTTTTTGCCCCTCCTCACTTCCCTATGCAAATCATCAGCCCTTCCTCCCTCTAATTTTTTGTTTAATTCAGACAGTAAATTCCAGCTAAAATGTAGTTAGCCTTCTCTTTTTTTGCCCCTCCTCACTTCCCTATGCAAATCATTCTTATCATGTGAACTTTACATTTGAATAATTTTTGGTGTTATATTAGTAAAATTACTGTAGTAAATTGCTCTAAATGTAACATAAATTACCATCGAATGACCCAAATCCTGTTTTCCAAGACCCGATGCTAGACTCTAATCTGCACCTAGTGATTGAAATAATTTGAATATAAAAAAATGTATTAATAAAACATTATACTGGGGAGTGGGGGAGGCGTTGCAGTCCTAGAAAATATAAGTAACAAGGTGCCTGTTCTTTTATCTTTTTGATTGATTTCATTGATTTGTATTATCAACTGTGAACTAGAGTCCTGCACGGCTCAGGTTGTAACCGGCTCAAACCCAAAATTTCTACTTTAAAGCCGACCTGACATGAGAAAAGAAAATTGTCAACTGGAAACCTATACAATTTAACTCTAACTCGAAATAATAAAGCCCGAACCTAACATGAAAGAAAATTACTCCATATTTTAATACAATTATAGAAAAAAAATCCACAGTTATACCTCTAATGTCAATTTTTTCTATCTTGTATAAAAATGAACACATACACTCATTAATATTCAAATATATTTTTTTCATTTGAAAAATATTTAGGACTTTCTTTTGAAAAATCCGGTCAACCCGAATCGACCTGAAAGAGTCAAAACCTAACCCGACCCACAATGAAAAAAATTAGCATCCACCCGACCCAGGTTGAGAAAAAAAAAATGTTACTCGACCCCATGCAGGTCTCTACTGTGTCCCCCCCCCCCCCCCTCCTTGGCTTGAAAGTTTTAAAAGTCACCTGAAGTATTTTTAAATAATACAGTATGGTATAATATTAAAAATACAACAGATGAAATTACATTTCTAAAATATCTAGTATTTAGGAATTCAAACACAGTTAGTAAGTAGTATTTTTTAAAATCAATTTGCACATTGCAAATGCATTTTCAAAGAAAATTTTCTTATTCTAATTATTTTATTCGTTTGAGATTGCAACAAGCAAAGCGATAAAAGAAAAAAAAAATGAAGGCAGCTTATGAACCACGCACGTGAATACTCTAGTTTAGTTTGCATGAGTTATATGTTAATGACCTGTATCTCTGCAAAGTGCAGAGAAATATTCGTGATAAAAATCAATACAAAAATCCTTAACGGGTTAAAAGTTTGTGATTCTGTACTTTACCTTATGACTCTAAGAATTTTAAATATGGATTTTAAAGATAATATCATCAAAATTTGAGGGACGCTATTCTTATTAATTAAAAAAATATGTATGTATTATTTATTTCAGAATTTTATTTTTGTTCTAGATTTTTTTTCTTTATTTTGTACCGAAATTGTGTTCGACATGAACAGATGTGTAAAAATCTATTCACTGATGCTTTTTCATCCACATCTCTTATAAATTCAAAATATAAGTTTTAAAAGATAGAATATCAAAATTTAAGTGACGCCTTGATGTGGCTTTAAAAGGTTTGTTTTAAAATTCAATTTAAATTATTTTTGGTTTGGTTAAAATATATTTACGCATCTAAACAATACTTTTAATTTTCGAATATGCTGTTAAATATATCATTTTCACTGATGCTATATTATGCATTGAAATGTATTTATTTCAATAAATTGATTTATCTTTTGTGCCACACTATCCAAAATTGTAAGTAAAATTTATGTAAATGGTTTCTTTGCATCATACTAGCAATTTACATACATTTCACTTAGTTTGAATACAATGACACAAAGAAACCATTTACATACATTTTACTTACAATTTTGTATAGATAAATAAATTTATTGAAATAAATACATTTCAATTCAATATAGGTTCAGTGGCACCAACTTTTGAAAAATTTTGGGTGGGCTCAACCATTTTGGGGTAAAATAACACGGCTATTTTGTTTTTTTAAAGGTAAAGGGATAGGTGAGAAAAGGTGATAATTGAAGTTATGATAAGTCAATTTTGTGAAGTAGAATATAAAGTATGATTTTACTAAATTATATTTTTACCAGCAAATTTGCCTGCTACACTTGTTGGTTTTTCTATATAATAACCTTTAATCAAACAAAATATATCAGTGAATACGTATGCCATTGTATTTTAAAGCAGGGTGTAAAAAAATTGGTTTTTTTCTTAAATTAAAAAAAACAAAAAAAAACAGATTTTTTAAAATTTTAATCATGATTTTTTTCAATTTTAATTTTATGTGATATAAACAACTATGTATATCTTAGATTTAAAGTTATATTCTATACTATTGTTACTAATCGCATACATTGGAAATAAACATTGCTAACTTTTATCAATAAAATAATTTTTAATAATTTAAAAGTAAAAAGTCAAATAAAAGATAAACAATAACAAAGTAATTTCAAACTAAAAAACACAAAAGAAGTTTTTTATCTGCAATATGTGATAATTATCTACAATATTAAATTATTTAAACATTCATTTAATTAGTTTTATTTAATGATTTAAACATAAAGACTAATTTAGCTGCCTTTTCTACACCTAATTGGTTTTGCAATTTACTATGTACGAGTCCAAAAGTGGAAAACATCCTCTCTATCCCTGCAGTTGTTCCTTTTGCAGTACATAACAGCTGTATTACATCAAGCTCTTTCCGCCCTACACAGTTCTTTAGCAGTGTGATTGATTTCCACCATTCCAAATTATTTTAAGATTCTAGAGATGTGTGCTGTTATTGTTGTTGTTATGTGGAAGTTCCATGCGCCTATCATGGCTGGAGTCATATGTAAATTATTCATACTATTAAGTTTTTAAATAAACTAGTAAACTAGATATAGGATTGATTGTGAATCAAGAATAGTTTACAAGGTAGTGTAAGTATACTATCACAGTGACAAGATAAGAGTAATACATAGAGTAATATGCACAATAAAAGATTTTCCAAGATAAAAGCAAATGATTTATATACGAAGTAGAAATGTTGAATTATGTGAGTGAGATCTGAGATATATATGTAGAACAGTCTTTTTACTTTCCTGTTTATATTTGAATTTAATAACCTTAGGAAACTATATAAAATATGTTCAAACAATACACAAAATTGATTTTTTTTATTAAAATCAATGATTTTAATCGAGAGTTTAGTCATTTGATTAAAATCATTTACACCCTGTTTTAAAGCAATATGAACTCTTACTTTCTTTCTGCAGTACTTTCCTAATATCTTTTTGCATTGCTGAAAATGATACAAATGCCATTGTACTATTGAATTCTCTAATGTGGTGGACACAATTTTGGCTATTTAGAACCAACTCTTTTAATTGATCATTTACAGTAGGATTTTATAAGAAAATTAGGCTGTTATGACAACAGGAATTAAAATGTTCTCTACTCTCCACACTTTTGAAATAGTGCACACTGCAATGATATTAGAGATTATCCTTAGCATTTTAATAATGTTCGGATGATTCATCCTTGTTTTTTAGTTCTTGAACTATGGGCTTATCAGTTTGGCACCATGTGCGGTTCTGGTAGGTTAAGTGCTATCTCACTGCATTGTGTTATATTTCATAAAACAGGTCCTCTTCGGGTAAGTTTACTAAAGTTTTCCTTTATTGAATTCCAGCAGAAAAAAGGCAGTTAAAACTGTAATAGCAGTAAATTAGACTGTAGTCACAAATTACTTGTAGCAGCCACAATTATTTGTGTCCAAAGATCAGCGAAAATGAACCTATAAGCAAAGTTGAACAATAGTTATACATTAAAACCTTTTCTGAAACAAATTACCTAACTAACAGTGTAAGTCCTCTAAATATCCGTTCAGGGGAACCTGAGTTATAGTCTATCAAAATGAAACACGAATTTGTGTTTTATGTATAAAATAAATGATATGATTTTCTGTAATCAGATTCATGGTCAAGGTTTCCCCCTTCAGAAAAAACAACACAGTAGAAAACGTCCGTATAGAGAAGTAAAATCCATCCCTAAAAGGATGGATTTAAGTGCTGGGAAGTGCTAATAAGGAATGGATTTAAGTGCCATCAAAATCCATTCAACAAGGCTCAAATTATGAACAGCAGGAATTAAATGACTTTATGAATGACAGCAAAACAAAACAAAAAATTATCATCGATTAAAAAATAAATAAGTAACGAAACAGAATAATGGAAATTGGGTGGGCTGGGGCCCCACGGGCCCATACAAGTTGGCACCATTGTCAGTGAAAGTGATATATATATAACAGTGTAATGGAAATTTAAAAGTATTGTTTAGATACGTAAATTATATCTAATCAAAAACAACTCATTGTAAATGATCCTGCCAAGCCACAAACCTAAAACGTCAGTCATAAAAAGAAGTGATATCACATAAAAAGTTAGCGATATAGAAGTGCATACTCTGAGCGCCATGTAAAAATTTATCACTAATCATAATGTTTCCAAAGGACTTGGAGTGAGGTACAGTATGTGAAAACAGCTTGGCGACCTGCAGGCATTTATAATGTTTGTGCTTCCTGCACTTGCATATGACTATTTGTTTAACAATTTTCTTGCATTACTGATCCCATTGAACTATGAAAAGTTGAAACTTGTGGTGTTTACATGCCCATTCTTATTTAACATCATGTGATCGATTTGTTCATTTTATTTACCATTATTTGAACAAGAAGGATCACTTTTAGGAGGAAAATTTTCTAAGTAAACATGTAATAAACATTTCGAGTTTGTAAAATAATAATACAAAATGATGATCATTGAATATTACTAACAATGCACCTAATAATAGACATTAACTGAACTAAGATATATTGCAGTAAAGCCCCCGTAAATGGAATTACACATGACAGGGGAAAAATCTGTTCTAGTAAGTCTTCTGTTACAATAGTATTATACAGTCCACTCCCTCTAATCCGCAACTCTATAATAGCAAACGTCTATAATCCGCACTATATTTCAGATGTAAACAAAGAGATAAAATCTTTTTTTAAGCAAGTTAACTCACATTTTGACTGTAATAAATACTGACTAATCTGATGAATTTATTAAAAATTTTAATTAATTTTAAATGCACTAAAAATTTTTAATGCATTACTGCATTAGTTAGAAAGAAATATTCTGCGTATCTTATAAATAACTATTAGACTGCTATATTCTGAACACATTTGTTGGCTATATAAAAGGTAAACTTACTTTCAAAGAGGGGTTAGCTCTTTTGGATAAATGTCTTAATATTTTAGAAAAACAAACTTTTGTTATTTATCAAAAAATCCTGACTCTTGTAAAAGGCTTCAAGATTAAATTGCAGAGAATAAATTAAAAACTATAAAGTAAACCATTATCACTGTGATGCTTGAGGTCTAAAAATAAGTAGAAATGTTTCTATTAATTGTGCATTATTATATTATTTAAATGTATTTCTAATATTGGGTACAGTTTATGTATATATAAGCAGTTTCTTTTATTTCTATGTTATTTATTTACAATGTGGTTACTATATTTGTTGATAAATTCCAAATATTACAATGTAAACAAAGAAATGACCTATAATCCGCAAAACCCTTGGTCCCAACCTGTGCGGATTAGAGGGAGTGTACTGTATAATATTCCTTATGTTGGAAACACGGCATTTTACGTTTTAGAAATAATTCTGTCATAAACAGGATCCATTTTACAAGTTTCCCCTTTAATTTTGAAACAGTGTATTATTAAACGTATTTATGTAATTAAAAATTTTGTTTAAAATATTGAAAAGTATAATAGTAATAATAGATGATTACCAGAATTACATACCATTTCCTGCTTGTCTTACAAATCTTTCTGATTTATTACAGATCTCCCTCCTACAAATAATTATAAGAGCGATATAATGAGAATTTAAAAATAATTTTTTTGACTTTCACAATTTTTCCAAATAGATATAGGTACTGCATATAATAAATATACGCCTGCAGGTCGCCAAGCAGTTTTCACATACTGTACCTCACTCCAAGTCTTTTGGAAACATTATGATTAGTGATAGATTTTTACAAGGCACTCTGAGTATGCACTTCTATATCGCTTCTTTTTATGTGATATCACTTCTTTTTATGACTGACGCTTTAGGTTTGTGGCTTGGCAGGATCATTTACAATGAGTTGTTTTTGATTAGATATCACTCCTTTTTGTAAGATATTTCATTTGCATTATACATATTCCATTTTAATTCAGAAAAGAAAAGATAAACGGAAGATGATAGAACTAAAAAAATAATTTAATAGTGTTGCTATAAACTTTCCAAAAGTGTAATATATCTAGTAAAACATAATGTTGGACTTTTTAAAAATGATTCAAAACCATTTTATCGATCCTTACAAATCTCAGAAGAAATCCTTTATTTTTTAGAAATGATAAGATGTGTTGAAGTAACCAGTAGTATTTTTTACTGTTGTTCTATAAGCTATATGGGGATTCATTAACTCAGCAAGAATTTTATCCTAATAACTTTTGAAAAACTGATTTAACATTTTCAAAATTCATATCATTTTACACAAAATATGTAAAGACTGAATAATGAGCCTTTGGTTTATCCCTAGGTGTGCTTGAAGTAATTTTTAAATAAAATTAGTTTTTTTTTTAATTTCAGGAAATCCAACGTCCCTCTGATAAGTGTGGCAGAAACTCAGATTATCTGATTAAGCATTTTTTATTCTTTTTAAATGTTTTCATAAACTCTTACATTTGTTTGATTTTCTGTATTTTCAATGCTTGTACTTCTAAATTTCTAATTGTTTTTACGTGTCTAACAAGACATACTAAGTCAAATGCTTTCCAAGTATTTTCTCATATATTTTGGATAATTCATACGATAAATTATAATTCATTTCAATAAAAGTTCAGAATTCGATATTTCATCGTTATGAAATGTTTTTCTCTAATTTTAGTCATATATGTAAATTTTTAAGTAGTTCAATTATCTGATTAAAAATTGACTAAAAGGCATATTGATAGCATGTTACTATATGTCTCTAACATTTATGGCACATTGATAGCATTCTTTAATTACCAAGTCCAAAATAACAGTGTCAATTAATTTAATAAATCCCCTTATTATTTTTTTTTTAATGAAAAGAGAAACAAAAAATTCCAATAAAACTGCCAAAAATTTAGTTGATATAAAATGATTGTAAAAAAATGAAAAAAATATTATGTAATAAAAAACCAGACTGACTGTATTACCCTTGTAAAATGATTTAAATCAAATAGATTGCAAAGTTTGGAATGTTGAAAAACATATTTGAGTACATATGCGTTTTCGTATAAAAGCAATACAGAAGAGAACATTTTCCTGCTAATTTCAATATGATAAACAGTAATCCTAAAGTTCTATCGAATTGTTTTCATGACTATAAGTACTCTGTGATTCACTGAAGTGCTTATATTATCTTTCTGAGCAACTTCTGTGGTTTCTCCTGAGTTGGTGTTTACCTAGAATTTTTAAGTAATCAAGGTCCACTGCACATTTCTGTAATCTAGTTTCTCTTCAAATATCAGTAGGACATTTAGCGACGATTATTGTGTGCAGTACCTTCGTCAAAAATCATTCCGACTTTGTGCAATATAAAATTTCATTTAATTGTTATCTAAATTTTATGTGCAAAAATAGCCATAGTATTTTAATTTAAAAAGGGAGTGTGCTTAAATCTAGAAGCACCTTTAATAAAGTGGATAATAGAAACATCTTTCATAAAGTAGAAACCTGGATCATTGAGCTTTTAGATGAACAAATTGAATTCATATTAAACTTTTAAGTAACATGATAAAATTTTCTAGAGATTGAAATAGTACAAATTGATTAAAATATGTGCCACTCATAAAATATCCATCGGTTGTAATGTAATCAAGATCTTTTAAGTGACTTTGTAAATGAACCGAATATGCTGCAATGCCGCCATACAATAGGGAGCTTAACTGGGTCGAATGCAATAACATCTACCCTATTAAAATCTGTGTGCGTATCTATCTATGTAACCTCAAAAACACGGAAATCACAGATGCAGGGCTAAGAAATTTGGCACACGGGTTGCTGGTAGGGGGCTCATGAACGATTGGGGCCCAAGGCAGTGGTGTAGTTGAGAGGGTATGACGTCTCCTCATTTTTTTTATTTTATCTCGAGCATCCCCTTACTTTTTATTTTCAAGGGGGACACTAGAGACGTGGGGGATCGCAGACATTCCAAAGTCATATATTTTTTAAAGGATGAGCACACCAGCAAGTTAACTTTCTTAAGAAATAAGGCATTGATTTTTAATATTTTCAACAATGTTGAAAAGTGTTTATGGTGTCGGGTTGCTTGCCTGTTTCCACCTGTTCGTATTTAACCTACGTAAGTTTGTTTCAATCGTGACAAAATGTTATGCATATTTTTGAAGTTCACTATAATATATTATCAATATTGCAAGTCTTAGACTTGCCAAGTCTCCTTATTTTGGCAAGAGACTCCTGATTTTCACATGTTTTCTCACACTCCTGATTTTTGACATATTTCTCCTGATTTCTCATATATTTTTCAATACTCTGTTATTTTACCCCCAAATGTACTTCAATTCAGAGACGAAAACTGCAATACAAGTATACTTATTCTTTAGTATGATTGATCAGGAGTATTTTATGTGATTAACTACAATATCTATATTAATTATAAATTATGAATCTTTAAAACTTTGCGACTGTTACTATAACATATTTTTCATCATCTATAATGACTTATTTAAGAGTTTCACTATGGGAAACAAGACTTCTTCCGGCTGTAATATATAATTAATTTAAAAATATGATAAAACATCCTAAACATTACATGCTAAAGTCCATTCTACATGTAAGAAGTACATATATTTTTCTTATTTGATATTGATATACTTCTTTTTCTTTAATTTTCAATAATAATGAAGCACTGTTTAAAATTAAACTTCTACTAAATATGTTTACATGAAAAATCTCCTGACTTCTGAAATAAAATCTCCTGATTTTTGGCTTTCAGAACTTGGCAAGTCTGATATTGTAAATGATGTTTAGAACGTCAATATTTCGTTTTCGAGAGAACAAGAAAAGAGTTCTTTTACATTACTTTATGGGTGGAACATGTTTGAAGTACACATTAATGAGGTTATAATAGACTTTAATAAAAATTACATATGGTATTCAAAATCGTTACAAAATATTCTTGTCGACAATAGCATTATCGTTCATTTACCGCAACATTAAAAAATATTTGGAAACCCATAATCTATTAAGGGTAATTGTCTGAAATGCATTTCAAATGTGGTTATATTTTTTCAAACTGAAAATAATTCATATACGGGAAAAAACCAAAAAAAAAAAAAGCATGTACTTTTAATTCACATTCCAACACAGCAAACCATAGCAAACAATACGAAAAACTAACCCTCTGAAAAAATTCATACCAAAGTCATCTTTTTTTTTTTTTTTTTTTTTTTGTGCATTTTACCGTAAACGCACATTTTGCTGCAAAAAAATACACTGAATTTTTAATGCTATATTTTAATCTTTTATCTGATAATTGAGTATCGGTTTGGTTCAAGTATAATCAGATTTAAGGTTGAAACAATTAGTTTGAAAATCAAAAAAATTCACTTAGGATTTCAATGTGGAAAAAAAATAATTAAGCGTAAAACTAAATGTCAATATTTTAGCACGAGAATTATACACAGCCTTCGAAAACATATTTATAAGTCATAAATTTGGTTCAGAAATTATAACATATATTGGGGAAATATTCAGTTTGAAGTTCATAAATTTTTCCATATATTCCATCCACCAGACAAAAAAAGAAAGAGTGAAAGAAAAAGAAAATAACAGAAGAAAAACACTGTTTTTTACAACTAAATATCAATATCTTAGCACGAAAATTATGCAAAGAATTTGGATAACAAGAAATGTATTTTTTAAAACATTCATCGCCCTCGCCCCCTCTCCAGTTGCAGTTATTTCGAGACCTTTTATTCCTCAATATCAGTATTCTTTATGTAAATGATTTTTCACACAGTCAGCAGGACACTTATTTTATGTAACACATACAAATTTTTAAGAGTTTGGACAGTTATAGGTAGTGAAATTTATTATATTTTTGTGAAAAAGCGCTTTTATCTCTAAAAGTGAATATTTTTTCGCTAATATAAAATCGGACAAAATAGAGCCAAAGATATAAACTCATACAAATTTGAGGTTCATTTAAGTTTATTATTACCGTATTTTCGGGTGTATACCCGAAAATGGCCCACGGGTTATACAAGAAAAAAACATTTGGAACAGCCGCTGCGGCTTATACACGGTGCGGACTATACAAAGATTTTTTTTTTAAAAGAAACGGAAAATCGTGATTTTTCTATAATTTTTAAACCCGAAAAAATGTCAGAAAGCGTCGAAATTTGTAAATTTTTTTCGCTATGCCGCGAAATTTAAAGAATTTTCCCGTGTTTGTAATGTTTTTTTACTGTTTAAATGCTATTATTATTTATTTCTGTCTTTGAAAATAGAGATATTATTGGTTTGTTTATGACGGACTCGGAAACTTCCGATTTTGAAGGATTTTCTGATTCCAGTGATTAAAATAAATATTTTTGAGCAAATTACTGTGTGCCTTTTTATACAGTAGTTTTATATTACTTATAGTAATTATTGTTTAAAATAATAATAACATATTTTCTAGGAGGTAAAATGCCATTAATGGCTCCAGTTGTATATTACATCCAGTTCTCTCAAAGTTACTGTTGTGATAATTTACCTATTATCTGCTGCTGCAATTCAAAAAATTAAACTGAGATAAATGGTATTTAATGTTTGCCAGAAATGTATGCAATTAGCACAATAATTACATTTACTTTTTGACATGAAAAAAAATATTATGGAAAAATTTGTGTATTGTGTTGCTTATGATAGCTAATTATCTACGAAATGGGCCCGGAGAGGCGGGTATGCCCTCCGTGGGGGTCTTTCTAACGGAACCTAACCCGTATTTACGCACAAAAATCCAAGTTTAGAAGAAAACTCCGAACGATTAGGCCGACGGGCGCGATTGGGTTCGAACCCAGGACCTCCCGTCTACCAGCTTTTGAGAGCAGAACCTCTCGGCCACTGGTGGGGCGTAGAAAAACGAAAATATTTCTTGAATTACCTCTGACAATAATTTTGTTATTTTTAAAGGGAAAAAAAGGTGACTTTTTTTTCCAGATTAAAAATAATGATAATAATAAATAAGTTAAAATCTGGTTTTATTATTATGGAAAAAAAAAGATTTTAGTACCGTAATTTACGGAAGAAACGCCGCGGCGTTTACGTGTTTTAAATTGAAATTTCAAGCGATGCGGCGTTTACGCGCAATTAAAAATTTTTTTCACTCCCAAAAATTCAGATACCAAAGATGAGAAATTTCATATTAATGAGATTTTAAAATAATGTGGGCGAGCCGAAATTTTCAGACCCAGGCGATCGAAATATATTTGCCCTGCCTGGGCTAAACTTGAACCATTTATGCTAAAAATTTGGCCCACCCAGCCAAGAAAAATCAATTAAATCAAGTCTTGGATCCTATCAATAAAATTATTTAAGATATATTTTTTACATACTCATGCAAACATTTTGCAGCTTAAACTAGTATGTCCACAATCTATGAAATATGGAATGGCAACATTATTGATTACTTAGAGAAATTCATTTAAATGATAACTCATTAGAAAAAATAATGTAGTTTAAAATGGAAGAAAAATATTTTAGAAAAAATAATTTTGAAGCTCTATAAAGATTTTTTTAAATGTATTTCTCTATAATTTAATAAAATGAAATAAATTTCTAAAGATTTCGTCGAACAAAGGAAAAATTTCACTGTTATTTTCGCAAAAACCTGCCGGTTTAACATGGCCCCGAAAAAAAAAAAAAAAAAAAAGTAGTTCTCCAGTCCCGGCCCAGAGCGGCCGCAGATAAAAATTAAGCTCGATCGCGGTCCGGCCCGAGTCTAATAAAAAGAGATTAACCAGGTCCATGCAGATCTCTAATGTGTACGTTTTAAGTGAAAATCCTATAAAAATGATTTAAAACAATATTCATAGGATACATAAAACAAATTAGTGGATATAATTTTTTTAAATGCTTAATATTCCACATTTTCTCAGAAAATATAACTACAAGAAAATAATCTATTTGTAAAAAATGTATTTTTCTAGAAAAAATACATCCCCCCTTCCCCCCTCTATGCATAACAAAACAATAGCAGGTAAAATCAGACTACAAGATCAAATGTTGGACTCTACTTCTGAACCTGAACTGCAAGGTCCGGATTGTATCCCATCCGAATCTGAAAATTCTACTTAAAGTCAACTCGAGACCCGACAAGAACAAATTTTGTCAACCGAAATATTAAAACCAGAAACTAAAATGAAGGAAAATTAATCCATATTTTAATGCATTTACGGAAAAGTAGTCTATAATTATGTTTTTCTTGTATCAAATTATTTCGGCTTTTACCATTTTAACAAATATTCAGCATCATCTTTTGGAGAAAAAAAAAAAAAAGTTAACTTGAACGAATCAAATTCCAACCCGACCCACGTCAAAAGAAAGAAAAAAAATCCCGCCAACCCGACCCGAACTTTAGTCGGGTTCGGGTACTATCCGATTACAAGTCTCAATGCAGGATTCAATTCTGTACCAAGTGATTGAAATAAATATAAAATATAACTTTTAAATGTTCATGCAAGAAGTATTTTTAAAACATCTACAATAACGCCAAATATTCTCAAAAACGACCATAAAATAAATCAGATTAAATTGCATTGTTAAATCATCTTGTATTTAAGAATCAGCACAGTGATGGTAAGTATTTTTTTTTTTTTTTTCTTGGTAATCATTTCGTGTATAAATGCTTTTAAAGCAAAATCTTCTAATTGAAATCTATATTTATTTCTTTGAGATTCTGACAGCTAAAAAGTTCCAAACAGAGCGATAGAAGAAGGGGGGGGGGGGGGGAGAAAATAGCTTTAGGATCGCCCGTGATATCTTTTCGTAGTGGTTAGCATGAATCATATAATGTTTATTATCCTTATCACTCCACGTGCAAAGAAATAATAAAAGTAGGTCATGAAATTTCTTGCAGATTGATTGGAATTAAATAAAACCGATTCGAATTAAATAAAAAGTTTTGTTTTGTTTCTGATAACTTTATTATAAAACACGCATACACACATAAATAACGGCTGCATTCACTATAAGTCATTTTTAATTTTAAATGTATAAAACTATTGCCGCATTTATTAATACTTAACGAAATCGAACAGCGTTTTTCAGTTTTTGATAAGGGAAAAAACAGTTAGAAAATGCTGAAAGTTGATTTTTTAACTGAATTTCCAGATGAGACAGCTCGGGAAAGATAATAATCAAATAGCAATCGCTTATAACTTAAGATATAATACATTTATCGAAAATAGAAAAACGCATTCGATTTCAAATCACTTTGATAGATATGCCAGCAGATTCCATGCTTTTCCGTTTAAAAATGAGTTTAAAATTCTCGATGAATTATTGTGCGAGGTTTCTTTTTAATCCTCCCCTCCCCCCCCCCCCCTCTTAAAAAAATCAAAAACATCTGCATTCCCGATCTACATATTCTTTTAGAAATGATTAAAATGAGAATTTTTATATCTTATTCAATTGACGAAATGGGATGTGATAACGTTATTTTATTTGTACATAGCGCTAAATATTAAAATTAATACGCTTATTATCTATTTGTAAATCATTTTAATATATGGCACTGTGAAAATAAATGTCATTCAAGCACGCTATTTAAGATACTTGAGTTAAAGTTGAGATTGCTAACGCCCAATCGTTCTCATGACGCTCTTTAGTGTATAAAAAAGTTTACTCAATTTTAACGGGATTTTTTTCTTTTAAATATTATTCATAATGAATTATTAATTTTGAATATCGTACTTATATTATTTATAACAAATTAATAATTTCATATTTCCAGAGCTCCCACTCAACTGGTGTAGTAAAAAGGGGGACCAAAAGGGAGCACATATTTTGTAAAAAAAGAGATCAAAAGGAAACTATTTTCGCAAATCATAAAATAAAATAAACAAGGAAACCCTCCTTTCCTTCAATTGTCACTAATTAATAAATGTTCAAAGTATAATTTGTTAAAGAAAACGCTTGCTCCGATTCAAATTCTGAAATTCATTATCTTAAAGCCATTGTTATTGGTAGAGGTTACAAACCTTCTAAGACAGGTTGAATTTCACGAATTTTTCCACGACTATTTAAAGAAATTTGCGTGTTTTTCGGGATCCTTTGATGAAATTTATATGTTTTTTACTATATCTTGACGAAATTAAAGTTTTTAAAATCTTTTGACGAAATTAGATTTTTTTCGATTTTTGACGAAATTTGTGCTATTTTCCGCAATTTTTTGACCGTTTTTTTTTTTCGCGATATTTTGATGCAATTCGCGTTCTTTTCGCAATCTTTTGACGAATTTCACGTTTTTTCGCGATCCTTTGACGAAATTCGCATGTTTTTTCGATTTTTTGGCGAAATTTGCGTTTTATTGAGAGACCTTTGCCGAAATTCGCGTGTTTTTTTTTTGTTTTTTTGCCACCTTTTGACGAAAATCCCGTTTTCCGCGATTTTTTGACAAAACTTGCGTTTTATTGAGAGATCTTTTGATGAAATTCGTGTTTTTTCGCGATCTTTTTACAAAATTCTCGTTTTTTTCGCGATCCTTTGCCAAAATTTGCGTGTTATTCGCGATCCTTTGCTGTAATTTGCGACCTTTTGACGAAAAACGCGTTTTTGGCTATTCTTTGACAAAACTTGCGGTTTTTTTTCGCAATCTTTTGAGGAAATTAGTCTTTTTTGCGATCTTTTGACCGCTTTTTTTCTTTCTATCTTTTGACCGCGTTTTTTTCGATCTTTTAACGAAATTCACGATCTTTTGAAGAAATTTGCGCATTTTCGCAATCCTTTGACAAAGTTGGCGATTCTTTTCGTGATCGATTAACGAAATTTAATGGTATTTTTTGGAACATATTTGCGAAAAGCGCGATTTTTCCGCGATGCTCGGCTAAATGCCAAATATCGGTAAAATTTTAAATAAAAGTCGGTTAAAAGTGTCAAAAAACGGACTTTACGGACCTAACAATGAAAAAACGGACCAATACGGACTTGAAGCAAAAAAACGGATCTAGTGGGAGCCCTGTAATTTCGATGCTTGTGGTTTTTAAAATTTCAGTTTAATTAATTTTTTTGTTGCAAAATCATTCGCGATATACCAAGGTAATAATGCAATTTATCATCCGCGCCATATGCCGGAATTTAAGCTACAAATTTCGCGCAATTTTAGTGTAGTTTTTCGTATTTATATTATTTAAATTATATTAATAATTTCGAATTGTGCATTTAAATTATTTATTTCTAATTAATAATTTCATTTTTATGATTTCTTAATTCTTCTTATTAATATGTTTCTGTTTAGCACGCCATTCGCGATTACCTCGGAAATTTCACATGCGGCGTAAACCCTGGTCGAAATATACATTCGTAGATGGTGTATAGCCCGCGGGCTATACAACGATGCAGCTCCGCGGCTTATACACGAACTTTTTTATGGTACTGCTCGATTTAGGGGTGCGGGCTATACACCCGAAAATACGGTACTTAAGGTTCAACACCGGGCGGGTCAGCTGTGGTATTTAATAAAAAAAGAAATTATTTTGAGCCACATTCTTATTTTACTAATTTCAAAAATGATTTATTAGGAAAGTATTTCTTAAGGCTGTTCTCAAATCCAAAAGGGCCACTTTATGGCATAAGTTTTATTTTATTTTTATTCGAAAATGCATGAAACTAGCATGTGTTGTTCAGAAACTATGTCATTGAGCTGTTTTTTCCGTTGTTTTGCAAACACAATAGATCTTTCAGAAAATAGTGTCAAAGTGGGAGTTTTGAACCAAATTTCCACGTGAAAGAAGAAAAATCATTCAAGAAAGGGGGAAAATCATGTTTGTCACATGATCAAAATCGCATCTAACTCAATAGGTCATTTATTGATCAAAAAATGGAAAACACAGTTCGATTCCAAATCGCTTCCATGGTCAGGCTTTCCAGTATTTATATCTTTCCTTTAAAAAATAAATTGTCAAAAAATTTTGCGCTTGTTGAGCAGAGCAGTTGAGAAGAGCCTTAAATAAATCACCGGGTACAAACATCAGTGTTATTTGCCATCGAAACTCTAAAAAAATTCCGCCCGGGCTCGACTCTCTAAATATTTTATAGGATACTTTGCATTAAAATAAATTTACAATTAGAGTAGACTTTTATTTATGTTATTAGTGTGGTAATATCCATATTGGGACGATTCACACATTAAAATTTCAATTCTTTTCTTAGAAATATCTATGCATTAAAAATAACTTCTATTTCAAATTTAAAGTTTCTAGCAATTATAGTTTCAGAAGAATCGTAACAACATAACATTTTCCGCTCTTCTCACCAGTTAAAATTTCAAAAAATTTTAAGCGCCCCTCTTAGCATGATAAAAGTTACCACTATATTTGATTTTCACGTTTCTTGCAAATTACAGCTTTAGATAAATCGTGCTGAGACACTTATAGAAGATTTACTCATCAACTCACCTTTTAAAGTTTTGTAAAAGTTATTAGTTTTTAAATCCATTTTGTGCCAACAGATGGCTCTACCTGCTATATCTGTATACTATATATATGTGATCCAAACAGAATAAAGTTAGTTAGTGTTGGGTAGGACACGGAAAATTTGACGTTTGTATGAGGTACCTCCAAAACATTTTTGTCATGACAATGTCATGCTTCAGATGGAGTGAGGTGCGTGAGGAGTTAAACCGCAAGAACTACAATTGAGTTAGGATGGATTAGGCTTTCTGCTTCCTTGCTGTATGGCTGTATGCTGCTTAAATCTGACAATGAGAAGTCACAAGTCAGACGTTAGGTTAGGGGAGTGGGTACTTTATTTTTGTCAGGATGATAAATAGAACTATACAGTTTTCAGAAAACATCATAAATGGAATTAGAGGAACTCGACGGTGAATGAATGCAGTAACGTGCTGTTTATGTGATTATCTGATGTTTCTTCTTTTTTCTTTTTTTCTCCCCAGTAATAGTACCTTGTAGAAATAAATCATTGTACTAGCAAAAAAATTAAAGTACTTTGAAAATAATTAGATTACAAAGAATGTAAAATTGAATGCGTAACTTGGATTGTTATTGTTTGTGGATTGTTATTGTCAGCATATACTGAGCAAGAAGCAGGACTTCGGAAATGGAAAACCTCAATGAGGGAATGAGGAGTGATGAATTTTAGTAATTCTTTTTTTAAGAAAAGTTACGCACAATTTCTACAAATTATAAAGCATATTTTTGCTTCATATTATTCATCTGACAAATTACATTTACAAAATGCTTATTATTATTATATCTAGTGAAAAAGAAAACTTTGATCACTTTCAACAACCTTTGCTTTTACATGAAGTTGTGATTTGATTATTTATTTATTATTCCGACCAAGTAATAAACAGGACAATTTAATTGCCCCTCAAAATAATAATGGTAAATAGTAAAAAGAAATAATAGTTTAAAAATATAAAAACATTTTTAAGATTACCTGCGTGCTGTGACGTACGGGGTTTTAAGAAATGTTTATTTATTTATTTTTTATAAAGAAATAAGAAATGCAGCAGAATTTTTTCAAAAAATAAGAATTTTAAATCTTTGTATGCTAGGAGGGCATAGCATAGTGTGTGTGTGTGGGGGGAGGTAACTTATCTTCAGGACCGGCAGAACTTTTGGGCAAACGGGGCGATTGCCCAGGAACTTGTTCTGTTAAGGTTCTGAGGAGCCCCACATTTTTCCGCACATTTCAAATTTATTTTCCTGGTTGCAAAGTTTACTTATTAAGTTTAACTTTGCTTTTATTTTGATCATTTAAGTTAGCATTTTAAAAGATTTTTTTTTTTTTTTTTTCCAGTGACAAAGTTTGTATGAACTAGAGTTTATAATTATCGAGAAACATATAGATACTTGACATTTCATAAATTAAAGGGGAAAAAATATTTATATATATTTTTTATATGTAAGAGAAACTTGTAAAATTTTGATAAGTCAGTTGCCTAAATATGTAACATAAGTTTTATTATCTCTAATTTAAATTCATTCATCTGTGATATAAAGTATACAATGTTAGCTTTTTAATCATTGCAACTTTCCTGCTTTTCTACAATAATGTTTTTTAATATTATATAAATATTATATAGTTTTAAATTTGCAAATTATAATCTGCAGAAATAAGACAACAACGGATTCTTGGTTATTCGACACTTGTTTATGCAAGAAATCTGGTTAATCAGTACTGTTCCAATTCTAAACTTATGTTAATTTAGACTGGCTGCCGGACCCTTATACATTTTATTAAATGGGAGCAGGGCTGAAACCAAGGGGGTGCAGAGGGGGCATGTGCGCCGGGCACCAGAATGAAAGGCGATGGCCGCCAAATGAAGATTTTGTTTGTCGTTTCATACAAAAATGTATCTATATATATGAAATTCAAAGAAACTCGCAAGCTAATGCTAAACCTATGGGAGCGTTCTTTTCAAGTTTGTGAAAGTGAAAGTAACTTTATAAAAGAACAAAAATCTGCAACCAAAATCGAAAATGTAAACACTAACGCGGTTAGAATCCAATCTCAGCTATTTTAAGCAAGAAAAAGAAAATCATTTAAAATTATTAATTTGCAAGAGAGAAATTTTACGCTACCATAGGTTTAACATTTGCGATTCAGTTTCTTCGCGTGACTACTGTAGACTCTTAAAGTTCAAGCTAATGTTAATCCAATGGGAGCGTTGTTTACATGTTTCTTGCTAGCATTTTAATTATTATTAAATGATTTTTATTTTTTAAGGATTTTTTTTCTTTTTTTGCATAGGGTACCTGCAGTCGATAACGTTTATTGTGCGGGGGGGGGGGGGGGGGGGGGGCACAAAAATCCATGTTTGCCCCGGGTGCAAAAAAGGCTAGTTTCGGCCCTGAATGGGAGCCACTGAAGATAATAAACATAATTATGTACAATGAATGCAAAAGAAGTGTGAAGTGTGTTTTTCATACATTTCAGTAGAAAACAAAACGAATGGGTAAAACTGTTTTCTTTTTAAATAAAACCACAAATGATAATGATAATTGTTTAAAATCAGTTTTGTATGTATAAATCTTATTAGTCAAGATCTTCAAGATTTCTATCACCGGCGTAGAGTTCCACAAAGAGTTTTTTTTTCTTTTCTTTTCTTCAGGGCCCCAAGCACCATTGTGCCGGTCCTGTGTAACTTAGCTTATGTAAAGTATTTTAGCATGGTTTTTACATACAGAAAATCTTCTGTAACAAATCCTCCGGGGCACAAAAATCCATGTTTGCCCCGGGTGCAAAAAAGGCTAGTTTCGGCCCTGAATGGGAGCCACTGAAGATAATAAACATAATTATGTACAATGAATGCAAAAGAAGTGTGAAGTGTGTTTTTCATACATTTCAGTAGAAAACAAAACGAATGGGTAAAACTGTTTTCTTTTTAAATATAACCACAAATGATAATGATAATTGTTTAAAATCAGTTTTGTATGTATAAATCTTATTAGTCAAGATCTTCAAGATTTCTATCACCGGCGTAGAGTTCCACAAAGAGTTTTTTTTTCTTTTCTTTTCTTCAGGGCCCCAAGCACCATTGTGCCGGTCCTGTGTAACTTAGCTTATGTAAAGTATTTTAGCATGGTTTTTACATACAGAAAATCTTCTGTAACAAATCCTCCACTGATACTACAGGACACAAAATGTCCAGCGAAGGACAGAGAAAAAAACGGCTGTCCTGAGACAACTGTAGCTTATAACTCAAGATCCAATTCATTTATCCAAAAATTAAAAACTGTTTGGTTTAAAATCTCTCCAATAATCATGCCTGTAAGTATCATGTTTAAATGTCACTTTTATGTTTTAAAATGTGAAAAAGTTTCGCGTTGTTGAGCGGAGAAAAATACTTTTTTTTTTTTTTTTTAGAATCGCTTTAAATGTGATACCATTAGTTAAAAGTCTGAAAAAATGCTATATTCGATTTCAATCTCCCATTACGAAATATTTTTAAATTGTGTGAACTATAATAAACTCATGTTTAAATTTATTAATTTATAAAATACCATACATTAATGATGAATAAATATTTGTTTTAATTTTTTTAGTGTTGTGTCCCACGTTATATATGACACGATTTCAAATCTATGTCGCGCTCGTCGGCCTAAATGTTCGGATTTTTAGATTGCATAAATGCGGGTTAGGGTCACTTAGAATGACTCCCATGGAACGGATAACATAAAAACACTACTAACACTATAGAGAATTGTCTTATGTAATTGGATCAAATAATAAAAATAACTTATTTTCAGATCCCCTAAGTGTTTGGGCACCCTAAGCCAGGCCTTCTTATGCTTAATGAAAAATCATGTCATATATATAAAGGGGACTCGAAGCTGAAAAAAATGACGGAAATATTTATTCATTGTTGATGTATGGCATTCTATAATTTGATAAAATTAAGAATGGGTACAAGACAATTCACAGAGCATAAATATAGAACATACTGCTGAGACTGAAATCGAAGAACATATATTTTCAGACTCTTGATTGAAAAAGTTTCGATATCTAAATGATATCACATTTAAAACTGTTCTCTAAAGGAAAAAAAAAAAAATCTGCATATCAGCGCGAAGCTTTCTGACACATTTTTAAGCATAAAAGCATGATACTTACAGGCATAACCTTTGAAGTTATTTGAAATCGAACAGTTTTTTCAGTTTTTGGATAAAGGAATTAATCTTGAGTTATTAGCGAGTGTTTTCAGATGATGATAGGTTTTTTTTTTTTTTTTACCTTTCGCTATTGGGTCTAAAAGCTTAATTTTGACAACATTTTCTGAAAAATATTCTTCCTTTACCAAAAAATGGAACAAACTATTCTATTACAGTGTTTTTTCATAATAGCATTTGGCAATTTAAATGCATTTTCGAACAAAATGAATTCAAAATGTGTTAGAAAGTGGATGGCTTTGATCTGAGAGCAAACTTACATTTCGATTCATATAAGAGAAACTTTTGATAACATTTTTTTCAAACTTATGTCATTTTCACCTATTTTTAATCCCGCCAGCTCCGGGATTCAAATCTATGAAATAAAGGATATTTCTTATTAAAAAATGGGAAGAAAATCTTAATTTTTATATTTTATCTTAAATTCTTCATCAAATCACATAAGAATTAGTTGATAAATTGCAGATCAAGTTCTATTTTAGTAAAAATACCTGAACACCAACAAAAATATTCTAAAGATCATTTTTAAAATGAAATATACAGTAGAGTCCCGGTTATCCGAGTCTCGCTTAACCGAGTTATTTTCTTCTGATGGACTGATGGCTTCCATTATTATGAAACAGCCATTATAAATGAAATGTTAGGCGACGATGAAATAACACTCGTAAAAAGTTATAACTCTGACTTTCTGGTCAGAATGGGGGGAGGGGGGGGGGGGATGGCCATAAATTTCCATTCTGACCAGAAAATCAGAGTTCTAACTGTTTACGGCTGCTCTTTCACCTTCACCTAACACTACATTTACAATGGCTGTTTCATAATCATGGAAGCCATCAGTCCATCAGAAGAAAATGATCCATTTCAAAGGTATAAGTTCGATTGAAAAAACTATTTAATACTTTGAGCAGAAAGAAAAGGCTACACCTGCAATTTTCACGACACTAATAGAATCACATATCTGCCAATATGTACGGTTTAGTTACCTCTAAAATTGAATACAAATTTTTGCCATATTTAATCGTTGACGATTGTTAGACTTTTTAAACTGAATTTCCGGAAGTGACAGCCAATTGTTCCCTTGCGACGACTCTTCTGTGGCTGTCAATTCTTAAAACTTGGCTAAAAATGCTAACTTTGACAACATTTTCTGAATGAATCCTTTATAAGAAAATGGAAAACTCTTTAATTTCTCGGCATCTGAACAAAATTGGTAAATTTTATATTTTTACAAATATTAATGCAATTTTTTTGTATTTATGAATGAAAATGACTTCGCGAATGTATCAGAAAAGTAGTTAGTTTGGATTTGGGAATAGCTTTCAATATAAAAAATTCTCATAATGAGATGTGATCCCCTCCCACCCCCAAAAAAGGGAAATCCATGACCCTCACTAAATGGTGAGCTGGATCTGCCCTTGTCATGAAGAAATATGAGCCCCCTCTTCCCCTACCTGCCCACTTAAAAAAGATGTCACCAATTTTTAAAAGGACGGCTTGGGACCGTTTCCATTTCTACTCGTTCAGTCAGTGGCTTATTGTCAATGTCAATCCTTTCCTATCTTAAATGACAGCACATCATAAGCGCAACTTGGGAAGTATGAATTCAATATCATTAAAAGAAAGAGGAGAAAAAATAGTTCTCTTCTTTTCTTTCCACAATGACCAATCCCCTTTATCCCTCCCAAAATTCGTCTAAGTTTTTATCTTGCTACATTATTTCCTTTCATTTTCCCAAAGCTTTCAAACTTCAAAGGTAGCCCGCAACTCTAGTGATGGGCGATAACGAGATGTTTTTCTCGATTGTATGGACATCTCGATATTTTTCGATTGTATAAATTTTTTCTCGATGACTACAGTTTGCAAATTTCTTTTATAAATCATATATTATGTATTATATACGTCATACATTTATCAAGAATAGTCTGCGGGTGAACTGGAATGAGTCGATGTTAATAAAGACTAGGTGACTTCGACCGCTAGCGGGCCCCACCTTTAATTGGGGCCCTTAATTTATACGTAATCTTGTAATATGAAATCACGAACAGGTTCCCCGCTATATACGGCACTGATATATGATAGCAGGCGGGTGTGGTGTACACGCACTACATAATCTTGTAAAAAATATAATATCAAAACGAATGAACGCCGGACCAGATCTCTTGAGGGAGGGGTCAAAGCGAGCGGAGGGGCACAGCAGTTGCATAATATGATTAAGTCGTCACAGGTCTTTAGGCTTTTCCAACCATATGTCACATGATAAGTCTTGATCTGAATTTATAAAAATGCCCTCCCCGTGGGGGAAAAGGGGGGAGGGGTGCGGGAGGTGGATAACATGAGTAAGTGGTCATAAGCCTTTCCAACAATATGTCACATGAGGGGTCTCGGCTAAATTTAGAAAAACACTCCCGTGGGGGGAAAAGTGGAGGGGGGGGGGGGCGGTCACCGGAGGTGCATTACATCAATAAGTAGTCACAGACCTTTCCAACGATATCTCACATGTGGGGTCTTGGCTAAATTTGGAAAAGTGTCCCCCCCGGGGGGGGTTCAAATTGGGGGAGACTGTCACAGGAGGTGCATAATTTCAATAAATAGTCACAGACCTTTCCAACAATATCTCACATGAGGGGTCTTGGCTAAATTTGGAAAAGTGCCCTTCAGGGGGGCAAAGTGGGGGGGGCGGCCACCGGAAGTGCATAGCACTAATAAGTAGTCACAAACCTTTCTAACGATATGTCACATGAGGGGTCTTGGCTAAATTTGGAAAAGTGTCCTGAAATTTCATATATTATAAATAATATTTAGCGGAGGTCTCCATAAAAAAATCCGATCTAAAATGATAAAAGCGGAAAAAACTACCCTCGCAGTGGGGGCCAAATTGGGGAGGGGAGGAAGAAAGTCTCATAATATGAAAGAGTCATCCGAGAGCTTACCGATGACATATCACATGACTGGTCCAAAAAAAGTTTGAAAATTGCTCCCCCTCTCTCCCCCCGTGGGCCCACTCTTTCACCCCGGAATTCACACAGCCGCCACTTTAAAATTTTTATGTTCAATAAATAATATTTACCGGAAGACTGCATAAAAAACCCATATTTAAAGTGATATTTAAATTTATTATAGAAATCGGCTACGGTTTTAAAAATTTGTTCGCCCCTTCCCCACCCCCCTTTGGGCGAAGAAAGGTTCATAGTATGAAAGAGTGGTCAAAGGGCTTTTCGATTACATGCCACAGGAAGGGTTCGGTAAAATTTTTAAAATTGCACCCCATGAGTCCACTCTCACGTCCTCCTCCCTCGAAATCACCCGACCCACCTTCCTCTTTGAAAATTTTATATTTAATAAATAATTTTTATCGGAGGGTTCCAGGTATGTGACATCTTGGTAGGGCTAAAATAAGAGAAACTTTGAAAATTAGGGCTTCATTTCACAGTTCATTGTCATGCCTTTTTCCCTATCTCGTCCCTTGGTACTCTCGATAAATTTTCTTACTTTTCTTCTCTGCCGAGGACGAGAGAAATTCTCGAAAAGCTTCTCATAGCGAAATGTTGAAAAGCATGAGAGAAATCCTCGAAAGGCTTTTCATTGGGAGATTTCGAAAAGGACGAGAGTAACAAGCGAGAGGCTTCCCATCGGGAAAGGTTGAAAAGGGCGAGAGGAAACTCTCGAGAGACTTCCCATCCTGAAAAGTTTAAAACCGCGAGAGAACCAACCATCGAGCAGATTCCCATCTGGAAGCGTCGAAATGCTGGAAAAATCATCGAGATGAGATTTGCCGAAATGCGAGATGGAAATGAAGCTTTCAGAGTCAAACTTACCGCATTTCTGGTTTAAGTCATAATTTCTCAAAGGAGTCCATCTACTTATCCAATCTCTTTTTAGCTCACAGGCTATCTAAGCCTGAGAGCTAATGTACCCGTCGGTTCTGTGTGTATGCATGTACTGTACGTACGTATGTATGTACGTAACGCGATAACTCTTGATTAAAATGTACGATTTGCTTCAATTTTTTTTATGTTCATTCTGATAAGGCGTTCCGCTGTTTAGTTTTGACGGTTCATTTGTTAAGGATAAAGGGAGAGAAGGGGGGCTGGTCCCACCCCCTCCTTAATTTAGATAAATAGGTTTTTCATGCAGAATTCTTCGATTTGCTCCAAATTTCATATACCGGTTTATTATGTTAAGCAGCTTCCCTGATTAAACTTGGAGGTTCATTAGTTAAGTATGAAGGAGGGAAAGGGGGGTAGACCCCCTCCTTAATTTAAATAAATGGGTTTTTCATGCAGAATTATTCGATTTGCTCCAAATTTGGTATACCGGTTCATTATGTTAAGAAGTTGCCTTGATTAGATTTGGAGGTTTACGGGTTAAGTATAAAGGGGGAGAAGGGGGCTAGACCCCCCCCCCTTAATTTAGATAAATGGGCTTTTCATGCAGAATTATTTGATTTGCTCATAATTTGGTATACCGGTTTATTATGTTAAGGAGCTTCCCTGATTAAACTTGGAAGTTCATTGGTTAAGGATAAAGGGGGAGAAGGGGGACTGGTCCGCCCCCCCCCTCCTTAATTTAGATAAATGGGTTTTTCATGCAGAATTATTCGATTTGTTCCAAATTTGGTATACCGGTTTATTACGTTAAGAAGTTGCCTTGATTAGATTTGGAGGTTTACGGGTTAAGTATAAAGGGGGAGAAGGGGGGCTGCCCCCCCCCCCCCTTAATTTAGATAAATGGGCTTTTCATGCAGAATTATTTGATTTGCTCCAAATTTGGTATACCGGTTTATTATGTTAAGGAGCTTCCCTGATTAAACTTGGAAGTTCATTGGTTAAGGATAAAGGGGGAGAAGGGGGGCTGGTCCCCCACTTAATTTAGATAAATGGGTGTTTCATGCAGAATTACTCGATTTGTTCCAAATTTGGGATACCGGTTTATTATGTTAAGAAGCTGCCTTGATTAGATTTGGAAGTTTATGGGTTAAGTGTAAAGGGGAGGGGCTAGTCTCCCCTTAATTTAGATAAAAGGGTTTTTCATGCAGAATTATTGGATTTGCTTCAAATTTAATATACCGATTTATTCCGATATGGTGCTTCCTTCATTAGATTTGGAGGTTCATTGGTTAAGTATACAAGGGCGAAAAGGGGGCAAGTCCCCTCCCCTTAATTTAGATAAATGGATTTTCATGGAGAATTATTCAATTTAATTTTTTTTCTATGTTTGTTCTGTTAAGGAGCTTTCCTGATTAGATTTGGAGGTTCATTAGTTAAGTATAAAAGAGTTAAAGGGGTTAGACCACCCTTAATTTAGCGATATGTTTCTTTTTTTCATGCAGAATTATCTGATTTGCTTCAAATTTGATATACTGATTTATTATAGTTAAGGAGTTTCCCTGATTAGATTTGGAGGTTCATTTGTTAAGTATAAAAGGGGCAAACGGGGGATATTTCCCTTCATTTATTTTTTGAGGGAGATTGTTCTTTGAAATAAGAGTATAATATACAGTTAGTGTTAATAACCTGTGAGCTCAATGCCATCAGTTTAACTGGCACTTATCATTTTATTGCTATTAACCGATGTGGGTTATGAAGCATAGTGGTTTATGTATTCAGTTCTGTATAGTCCTAGTTTCAAACTTTACTGTTAAATTTAGTGTCATTTTGCCCCGAATTTTCAATGCTTCTCTTATTTTAGCTCTGCCAAGCTGCCCCATACCTGGAGACTCAGATAAATACTCTTTATTAAATATAAAAAGTTCAAAGAGGAAGGTGAGTGAATTCTGGGGTGCGCGAGAGTGCACAAAGGGATTGGGGGGGGGGGGTAATTTTCAAACTTTTACCAAACCTCTCCTTGACATATCATCGGAAAGTCCTTTCACCACTCTTTCATATTATGAACCTTTCTCCTCCCAGAGTTGAATTCCGGAAGGGGTTCGGGGGGGGGGAGCGGTGCAGGGGTGACTTTTTTTTAAATTGTAGAGATTTCTACAATAAATATCATTAAATGAGGTTTTTTAATGGAGCTCTCCGATAAATATTATTTATTAAATATAAAATTTTAAAAGTGGGGCTGCGTGATTTCCGGGTATATTCTAGGATAAAAGAGGGAACCCATGTGGGAGGGGTAGATTTCAAACTTTTTTTGGACCAGTCATTTGATCTATCATCGGAAAGTTTTCGGTTATCATCGCAAAGTTACTCTTTCATATTATGAACCTTTCTTCTTCCTTCCTTAGTTTGGCGCCCCGAGAGAGGCACTTTTCGAACTTTTTTGAAATCGTAGCGTATTTAAACATTTTAGATCGGATTTTTTTTACGGAGCCCTCCGGTAAATAATTTTTAATATATGAAAATTTCAAAGAGAAGGATGGGCAGGGTATATTTCGGGGTGGGGGGGGCATGATAATTGGAATCCTGGGAGTTGGGACTCTTTTCTATCTTTTGCTGACACCCCTCATGTGATATATCATTGGAAAGCTCTGTGACTACTATTTCATTTTATATATCGCCCGTGCCCCTCCCCTTACTTTGCCCCCAAGCGGGAGCACTTTACTAAATTTAGCCAACACCCCTCATGTGCCATATCGTTGGAAAGTCTGTGACCACTTATTCATATTATGCACTTTCCTTGCCCCTCCCTCCTACTTTGCTCCCCGCGGGAGTTCGTTTAATGTATTCCAGTCGAAGACTTTATAAAAATGGGGAAATTAAAGATCCAATCTCAAATGACATAGAAAAATCAATAAAAAATTTTGATCCCTTTTATCATCCTTTAGTTCATATTTCTGCCACTAGGGGGTGCTTTTGATTCTTATTTCTTTGGCCATTTTGGTGCTAATTGCCGAAAAATTCTAATTTTTGATACTTAAACTCCCCTTACCGCTTCATAGCTACTCGCGTTTTTTCCTTTTTTTTCAACCAGGGGGCACCCTTACAAGACTTTTCCAGTCTTATGGCTCCTTTATAGTTTCCCTTTGGTTTGTTGTTTTTTTATTCCATCTGTTTTCAGTTACCCTATATTTAATAAAATCTGCCTTATATATATGTAAAAACAATGATTTCAATAATCGATTCTAGAACATCTCCTTTGTAGATTCTCGAAAGTAATCGATGACTGTATTGATTATGTATTTTAGGATAACGATTTTTTTCGATTGGTAAATTTTCGAGAATCGCCCATCACTAAGCCCTATCACTACTATGAAATTGTCGGCCAGAATAATAGCTAAGTTTTCCAATAACTGTTTTTAGCTTTTCTCATTATAATCAATTGTAAAACATCTCGATTGTAGATTCTATGAATTAATCGATGGCTGTATCAATTGTGATTTTTTACGATGACGATTTTTCTCGATTGTCGAATTCTCGAGAATCGCCCATCACTACGCAACTCCCTTGGACTCCTACTTCTACTCTTTCACCTACAGACAATGAAAACACGCCTCGCAACACACACAAATTTATTCATCCTCCTGAAACAACTCTCGCGTCTCGCCGCTTCAAAGAGACGCAAACATGACAAAATTTCAGAGGTACCTCAGATATGAAATTTGAGGTACTGGGACAAATTGTCATAGTGTATGGGACAAATGAGATGCTTCATGTATGAGTTACCCAACACTAAAGTTAGTCTTTCATGTTTCAGGAACCAGGTATGTTGTGATTTATTTGTTCTCATGCACTTGTATATTTCATGTATTTGAGTTTGTTTATCAGGTTATGGGCCCAGACCAGGGAATGAGAATGAATAGTAAATTAGTTAAGATATATTATTTAATTTAATTCTATAAAAAATTTTAGAATTAAAATGTGTAATGTTAACCACATGGTTTGTTAGGCTTAACTAGTAAGTGACTCTAATGAGTCTTGTAATGAAGATATTATTATTTTAACTCTTAATCTTGTATTTTATTTAAATAAATAATTAGATAATTGTTGAGAATAAATTAATTTTAATAGAAAATTTATTAGAATTGCTCTCAAAATTTATTTTTGTTTAGTTTACTTGGTTAGGGTTAAAATAAGAATAAACATGCCTGGAGGAGAAGGTTCATTTAATCATAAACAATTAATTGGTAGGGCAAATTATATGGATTGGAAATTTGCCATGAAGATGCACCTTATTAAAAAGGATTTGTGGGAATTTGTTGATGGTAGTAAGGAAGACCAAGCAAAAGATACCAAAGCCCTGTCTTATATTGTTGAGGGGGTCAGTGAAACAATTTTTAATGATTTAAGGGATTTATCAAGTGGGAAAGCAGCTTGGAAAGTGTTAGCTGAAACCTATGAGGATAAAGGAATAACAAGAAAGGTTTCAATTATAAAGGAATTAGTTAACACTCGTTATATAGATTGTAAAGACATGACTGATTATTTGCACAGGGCAATTTCAGCATATCAACAGTTAAAAACTACAGGTGTTAAACCTGATGAGGAATTAATTGCAGGGATAATTTTAGCAAATTTACCTGATCGATTTGAACCCCTTATAATGGCATTAAAAAATTGTGGTGAGGAAATTACAGTTGATAATGTTAGAAATTGCTTATTAGCTGAAGATGTAAAACCCCAAACAAATGATAGTATGGAACATGCTTTTGTCAATGAAAAGTTTAAAGCTAAAAGACCTTTTAAAGGAAAATGTTTCAAAAGTAACTTTTATGGGCACAAAAGTTCAGATTGTCAAAAATCTCCTCATTCAAATGTTAGGAATAATGAAAATAAATTTAGTAAAAGGAATGGTTTTAAGCCAAAACAAGCTAAAAAGTAGGAAGCTTATGTAGCAGATGTATATGTTGCTAATTCTAATCCAGATCCTAATATTTGGTTTATGGATTCTTGTGCTTCTTATCACATGACTCCACATAAAGAATTAATTGATAATTACACAAAACCTAATGTTAAACAAATTAAAACAGGGAGTTCAGTGATAGAAGTTGAGGGTGAAGGCAATGTAACATTCCTTTTGTCTAGAAATGGTGAAAAAGTGAATGTCACTTTTAGTAATGTTTTACATGTACCAAAGTTAACAGAAAATTTGCTTTCCATTAAGTACTTGAATAAAACTTTTGGAATGGTTAGTACATTTACAGGAGAAAGATGTTTTGTACACAAAAATAAACATTTAGTTGCTAGTGGAACGGGTATTAGTGACAATTTGTATTCACTTGATATATGTAATGAATGGGCATTAATTACTCCTCAAGATGTTTCAAATGATTTATTGCATAAAAGGGTAGGTCACCTAAGTGAAGGAGGAATGATGAGGTTAAAGGATATGGTTGAGGGTTTCACATTTAATGGAAATTTGTCAGATTGTACATCACGTATTAAGGGCAAAATGCATAGGCAGCCGTTTCCTAAGGGTAAAGCTAAACGTGCTAAGGAAATATTGGGTATTGTACATAGTGACTTATGTGGGCCAATGACTGTTTCATCAATTAGTGGTTCTCGTTATTTTATTTCTTTCATTGATGATTTGTCACGAATGACTTTTGTTTATTTTTTAAAACATAAATCTGAAGTCTTTGAGAAATTCAAAGTATTTCAAATATATGTTGAAAGGCAAACTGGCAAACCAATCAAAATATTTCGTTCTGATAATGGAAAGGAATATGTAAATAATGAGATGATCAAATATTTAGAATCAATAAAGATTCAGCATCAAAAATCCATTCCATATACACCCGAGCAAATGGGGATAGCAGAACGGAATAACCCAACTCTTGTGGAACGGCAAGATCAATGTTAGCTGATGCTAATCTTGATAGAAAGTACTGGGCAGAAGCTGTACAAACAGCAAATCACTGTAAGAATATTTCTCCTACAGTAGCAGTTGCAGGTATGACTCCTTATGAAAAATGGAGTGGAGAAAAACCAAACTTAGAGTACTTAAGGGTGTTTGGGTGTCATGCATTTGTTCACATTCCGAAACAGAAATGTACAAAATGGGATGCAAAAGCAAAAGAAATGATGTTCATTGGGTATTGTCAGGATAGGAAAGGATATCGCTTAATAGATCCTGTAACTTATGAAGTAATAAATGCACGAGATGTACATTTTTTGGAAAATCAAATGTATCATCAAACTAGTAATATATCTGAATTTTATACTGACTCTTTATTCAGTGGGAGTAAAATTAGGTGTTCAGATAATGAGGATGATCAATCAAATAACGAAACAGAAGCAGTAGTGAATGATAACTCTGAAAATGATTCTTTAGAAAATATTGCTACTATTAGTGATCCTGTTAACGATAATGTAAATATGGACAATGGAGTTGATAATTCGCATCCACCTGTATTGACTGGTCCATGCAGAGAAACTAGACTCCCATGCCGTTATGAGGATTTTGACATGAAAGGTATGCCAGATTTGCAAATGCCAAATTTAAATCATATGTGTTTTGTAAAAGCTTTAGCTGCAATGGAAATTGATTATTGCTTTGAGCCAAAAACAATTGATGAAGCATTAAATGGTACCAATGCAAATCATTGGGAAAATTCTATATCTGAAACTATATCTGGTCACATTAAAAATAAAACATGGGAAATTGTAGATGAACCCAAAAATAAAAATATTATAAATTGTAAATGGGTGTTTAAAGTTAAGCATAATTCTAAGGATGAGATTGAAAGGTACAAAACTCGATTAGTAGCTAAGGGTTTTTCACAAATTGAAGGAATAGACTATAATGAAACATTCTCACCAGTTGTTCGATATGTTACATTAAGAGTTTTGTTAGCATATGCAGCTATATATGACTGGGAAATTGATCAAATGGATGCTGTTATGGCTTTTGTACAGGGAACACTCGATGAGGAAATTTACATGAAAATACCAGAGGGCTTTAATGAATACTACCAAGAAAATTTAAAAGGGAAGGTTCTTAAACTCAATAAAGCTTTAGATGGTTTAAAACAAAGTGGCAGGCTCTGGTATCAAATGCTTGAAAAGGGTTTAGTTGAAATGGGATTAAAACAAAGTTCTTTCGATAGTTGTGCGTACATTAAAGGTAATCAAAATAAAGATTTAGTCATTGTAACTATTTATGTTGATGATTTGCTCATATTCAGTAATTCTGCAAGCCTTAAAAATTGGGTTAAAGAACAACTGAAGAAAAGATTTGAAATGAAAGATTTAGGAGAGGCGAGTTATTGTTTAGGCATCAAAATTGAGCGTGATAGGGAAAATGGGTCCATTAGCCTTAATCAGACTCAATATGTGGAAAATATGCTTCTCAAATACAATATGCATGATTCCCATCCTGTCACAACACCTCTTGATATTAATAAAAGTTTGTTAAAAACAAATTTAATGAGTAATAAAGATACGGAAGACTTAAAAAGAATTCCATATCAAGCAGCCATTGGAAGCCTGCTTTATGCAGCTCAGGCAACTCGTCCAGACATTGGATATGGTGTTAATTTACTTTGTAAGTTTTGTCAAAGTCCAAATAAAATTCACTGGACTGCTGTAAAGCGTATTATGCGTTACCTTAGAGGTACAACAGAAACAACATTAACTTACTCCAGAAATCATGGTGATAAAATTATAGGTTATTGCGATGCCAATTATGGTGGTGGCATTGCAGATCGCAGATCAACAACGGGATACGTATTTCTGATAGGTGGTGGAGCTGTGTCATGGTGTAGTAAGAGACAACCAACTGTAGAAACAAGTACAACAGAAGCCGAATACATGGCTCTGTCTGCTGCGTCCAAAGAAGCCATTTTGCTAAATAAAATTGTTACGGACCTTGGACTTTTACACATAAAAACGATTCCACTATATTGCGATAATAATGGTGCAATTAATCTTACAAAAAATATGTACCATGCAAGGAGCAAGCACATTGATGTTCAACATCATTTTGTACGTGAAACTGTCAAGAGTGGACAAATTACCGTGAAAAGTATACCAACTGCAGAGATGTTAGCAGACTTTTTAACCAAAACTGTCCAGCATACCAAACATGAGATGTGTGCCCAAGCAATGGGCTTAAGATTTTAAGTTCCAGAAAGTTTTCTTTGAACTTTTATAGACTCCAAATTTGAACATTAATTATTTTTTTTTTTGTTTTGCCCATCTGTATTTAATCTTCTGCATAATTTAAACCTAAAGTGGGAGTGTAAAAGTTATTAGTTTTTAAATCCATTTTGTGCCAACAGATGGCGCTACCTGCTATATCTGTATACTATATATATGTGATCCAAACAGAATAAAGTTAGTCTTTCATGTTTCAGGAACCAGGTATGTTGTGATTTATTTGTTCTCATGCACTTGTATATTTCATGTATTTGAGTTTGTTTATCAAGTTTGAATAATAATAATAATTTTTTTTAACGAGCATTCAAGTCCTGAAAGTACATAATGTGCCATGTTTTAAGTGCATTGTTCTTGCTCGAATATTTCCACAGAAATCATGATGCAACTGAGATTTTAGAAGGTTTTTTCTGCATCCCTTAAGAATTCGAATATTTGAAAAATAAAAAATTTCAGGTATTGCACTTGCATATTAAAAGTAACTAATTACTTAATTTCTAGAGAAATCTTGATAAAACGCGATTTTCAGAAACGCTCGTTAGATGAATATTTACCCGTTTTACATCTTTAAAGTTCGAAAATTTTTAAATACCCGATTTGGGCCTGCAACGGAATCATAAAAGTAGCCTTCAGTTCGGGTTATAAAAAAGCATTATTTATTGGTTATCCTCAGCTTCGGTCACATTTTTTTAATGATTTTTCACACAGAAACATTACTTATTTATTTGTTATTTCTGATTACAAAATGTTTTTAAAATTGTCTATAGATACGAAACATGTTGCTGAAATTGTTCAAAATTCTATACAGAGTTTGGACAGTGGCATATAGTCTCAGAATATTGAATTGTCTATTAATCAAATATAACAAACCAGCAAAATTTGAGCTTAGTTGCCCCCAAAAGTGGCTGAGAGAATCTGCTTTCAAAGCTGGTTGACGGTAGGTGATGAGCTCGAGCCCAGTCGGCCAAATCATTTGGAGTTTTCCTTGGTTTTCTTCGAACCTTGGGTAACCTTGCGTAAATACCTGTTAGGTTCTTTTAGAAAGGTCCCCCATGTAGGGCACATCCCTCTTGGCCTATATCTCTAAAGTAGATTAAGTTAAGAACACGAACAGCATTGAATTTAGTTGGAAACACTTTGAAACACTATCATGGTCATACAAACATATTGACTTAGCCGATTTAGTGGATCTCAGAAAGCAAAAATGTGCCAAAATTTCATAGTTTTTTTTTGCTGTCATGATTTCAATATTTTCCATAAATTAAACACATCCGTAAAGTAAAAATGCAATAATTTTCAATGCTCTGAATGAACAACAGATATTCTACGACTATTCCTAAAATAAATAATGCAAAACAAATTCTAACAAAAATCTCACTGCATGAATTAGTGTTAATGAATTATGATTTCTATTCCAGAAATTTTCAGATTCGAAATAAGGTTTTCATTTTTTTAATTCTGTAGCAAGCTATTTAACGATCAACAGAGGAAAAACTTTAATTTAATTTAAATTATTCTTTTTTTTATTTAAATTTAATTCTTTAGTTACTGTTCTCTGCAATTCAAAATAAAAAGCAAGATTCAAAATCAAGTTTGTTTTATGGTTGATACAGATCCTAATGTTCAAGGCTATGAGTGTTCCCCCACTTTTTTCTCCAGGATTATACCGCTGGCCCAAGGGCGGCGCTAGAGGGGGGGGTCCAGGGGAAAATGTCTCCCCATCGGGGTCAAATAAGTTGTCGGGGAAAATATTTTGACTTGAATTTCGGCCCGGTCGAGTTGGGTCCAGTGGGAACTCATTTTTTTTCTTTGCAAATCAGATTGACTGAACTAATTCTTCTGAGTATGAATCAGTTTCTGATTGAATTTTGATTCTTGCAGGTTGGGTTCAGATGAACCCAATTTTTCGAAAATAAAGATGTCCAAATTCCTTCAGATAATAATCTATATATTTGATACATGGACGACTCTTTACATATTTATTTTTCAACATAAAAGATAAAATTTATACTGAAGTTATTATCATATGCTATTTTTTTACAACTACATTAAATTGCAGATCAATTTTCGCTGATTGTGTATTTACGATGGGCTTGGTTTGAAGTATTTCGGGCTCGGTTAATAATATGGAAAACTGAACCTGACCCAACTCATGGTCGGGACCGGATCGGGTTGGACCTTGTCGTTGCAGGCTGCCTAGTACTTTTCGTGTTAGAAATGGAATTTATAAATCTGTATAAGTAAAAATCGCGAACCTAAGCCCAAAATTTCCTAAAATTCTCTGGTCATACGACTATTTCTTAAAATAAGAGAAAAATCATCCCTTCAATTTACTGGGATATTCCCGCATTCTCAGGACGGGCTCGGGCCTGTAAATGTCAGCCCATGCAGACCTCTACTACAGCCTTGCATCATGTCGGTTATCGCTTTTACCCGCACTCGGGTCGGGATGACGATAAATTTTTGTCAGATTTGGGTCGGGTTGACTTATACTTTTTTGCTGCGGGTTGAGTTGACTTTCATTGTTTCAAGTTCGGTCTTAACTTTTGCAGGTTGGGTTCTGGTTGACTCGGTAATTCAAAAGAATGCAATATTTTTCAGGTTAAAAATCTAAGTACAATAAGACTTCCATAATGCATACTGCTGAAAAATGGACATATCTATTTAATACACTTTTCAATTCCTAACACTTAAATATTTGTACGCTTATACCTCTTTGAATAATGGGTACCTCACAATCTGCACACATGTAGGTAATGTGTAGGTGGGCATAAACTATCACAAATACGATGCATGTGTTATTGTGTGTATTAAAAACAAAAAGTTTCAAAAAGTATTTTTCATATTTCGAAAGAAGAAAAAATAGTCCTTAAATGAATGATAATCTATTATCACACTTCTTACCATTTTATTTCTCATGCAGTAAATTGAATATATACTCATTCATATTCAAATACGTATTTTTTTTCATCGGATGCATACAGACGGTCAAACTTTTTGTGACAATCCTGGCAACCCGAATTGCAGAAAACCTATATATGAACTGTATAAATTATTGTAGTGTGAACTGAATGCTGCCAGGTGTTCCGATTTATGCGGAATGTCCAGATTTTTGGGGATCCCAAGACCAGCACCGTACCAAAATTACATCAAAATTTACAAGTTTAAATTAAAATTGTATTCCTTAGTCTGAGCCCAGAATATTCAACCACAAGTCAGCCACCGTAAGTCGTCACAACGGCCAGATGTTGCCAAAAATCTTTTTTGGCAACATCTAGAACTTGTTGTTTTGTTTTGTCTAGAACTTGTGTGCACTTCTGTTCGACGTTTGTTCGATTGACTACAATCTTTAGGCACCTATAAGAAATAAGGTTCAAGAAAATATAACACTTACAAAAATCCATCTGCTCACTTAAACCTTTTATAAATGAATCAGTAAACTAAGAGTGTTTTTTATATTATTGTTCAAATTAATATAGTATCCAGCTAAAAACTGTTGTTCTCCCGGCCCGTTATAAAAGCTAAACACCGTGCATTTCTGGTTGAAAAAGCAAACATATCATACTGTCCTGGTGTGCCTGCTTTTTCACATTTTTTGCCCAAGGGCCTTTTATTTAAAAACATGTTCCACCCTTTATTTAAAAAATGCAAAAAAAGAAGAAACAATGCTTTCTCTACTAATAAGTGAGAAACGTTACCAGGACATTACTCGTGGGGAAAAAATTCTCATCCGATATGGGCCGGAAAGAATAAAATACAGTCCCGGTCTGGCCCAAACCTACAGAAAAAATGATAGACCCTGGAAGAATGAAATTCCCACCTGGCCCAACTTTTCAAAAAATAAAATTTAGTCCCTACCCGACCTGAGTCTTCAGATAAAAATTAAGCTCTCACCGAGCTTAATGAATGAGAATTTCATCGAACTCGGGCTTCGAGATAGGCCTGGGCTCGTGAACACTTTTAATATATATTATGAATTCGGCCTAGAGTGCTGCATCGGACCGGATTACCCGCTTTTACCAGCAGCCGATGGCGCTATATTTTTTCATTGTGGGTGAGGTTGACTTTCATTGTTTCGAGTCGGGTCAGTTTTGGGTTGGGTTTTGACTCTTGCGGGTCGGGTTCAAGTTGACCTGATTTTTCAAAATAATCTCCAAGATAATTTTTCAGGTTAAAAATCTATATACAATAAGATTTCCACAATGGACGCTCCTGAAACATGGACATGCCTATTTAGCGAACACTTTTTCAATTTTTAACACTCATTATGCATACGCTTATACCTTTGAATAGTGTTTACTTCTAATTCTACACTTTCTATGACTACATTTCTTATATATATTTTATATCTCATGCAGTAAATTGAATATATGATGTGTACTCATACTGGTATATTCATTCATATTCAAATACATATTTCCCCAAAACTAGACTTGCAATAAACTTACATATGACCAGCAAGAAATATTCTAGCATGAAGCCGACCAGCCGGAAGAAAGTCATACCGACCCGAAAAAAGAAAATGAAGGACAACCCGACCCAATGCAGGATGCTATTCAATGATGTATTTGCTATTCAGAGGTTTTACTTATTCTTCTTTATGTGTATTCTTTAATATTCGAATATTTAAGAATACAGATTTGCCCATTTTTCTACCTAAAACATTCCTACACTTTTCCTTTCATTTCGAGTTTGGGTCTTGTTGTGGGTTAAAATATTTCGGGTTTGGGTGGAGTGTGGATTGAAATCAGGTTCGGGTCGGTTGTGGGTTTCTGAAAATTATTTGGGCAAGATCTGGTTGGGTTGTGGGTCGAGAAATTTATTTTGGCAGGTTCAGAGTAGCGGGTATTACGATAATTCTTTTAGCTCACACGCAAATATAAGTAGAGATATACATATTATGTAGGCCTCGCTGCAAGATAGAAATAAATTATATTATGTACGCCACACTCAATATCAGAATAAATTACTTTAAACTGGTATAAATCTAAAGCTAATAAATATTTTTGCATGAAACTTTTAAAGGTTTGAACTACTCATCAAAACAATTCAGATGACATAAAACACGTAAAAATCTGATAATTACACATGACTGTAGCCCTGTCAACAGATTTTGGTCAGAACAAGAATTTAAAAAGTGCAAAAAACAGCACTTTTAAAATTGCATTTACTGAAAACCTATTTGCCGGATTCCACTTTGCTTTTGATTTTCTGAGTCACGTGGCACGCCCCATTCCGCAGAAACAAGAATTTCTTTTCTATCATAAATATAATGCGAGATATAGATGTGTCAAAATCCTGTTTTGGTCAGTTCGGAAAATATAAACTAGACAGAGTACTAAAAAAGTTTTGCAAAATCGTTTGGCATCAATTGGCAGAAATTCCTTTTGTTGTTGTTTCTTTGTTTGGCGAGAAACTCTATCGAGTTTCTATGATTTTAACCAAACCAAAAATAATTCAAATTGAATTTTAAAACAAACTTTTTAAAGCCACAGCAAGGAGTCACTTAAATCTTGATGCCACATAGATCTTTTAAAACTCATATTTTGAATTTTTGAGAGATGTGGATGAAAAAGCATCAGCGAATAAATTTATATATATATTTTCATGTTGAACATAATATTTGCACATGCGATTATAAATAGAAGAAATGTAAAATTATGAAAAAAATAATGCATATATACAGGGTAAGTCAAAATGAATGCCCCAATTTCAAAGGTTTGTTATGCAAAATATAATCAATGTATTTATTCAAAGTATACACACTGTAAAAGGATACACAAGTTATGAATATTAGCTTGTAATTTTATATTCACCAATAGATGGTGGGGTAAGCCCAATCGTCATAAGTCACCATAATCCTCAGATCTGACCCCATGTGATTTCTTTTTTTTTGGGGGGGGGGGGGGGATCCGTAAAGGATCACGTGTACGTACCTCCATGCCTAACGACCATGACTGATTTGAAAGCTTATAGCACAGCTGCTATCGCCAGCATTGATACAGACATGCTGCACATGGTTTGGCAAGAATTACATTAGACGTGATATATGGCTATAACAAAAGGAACACATATTTAACATTTGTGAGGAGTACATTCAAAACTTGATTATAATACAGTAGACTCCCTCAAATCTGCACAGCTTGGGACCTGAGATTGTATGGATTTTAGAATTTTGTGGATTTCTGGTCATTGCTTTGTTTACATTTTTTAAACAGTAGTTTGAATGTACAGTAAAACTCTGATAATTCAGATTAATTTGGACCAGACCCAATCCGGATTATCCGGAGAATGAGAAAAAATGAAATAAAATAAAACATACTTACAGAAAATCACCTTTATATTAAACATATTGAATATTTACAGACAGTAAAAAATGTTTATTTTGTAATTATAAAGTTTGTAATCTTCTGCTGTGCCAGTTTTGTATATCTTTTGCGGGCCACACTGTGACAGATTTCTGTCACATATTTCTTTTTATTCAAAATTAATTTAAAACCTAACTTTTTTACTTTTAAACATGTCATCCCCCCCTTTTCTTTCATACTGTTAAAGAGAATTAAATTCCTTTTCTTAAAACCATACGTTTTTTTATTAAACTGTTTTCCTCCGTTCTGAAAAATCCTTTGATTCATTCCGCTTAAAATATTCAGTTACTTTTTTTCCCTTTCTCATTGAATCATTTAATCATTTATCTATCTGCTTCCAGTAAAAAAATAAATAAATAAAAATTATAAGGCGCAGCTGCTAGTAACAATATCTCTTCATTTAATTACATTGGATTTTGCCCACCGCAGTGAAAAGCTTCCTTATCACTGCTAATATGGAACCGTTGAAAATCTTTTAACAACAAATGTGAAAGGAATGTATTTTATGTGATTCACTGCATCTTTCCCTTCCATCTATCTGCAGTATGTAATTTTAAGTAACACTTGTTTAAGCGAATGCCAGTCTGTAATATAAACACCTCCCAGATGTTTCTGCCGTCTCTCTCATCGAAATGAGATGCGGTTTTTAAAATCACGTTTCATGGATGTTAAATCTATTTGTCAGTTGGTTTACCAGATGCCTTTCTTGGCATTTCGCGATTGTATGTTGCGGGTATTTTTTAACGTAATCATTTCAGTTAGATAATGATTCCCAGGATTTGTGGACTGGCAAGCATTTTCCATCATGCGTTTCATTGTTCTCATCGGGGTTGCTGGATTTTTTGGGATAATGATTTGGCTCGTGAATAAAACCTTTGTCCACAGTTCGTTCAGGGTGCCAATGTTTGAATTTGGCGATGTGTAGTGACTAGTGTTATATGATTCTTATGAAATCACGAGCACCCAACTTTTTATCTCGACCAAAAAGGATGTAAGACCTTCATGGTCTGTGGGTCACGCCCAGGCGTACCTTGTAAACATGGACTCTCTCTCTCACTCTTAATTAATTATGAGTATGATCTCTTTTGTAACTTTAAATTTTGAAAATGTTGAATAAATTTTCATAGTTCCTGTAATATGGTTGGAGTTTTTGCTTTTAAGTGAACCATCCCACTGAACACCGTTACAAAATTTGGCCCATCGGCCGGTCTTTTCTCCAACCTAAAAAAAAAAAAGAAATATATAGTTAAGAGAGAGAAATCTCCCCCCCCCCCCCCCCCACACACACACTTTTAAAATGGATGTATGCTCCGCTTTCGACATATTCCAGTTAGATTTTAAAAGGACAGTTGTCTTCTTCAAGTTCCCTGCCAGTTCCTGTCTCTGTGTCTAGTGATGTTGGAATAAAGAGTATGTCATCACCCCTCCACTTAAGCGACGAGCCATGGTTGCCTGATTGATGTGCCTGTGATACGCGGCACCGTTTCTTCAAATACGCTGTGTTTTTTTTGTTTTTTTTTTAATTCAAGACTGCTTAGTCCTCAGTGCTGTGCTCACTCCTGCGATCCATACATGTTGCCAAAAATGCTATGCAGTCTGGTAAATAGTGGATCTCACCTGTAATTGCTATCTACGGCAGTTGTGTTTTCTGCGATTCGTGTTTTCTTTCATGCGACCTGTTATTTCTTCAAAAAAGTGTCAACATAAAAAAAAAGAGTAATAGTTCTGCACCAGTGTACTCGACAAAAAAAAGGGCACCTGTTAATGTCCACATTCATCACACATCATTTTTGGTTGTTTGTGAAATAACTAAAAAAAAAAGTGAAATCTATTGATTCTTACAAAAAAGTGCACCTCTGACAATGTCAAAAATTCATCATGCTTCATTCCGAATATTGCCTTTGTGATAGAATGTTTTTTCTTTTCAAATTGTATTTTTACACAAGGTAATCTAAAAAAAAAAAAAGTGTTTCTCACTTAAAATATGAAGGACGCTTCATTTACCAAGTATGTGCTTTTCTGTGACTTATATGAAAATCTCAAAGTGAACTTTTAGTAAAGATTTGACAGTATGGGAAATAAGGCTAGATATTTTCGCAAAAAAATAGTGGCGTTTCGGATCAAATACTTCTAATGTGACTCTAGTTGTGTTAATTACTACAGTTAAAAAGTGCATTTTTATGTAGTGTTAAAAAAAAAAGTAAGAATACACTACAAATTTCAACATGAACAATTTTTTTTTTCCTTTTTAAAATCTTAATTTTAATTAATACAGTATTTTCCTTTTTATATTTTTTTCAGTTTCATCTCTTTTCATGCTATGATAAATGTTTCTATATTCATACTTGTTTAAAAATTTTATTACTCCATACTATTCCATATAGTTTTTATTAAGGCTGCTTATAAAATGTGATAGCCGGAAGAGAGAAGATATCGGCTTTATAAAAAAAAAAAAAAAAAAAAAAATGTTTTTTTTTTTTTTTAAACTGTTAAACTTGCAGCTATATTTCTAAGCTGCTCTTTGCAAGTTAATGTTTAAAAGGTAAGTGCTATTTCAGTTCAGTTATTTTATGTATGTTATATTCTTTATTTTCATGCATGACAGGGATTTTCTTGGTTTAACATTTATCTTGAAAGATACTAGTCTTGCATTCCTTGTCGCTGTTGGACAAACAATAGCCTTTTAAAATTTATCTAATTTATCTGTTGCACATTTTGCTGCTTTTAATTATAGTTATGAATGACATATTTTTAACGAAAGGTGTGTTTATTTTTAATTTAATTTCTACTGTGATTGAAAAGAGATGTATTTGTATTTATCTCTGTTATGAATATTTAATATGTTAGGTAATATTTCATCTGCTTTTAAAAATATAAGTTGTTACTTACAGATTGGCAGTTGAAGTGTAAAGTAAAATTTATGAATATTTGAGATGCATTTCTAAGGGTATAAAAAAAGGGGTAGCAAATTTAAGTTTGTTGCATTTGATTCATATTAGAAACTTCCTGAGTATCTTGCATTGACACATTGATGCACTTCAGAGATAATATATTCTTTTTATTTTATCTCCGGGCCTTGAAGTTGCTTCTCTGTTGTTTTATCATTTGTTGGACATAAATACGCTGGCTCGTATGCTGTCTGTTAACAGTATGATTTAAATAATATGTGTGTCATATTGCAACTTATTTAGTATAGTGTCTATTATGAGTAGTTCTCTGGGGATTATTAAAGGTTTTTTTTATTGTTGGTTAAGAGGTTGTCATTCAGCCTTTCTTAAGGTTATAAAAAAAAGTCTATAGATATATTTATTTTATAGTGTGTATAACTTGCTTTTAAATACCTTTTACACAATTAAATCTGGGGCACACTTTTGAAATTTCTTTTTAGAGTTAATATATTTTTTTTTCTATGCAGAAAGTTTTATGTTTTATGACTTTATTATAAATTTTTTTTGCACTGATTAAGAGTAATGGGAAATATGTTGGATTTGCATATTGGTGACAATTTAAAATAATTATAGAGGATGTGAGCATAACATTTTTTTTCTCAGTTAGATGTGGGCACTTGATTAGAAATTTACATACAGTTGGCGTAATCATAATTTAAAAAAATAATAGATTATTTTATCTTTCATAGATATATTTTCTTGGAGTGTGAACTTTGGCAAAATATTTAGTAAGTTTAGATTAGTTTATCCTGGCATACATTTTCTTTAGGCATATTACATAGCTCAAGTCATCATGTCATGGTTACAAAAAAATATTTTTTTTCCCTTTGGCTCTCGTTTGCTTTTGCAAAATATATAAGATGTACAACATAGGTTTGACGTATAGTTTTAAACAGTTATTTTTTTTTTTTTTTGTATGTTTCTCAATGACATGCATTCACAGTAATAAATTGTTTTTTTTTGGGTTTTTTTTTTTTTTATGTGTAAGTTTGATTGCTAGTACTTCTGTCATGGTTTATGTGGGATACTTCAGTCATTGCGCTATTTTCCATGGAATAGCAAAATGTCTGAGGTGTGTATTTCGATCTATGGTTAATCAAGTTGGCCGCTAGCTTAATCAGGGATCGGATATGTTTCCTTACATATTTCATGGAGTTACACTAATATTAATTTTACAATTGGAGTAGTGTTCACAGTTTTTTTTTAAATTGCTAAAATTCACCTGTAATTGTTTCCTAATGCTGATTATGTATACCACTTTTACACTAGTTTACACTTTTATTTCTAACTTGCTATCGGCAGATAGCATTGTTAGGTATTAATCACACATGTTTTTTTCCCCCTCTCATGGTTTGTGATGTCATGTTTGGCCTGGTACTTCACACACACACACATTTACTCGTTCAGTTTTGCTGATTTTGTTATATTTCAAGTAATACTCACCATGGTTAAGGACATTCATTACCATCTGTGCATGTATAGGTTTCTTTTATCAGCATTTGTGTTTAGCTTAAAAATTGCATTTTTTTTTCACTGCATTCACAACTTCGTAGTTGTAGATTTTCTTTTAATGTCAGATTTTTTTTTAGTTGGTGTGTTTAAAAGTTTTGCAGAAATTATAACATAATGTAACTATTGTACATTGTTTACACAGTCATCTTAAAGTTTTATGCAAGGGATAATTAACCGGGTGTACATTTTTACACATGCAGCTAATGTACTGTTAGATTTCATTGTTAACACGCGGCTGGTGACTCGTTGATATTTTAGTTATAACATAAAGTATTTTTTTTATTATAACTGACATGATATTTGATGTCGGCAGGAGTTTTTTTTTATAAAATTTAGTCATATGCATAATGTGAGCTGTTAGGTACACTTTATTTTTTTTTTAAAGGGCTATTCACATATAGTCATTAAACTAAATCTTTGGCAATTTTTTTTTTCTTCTGATTTAAAATTTTTTTAATTTGTGAGTTCAAGTCTCACAGTTGTCTTGTGACGGATACATACACTTATACCACATAAGGTACATTGCTTGTTATTTTTGCTATTAATATGTTTTTTTTCCCTTTCATTCTTTTCTTGGAACATGTTTGGCTTGCATAACTTCTACAATTTTTAGCGTAGAGTTATACATTTTATGCACGCTTCTGTTAACTTAAGACAGTAATGACTTTGGCAGATGCAGTTTTATTTTCTTTTTAACCATTAGGCAACCACTTATTCAACAGTCTTTTTCACAAATAGTTCATATGTTGGATATTTGTTGGTGTTACACAACAGTTGCTTTTTTTTAATACATTTTTGTGCATTCTTATACATACATTACACTAGTTCATGAGTTGATTTACATTTTTGTTCATTTGCTTTTGCACATTGTATTTTGCTAACGACCTATTCGACAGTGTTTCTTTTTTTTTTTTTTTTTTAACATGTAGTTCATTGTGTAGTACACACTGGCTGGTTTAGAGTTTAACCAGAGTTTACACACACATTACAAGTAGTTCATTTGTTTTATTAACCCTTATTCATTACATTTTGATGATAACTCATTAATTATGTAATTGAATCTCACTCATATGCAAGTGTCTTGGGTTATTACACGTATACTGTCTGTTTATTTTGTTGGCAAATACATTACAATTTTAGTTCATTGAGACATTAATACATATAGTTCATGTGATATTATACAATTTGTTCATGTGTTTACTTACATGTTGTGATGCTTGGGTACACTTTTGTTCATGTGTTTATTTCAGGTAGTTCATGAGTTTGGGAGTTTTTTCCCCCCTCCCTCCACACACATACAGTTTCTCCTTTTACTTTCCTATCTTTTAAATTTTACACCATGTTTCAATATTAAAATACTTCTTTTATTTTTAACAAGGTTTTTTTTGTGTTTGCATAATGTCATAACATATCAATGGCATCATCACTTTGTCTCTATACAAAGATTTTAATGTTTCTAGGAGTTATCCATCACATGACATATTAAACTACACATACGTTTCAAATTTGTTTACTTTTAACATGTAACATTTTTTTTTTACACTTTCATTGGATACTTCTTACTTGGAGGTGGCAGATCGAGTAAGATATCTTGCTACACCATATAAAATAGTATGCAATTTCTTATTAAATTTTTTTATAAGTTTGCCAGGAGTTAAATTTTGATCAATACACGGAAAGTCAGGATGGCAGTGTGAAAATTCATAAAATGCTAAAGTATAATATACTGTTTTTTTTTTTTTTTTGGAAAGCGGGAACTTAGTTTTTTTCAGGAATTAGTTTTTTCAGCGCAGGAATCTAAAAAAAAAACAACCCCCTTATTATTTAAGGCAGAAGCCATAAGCTGATGCCACTAAATTTCAGAATATTTCAATACTTAGGGCTACACTTCTTGCGTGTGTGCACCTTCCACAAGTTTTGTCTCTGGTAGTCCTGTGCGTTATTCACAAATTTTTTTAGACCAGTAATGATGCAACTTAAGATAATACAAATAACAATAATTTTATGAAAGGATTCACCAGGATTCACCTTTCCTTAAAGTAAGAAATTTTTTTTTTACTGGTGTGTTTTTGTCCTTTGTTTTTATTTGCTTGCATTTTTTTAATATTATGATCTCATGTAAGATCAAATTTTGAGAAGTGGTAAATATAGTAAATGCTTCTCTATATGAATAGATACATGACTAAAAATGCTGGTACCAGCACCACAAACACAATGCCACAAAAAAAATTAAATATAGGATCCTATGTCATCAACTAATGTGGCACGTTTATTTTGTGGAATATTTAATTTTAAAAAAAGATTTTGAATATTATGAGCGCTCAGTCATGGACATAACACAATTCTTGTGAATTGTTTTGAAAGGAAGCAAATATTTTTTTTTTCTACTTACTTATAGTTGGATAAAATATTTTACAGGAGCTAACAGGTAATAGTTTCACAGACAAGTTAAAATAGGTTTCTTGTTAGATATAAACTTAAATAGTTAATTTTACTTATTTTGTCATGGTACATATTCTGTAAGTGCGAAGGTGGACAAGGGGTTTTATGTTGATATAAAGCTGCAACGTACTGGTTACAGCTTTCTTCCGTTGGCGGGGTGAGTTATGTGACAGATTTCTGTCACATATTTCTTTTTATTCAAAATTAATTTAAAACCTAACTTTTTTTCTTTTAAACATGTCATCCCCCCCCACACACACACCTTTTCTTTCATACTGATAAAGAGAATTAAATTCCTTTTCTTAAAACCATACATTTTTTTAATAAACTGTTTTCCTCCGTTCTGAAAAATCCTTTGATTCATTCTGCTTAAAATATTCAGTTACTTTCTTTCCCTTTCTCATTGAATCATTTAATCATTTATCTATCTGCTTCCAGTAAAAAAAAAAAAAAAAAAAAAAAAAAAAATTATAAGGCGTGGCTGCTAGTAACAATATCTCTTCATTTAATTACATTGGATTTTGCCCACCGCAGTGAAAAGCTTCCTTATCACTGCTAATATGGAACCGTTGAAAATCTTTTAACAACAAGTGTGAAAGGAATGTATTTTATGCGATTCACTGCATCTTTCCCTTCCATCTGTCTGCAGTATGTAATTTTAAGTAACACTTGTTTAAGCGAATGCCAGTCTGTAATATAAACACCTCCCAGATGTTTCTGCCGTCTCTCTTATCGAAATGAGATGCGGTTTATAAAATCACGTTTCATGGATGTTAAATCTATTTGTCAGTTGGTTTACCATATGCCTTTCTTGGCATTTCGCAATTGTATGTTGCAGGCATTTTTTAACGTAATCATTTCGGTTAGATAATGATTCCCAGGATTTGTGGACTGGCAACCATTTTCCATCACGTGTTTCATTGTTCTCATCGGGGTTGCTGGATTTTTTGGGATAATGATTTGGCTCGCAAATAAAACCTTTGTCTACAGTTCGTTCAGGGTGCCAATGTTTGAATTTGGCGATGTGTAGTGACTAGTGTTATATGATTCTTATGAAATCACGAGCACTCAACTTTTTATCTCGACCAAAAAGGATGTAAGGCCTTCATGGTCTGTGGGTCACGCCCAGGCGTACCTTGTAAACATGGACTCTCTCTCTCTCACTCTTAATTAATTATGAGTATGATCTCTTTTGTTACTTTAAATTTAGAAAATGTTGAATAAATTTTCTTAGTTCCTGTAATATGGTTGGAGTTTTTGCTTTTAAGTGAACCATCCCACTGAACACCGTTACACACACGGTCACGCATCCGCTTGAGCATAAGTAGTTCGTTGGATGTAGTCTCCACCTGATGTTCAAAAGAAACCATTAATTGTTCTAAATGAGATGTTGCTTCATTATGGCTAATAACTTTTGGTTGATCATCATTGATAATTGTGTTTTCAGCTGTATCATCTTCATTTTCATTTTCTTCAGTTGTGCACAAAGTGATTATTTCATCATCTATAAGTGAGGCATAACCTTCATTATTTTCTGCTTCTAACCAATTGCTAATGTCGCTGATATCAACATCTGACCGACCATCAATTTTTTTAACATGTTCACAAAATCTTCAGGTGTAATTTCTCTTTCATTCTTGCTTATTCCTCCTTTTGTTTCAAGCTTATTATTTGAGAAATCACAATTTGCAGGCCATAAATTCTTCCACAACTTTCGGGGACTACTCTCAGCACCCTCATCATAAGATTCAGCAATAATACAGATTACTTTCTTGATATTGATTGATTTGAGAATCTCTTCCACTCCATGTTCTCCATCATCTTCTAAAAGTTCATTCACCATTTGTCGTTCATAAACTTTCTTAATATTCTTCAGAATCCTTTGATCCATTGGCTGTACCAGCACTGTCACATTAGGTGGTAAAAACTTTACCATTATGTTTCCTTTTGTGAGTTGACTTTCTTTGGAGTGTGTCAGGGTTATTATCAATTAGGAGGACAGCTTTGATGAGTAAGTTGCACGATTTTAAATATTTTGTAACACCCGGAACTATAAAATTTCCAAACTTAAAGACCTACATTGTTGTTTCTTTGAAGGATAACATCAAAGAGTTTAAATAAGAATGCTTATGGTATTCCTCTAAAGATTTCAGAAAAGACTTTTTTATTCAGAATACATGGATGAAATAAATGAATGTTATGGAAGTTTGCCGATCGCGTCTCAAACTTGAAAAAAAAAACTGACCAGACCGATCCGTATTATCCGGAGATCTGAATTAACGGGGTCCGAATTAGCGGGGTTCCACTGTAATAATGCAATCAAAATCACAATGAATGCTTGCAATATAGTAAAATATTAAAATAATTAAGTAAAATAATAAACTAAAATGATAAAAAGTACGATAATTAAAAAAAATATTAAATTATTAAAAGTAAGGGTCAATTAAATAATTAATAATATATGATTAAATAGGCATAATAAAGATGAGATACATTTTCCTTAAATTATTCAATTAAACTTTCCTCATAAAGGAACCCTATTAATTCACATCAAAATCATAAAGTAAGGAAGCTTTATTTCAGGTTTAGCCAATCTTAATAACCAAAAAAGCTTGATTAATATACATAAATATATTTGGTATAAAGATTGTGATTATCAATGATATCAGCAATATCTTGATTTTGTTTCAGAAATAAATTTATACTTCCTTCATGTAAAACCCAAGTTCAATCATATTATCTAGAATTACATATTAAAATACATACAGAATGATATAAAACTAAAAAAATCTGTAATTTTGCCCCTACATCTGAACTGAAAGTTTCATTGTTTACATCTATGCTGATATGTGGATTTTAGGCGTTTGTGGATTTTATGGTTGCGCATTTGAGGGAGTTTACTTTACTTCTACATGTAAGTATATTTTGAATAAATACATTGATTACATTTTGTATAGTAAGCCTTTGAAATTGGGGCATTCATTTTGACTTACGCTGTACTTTAATTGACCCCCTCGCTGTGCATCCCACGATTCCCATGGGCAACATAAAAGTACCAAAATTTGCACAACACGCGATTTCCATGCAGAAGCATTTAACCAATATTAATTTTCAGAATTTTGCTTTTATATGATTATTCTTCAAATTCATTTTTCTGACAATCACTTTTATATGATCTAATTCTATATTGAGCAAAATTTTCTGGGAAATTTGTGAAAGTTGCGTTGTTATGCGCAAATTAACAACAAAAGCAACAAGGGCTATTCTTTAAAGTAAAGACCATCATAGTCCATGACTTTTTGCCACCGTTCTGCCAGATTCTGGATTTACTGGCTAAGTTTGTCGCCATTACCAGCACCTTCATCCTCATTAATCTCATCGATGGCTTTCAGAAGCATTAAGCCTTTTCTCTAATAATGCCGGGTCTTTTGGAGCCAAAGTTCCTTAACTCCTATAAATATACCACTAGTACTCCTATATACGATACAAATTCTGGTAACTATTAAAAATTTCCCAGAACTTTTTGCTCAACCTAATATATATAAAAAACTGTTTTACAAAAATTTGTTACATATTTTAACTCTGAAATATATGTAGATTTGAAATATGTAATAAAGTAAATGTGCAATCTTTGTACATATTTTGATTTAAAAAAATTATGCAGCGAGAGAATTAATAGCATAGCATCACTCGAAATTTGAGATCGTTATTATTAAAATACTTAGAGCCATAAGATAAAGTGCTGTGTCACAAACTTTTAACCCGTTATGGATTTTTGTATTGATATCATTACTTTTTTTAGGTTAATGATCAAAGGATTAAAAAAAAAAATAAATATTCATGCAATTTGATGCAGAATTTAAGAAGATAAAATAAAGAACTAACATTTTCTTATCATTTCTTATTAAGAAATTTCTTGTATTTCATAGGTTTTAATCCCGAAACAGACAGGAATAAGTAAACAATTTAAAAAATCAAAAAACCCGACTGCGTAAAAAGTGAACTAATTAATTATTTCTCATCAAAGTGAAACTTTTTTTTTTCAGTTCCTACTATTAGCTCACACTCTTGCTTTATATCTTGTTCAAATTTTCAATCATTAATAAAATACTTATTATTCATCTAATCAAGCTCAAATAATTTTTTTTAAACTTGTAGTGGATGACACTTGATGTTAATCCAGTTTTTTAGGTAGCTTTCATTACAAAAAGCTACCTATTGCAGCCGTTCGGAGGAAAGCGATTTCAAAAAATTTTGGTATATCTTCATCGATCATGACCCCCAGACCCCAAAACCACCCTTCGTTCAAAATTGATATATATATATATATATATATATCCATATATATATATATATATATATATATATATCTGATCTTTGTCATACTGTAACTCTCGTATTTATGAACCGATTTGAATAAAATTTTGTGTGTACATAGTGCATACCAATGTCTCGACAGAGTTCGTTGGCCAGCTTCATCTGCCATCTTGTTTCAAAATGGCGGCCATTTAAAAAATTAAAAAAAATTTTAATTTAAAATTAGGCACAAAAAAATTAAAAATTGAAAAATATTTTTTTCTTATGTGTTTTACCTTGATACAAAGATTCCGGAGCATTTTTTGTTTCGTCTATATCTTAAAAAATGGCTGAGTTATAGCACTTTGAATTTCTAGCTTTGCTGACATTTTGAAACGACCTGATTTTTGTCACGCGATAACAGGCGTATTTATGAACCGATTTGGATGTACCTTGCTGTATACATAATACGTACCAATGTCTCGACCGAGTTCATTGGCCAGCTTCATCTGCCATATTGTTTCAAAATGGCGGCCATTTAAATTAAAAAAAAAAAATTAAAATTTGAAATGTGGTACCAAAAAATTGAAAATTGAAAACTTTTTTTTCTTAATATGTTTGACCATGATACAAAGATTCCGGAGCAGTTTTTGTTTCGTCTATATCTTTAAAAATGGCTGAATTATAGCACTTTGAATTTCTAGCATGGCTGACATTTTGAAACGACCTGATTTTTGTCACGCGATAACAGGCGTATTTATGAACCGATTTGGATGTACCTTGGTGTATACATAATACGCACCAATGTCTCGACTGAGTTCGTTTGCCAGCTTCATCCGCCATCTTGTTTCAAAATGGCGGCAATTTAATTTTTTTTATTTAATATTTAAAATGAGGTACCAAAAAATTGGTAAATGAAAAATATTTTTTTTTATATGTGTTTGACCTTAATACAAAGATTCCAGAACAGTTTTTTTTTCGTCTATATCTAAAAAAATGGCTGTGTTATAGCATTTTGAATTTCTATTGTGGCTGACATTTTGAAACGACCTGATTTTTGTCACGCGATAACAGGCGTATTTATGAACCGATTTAGATATAACTTGGTGTGTACATAGTACATACCATTGTCTCGATCAAGTTCGTTGGCCAGCTTCATTCGCCACCTTGTTTCAAAAGGGCTGCCATTAAAAAAATTTTAAATTTAAAATAAGTTATTAAAAAATTGAAAAATGAAAAAGATTTTATGTGTTTGACCTTAATACAAAGATTCCGGAGCAGTTTATGTTTCGTATATATCTTAGAAAATGGTTGAATTATAGCACTTTGAATTTCTAGTATGGCTGACATTTTGAAACGATCTGATATTTGTCACGTGATAACACGCATATTTATTAACCTATTTCGATGTAAGAAGGCATGTGGATGTGGATAGTATATCGTAATGTCTCGACCAAGTTCGGTGGCCAGCTTCATCAACCATTTTGTTTCAAAATGGAGCCCATTAAATTAAAAAATATATATATTTAAAGTGAGGTGCAAAAAAATTAGAAATTGAAAAAGATGACTTTCTTAAGTATTTGACCATGATATAAGGATTCCGGAGCATTTTTTGTTTTGTCTTTATCTTAAAAATGGCTCAGATATAGCAGTTTGAATTTCGAATGTGGTTGACATTTTGAAAAATCTGATTGTTTGCCTGTGACAGCACTTGTATATATCAACCCATTCTGATGTGAATGAGCATGTGCACAGGAATTACTAAGGCCTCGATCAAATTCACTCATTAGCCTCATCCACCATGTTCTCTTAAAATGGCAGGAACTTCACGATATCGCCAAATTTGGCAACCATATATAAGTTACTTTAAATAAAAGTAGCTTGGATAAAGCTGACTAATTTCGCGAAATTCTCATTCATAATGATTTAGTATTCATAAAAATTAGTATTGAATCTCCTATAATCGGTTTCCACTAAATTGAGCTTCGTGTGTTTAATAATATAAGCTTGCTTTTTAAAAATAAGGAATATGAAAGCTACCTCTTCCTCCCAGCACTGGCCGGAAGGACTTTTTCAAATATTAATTCATTAATTAAATTAAATTAATTAATTTTCAATAATCGAGAGAGCCCTCTTCTTGATCAAGGTATTTTAAGACCAAGAAAGCCCCCCTTCTTGATCAAGGCATTTTAAGCACCACTCAAAAGGAAAGAAGAATGGGAGGAAAAAAAATTCTCTTATTGACCTAAGTTGGAATTGACTAAAAATATTTTTTTTATATTACTTGTTTATATTACTTACCTATTTTTTATTTACTTGTATTGAGGGCTTTTAAGTTGAGTTTAATTGTTAGTTCCTATCTATAAATACTGTTTTGATGAGGTCTATAGTTGTCTATGATGGTTAGAGTTGCAGTAAAGCTAGAGATCCTACATACACAACTTCCAGGTTGTATAATATTTTAACGGAGCTTCTGACTGTGAAATAGTCAATGAAACATCGTCTTAATTTTGAAAGACTTATCCAATGATATGCCACTCAATAGGGTGCTTAAATTTTTTTTTTCATCTCTACCACCATTTTGAATTTATAAAAACAAAACCTAGCCTGTAACCATCAGGCCATTAAGACAAATTGGTAGAGACCTCATTCATTAAAATCCATCCAGCTGTTGGGATGTTTTGAGGGTATAAAGAAATCCACATACACAGATACACGTGAAACACATAACACTTCTTTTCAGTTGGGTAAAAAGGTGAAAATGATGTCACTTTGAAGCAGTTGTTACCAAAAGTTTAGTTTTTATGAATCAAAATACAAGTTTGCTTTTAAGTCTATTTTTAAATCCAAACTACCTTTTTTTCTAACACATTTTTTTATTAATTTTGTTAGTAAAAATTGTCAAGTTCTTTTATGCAGAAACTGTGTAATCGAACCATTTGTTCCATTTTTGTTAAAAGCAGAAGATTTTTCAGTAAAAGCTGTGAAAGTTAGTGTTTTTAACTGCATTACTAGTTGGCGAATATACCAATGTAATCAACTTAATTTTTATAAGCTTATTATTTTTGAAACTACACATGACTTATATTTTCCTGTTATACACAGATATGTGTATAAGTTATCGATACAAAAAACCCTTAACGAGTTAAAAGTTTGTGATGCAGCACTTATTGCTATAAGAATTTTAAATATGGAATTTAAAAATAATGATATCAAATTTTAAGTGATGCTATGCTATTAATTAATATATATGTATACATACATTTATATTATTTATTTCATCATTTTATTTTTGTTTTATTTATAATTGCATGTGTAAGAATTAAGTTAAATTTAAAAGGATGTATAAAAATTTATTCATTGATGCTTTATCATTCACATCTTTCATTAATTCAAAATATGAGTTTTAAAAGATATGATATCAAAATTTAAGTGACGCCTTGATGTAGCTTTAAACAATGTTTTAAAATTCAATTTCAATTGTTTTCGGTTTGGCTAAATATATTTACACATGCAACCAAAACTTTTAATTTACCAATACACTGTTAAAAATATCACTCTCACTGAACCTATACAATCCACTGCCTTTATTTATATGAAAAAAATTGATTTATCTTTTGTGCCACGCTATCCAATATCAAAAGTTAAAATTTATGTAAATGATTTCTATGCATCATTGTATCCAAACTGAACGAAATGTATGCAAATTTATAATATGACACACAAAAATCATTTTTGATAAAATTTTCCTTTTTTTCACGATTCTTTGATGTAATTCGTGTTTTTTAGTGATCTTTTGACGTAATTTTCATTTTTACTGCGATCTTTAGGGGGTGCTTTCTGAGGATTTTTTGTAAATTTCAAATTTGTTTATAAAAGGAGTGGGGGGGGGGGGGTGTTTGATCGGAAAGGGCGGATTAGTGGTATTTTATGGTAAGCTATATATCTTTTAATAATGTAGAAAAATCTCTTCAAAATATGAAAAAGGGCTAAAAATTGCATAAAAAATAAAGAAAGAAATCTCACCACAAAATCTAAAATCGTACTTCAAGATGCCAAACTTCATACATAGAGGTATCTTCTTACCAAATTCCATAGCTCTACGTACAGCAGTCTCTTCAGAACATTGTTGACATACTCACACATGAACTTTTTACTCATTGTTATCGATACATTCAGGTGTAATTTCTTAAATAATGATTCATTATGTATACATGAATGTATATATGGTCGCTGAATCCGAATTTTTAACTTCCCCCCAAAATTTTGCCCCCCGGAAACCCTCCCCCAAATAGTTGTTTTTAACTTAAATTTCTTATTGTTTTAGGGGCATTACAAAATTCAGAAACTAGACAAAATTTGCAACAAATAGGATACATGACATTATGATGTAAGATGAACGGGGACGGGGAGGGCTGCCTGTGAACATGCACTGCGGCGCTACGTGCACTAAGTTATGAAGTCCAGGCAATAGGGGATTTTACCTGGCAAAATTAATACTAGTTGTGGATTTCGACTCACTTTATGTTTTTTGGGTCGCTGAATCCGAATTTGTAACTTCCCACCAAAATTTCACCCGGCAACTCCCCAAAAAATTTGGTTTTTGAGAAAATCACGCGGAGAATGTTCCGAGGCAGCCCCCTCTCTACCCGTTTATCCTACGTCTTAATGTCATATATCCTATTTGTTGCAAATTTTGTCTAGTTTCTGAATTTTGTAATGCTTTTTCCCTAAAACTATAAGAAATTTAAATTAATAACAACTATTTTGGGGGGAGGGGGGGGGTTCAGGGGGGAAAATTTTGGGGGTAAGTTAAAAATTCGGATTCAACGACCCAAAATACTTAAAGTAAACCTTATAAGGAAAGTTCGGATGGGAGATGGGAGGGCGATTGTAAACGTGTGAGTGGTTAAGTGGAATTGCACAACTTAGTCCACGCAGCACCATGCGCATGTTCCAAGGCAGATCACCCCTTCCTCTTAATCCTAAGTCATAATGTCATATATCTAATTTGTTTCAAATTTTGTCTACTTTCTAAATTTCTAGATACTTTTTCCCTAAAACAATAAAAAAATTGATTTTTTTAATAAAAACCTTTTTTGGGGGGCTTTTTACCAAAATGTGGGGGAGTTGCCTGGGGAAATTTTGGTGGGAAGTTACAAATTTGGATTCAGCGACCCAAAAAACATAAAGTAAACTGATTTCCAGAACTACCATTAATTTTGCTAGGTAAAATTCCCTATTGCCTGGACTAAGAGTTGTAATTGATTTTTATCTTATGATGACCTTTACCAGAAAATTGGTTTATAATGGCAATTTTGATAACATTTTCGGAAAACTTATTTGCTTTTACGAGAAAGTGCAAAACACTATTTAATTTCTTTGTTTCTAACTAAGAGAAGATATAGAATTTTTTTATTTAAAAATAAAAATGCTTTATGAATTTACAAGTAAATAACCAATTTGGATTTGTAAAATCCTACCGGACATATTATACTATTTAAATTTGAAATAATGATTGGCTTATTTTAGGAGCGCCAACTTTTATAAATTTCAGAGCAGTAGAATGGGTAAAACTTACAAAAGCGAAAGAAAAAATCCCAACTCTTAATAGTTGCTGTTTCATGGAATCGGACCAAGTTTCCATGAAAGAAGCAGCTAACTGTCATGTACAGCAAATTCAAATTAAGGAAACATTACTGTAGGCTGTTTCACTTTTAATTTCTGAAGCCTTTCATTTCAACACCCAGTTCTTGTGATAAATTTTGTATAGTGACAATTGTACAAATAATACAAGCTTTACGGATATAAGCTAATACAGCAGTATGGAATAATTTCTACAAAGCAAAAAAGTGAGGAATGCTTAATGTCATAATCTCCGATTGGTCTGTCAAAGAGAGAGAGAGAGAAAAGGTTTATAGGTGAAATTTTTACTTCCAGTTTAATAACAAAATTGAGGGGTAGAGGGTTAGGTGTGAGGGGTTCTTTTTGGCTAGGTCTGGCATGAAAGAGGATAAAAATGGAAATTTAATGTTGTATTACATAAAAGTTGTTTAAAGTGAAATAGTGGGTGATAAAGTGATCAAAATGTCAAGTTTTATGCTAGGTTGCATAAAAATAGGAGGGTAAAAATTATAAATTTAATGTTGTTGTGATCAGAATGCATAATTTTACTCTAGGTTGGGCAAAATCTTTTCCAGGTCAGGTCGGGCTTTGCCCAATCTGGCCCCCACCTAACTACGTGCCAGGTGCATAACAATGCCAAAATGCACTGCCCAAGGTACCCCTGTAACCTATAATAAACTTAGTATTATATAAAATTACAAATCATTTGATTAAAATGCTCTGCAAAAATAAACAAGATAATTAGCTAAATAAAACAGACTCATGATGTGAAAATAATAATAGCTAATAAATAATATACAAAACATTTATTAACAGACTTCCACATATTTACAACTTACTATAGTTAACAAAGGGTAAATCTCACACATCCACGAGGGGTAATTACTAAAATTTACTTTCCCTTAAGTTAATAAATCTTAACCTATTCATATCTGACCATTTGTAGTTTACCTTACAATCAGGCATGCTATACCCTAACATACACAATGTACAAATATAATTGAATACAATTTGAACAGAATATAAGGAAGGAATTCCTGGATACATCTATTGGAAGGATGAGGTTGTCACTACCAGGTGGTGGGTCCAGTAGTTTAGGTACACAAAAGTCCTTTACACAAATCCTTTGGAACACCCGTGCACATCACTTCAATACTCTACTGTTGCGTACTTTGAATTATTTTTAAGTTGCATTTTAATTTACACTTTAATAACTCTTAAGCGAGTTATGATGCATGATCAAAAAGCTTTACATCAAGCTTTATCAACACGGGGATTGCACCGGACTTAGATTAGGTCCGGGCCGGATGTAGATACTTTTTCATCTTTGTATTGTGACTCAGGCAAACTGTTTCAATGAAACTCATGCTGCTACTTCAAGTCATTCTTTGCAACTAACTCTTGAATGTAACTCTTGTCAAGTCAAGTCATTTTCTAGTATGGAACTCTAGTGTCTCTCTATGTTATTCACTCTTATTTTCTCATGAAGAATGGAGAGCAGGACCTGGGTCTCCCTGTTGAATTTCTAACCACTCCGGTTCTGTTAACGCCTCTTCTCTATCTATAAGATTTCTCATTCGAAGATCGTTACACCCAGGGTTTACAAAGCCCGTCCTTCTCTGTCTGGAACTCACTCATCCCCTCTTGCCCATAGGATCTCGCATGTGAGGTCTCAGTTATTACATCTATAAATCCTTTAATAAATCTGGACTGACAGAAACTGTCCATTTCATTGTGCCTCCCTCGTCAACAGGGTGCAGATCCTGGGTCATAAAAGATTCCTGGAATTAGATAAGATCTCTCCTAGACCACTGTGACTCTCATCGTTATTTATGTAAACAGCCTACCTCTTTAGATATATTTTTATACTACAGTATACACATTAATTCACATATTCACTAATAAAAATAACAATAATACCTTAAATTCATATGTTCCATGATACAACAATAATAATAAGTCTTTATTTGTACAAAACACCTTAAAACCTTGCTGTACATAATCCTATGTTTTCTGTTCAGCAATTATTTTAATATTTTACTATATTGCAAGCATTCATCATAATTTTGATTGCATTATTACATTCAAATTACTGTTTAAAAAATGTAAACAAAGCAATGACCAGAAATTTGCAAAATTCTAAAATCCGCACAATCTCTGGTCCCAAGCTGTGCAGATTTGAGGGAGTCTACTATATAAGTAAGTTTTAAAAAATAATTAAGTATAAGTATTAATGCATTAATGAAGTATTAATGCATTCACTGATTGAAATTTTTTCATGTTCTGAAATTTTGTATTAGTATTATTGCTTTATGTAAGATTTTTTTTTCTTTTTTAGAAATAGATAATGAAAAAGGGAGCAGCAAAGCATTACAAAGCATTGCCAATACACATTGCTTGTGTCACTGGAAACAAGGGAGCTTTAAAAAGTATTATTTCTACCCTTCCTAAGCGGGGGCTTGAAATTAAAGACTGTTTAGGAAGAACACCTTTGATTTTGACTGTTTCTAAGAATCATATTGATTGTTGTGCTATTTTGCTTAAAGCAGGTGTTACTGTTGATAATACTGATAATGCTGGCCAAACTGCATTACACATTGCTGCAAGTAAAGTAAGTTCTGCAGTTAAGCCATTTTTTTTTTAATTTCTTTTCAGATGTTTTTAAGTTGGGTTTTTGAGATGTTGACTTTTAAATTGCTTAATATAATTATCAGTTTTCTTTAACCAGAGCTGTTCAAGGTATATGACAGGTGCAGCTGCACAAGGCCTCATACAAAAAAAAAAAAAAAAAAAAAAAAAAAAAAAAAAGTGTTTTTCATAAAAAATATTTAAATATTTAGCATTTATTTATTTATGTGTTTAAGTTCTTAACATTTGTTTAGTAATTCACTTTATTCATACAAGATTTTTATCTGTGGTGGGTGCATGTTGTGTGTTTTAGTTGTTAAACTTAATACTGAATGGGTAGGGGACACAGTCGACCATGGCAGTCACAGAAGTCAATCGAAGTGAGGAAGGGGCAGTCTTTTCATTATTTATTTCATGTTTTCAAGCATAGCAATTCCCCTTCTAAAAATATCCAGGGAGGGGTACATGCCTCTTAATCTCTCCCCCCCCCCTCCCACACTCCCTTCCATAGTCAGCACCTATGTTCAGAACACTTTGTTTGTTTGACCAATCAAATAAGAAAATTTTGAACCAGAAGTTTTCCTAATCAATAAAATTAAGTATGTGGCCACAGAAAAAAAAAAAAACACATTTTATTTAATAAACTTTCTGGTACAAAACATGTTGTTTTGAATTGTCAAATTCTTGCAGAGCTCCAATTGGTTGGCAGCTATGCTATTGATTATGATCAATGCTACATATTTGTAATTCTTCCTTTATTTGAAGTTTCAATATGAATTATTTAAAAGGCCACTTGATGATTTTGGATAAACTTCAATTATGTCAATGATTATTTGTAATGTAATAAGAAGAGTTTGAAGAATATAGACTTATGGCAAAAAGTTCCATGACAAAATAAAAATCTTAAGAAGTGATAATGGAGGTGAATTCAAAAGTGAGAGATTTAATAATTATCCTATTAAATTTGGAATAAGAAGACAGCTTACAGTGCCAGAATCACCTCAACAGAATGGTGTTTCTGAGTGTATGAATCAGACTCTAATCAACACGACAAGGTGTTTGCTTAATAGAATCTGGTTTAGATCTGAAATTCTGGGCTGAAGCAGCGTCCACAGTAGCTTATCTCCAAAACAAATCCCCTTCTGTTGCTGTCGAAGGAAGGAATTATTCCTGAACAACTCTGTTCTGGCAAAGAAGTTATCTCAGGTAATCTCAGACTCTTTGTATGTAGAGCACGAGTCATGTATGCTGCCACTCATGACATACCAAATTAGATTCTAAAGCTAAAGAATCTGTTTAGTAGGATATCCTGATGGAATCAAAGGCTACAAACTATGAGGAAATTCTTTATTAGTTGAGATGTAATATTTGAAGAAGAAAATTTTTCTTTCAAGACAGAATACTCTGACATAAACATTAGTAATGCAAATCTTTTTACACTTCACATTGAAAATGAAGAAATGTTAGAAGATGACACTCTCTAACCAGAAGGCCAAGAACTGTCAGTTAACTCTGAGCAAATTTTAAATACCAGCAGCTTAAATGAATCATCAAATGAAGACCTGAGTGGATGAACATGTTAATTGATAGGGCTAAGATGTTTTATCTGTTAAAAGAAAAGGGGAGGGGAAATCGCCAAAGTTTGGGAATATTTCCTTCAATGGTAACCTGTCTATTATGCTTGAATTAAGTTATTGATGTTCAAATTTGATTTTGCAACCCTCGTTTGCATGGTTCTGGAAAAGAGGATAAGGAAACTTACTGCAATTTCATTTATTACATCATTGATGATGAAATATAGAAAATTATAGAATTTCAAAGCTTACCTCTAAGTAAGCTAAATTCAATATGTTAATTCGATCGTATAGACTGTTAAAAATCTTCGGTTTTTTCTGTAGACTCACTCTACCGCTTTTAGAGAAAACGGTTATTTGAATATGTTATGGAGCATTCTCATTGGTCAGAATAGAGAGATTCAATAAAAGTGATGGAGTGACTATGCAGCTCAGCTGCAGATTTTTAACAATGTAGACACTGTAATAATACAATGTTTACATTGAAATTTGAAAATATAGTGCAGATGTTGCTGCGTTTGACTCTTTCAATTTCAGCTTTTTTGCACATTTAAGGGATTCAAATTTTTAGCACTTTTTGGATAGCAAATTTCCACACTATTTATTCTACACATTGTAACTTGTGTAAACAAAATACTGAAATAATAAGTACAGAACTTGTGTGAAAATATAAATTATTTGAAAACAACGTTTAAACACACAATAAAACAAGCAGATTTGATCATACGCATACGTTTCGTGAGTACTAGGACTCACATCCTCAGTGCAAAAACTTTAAAAACAATATCCCCCCAACTGCATGTACGGTGAAAAAAAACCCAAATGTCAAAACATAATACCAAAAGACCATCAAGTTCTAACAGCCAATGAAATTAATGCAGAAGTGAAGTGTCGTGACACAACAAATCCATCCAGAAAGTTGAGATGTATGGTGTACTAGATAAATCATTCACCAAGGAGTCTTTAAATTTATGGATATGAATAGCCTCAAAAAAGTCTAAATCCAGAGGAGTAATGCATTTCTTGATAATGGTAGCTGAGTCAAAATTTAAATTATGTCCCTCCCCCCCCCAGCAATGAGAGGCAATAGAGGATTTCTGTAATTCTTTTTTCTTAGCTTTAAGATGGCTAATATCTTAAGACATTATGATTTTAATGTGGTTTTTAAACCGGTTAATAAATTATCTTTTTCGCAACTTAAGGACCAAATTCCTCCACATAATTATTGGGGCATTTACAACATTCAATGCCAATGTGGTTTGTCCTACATTGGACAAACTAAACGAAAACTCCATTACAGAATCAATGAACACAGAAACTATGTAAAGAAAAAAGAATTACAGAAATCCTCTATCGCCTCTCATTGCTGGGGGGAGGGACATAATTTTAATTTTGACTCAGCTACCATTATCAAGAAATGCATTACTCCTCTGGATTTAGACTTTTTTGAGGCTATTCATATCCATAAATTTAAAGACTCCTTGGTGAATGATTTATCTAGTACACCATACATCTCAACTTTCTGGATGGATTTGTTGTGTCACGACACTTCACTTCCGCGTTAATTTCATTGGCTGTTAGAACTTGATGGTCTTTTGGTATTATGTTTTGACATTTGGGTTTATTTTCACAGTACATACAGTTGGGGGGATATTGTTTTTAAAGTTTTTGCACTGAGGATGTGAGTCCTAGTACTCACGAAACGTATACGTATGATCAAATCTGCTTGTTTTATTGTGTGTTTAAACGTTGTTTTCAAATAATTTAAAATACTGAAATACTCGGAACTTCTTTGTGGATTTAACAATGTTTACTTTAATGTAACAGGCCACTTAACATTATTAAAATTGCATGGTGATTTTATTTGAAAGCTTGGGAGGAATTAGAGTATGAACTATGTGATGTCTACTTTGATGTATAAGGGCATTTTAACAGCATGAAATGACACAAGTAGCACATTTTCAATAAAATTTATGTTGTAAAATATGTGTTTTTGCTTTATTTTGATTGTTTTGTAAAAATACATCTTTTTGGTGCTTTTTAATACACTGTTATTTATAAGTAGTATATTTCCCATGATTTAAAGTTGTTGACATATTAGAAAACAGTAGTTTTGCATAGACTAGAAAAGCGTGGCAATAAAAAAGTTGCCAAACACCTGTGCATTGTCGAAGCACATCTGTTCTATATCACTTAACATGTTTATCTATTCAGCTCTTCAATTGAGAAAACCATGTAGAATATTCTGACACACAAGAAGGCTATTTGAATGAATGTAATGAAGAATCCTGAATTCAAAACACAGATGAAGATGCAGTGGGAGATGATGAAGCTGATCCTGGCATTGGGATTACAACTGAGGAATCTAGTATATCTACTTGTAACCAGCAAGCTAGAAGAGTGACCAAAGTGACAAAACCTCCAAAATATTTAGATAATTATATCCTGTACAATGCAAAGAAACGAAAATGCAAGATAAAGATCCAATGACAGTCAAAGAAGCTCTGTTATCAGATGCAGATGAAGCAGAAATGTGGCAATAAGTGATGAAGTCAGAGACTGAAAATCTTTAGAGAGCTCAAACTTTGCAACTTGTATCCAAACCACCTGACACAAAGATCATTACATCAAGATAGATATTTTTCAAGAAGGAGGATGAGATTGGAAACTGTGTAAAGTTCAAGGCTCACCTAATAGCCAGAGGATATTTACAAATACATGGTATTGACTTTCAAGAAACTTTTTCACCAGTTATCAAATTAAACTCAATTTGTATATTGTTAGCCATTGCTGCAGAAATGAACTTTGATTAATACTTGGAAATTTTTTCAGAGAGAAACATTCGCCTTGCATACAATATTTCAAATGAAAATCAAATTTCAAATTAATTGCTTAAAAGGTGCAAAGCCAACCTAGTGGAAAAGATTCCATGCCGGGACTCGAACCCGGGCCATCAGTATAGCATACTGAACGTCCTACCGACTAAACCACATGAAACGATACCCAGCCTGGAACTTCTTACTATTATAAGTTGGCAAGGCTACAAACGCAGCACAAGATGCAATATTTATCATGAGCCACCGACATGGGGCAAACACAAAACGTAACTCTGGAAAAATTTCCAAATGCTAGATTTAATTACGTTTCGTGATTGCCCCATGTCGGTGGCTCACAATAAATATTCCATCTTGTGCCTTGCCAACCTGTAATAGTGAGAAGTTCCAGGCTGGGTATCGCTCCATGTGGTTTAGTCGGTAGAACGTCAGTGCACTATACTGATGGCCCAGATTCGAGTCTCGGCATGGAATATTTTTCACTAGGTTGGCCTTTGCACCTTTTAAGCAATTAATTTGAAATTTGATTTTCATTTGAAATGAACTTTGATATCCATCAAATGGACATAACAGTTACATATCTGAATGGAACTTTAGATGAAGATATTTATATGGCTCATCCAGGAGGATGTGTAGAAAAAGGAAAAGGCATCTTGTTTGCCATATGCAGAGCTGCCACTGGCAACTATATTTGTATTTTATTCACACCACAGTTTTTTAAAGATACTTTTCGTTGTATATTTCTCTTGCACATATTGTCAAAGTGTGCCTGAATGATTTTTGTTTTGAGAAAGTGGTGCAAGATGGAATTAAAAAATAGTCACCAGTGGCAGCCCTGCATATGAAGAGAAGTCTTTATGGTCTTCGACAGTCTGGCCAAATATGGAACTCCTGTTCAGATGACTTTTTGGTTCGATATGGACCTTAGAGATCAGATGGAGATCCTTGTATATATTGCAATTATGAAAGAAGTACCATCATTGGAATCTAAGTATATGATCTTCTGATTATTGGAAAACTCTCAGATATCAAGAGCTTTAAGCAAGAAATCAAAAGGAAATTCACTTCAAAAGGCCTAGGCCCAGCCAGTCAAATTTTATTGATAAAAAAAATAAGGTTGATGATGGATCTATCACATTAGATCAGTTTGTTTATGTAACAGAAGTTTTTGAAACTTAAAGTTGTCTGAAGCCAAACCTGCTGCCAGATCAATAGATCCAAACATAAAGTACAAAAAAGTTGAAGACCATCAGTGGGAAAAATAAAAGAGCATAGCAAGATACCATACAGACAAGCCGTCGGAAGCCTCCTTTAATCTAGCATGTGGAACTTGTCCTGATTTAGCATATACAGTAGAAGATCTTTATAACGCAAACCTAAAAACACAAAAGTGTGTGTTATATAGAATTTTGCATTATGTGGGTAACATTTGACACATAATTAAATTTACCGTATAAATACTGCCAAATATGTCTGAAACATATAAAAATACAGTTACATTAGAGTATGTTTATACTGCATTCCTTGTCCACAGGAGTTATCCAGATTATAAATTTTTGCATTATATAGATAATTCCACATATTGTTAAATGTACTTTTTAAACATGGTCCAGATATACCTGGACCCAAATCATTCATTATTACTTATTTTCAAAAATGTTTATTGTAGTAATAGCAACTTTTTTCATTAAAAAGTTCTAAATTAAGGAGGTAAAGTTGAACTAATGCATAAAATTTAGTTTTATAGAGATTAACAATTTTTTACAAGGTGGGAGTTCAGGTGCTTTTTAACTGCAAAATTCATTGTTTACGTCTGAGAAGTTGTGTGTTATATAGAGAATTGCGTTATAAAGATCTTCCACTGTACATCAGTTTATATGAGCCAGTTTAATGAAAGACCACATGCGGAACACTCAGAGGGGAATTAAATACATGCTAAGATATCTTAAAGGGACTAGGCACAGGAAATTGAGATTTAAAAGATCTGGAAAAGGAATCTAAGTCTTTTAGATCCTGAAGGGGTGGGGGGATGCGACAGGATTGATGAGAAATCCTTTAGTGGATATGTGCTTTTATTATCAAATGCACCAATCTCATGTTAAAGGAAGAAACAAACCATCACAATCTTATCCTCAACTGCAGCAGAATATGTGAGGATGCGACATAAGCCAAAGGAAGTTATATGGATTAAAATTTACTGAAGGAAATTTGGAAAATGGTTGTGTCCATATCCCAAACTATGTACAGTCAACTCTGTGAAATCCACCAATGTCTATTATCCACACTATATGTTGGAATGGTAAACAATGAAAATGTCATTAACAGTTAAACTCCTAGATAAAGTTAAATTTGCTATTTTTTTCATAAGTTATCAATTTTCCAATGAATAAATATTTAAATATAAATTGGATATAAATATTTAAATTTCCCAGGACAACAAAATTTTATCTCAGAGCAAAAAGTAATGAGTGTTCATAGACTACAGAAAAAAATTATTGACAACAAAGCAAAACTGAAATTACCATTATGTTGTGTCAATGTTTAAAAAAAATGAATACAATCAGTAAAATAATGTTGCATTATGTTTTTCTTTTACACTGTAATTGTAATTTGTGTGCAGTTGTTTCTAATTTATTCCCAGACTCTAAAAAATAAAATGTAAACAAATGGATGATCTATAATCTGCAAAAATGTGTAATCCGCAAAACCCTCGATCCCTAAGTGTGCAGATTTCACAGAGTCGACTATTTTAATTACCAAGGTACAATGGTTATTGCAAAAAAACATGTTACCTCAGAGAGAAGTAAACATATTGACATCAAATACTTCTTCCTACAAGATTTAGTGCACAACAAAGTCATCCAATTTGAACATGTGATTGACACATGTGTGACAAGAAAATTATGCTGATTTGATGATGAAGCAAGGGTTCCAAGAAAACACTATTTAACTTGTGAAATGTGTCGATGAGGACTGAGATAAACTTGCAGATTTCTGCCTACATTAAATGTATATTCCTAGATATGTGATTTACCATCCTGCCAAACAGTGAGGTGCATATGGCTGGTGCCAACTGTGGCTGGAGGAGGTTGCTTAGCCACAAAGCCTCGCTAACTAACAGGAGGTGTATGTCATACGGTACCAAGCCCCCTCTTTCAGATTCTTCCCCATGTTTGTGTCTAGTGCTTTCTTGCTTTGGGAGTTGGGCTGTCAGACCCATGTCTCTAGAGTTTAAACCATTCCAGCATGTCTATACATAAGTGGAGTTTACTGCATCGTCAGTTGGATTAGCAGTTTTCTCCTTTTCCTTGCTGTGTGTGAAACATAGATGCTGTCTTTGATGGTTTCTGTTGTTTCCAGTGAATTAAGATAGGCTTTGGTTATTTTGAATTCCACTTCCTTCTGCCTTGGTTTCCGGATTGCCCAGTGATTCATTTTAGTGTTCACTGGTTTTGGCTTGTGTGCATGACTCTTGTCCCTCGGCTGTCATCATTGAGATGTATGGTGCGCCTCCTCTCTCAAATTAATATTTAAAAAATATCTGAGAAGAAGTGGGGCTAGTTCGGGGCTTTGGACTTACGTTGAAAAAGAATGACACCCCTCGGTTGTTTGTTACTAAACGAAAAAATATACTGTCTAACTGATGTATAATAGCTATGTAAGATGGCTTCATTAAGAAATCCATAAATGAAGAGCACAAAGTTTTATTACTTGAAAAATCGACACATATAATTAGAACTATGCTGACTAACTGTCAGTAAAATCATAAAAATAAAACAATCAACATGCATAATCAGATTGAAAATTTCTCACTAATCAGAGATAAATCCTTGCTAATAGAATAGCATGATACTTCCATATTAACAAGCCTTTTCTGCATACTCAGATGAGCCAACAACTTTCATATTAAAGGTCTTGCTCTGCATACGAGCGATGAGTCAAGAAGTACATGAGCATATCCAAAGAAAAAAAAATGCCAGTATTTATTTTGCCAGCTGATTAGAAAAAGGGTTGCAAAAAGTTAAAATGAAACTTAACGATCAAGAGGACCGGTCTCTGGAGTTATGATGGTGAAGACTTCACAATTTGTGAAATCCACCCATCCATTACGTTCGTATATGAAAGTCTCCGCGCAGGGAGACACAGTCGCATTTTACATCCGTCATAGCGGACTTCCATGTGACAATCAACCAATCATCCGAGTTTACGGATGACGATAAAGGTAAACAAAGCCCAAATAAAATGTAAGTTAAAGGAAACAGTTTACTTACACAATAAATGATAAATTTATCTAATAATATAGTTAAATAAACTTACGTTTATGATAAAAGAAAACAGAAAGTTTGAAACTGAAAAAATTGGCAAAAGGAGGGAAAATTACGTTAAAATTTACCTACAAGATGTGTGGCCGTTGTGATAACTATCTTTGCTTCTTGTTGCGGTCTTGAACTGTGTTCTCTTATTGTCTTGAGGAGCAATTGAACTGCCCGTTCCGCTCATGTATGACTCTAAGTAGGGTACCTTGGGTACTTGTATTCTTGGTACCCGAGGGGTTTGTCAGATCCTCTTAAGGCTTAGTGCTAGTGACAACTAGGGTACATGTAGCCTTTGCCTTGGAGGAGCAATTCATTCCACTCTGTTTGTGCAGGGTACCTCTCGTACCTTGGTATTTTTGGTACCCAAGTGGTTTATCACATCCTCTCGAGGTGTAACGTTGAGTAACATTTCATGTGAGAGCACAGAGTTAATGTTTTCGGACTATTTCTGTTGCTCCATGGTGAACTTCTATTAGCTTTGGCTAATTTGAAAGCATCGTATTTGTTGTGACATAGCCACCCTAGTGCAGATGTCTCCCTGAATTACAGATTTGTCAAAATATTCTGCAGGTGGTAAATTATCATGCCTCATCAGGGCTTTGTGGCATTCTTTGTTGTGATGGCCCTTTTGTCTCCCTTTTTCAGCTGTTTCCTCTGACAGAGTTGTTGTAATGGTTGGACCTGACTTGATGCCTCTCCTTTGAAGGACCGCATGGAGTCAAGCGACTCTGCTTTGGGATGCTCTTGGTATTACCATCCGGCCAGTGTAATAGACAAGGGGGTGTGTCAGAAAAAGGCCTATTACACCATGTTTATTCTAAATTCACTTTTTATCTTTCATGTAAAAGTTTGTCTTATCAGATTGGCAAGCACTATGCAAATGTTGATCATTCACAGCTAACTTAATGCAAGCATCATATTCTGATGCAATCTTTTCTGATATTTTATATTAAATTTAATGTTCCAGATATTTTAAGTGTGGTTTTTAGCATTCTGAGTATCATATTTTTATAACAATAAATCTACAGATGGGTGACAAAATATTCATAGAGGTTATGAACAACATTTAAAGGAATATGAAGCCAAGTCTCTAATTCCAAAAGCGTAGATGGTAGAGGAAATCGAGTGCAGAGTTTTGACTCCAAATATCCCCACAAATGTTCAATAATGTTTAAGTCAGGAGACTGAGGGGGCCAAGCAAGATGTCCTACTTCCATCTCATGCTCTTAAAATCATTTTTGGGCTATTTTAGCAGTATGGATAGGAGCATTGTCATCTTGATAAAGTGGGCATTCTCTTGGAAATAGCCTGGGCAAAAAGATGCACCTGATTCCCTAGAATATCGAGATAGTGAGCAGTTGTAACTTTCCCATGCAGAGTAACAAGCGGCCCAAGGCAATGCCAAGATATCGCACCCCATACCATTAGGGAACCACCTCCATGCTTCAAGTAGACAAGAGGCAGTCAGTAGAAAATGCTTATGTGGACTTTCTCCACATATAAATGTGTCCAGTTGTCTGAAATATTGTGGTTCCCGGGGCGGTCATCCCTGTCTGAAATATTGTGAAGATTGATTCATCAGATCAAATGACTTGTTGCCACTGTTGAGGACTCCAGGTTTTGTGTGTTTTACACCATTGGCGTCACTGAAAAGCATTATGGGATGTTACCAATGTCTTACGAATTGCAACTCTTCCATAAATGTTCAAAGCCTGAAGTTCCGTTTGGACAGTTCTTGCTGAAATGGGATTCTGGTGATGACTATTTATCTCTTACGTTATCTGGGATAAAGATTGCCTGCACTTTCGGACTGCTATGCGGGTCAGCTCTCTTTTACCCCTCTCAGAAAGCTTTCATTTCTGTCCACTGTTGTACTTCGCAGATGAGACTTTACCGCATTTAGTGTATGTTGTCATAACGGCTCACACAGTACTCCTTGCATGTCCCAAATAATTGGCTGTTTCCGTCATGGAGCAACCAGCACACCTCATTCCAACAATCATTCATTTTCGAACTCTGACAGGTCAGTCATTATTGAGTTTCCCAGATCGTATTGTAAGTGCATGCTACACCCATGACTGATGTTGAGCGACTGATACCTTACCTTTCATAACCACTAGGTGGCAGAATTAAGTGCAAAGTGACATGCATGTTCTGCTTCTTTGAAATGGACCATGCCTTTTTTATGGGTGTTCGTATTATTTTGTCATCCATATGTAAATAGAGAAAGTACAGTGCGTGTGAAAACTATAAGGACAGCAAAAAATTGTAAAACTTTTTATAAATTTAAAATGCGGTAATTGAAATGGTGATTTTAATGTTTATCACAAAATAGAAATACTAATATAAAAGTCAACAAAATGTATCTGTAAGCTCTTTATTGCGAAAAAATAATAATTATGCAAACAAATGCTATTTTTGTCTGTGTAAAAACTTTAAGTATACCACTATTTTTCAATAGAAATGTTACATATAATTATTCTTCATTTGTACGTTAAAAACTCTTGTATATAGTGATTTTTCTTGCGCTTTTATGAAGACTTTTATTAATTTTATAATAGTGCCAAAATCAAGTAAACTGACTTAATATGAAAAAAGTGTTGTTGAAATTTTTGCGTTGCCAGGAATGAATTTCAGGTCTATTGCAAAAAATATAGGATCTAAAACCGTCATCAACAATTTTTAAGGTTAAAAGACGAGTATGAGAAAAAAAACCCACTGGAGGCAGACCAAAAGTCTTGTCACCCAGAGATGAAAGTAGAGTTTTAAAGTTAGCATCAACTGGAAAATACTCAAGTAAAGAAATTTTACAAATGACTGGGCTCAAAATGTGCAAGAAAACAATATGCAATACAATTAATCGACCTGGGAATTTCCAGTGCACAGAAAAATTGTATAAACTTCATTTAATAACTTGCCACAAAACTCAGCGTTTACATTTTGCAAGGCAAGTAATGACTTGGAATGACAAAGCGCTGCAGTTTATTTTCTCCGATGAAAAGAAATGGAACTTAGATGGTCCTGATGACTGGAAATATTATTGGCATGATTTGAGAAGAGAAAAAGAAATTTTCTCAAAATGTCAGTTAGGTGACAGAAACATTATGACATGGAGTTGCTTTTTATTCAACGATGTGGGATCACTTACATTTCTTTCAGGAAAAGTTAATTCAAAGACATATCAAAAAACACTTTCTGACCATCTTTCACATATTGCAATACTTCTGACAGGAGAAAAATGGATTTATCAGCAGGATAATGCGCCCATCCACACAAGCCGCAAGACAAAACTCTAGTTCCAGAAGTAAAATATTGCAATGGTCACCCAAAAGTCATGATCTAAACCCTACACCGAGAACTTATGGGAAGATCTAGCAAGACGAGTTTATGAAAAAAGAAGATATTTTTCCTCAGCTCCAGAACTCATATCTGCGATTGAAGATGAAGGGTATAAAACCAGACCTAAACTGTGCCAAAAATTAAAAATGCTCATGAAAGATTCAGTGGTGTAGTCGTAAAAAAAAAACAGAGGATATACGCTCTAAGTAGAGGGTATACGCTCAAGGCAGAGGATATATTCTAGAGTGTATATACTATAGCCTTTTTCAGAAACAGAGGGTATACGGTGCTCCTAAAAAAATCCAGAAGGTATACAGCGTATACCCCTATATACCCTCCACTACATTCCTGGAAAGATTGAATATTTGCAGTCATTTAATATGCAATGGTGAGTGCATAACATAATAAGTATTTGTTTCTTGTAACTGTATTGTTTTTATTTTGCTGTCCTTAAAGTTTTTACACAGGTAAAAACAGTATTTTTTTTGTATAATTACTTTATTTTCGATATAAAATACTTACAGATGAATTTTGTTGACTCTTTTTATTTTTTCAACTTTATGATACATGTTATACAGTAGACTCCCTTAAATCCGCGGTTCTAAAATCCGCGAACGCCTAAAATCCGCATATTTTTTCTGATGTAAACAATGAAATTTACAGTTAAGTTGCAGGAACAAAATTCAAGATGGCGCCGAAATCAGCGACTATCGCAATGTTTTTTTTTACTAAATTTTTTGTTAATCATTCTCTTTTCACTGTTACAGCTGATTTGTTACTCAATAAATTTACATTACTTTTGATTTTGATATAAATTAGCATATCTAAATCAAAAATTCCAGGATTCAAAATGGAAAAATCCACGAAGCGGAACGCTATTTTAAAATTATTGTTTGCGGAATTTTTTTTAAAATTATAGACAAATTTATTTCTAAACATACAAAGCAGAATAAGAAAAGCATTCAAGACTCTAAATAACAATGAAAAAAGTTACAGAGAGCGTTCAGGTAATGCTAAGAACGAATAATGATGTATCGATCTTACGATCGCTTTACCACTAGATGGCAGCATAGGACTTTTGGAATCGAATTGAATCGATTTCATCGCTAATAATTTAATATTTTTCTAAATTTTTATTTTACATAATTATTTTAATAATAACTTACGTTTAAACTAATAAATTATTTTAATATTTTACTTATTTTAATGTTTCACTTTATTGAAAACATTCATTATAATTTCTCTTGCCTAACTACCAATCAAATTAATGTTTCAAAAATATAAACAAATCAATGACCAGAAATCCGCAAAATTCTAAAATCCGCACAACCTCTGGTCCCAAGCTGTGTGGATTTGAGGGAGTCTACTGTAATAGTAAACTTTTTTCATCTTATTTGAAATTTATCAAAAAAATTAATATTTTTTGCTGTCCTTAAAGTTTTTACACACACTCTAAAAGCATCAACATATAAGAACGGATGAATAGAAATTGAATATCCTTACCAAGTTTAATATCCAGCTATAAAGAAAAAGACATACCGTATTTTTCAGCCTATAATCCGCAGATTATCTCTTTAAAAACCTCAAAATTTTTAAGTGCGGATTATCTGCTGAATTTTTTTTAAAGTAGAAGTTCAGAGCAGACATCCAGTTTCTACCGGCAGTCATAAAATAAAAATGTAAACAGTTATCCAACGATTGTCTGCTATCGACCGTTTGTGGAGCTGCTTGTGATTGGTTCACATGTGATGCATATGTGCTAGTGGGAGTGGCTTCCAATTCTGATTTTTTTTTTTTTAGGTAGCTTTCATTTCAAAAAGCTACCTATTGCAGCCGTTCGGAGGAAAGCAATTTCAAAAAATTTTGGTATATTTTCATCAATCATGACCCCCAGATCCCGAAACCACCCTCCGTTCAAAAGTTGATATATATATATATGATCTTTGTCATACTGTAACTCTCGTATTTATGAACCGATTTGGATGTAATTCGGTGTGTACATAGTACATACCAATGTCTTGACCGAGTTCGTTGGCCAGCTTCATCTGCCATTTTGTTTCAAAATGGCGGCCATTTAAAATTTTTTTAAAAATTTAAAATTTGAAATGTGGTACCAAAAAATTGAAAATGGAAAAATATTTTTTTTTTATGTATTTGACCTTTATACAAAGATTCCAGAGCAGTTTTTGTTTTGTCTATATCTTAAAAAATGGCTGAGTTATAGCATTTTGAATTTCTAGCGTGGCTGACATTTTGAAACGTCCTGAATTTTGTCACGCGATAAAAGGCGTATTTATGAACCGATTTGGATGTAACTTCGTTTATACATAGTGCATACTAATGTCTCGACCGAGTTCGTTGGCCAGCTTCATCCACCATCTTGTTTAAAAATGGCGACCATTTAAATTTTTAAGAAAAACTTAAATTTGAAATGTGGTACAAAAAAATTGAAAATTGAAAAAATATTTTTTTCTTATGTGTTTGACCTTGATAAAAAGATTAGGGAGCAGTTTTTGTTTTGTCTATATCTTAAAAAATGGCTGAGTTATAGCATTTTGAATCTCTAGCGTGGCTGACATTTTGAAACGTCCTGATTTTTGTCACGTGATAATGGGCGTATTTATGAACTGATTTGGATATACCTTGGTGTGTACATAGTACATACAAATATCTCGACCGAGTTCGTTGTCCACAAAATGGCGGCCATTTAAAAAAATTTAAAATTTAAAATAAGATACCAAAAAATTGGAAAATGAAAAAAAATTTTTTCGTATGTGTTTGACCTTAATACAAAGATTCCGGAACAGTTTTTGTTTTGTCTATATCTAAAAAAATGGCTGAGTTATAGCATTTTGAATTTCTATTGTGGCTGACATTTTAAAACGACCTGATTTTTGTCACGCGATATCTGGCGTATTTATGAACCGATTTGGATGTAACTTGGTCTGTACATAGTACATACCAATGTCTTGACCGTGTTCGTTGGCCAGCTTCATTCGCCATCTTGTTTCAAAAGGGTTGCCATTAAAAAAAAATTTTATTTAAAATTTAAAATGGGGTATTAAAAAATTGGAAAATGAAAAAGATTTTTTTTATGAGTTTGGCCTTGATACAAAGATTCCGGAGCAGTTTTTGTTTCTGAAAATTTGTTCTTTTGTTTATATCTTAAAAAATGGTTGAATTATTGCATTTTGAATTTCTAGCATGGCTAACATTTTGAAAGAATCTTGTATTTGTCATGCGATAACACACGTATTCGCCTATTTCGATGTAAGAAGGCATGTGGATAGTATACATCAATATCTCGACCAAGTTCTCTGGCCAGCTTCATCAGCCATCTTGTTTCAAAATGGCGGCCATTAAATTAAAAAAAAAATATTTAAATTGAGGTGCAAAAAAATTCGAAATTGAAAAAGGTTTCTTTCTTAAGTATTTGACCTTGATATAAGGATTCAGGAGCATTTTTCGTTTGTCTTTATCTTAAAAAATAGCACAGATATAGCAATTTCAATATCTAATGTAGGTGACATTTTGAAAAATCTGATTTTTTGCCTGCGAAAGCACTCGTATATATCAATCAATTCGGATGTGAGTGAGCATGTGCACAGTAATTACTAAGATCTTGACCAAGTTCACTGGTTAGCCTCATCCACCATGTTGTCTTAAAATGGCAGGCACTTTCAGAAATTGCCGAATTTGGCAGCCAAACATAAGTTACTTTAAATAAAAGCAGCTTGAATAAAGCTGACTAATTTCGCAAAATTCTTATTCATAATGATTTAGTATTGATAAAAATTAGTATTGAATCTCCTATATTCAGTTTCCACTAAATTGAGCTTCGTGTGTTTGAATAATATAAGTTGGCTTTTTTTAAATAAGGAATATGAAAGCTACCTCTTCCTCCCGGCACTGGCCGGAAGGACTTTTTTTTTTTTTAGAATTTTGGGAACATGTTCCTATGAAGAACAAAGCGTTTCTCAACTCATCCCTTTGAAAAATTGCAATCTATGAAATCAATTTATGAAATAGCTCCTTCCAAAATTACGGCAGTTTTACTGATTACAATGATTGATATTACGATGCAACCAATTGGAATCCATCACCCATTAATCGAATGAATCATTATCGTATCGTAGTTTCATGGTTTTACTGCTGCCCTCTATGGATAGGAAGTAAAATACAATTATGTCCTTGTAATTTATATTAAAAACCAAAACGTATTTGATGGTATATCACATTGAAAGTTATAATAATGTCTAAGAGGAAACCTGTTATTTAACACTGCAGAATTTAAACAGAACGTTATTTAAAAAGCGGAAGATGATTTAAAAACAGCAATTATTACAGAATTATCTATATTCACAAGACATTCAACGTTTTAGATATAAGATTCAATGAAAAAAATTATTTGTATTTTTTAACTTGTAATTATTTTTTTTTTTTCAATTATTTTATTGCAATTATCAAGGGTAATTAAGGCATTTAAATAACACTTCAAAAAACAATTAGTCAAGTAAATGCTTTTAAATCTGGAAAATGGAGGAAAACTGGAAAAGCTGAATGTTTAAAAATTTATTCATATGATTACATCTGCATGGGAATCTGTAAATCCAATTGACTTTGCCAGTTGTTTTAAAAAAGCTGGGTTTTTGAATGGAGTGATAACAGAAATTTATGACCCAGTTGTTGAAGAAAAGGAGTTGAAGATACTATAGAATTAATTACACTTCACTGCATTATTTTTTTGAAAATGTTAATTAAAGATTGACCGAAACAGGTTTTTAAGACCGAAACTGAAACCAAATTTCAGTAATTTTCCTATTTTTGGCTGAAAATGTCCAAAAGTTTTTAAGTAGTTAATACATACATAAATATACATAATTAATTATACGTGTGACCCAAGTTGACTCTCTGACCCAAACTTTTTATTTTCATATAAAATAAAATATAATTAATTCATCAATTACACAAAATGACTTTCTAATTATGCGAATTTCATCTAATTAAAAAATGTTTTAGGTATGCATACCTCATTTTATCTTTTTATAATGATTTTTGAAAATGATCACCTGTTATACTAAAATTTTCTCAAAGAGTATTCAAAACACTTCTGTGATTTCAAACTAAAAATTTTCTCATATAAAAAAGCACAAATAAATGTACTAAAATTACTTGCAAGTTCATACATATAATGTAAAATTATTTAAAATACATTAGAAATATCCTAAAAATACATTAAAAATCCAAAACGTTTTTAGCCATCACAAGGCCATCATCAGTGGGTATTGGAATGTTATTACTTTTCCTTGTGCTGATTTGTGAATTGTCTAGAAGAGATCATTGCAATTTATATGTTGTACGGCAGATAAAATGCAAGATAAAGGTATTCGAATTTTCAACAAAACAAGCTTTCATCTATTATGCAGCAATTCTTTCCAAACTCCATGGATATTGTACGATAGTGCAAGCTAATCATTACGAGCTGTATCTTTATTAGCAATTATTTCAATATATTCTCTTATAATGACTTCCTGGTAATTATTTGTACAAAAGAAAATTTTGGATTTATTGAAATCTACTTTTATAGGTTGAGTTTGAGCTAATCTTGATAACACAGTATGGGGTCTATTTAATCTTAGATCTACTTCATGTTGTTTAATTCTATCACGAAATTTTCTCATCATCATACCTACATAAAGAAAATCTTTACTATCGTTTTTGAAAGGTATAATGTATACTCCAGATCTGTTGATTGCTTGGACAGGATCAATTTTCATATTTAACGTATTATTCGTATAATGTATAACAACATTTAAATACCATAGCTGCCAACATCTGACGCTTTTTTGTACCACTAAAATTTTATAGTAAATTTTACCTTCTTAAATCGTCGTAATTTGCTGATTAAATAAGGCAAAAATTTCTATTAAATTTTTGTGGTACAAAAAGGTGGAAGAGTTGGCAGGTATGAAATATTCTCTGATGACAGGTGTGTGATGGCTAAAAACGTTTTAGATTTTTAATGGTTTAAGGTATTTCTAATGTATTTTAAATAATTATATGTATGCACTTGCAAGTGTAATTTTAGTACATTTATTTGTGCTTATTTTTATGAATTTCAATTATTTACTCAAGGTGAATTTAGCACTAGAATTTTAACTTTCATTTATTAAAAATTTTCTATTACTGTTAAGTCTTCAGCTTTTAATAAGCACGTGAAAGGCATCTTCAAAGTTTAGTCATGTATGCATTTCTTGCCTTATAATTTGCACTGACGTCTTGAGTCAGTCATGACTGATAATTATAAACAGTGAAGTTCATAGCAATAAGTAAAGAGTGTCTCGTTTGAGTCTATACAGCTCAAATCAATGAGTAATGTTGAAAATTTCTGAAGGAAAAAATAAGATCTTTGGAATACACTTAGTTTCAGCCAAGTTTTTGGCAGCATTTTTGCCAGAAATGATTTTTCATTTTTTGGCGAAACTCTGATTTTGAGCCAAAAACAAAACCAAATTTTCAGTCAATCTCTAATGTTGATAAAGATGTAACGTCAAGCCAAATTTTATCAGTTGATGACATTTGTGATTTAATTCTAGATGAGAAGGAAAATGTATCAAGTGATACTGAAGATGATCTAGTAATTCCAAGCTATTAATTTAATAGGTACTATTAAAGAACTAGAAGCTTTTAGACATTACACAGAAAGTCAAGAGAATGTCCCAGATGAAATATATAAATTTCTTACAACAACTTGATTCTCTTCATTTACAAATATGCAGCAGAAAAAATTATTATGGATAATTTTAGTAAGTTGAGTGTAAACGCATTATTATAAAAGCAATTTTTGAAGAAAAAAAAATGGAATGAAATTTAATGCAATAGAAATAAAGGAATAAAATGAAACTCTGAATAAAATAATTCAAGTAATTTGTTATTATTTACTTTATATCTTTTATAATAAATATATTGATTTATATCTTTTATAATAAATATTTTTTTTTCAATGATGTCAGTATTAACAGCACAACAAATTATTAGTATTATATAATATTATTAGTGTTAGTATTAACACTCTTCCAAAACATAATTATGTGATTTTCATACATTAAAATATGAGTTATGAAATTATATTTGAAAAAATTCTGAATTGTAACTTATGAATTTTTAACAGAAATCAATTTCCGGAAGAGCTCAATACGATAAGTAGTTTTTGAGTTATGCTTAAAAAACAATCAACACAAAGTACAGCATACATACATCTAACATCAGGATTAAATAATAATAAAGAAAAGCTTGCAGAGAAATAATTTAATCCGGAAGTCATACAGATTGCATGTTCATATTCTAAGAATAAAATATTTGTTATTAAATGAATAAGAATAAAATATTTATTAAATTAATCTCGTAATTATTTATTAGAATAAAAGGAATTCTAAAAGTTATAAAAACAAATAACACCTTCCATTGAAAAGTATTTGTAAAATTTGTATGGAATTTTAACCTTAAAACAATGATTTTTACTTCTGAGATGCCCCATTCACTTTTCTAAATTAGCCCAGTTTTTAATACTAAATGTCTCTTGAACTAATCATAGGAACTTCATGCAAACTAATATCTAGACTAATTTGAGAGTCAGGAATCATTTTTGAGTTTCAAAATTAGGTTGTCATATTGAAAATTTCAGAGTAATTACTATTTCAATATGGCAATATACCATAAGCTTATTTTTTAAAATATAAATTGCAAATAGACATAATTCCTAATTTAAGGGCTGTTTTCCTTTTTCTCTGTAAACTTTGACAGAATTCTAAAAAATCTAAAGAGAGAAAAGCAAGGTAGGAAAGAGCAATATAAAATACAACTTTGCACATATTCAGCCACATATTTTTTAATGATTTTAAATTTATACTAGTTTTATGTTCAACTTAAAATGAATTATTTATTTATATATTTTTTGACATATTTCAGTTTAGTATCAAAGTGCTGTATCTTATGGTTAATCTTCTGTAACTGGGAGCCAAATGGCATATTTGACTAAGTGTGTTTTAGTGCAAGAGTGTTTTTTTTAAACCTTTAAACCTGAAATAGCAACATGTATACATAAATTTTACTTATTCATGTCACAGGTGAATTAAGCTTGGTTGGTTGTGTTTATGACGGCGAATTATCAATAAGAGGGATATAGGTCCCGGTGATTAAGCCATTACCATTCTAATATTCATGGTATTCTCATTAAAAGGCATTGTAACCATGATGACAATGCTTGAAAGTATACCCGATGAAATGAAAAAAAAAAAAAAAATATTATCAAAAATTATTTTTTTTCAAGTTGATATTCAGCCAAAACACTATTTGTTATAGCCATTATAAAAATCAACTAAAATTGGAGCTAAAGGATTCAATGGTTGGAAAGCATGTCACTTGTATGAAAATACCATGACTAGTCATGAATAGTCACCAAAAAGAAAATAAAAGTAGCAACTAGTTTTTGGCAACCATCCAAAAGTGAACAATGGAAAAATCCATAGTGAAAGAAATTAAATAGGACTTTGTCATTAAAAGATAACATTCTCATAATAAAAGCTGTAATAAAATTACTTATTTTTAGTGTATGAATGTTGAGGGATTTTTTGAAATTAAAAAAAAGGTAATTGTTTCCAAATGTGCACTTTTAATTTTAGATTGTTTTTTCTTCACAAAAATAAATTAATATATTTTAATGATTCATTTCACAGTCACTAAAAAAGATGGCATTGTGACCGTACAGTCGGTGAAAAAAAAAAAAATGCCCCATACATTTTAATCTCCAAATTGTCGCATACAAAACTGAAATAGCCATTTCACTGATTTTTTTTTTTTTTCAATTTATGTTAAAAAAAATAAGCTTAGGAGTCATCTTCATATTGAAATTGTTCCTTAGTTACTCTAAAATTTTCAATAGGCACTTAATTTTGACATCATATTTCGCTTTTTTTGTAAATGTTATGTTACGGTACCAAATGGGAAGTCATTCGGTCAAGTAGTTTGGGAATTATGGAAATTTAAATTTAGGAGCTACCTTTTATGTTTATTAGTCAAGTTTTATTAATAGTTGCCTATTTAAAAATAAAATAAAATGTGTAGTAAAAAATAATCAACTGATTATTTCTCAAAAATGTTTTTAATACTCAATAGAATATACTTAGCATTTTTTTTTTCTATTTAGGGTCTGCATCATTTTGTAAAACTCCTTTTACAATATAAAGCTTCATGGATCCAAAGAGATTATTCTGGAGCTACAGCTTTACATATGGCAGCAGTTCATCCAAATGTGAAAGGTTTACTATCAGTTGTTAAACATGTCACACCTGCTGAAATAGATGTTCAAGACAGTACATCAGTAAGTTTTGTACCAGTTCTGGTAGTTTTTTTTCTTTTTTTTTTTGAGGGGGGGGGGGGGGGAGGATCATATAATCATGGTTTTTTTTTTCTTCTTTTTTTTCAACTGTATCTAAATCCTAACTGGTAATTGCTGTATAAAAGAAAAGGAAATTAGAGCATGTATGCTTTATCTTTTTTTCCCCTTTGAAGAATATGGTTCGTTTTGTTTTTTGATCACTGCAATTGGACTGACAAACAATACATTTTTTCTCAGAAAAGAACATGTGTTGTTTATAGTCTAGCAGTATATCTGGTGTACTGCTAATAAGGCAAAAATATTGTTGAAGTTGGCTGTCATAGGCATGATGGAGAATTGATATGAGGCACTCTTATTATTAATGAACATACCAAATTTGATGTGATTGAAAAGGGTCTATGACTGGATTCAGATACTACAGTAAGACTTTCATACCTTATGTGAAAACATTTTGAAGTGCTGTCACTTATTTTCTATTTGTAGATGATAATGCCCATTGTAATTGTTCATTGTCTGTTAAAAAAGCAACACCAAATTGAAGAAATCAACCTAATGGCTTTGCAATCTGCATACTCATTAGATCTGACTGATATTGAATTTATTTGGGATGCTCCTAGATGCCATTCTGTCAAATGCAAACAATCATCAACTTGCAAGAAAAGAAAAACTGATTATAACAATAAAACAATAATGGTACAACCTCTCACAGGAACTTCTAGGTAATTTATTGTGAAAATATACATTCAATGCCTTTCTTGTACAACAGCTAGATATGATCACACATCATATTAATATTTTTTGGTGAATTTTATTTTATTTTTTCCACAGTTTTTGCATTTGAGGTTTTGATCATTCAATATAGACTGGACTATAATTTAGTCTCTGTTTATATTATATTCCAGTACTTTTAATATCAACTTTAATGTAGTAAAAATGAAGTTCAAGTGGCCTTATTTTTTAGACACTAGTATATTGTTAAAATATTTATATATATGTTACAATATTAGACCTATCTCTATGATTTCCCTGTACTATTCTAAATTACTACTCTATATTCACTAAATCCTTATTCTTAAATAATCTCTATCATTAATTCTGTTAAATTCCCTTTAATTTAATGTCTCACTTGTCTAATTCACTTTATTATTACGCTTTTAACATTCTTAAATTAAATGTTCCATTTCTGATCTTTCACATTTCAGAATGTTATTTGGTAGCCATTTTTATTTTTATTCCACCGAGATTTACTTTCCCGCACTTAATTCCAGGGTTTCCTTTTTGCTTTATATTCCTCTGCTGCTCTGTATGCTCTCTTTTCATGGCGTGATATCTTTACATCTTAATTTGTTTTGAGCGCGTACTACGTCAAAATTGTATTCCTATGCTTAGGAAGTAAAAAGCAGTTACGCACGATTCTCCATCAGATTTTGCTGAGTTTTTGAAATGTAAACTGCCCCCTGGCTATGTGTCTGTCAAAATGTCATTCGTTCTAAGATTTTACCTTTTTATTTAATCAAATGATTACTATTGATTATAGATGTTTTCTACATCGAAGTTATTGATGGCACTGCGTCATGATTTTGTGAGAACTGTTGCCCAATCTTATTAAATAAAATCCTGTGAACAAAAATGCTTTTGTTACTAGTCTTCTGGAGAAATTCCAATCTTCATCTCCATTGTTTTTGCCATTAGCAGACCTGCCAACTGCTACGAAAAAATCGTAGTTGCTACGATTTGGACCTATAAACTACGATGCTACGAAAATCGGTCTTAAACTACGATTTTTTGCAAAAAACACAAACGCATTTTTTGTTTCTAGTTGCGATTTTTATCCCGTGCAGCATATTTTTCAGGAGTGATTCTGTTATGAAATTTCCAAAATTTCAACGTATTCATTTCCGAAAGTTAAAAAAAAATCCGTTTAAAAAAAATGGCCATTAGTCTGAAAAAAATCTGGACTGCAAAACAAACTTCTTACCATAAAACACTATGTATATTAACCAGGAGTGAATCGTTTTTCTGTAAATATTTATACAGGAATTCTCTTCCTTAGAAACAAGGGTGCCATTTTAAGAATTTCTGAAAGGGGGAGGGGTGGTTCTTTGAGGGGCAAGGTCGCACAATTTGCAAATCTCATCAAAAGTTCATGGTAAAAAATGCAGATTTCAACAAAGAATCACAATAGAAAAATATAAATTACGATTGTAGGGGAAAAAAACGTGAATATTTTGAAATGATCGCGCGAAAAAAAATTGCAAATTTCGTCAAAATTTACTGCACTGGGCTGAAAGATTGGAACCAGACTCCTTTTACAAGTGTTTTTTAAACTGCGAAACGAAAAGAAATTTTAACAATCGTATAAAAAGTTTCAGAGGAAAAAATTTACTATATTGAGACTGAAACCTTATTCTTTTTACGAATGTCAAAAGATGGCTGTGTAACACAAAAAACCAACCAACCAACCTCCAGATTAATTTAAATTTTGTGTGCTCCGATTTCTCATTTTCAAAGGTTGGCAGGTCTGCATTAGCCACTCGACTGCCAACCATCTTTAATGAGAAATGATGATCGTATACAAAGATTAAGCTGCTTAATTAAATAGGTGAAGCTGTTGATCTATTTTTACTTACTACATGCTCTTACATCTATGCTCCAACTCCATGCTACATCATATAATGTAACGAAAGGTTATATCTATCACGGCTAAATCAATTATGTAATAGAAATCATTACATATTAACATGGTAAGATTATGCTATATTCATCTTCTTCATCTACATCGCTACTAGATCGACGAATTTGTTTTCAAGTAACCCAATATCATTACAAATAAGCTGGGTTGAATATCAGGAAACCTACAGCAAGAGTGAGAAACGCCAATGGATTTCAAAGCCATATTTTGCTTAAAACAAGACTAATCCCTATCCATGACGACAGCCGGAAGAAAATCTTTAGACGAAGAAGAATGTAATATTTTATATTAGATTTAAAAAGCAACAAAAAAATGTTGTTATACTCTCACCAAAAACAAGACAACAGTTACGTAAGTTGATTTTACAAAATTATATTCTTTATTCTTTGTTGAAATTTTGTATTTACACCTGTTACCTAAAGCAATTAATTTATTTTATTCATACGCAATCTGAAACTAAGTGACAAATGTTTTCATATATGAAATTTTACTTACTACGTAATCGGAATTATCTGTGTTTATTTATTGCATATTAAGAGACAGAATATTTTAATATTTAAGATTTTATTTATGTTTTTGAATTTATATTATTAGATTTTATTTACTGTTTATATTTTTGTTAAGTGATATGTTAGAGATTTTAAGGGATATTATGTAATGCTTTTACGATCTGGTATTAAAGTCAGATATTCGAGTTTTATTTCGTGGAAGCAAAAGAGCAGAATGTCTGAAATTAGTATTGTATCTTTTGATACTGATTTGGGGATGGACATTCAGCAGTGGCTAGCATTTTTTGATAATGTTTGCAGCTCTAATAAACAAAGTGATACTTGGAAATTTGAAAATATTCCAAAATATTTAAAGAGAGAGGTCTTAAAGATTTGCATCAATGAGTGTGAAAATTGTGATAATTATGCTCAAATTTCAGAGATTTTAGTAGAAAAATTTATCAAAATTGATAAATTTTTAAATTAGGTACTTCAAAATTGAAGTACCTAGATTTTCAGATTTCACATCTCTAAAGTTAAATGATTTAAAAGAGTTGGAAATTTACTTTCATAAAAAGTTAGGGATTGGAAGAAAGTTAAAATTATGCGAGACAATCATTGTACAAGGCCTTACTGATAGCTTAGCACCACAGTATGAAAATGTTTTAGTTATAAGTTCACCTACTAATGCCACAGACTAGTATAAACTAGTTAGACAACTTATACCCACTTCCAACCCCCCTGTTTCTACTACACGAAATGTTGTTACTAATGATAGATCTTTTCAGCAAGGTGCTAGATCTTTTCAAACCAATGATAGACCTTTTCAGCAACATGCTCGACCTTTTCAACAACGTTATGATGCACCCAGAAATTGGATTTGCCCCAAGATTTTCAATCCCCTACTACTAACTTTAATTCTAATGTACCTGGCTCTAAATTTTCAAATCCTAGAGTCCAGAACAATCATTTTCAAAGACGCTATCCTTCTAGAGGCTGTAGAATTTGTTTGAATCAAGGAATAGTTAATGCTTTCCACTGAGAGAATAGTTGTGTATTTAATGTTAACCCTTTACAGTCTGATACTACTTCCACTCCTCTATTACAAAATGATGATAATGTTTGACAACTAATTGTGCCTGGTTATACAAGAAAACATCAAATACCTTGTGTTGTGGACACTGGTTCTACGATTTCAATTTTGCCACTTCATTTTGTACATTTATTGAATGTAAAACTTAAGAATATTTTTCCTATTAATGTTGGTCAAGCCAAAGGCTTTTTCCAAATTATAAAAGCTTGTGATTTATTTATTAGAATTGGTAATATTGAACAATATGTTAATTTTCTTGTGTGTGATACCGATTTAGAGTATGTAATTTTAGGATTGCCAGACTGTGCAAAATTTAATTTGGCAATTAATTATGCTAGTTGTAATGTCATTCAGGGAAATACTGCTTTAAATCCATGTACAACCAAAAACAAATTAAGATCTCTCATTTCAATGTTAGAAATGAATATCAACATATGCAACCCGATTATGGAAATACCATGGCTCCCCAATCCTTCGCGCAATCTAATGATAATAATTCTAAATTAATTGGGGAAATAAATGCTATAGATAATGATAACTTAAGGGAAATGTTAAGGGATTACTTAGATATTTTTTCTAGAAACAAGTATGATGTAGGAAAGATAAATATTGAGCCACAATGAATTTTTTTTAACTCTGATCTACCGGTATTTATGAGACCTTATCGTACGTCAGTGGTACGTGGAAAGGAAATATCAACCCAAATTCAATCTTTTTTAAATGTGGGACTAATAAAAGAAAGTAATAGCCCCTATTCTTCCCCTGTTACAATAGTGATGAAATGCAATAAAGGCAAAAAGACAAGATTATGTGTTGATTACCAAAAATTAAATTCCATAAGGAAGAATGATGCTGAGCCCCTTCCCTGAATTGATGATATTTTAAATAAATTATGTAATGCCCCGTATTTTCCCACATTGGACTTAACCTCTGGCTACTGGCATATTCCCGTTCACCCTGCAGATACAGAAAAACTCACTTTTACTACCAATTCTGGTTTATTTGAGTGGAATGTTCTCCCCTTTGGTGTAAAAGTTGAGCCCTCCATATTCAATAGAACTCTTAGAAGAATCCTCGCAAAATATAAAGTTGATTTTGCATGTTATTATTATGATGATATAATTATTTTTTCTTCCTCCCTAATTGAACATATCCAACATCTAAACAAAATATTTGATTTGGTTCGATGTGAGAACATAAAACTTAAACTGTCCAAATGTAACTTTGCTCAAAATAAAATTAACTTTCTGGGATATGATATTAAAAATGAGACTCTAACCCCTTCTAATGCCAATATTGATACTATTAAAAAGTTAAAACTTTTTACAAATATAAAAGAACATCAAAGATTTATGGGATCAGTTAATGTATATCATAAATTTATTAACAAAAATACAGAAATTAAGAATCCTCTCAATAAACTTCTTAAGTAAAATGCTTTGTGCAGACCTGCCAACTCTCCCGTTTTCTAGCTTGATTTCCCGTTTTTACATCTAAGTACGATTTTCTCCCATTTTTCACTCATATTTTAAAACTACTAGAAACATACTTCTGAAAAAAAGAAAATTGTTCCTTCCAATCTCAATAGATGGCGTCACAGGTCTGCTCGGCTAACCAGCTTCCTTGAAACTTGACTTGATGGTTGCGTGCAACGTCGAAAGATGCATGCGCATCCCAGTGCAGTTTACAGACACAGACGAGTTTGGCGGTATTTGTATTTTGAGCTCGCGTGCAGTCTTTCCATGTGCAAGTTTTTTACTTAGACGATAAGAGATTTATTTTACCATGATGTCAAAAGCGATTGAAAAGAAAAAAAAAGGAAGTATAAGCAAGCATTCAAAACCGATTATTCCATCGAATATCCATTTATTAAACCATCAAAGGATGGCATATATTATGCATTTTGTACGGATTGTGCATCGGACTTTAGTATCGCTCATGGTGGTAAGAACGATATTGAGCAACATCGACGATATAACAAACATATTAGAAATGCAGAAGCAAATGCCAAAAATGAAAAAGAGAAAAATAAGATGAGAGATTTTCTTTTAAGCAAAAATGAAGTAATTAGAGCAGAATGTTTATTTACCGCATTTCTGATAGAACATAATATTCCTTTGAGCTGCGCTGATCATGCCAAAAATTATAGTTGCGCTTGCACAAAAACTAGTGCAATTGCATCAGAAATGGCGTCGACATGTCAGAGTGGATTGATAACAGCTTTACAAAATCAACCTTTTTGTTTAGCTACTGATGGCAGCAACGACTCAGGAAGTAAACTATATCCGATTGTTGCTACTCATTTTAACAATGAAAATGGACAAATAGAAAACAGTTTATTAGCCATTCCTGCATTGAAAGGAGACTCAACAGCAGTTAATATTTCCAGTCTTGTTTGTAACAAACTGAACCAGCTAAATATACCTATATCTAATTGCATTGCATTTGCATCAGATAATGCGTATGTGATGGTAGGGAGAAAAACAGGTGTTGCACAATTGATAAAAGAACATCAACCAAATTTGATAAGTGTAGGATGCCCGTGCTACCTGCTAAATTTAGCTGCAGAAAAAGCTGCATCCAGTTTGCCATTAAATGTGGATGAGCTTTTAGTGGATATATTTTATTACTTTAAAAGGAGCGCGAAAAGAATTGAGCAACTGGAAAAATTTCAAGAACTTTACAATGATGATGTAAAAAAGATACTTAAGCATGTATCTACTCGATGGCTATCAACAACCAATTGCCTCCAGCGGATACTGCTTTTATGGGTAGGACTGGGCGATATTAGGATTTTTACATCACGATGTATCATTGAGGTTAAATCGCGATATCAGACTCCAGGTATTGCAAACATTGTTGCAATTTTAATATAAAATTTAACAGTTTTACATACTCAAGCTCATTTTATGCTTTGAAAAAACTTTTTTTTTATAAGTAGAGGTTTATGCACAACAAATTTTAATTAAAATTTGTATAATAAATACTTTAACTAACAAATTGATTTTACATATCTTAGGCTTACATATTAATTCCATATACTTATGTATTACTATTTTCAGCAGATTTTTTGGCATGGGTGGAATGGGGGGGAGGGTAATAATATTGTCATAAGACATTGTTTTATTAAAATATTATGATTTTCTTTAAATGTTTAATTTTTTAAAATCAATTAAAAAATATTTTTTACATCATGAAAGTTAAGAAAATATTTTAAAAAATAGAAAATAGGAGAAATAGGGATATTTCTCCTTGTATGTGCTCATTACTCAGCTTAACCCTTTTGAGGGCGATGTCCTTAAAAAAAGGACACTTTCCAAAACTGACAAACATCACCAAGAATATTTAATTAAAATTTTCTTTTTATAATGTTCGTGAAAATAAGCAAGTTTATATTTTCTAATAAATTCCTTTATAAATTCTGGTGTCAGTCCATTATTTTATCAGTTTATAAACTCCGGGCCGGAAAGTATTAAATAATATGCAAATTGACTTTCTTTGCTTTGTTTTTTAAAGCAGTTCTTCCCCACAGTACCAGATTTATAATTAAAGATAATATTTATATTTTACGAATTTCGTCAAAGGATCTCGAAAAAATGCAAATATCGTCAAAGGATCGCGGAAAAAACGCGAATTCTGTCAAAACATCGCGGAAAAACACAAATTTTTTCAAAAGATCACTTAAAAACGCAATTTTATCAAAAAAATCACGGAAAATGCGAATTTCATCAAAGGATTGCAAAGGGAGGAAGTCATATGTTTTCAGACCAGGGGTGATTCTGTTCTGAATTTTCCGAAAAATTGAGGCAGACATTTCCGAAAATTAAAAAATAATCAGTCATAAATCCGAAAATTCGGACATAAAATATATCGCAAATTTCGACAAATGGTCACCGGAAAAATCAATTTCATCAACCTTTCCAAGAAAATTCGTGAATTTTGTCAGATGATCACCAAAAAAACGCAAATTTCGTCAAAGGATTGCGAAAAAACGAGTAATTTCGTCATAAGATCGCGATAAAACGACCAATTTCATCATAAAATTGTGTTAAAACGACCAATTTCGTCATAAGATCGCAATAAAACGACCAATTTCGTCATAAGATCGCGAAAAAATGGCAAATTTCGTCATAAGATTGCGAATAAACGGCAAATTTCGTCATAGGATCGTGAAAAAACGACAAATCTCGTCGAAAGATCGCGCAAAGCGGCAAATTTCATCAAAAGAGCATGAAAAAACTGCAAATGTACTCAAAAGAGCGCGGAAAAAAACACAGTGGCGGGAGTCCCCCACCCTGTTGTAGCCTTTCAGAAAATTTTCTGTGAATTTCAGAATTTTTTTTTTTACTCAGAATCACCCCTGTTTTAGCCTGTATGTAGGAAGTTAAGCATTTCAAAGTCGATTTTTGGATATTTTAATCTTGTTATTAAATTCGTTCTTTTTTTTAAAAATCTAATTTTTAATTCATTTTTTCATGTTTTACGGCAGTTTTTCCACATAAAGGAAACCAGTTTCGAACTTTTAGTTCAATTTAATAAACTTTTTGGCCTCTTTTCAATAAAATTTAATCTGAATTCGTAAAACGATTTTCGAATTTTCGCGGTTTTTGCACGGTTTCCCTGCATTTCACAGAATTTTTCGAAATTCGTAACTCAGAAATCCGATTTTAATCTATAGTAAATTTTGCAGTATGCGATTTTTTAATTTTTAACTATTTTTTTATTTTTTCCTGATAATTTGAGCGGGTTTTTTTTCACATCAATTTTCTACATTAGTAAAAGTAATCCAGTTTCAATCATTTACCTCTACTTAATAAATTCAGTTTTTTATGCGATTTTTATGTTTTTTTGGGATTCGTTGGGATTTTTTGACGTTCATAAAAGGTTGTAATCTTTTAGCCTAATATAATAAATTTTGCCCTATTTTTAATAGAGTATTAATACAGCTATGTTTTTCCATTTCATGCAAATTTTTTTTTTTATATATTTGTAAAAGGAATCCGCTTTCAAGTTTTTAGTTTACCTTTTTGTTCCAAATTATTTTAGTTATATTATTTCCAATTAATTTTTATGCAATTTTTTGCGTATATTTTAATCTCGTGAATTTTTTTACGCGATTTCTAGTTTTTCCGCGGTCTGTAGATATTTAAAATTCAAGATCTAAAATATTTATCGGAAAAAGGAACACGCTTTACGATTATAAATTTTTTCAGCAGTCAAGGCCTGAAAATTTAATTCCCTTTAAGTATAAAAAGGCCTTTCGTGTAAGTGTCAGAAAATTTCGCTTCAAAAAAGAAAAAGAGCAGCAAATAGAAATAATGATTAAAAGAAAAAGAACGCTTGTTTTCCTTACTATTAAAAAAATAATTGCTATCTTTGTTGCTAATTGGCCGATTTCTTTCAAATTTTTAGCAAGTTGCAATAATAATGAATTGGGCTACGTAGTAAATTTTTATTAAAATATAATAAGTAATAAGAAAATTATAGTACCCACAAAAATGTCCACTCTTAACTCTTAGAACTGGAAAGAAAAAAAAATTGCCATCTGCGGTTTGTTTATTTAGCTCAGAGAAGTCGGACTCTAAAAGATAATCAGATAAGCTTTCCATCCATTGATAATGTTTTCTTTTGCGGCTGCATAGAATTAAAGAAAAAAGTATTTATTTAAAATAAGAAGTTTTCAATTTTTATTCGATAAACACATCAATTTTGATAATCATTCATTTTTTATTAACATCTTCCTTTAATGGCCATTTAGGTTGTATTAAAGGCATAAACTAAAAAAAAAAAAAAAAAAAAAAAAAAAAAAAAAAAAAAAAATCCAGATGAATTTAGAAAACACGTGTTGTTCTGGAATGATTTTCAAACAGAAAATGCAATGCAGAATGCATTGCTTTATCTATTTTTCGTACGAGTATGACATATTAGAACTTTGTATGCGAGTCATACAGAGCAACAAAACATCTGTTTTCCAAAGTCAGCATGCTTTTGCCGGGTAAAAAGAGGGGAAACCCCCCCCTTAAAATAAACAGGTAGAAAGAAGATATGGGGAAGAGGGGTTGGGCGCGGCGCCCTTTGAAAAATGTCAAAAGGTAATGAATACCTGTTACACTTAAATGACATTTCAAATTTGTATTATAAAACAAACACACCGATTTACCGCAGATAATTATTGGGGGGCTGTAGATTACAAGAACATTAAAACTTAATTTCTCAAAAATAATATAAAGAATTAAAAAAGTAATATTCTGAACCATATTATTTACAAATCTTGAAGTATTTATTTCAAAGTAAGCAAAAATATGTAGGATCCTATAGAAAAAAAAAATTACATTTTTAAAAAGCAATTTTAAATATTTGATAGAAGGCTCATTCCTAATTTTGATGATAATAAAATACATTTTTAGCTAGATTAATAAAAGCAAATTCGGTCTCAATTGATTAAAATTAATATGAAGTGTTTTTAAATAAATAATTAAGAATAATACAATAATTGCAATGCCATTAAAAAATAAACTAAAAGTTCCTTACTAAAGATTTAGAAAAATATGAAGTATTTCTTACTAAAACTAACAGCGTCAATTGTTATTTAATTATTATATTAATTGACTACAATAGGTTTTGGAATAACTAATTCAGTGCGAAAATGTATACTTGACATATCACATCGCCGATTTTTCTCATATGTACATTGTTATTGTGGTGTTGCTCGCCGATCATAAAAAAAAAAAAAGACTTGTAATCGAGAATGTGGAGATTTGTGATTGGTATCGATTTTGGATAATCCCGATGCCTAAATGAAAGATTCGATCGCGATCTCCGTTTAAGCGACAAGTCGCGTGTTCGTTGTCTACGATCTACTTCAGAGATCGTAGAAGAAACCAGTCTTGCTCATCATCGATGCGATCACCATATTAGTGCTGCTTCAAGCGAATGTTTGAAGATCTTGGGAAAAACCGGTCTTACCCACCGATCTCGCTCATCATCCATGCGAGCTCCGTATTAGAGATGATGACGCAAGCGTTCGAAGATCGGAGGTGAAACTGGTCTTGCTCATCAGCCTCGTTCGTCATCGTACTGGTGTGATGCATCGTATGGGCGCGATTCATCACTAAACGAAAGATCGGGAAATCGGTTTGACGATTTATGATTTAAATCGATATCACACGATGTATCGATGCATCGCCCAGTCCTATTTATAGGAACCATTAATTGCATTTTTCAAGGCTGAAATTGACAAGTCTAACCAAAAGAGAAATACATCTAAAAGTTTAAAATTTTTTACAATTCCTAAGAGAAGTGAAAGTAGCTCAAAAATTACTAAGGAGAGTACAACACTTGATAAAAAATCTCTAAAAAGGAAACGCGATGATTCTGCAGAACCACCTAAGAAAAGTAAAATTAAAAAATCTGGTAATTTTGAAGACAAAGGACCAGTTTTGTCTCATGAGGAAAGACTTTTTTATCTATTGACAACTGATATAAATAAAGCATACAGTTTGTTTTTAGTTTACATCTCACCAGTTTTTGATAAATTTAATTTGATTCTCCAAGATAAAGAACCTATGATCCATAAGTTGCATTCAATATTGTGCGAGTTATTGAGACAAATTTTAATGAAATTTGTAAAAACTGACATTTTAAGGGAGTGTGCTGATATATTATCCCTGAATTACCACACTGATAGTAATAAAAAAGATGATGACGAATTGTTGATTGGGGGAAAGTACATGTGAAATTGTATCTGAATTAAAACCATCAGATAAAAATGAATTTTTCATAAATATATATACGCAAATATTTTGTAAAGTCTTGTGACTATATGATTTTAAAGTTTCCATTCAAAGATGACATATTACGTCATGCTGAGGTTTGCAATATAGCAAAGATTCAGACTGCATCTTTTTCAAGCATCAGGTATTTTGTTGACAAATTTCCAGTGTTTCTGAAAGGAAATTATGTAGGTAACATTGACAGGCTACAGTCTGAGTTTTGTGCTCTTCAAATTGCAGAATTTCCTCCGCATATTACATCTGAAGTGAGACCAGATGTCCAATGGCATTCCATTGGCAAAATTAAAAATGAAATGAATGAGCAGCCATATAAAAAAATTTCTGATGTAATGCTAGGAATTTTGTCCATTCCTAACAGCAATGCTGAATGTGAGTGAATCTTTAGCTTAGTGAGAAAAACTCGGTCTGAATTCAGGTCATCCCTTTCAGATGATAATTTAGAGAATTTGTTAATTGTTAAGAGTAATTTCCATGGACATTGTTATGACCAAAAATTTGATGTGGAATTTTTAAATCAAGCAAAATCTGCAACTTATTCAAAAAACAAATGCTAGAATGTCATTAAGTTCTAATAAATTTCATTTTAGTCGAAAAAGTTTGTTTCATTTGTTGATATCTTAAGGTCTTTTGTGTAATTTAATTTATAATATATGAAGGTAAGTGTTATTTTTCAAAATTTATCTATATATATTAATATTATGTATGTATTTATTATATTTAAGTTATTGAATCAGTAATTCATCTGTTTTAAATGAATTATAACTTTTTATTCTTATGTAAATTCACTTGAAAAAAATCTCCCTTTTCCTCCCTTTAAACTACGGAGAATCTCCAGTTTTTTCTTTTGCTAATGTTGGCAGGTCTGTTTGTGGGAATGGAATACTGAATGTCAAAATTCTTTCAAAAAATTAAGAGATGACCTAATAGCTAAACCTATATTAAAAAGTTATGACCCTAATTTACCCCTCCATATGTTTGTTGATGCCTCACAGGTAGCGGTAGGTGCAGTACTTAAACAACCGGATAATAATGAGTTTTTACATCCAATTTGTTATTACTCCAGAGAATTAAGAAGCTATAAATGAAACTACTTTATTAGGGAATTAGAGTGTCTTGCCATCATTGACACCTTAGACAAATTTTACCATTATTTCCACGGTGTAAGGTTTACTATTCACACAGACCATGCATCTCTTGTGTGGCTTGAGAATGTAAAACATCTAAGAGGTAGACTCTTTAGATGGTCTTTGAAGCTGAGTATGTTCGAATATAAGATAGAATATTTAAAGAGATCTACAGATGTCGAAGTCAGCATGTTGTCCAGAAACCTTGTTTCTTATTTTAATCAAGCAGTCATGTTTCTGTTAGATGTTAAAGAGGTACTTGAAATGCAGGAAAGGGATAATGTGTGTGGAAAAAATTGCTTAAATGATCTCTGCAATTCCCCTGTACTATTCTAAATTACTACTCTATATTCACTAAATCCTTATTCTTAAATAATCTCTATCATTAATTCTGTTAAATTCCTTTTAATTTAATGTCTCACTTGTCTAATTCACTTAATTATTACACTTTTAGTATTCTTAATATAAATGTTCCATTTCCGATCTTTCGCGTTTTAGAATGTTCTTTGGTAGCCATTTTTATTCCACCGAGATTTACTTTCCTGCGCTTAATTCCAGGGTTTTCTTTTTGCTTTATTATTCCTCCGTTGCTCTGTACACTCTCTTTTTCATGGCCTGATATCTTTACATCTTAATTGGTTTAGAGTGCATACTACATCAAAATTGTATTCCTACGCTTAGGAAGTAAAAAGCAGTTACGCATGATTCTTCATCAGATTTTGCTGAGTTTTTGAAATGTAAACTGCCCTCTGGCCTGTATGTCTGTCAAAATGTCGTACGTTCTCAGATTTTATTTTTTTATGTAATCAAATGATTATTATTGATTATAGATGTGTTCTACATCGAAGTTATTGATGGCACTGTGTCATGATTTTGTGAGAACTGCTGCCTGATCTTATTAAATAAAATCCTGTGAACAAAAATGCTGTCATTACTAGTCTCCTGGAGAAATTCCAATCTTCATCTCCATTGTTTTTGCCATTAGCCACTCAACTGCCAACCATCTTTAATGAGAAATGATGATCGTATACAAAGATTAAGCTGCTCAATTAGATAGGTGAAGCTGTTGATCTATTTTCACTTAGTACATGTTCTTACATCTATGCTCCAACTCCATCATATAATGTAATGAAAGTTTACATCTATCACGGCTAAATCAATTATATAACAGAAATCATTACATATTATCATGGTAAGATTATGCTATATTCATCTTCTTCAACTACATCGCTACTAGTAGTACTGGGCGATGCATCAATACATCGATTTAAATCAAATCATCAAACCGATTTCCTGATCTTTGAATTAGCGATGCATCGTGTGGTGTGCCTCCTCTCTCAAATTAATCTTTTAAAATATCTGTGAAGAAGTGGGGCTAGTTCGGGGCTTTGGACTTACGTCAATACGTCGAAAAAAAATGACAACCCTCGGTTGTTTGTAACTAAAGAAAAAAAATATACTGTCTAACTGGTGTATAATAGCTATGTAAGATGGCTTCATTAAGAAATCCATAAATGAACAGCACAGTTTATTACTTGGAAATTGACACATAATTAGAAATACGCTGACTAACTGTAAGTAAAATCATAAAAATAAAACAATCAACATGCATAATCAGATTGAAAATTTCTCACCAATCAGAGATAAATCCTTGCTAATAGAATAGCATGATACTTCCATATTAACAAGCCTTTTCTGCATACTCAGATGAGCTAACAACTTTCATATTAAAGGTTTTCCTCTGCATACAAGCGATGAGCCAAGAAGCACATGAGCATACCCAAAGAAAAAAAAACGCTGGTATTTATTTTGCCAGCTGATTAGAAAAAGGGTTGCCAAAAGCTAGAAAGAAACTTAGCGATCACAAGGACCGGTCTCTGATTGGTTAAGAGTTATGATGGCAAAGACTTCACAATTTGTTAAGTCCACCCATCCGTTACGTTCATATATGAAAAACTCCACGCAGGGAGACAGAGTCTCATTTTATATCCGTCATAGCGGACTTCCATGTGACAACCAACCAATCATCCGAGTTTACGGATGACGCTAAAGGTAAACAAAGTCCGAATAAAAACGTAAGTTAAAGGAAACAATTTACTTGCATAATAAATGATAAATTTCTCTAATAATATAGTTAAATAGACTTACGTTTATGATAAAAAAAAGAGAAAGTTTGAAATTGAAAAAAATTGGCAAAAGGAGGGAAAATTACGTTAAAATTTACCTACAGAACGCCCCCTTTTTCCCAACTTGTTGCCACATGGAATGGGTGGTTAAAATATATATATATATGTATACTATAAACATTACATTTAAAAATCACAGAAATTTCCTTAAAAAGGAAAATAATGCAGATACTTTCTTGTTGTAAATATGATGATTGGAATGACACTCAGTCCAAAATAAAGTTCACTTGAACAGTATTGGGTCTGCATGTTTACTACATTAAGACTTGTCTAAACTTCAAAATTGATCTTTGCTCAGTGCTTTTGTTAGTAAATCAGCCAAATTATCTTTGGTAGATACATGTTTAATGTCAAAGACACCCTTTTGGTAGAGATCTCTTACAAACTTGTATTTAAGATCTATATGACGAGTACGAACATTGTCAGTACTGGTTTTAGTAAAAGAGATAGCCGCTGTATTATTGCACAGCATAATTGGTCATTGTATCGAATTTGGCTGAAAAAGTTGCGGGAAAAACTTGGAAACTTCATGAATGGTATCAGAAATAAACTTTATTTCTTTTGCTGCCTCACTAGCTGATATGAACTCAGCTTCCATGGGAGAAAGGGCCGTGCACGTCTGCTTAGTAACATGCCACTGGATTGGGTTGTCGTTTAATAAAATTATATGACTAGACCAAGATTTCCAATCTTCTAGATCATTTGCCCAAGATGTGTTGACATACGTTATCATTTGTAGAGGAGGTTCTGATGATTGTAACTTTAATCCCAATTTAAGGGTATTTACCAGGTACAGCAAGATTCGGTATGACATTCGATAATGTTGATGCGAGGGCCTCTCTGTATATTGAGATATGGACTGGACATACCATGCTATATCAGGTCGGCATCTATGGCTTATATATTGAAGACAACCCAGTAAACTCTGGAAAGCAAGCTTTTCAGGTAATTCTTCACCTTCTTGAGATGAAACTGGCACAAAACCGGGAGAAGCAGGTAACGATATCCTGGAAAGACATTGTACATCAAATTGTTGCATACACTTCTCAATATATTGTGAGCAGGTTATATTTGCAAACTGGTTGTCTTCTATATTGAACTGTATGCCAAGCAAAGTTTGAATAGCTCCCAATTTTTAACTTCATAGATATTTTCTATTATACTAACAACCTCCTGTAGTGCATTCTCATCTTGTGCAAAAATAATGGAGATCATCTACATAGACTAAAACTATCGCAATATTTTTATAGATGTAGACGCAATTCACCCCAGGTACAGTCGTGGAAAAAAAAAAGTAAACACCCCCTACTAACTCCTCAACAAATTATCATAGAAGAAAGTTACTGGTACCAAACGATTGGATATAAAGTTTACTTTTAAATGATGTATATAAAATTTGCTTAGGGGGCCATCTACATATTAAAACAAACCATAACTTTGTTTTTTTCAATAGCAGTACCCAATTCTGACAGCATAAATCAACTCTACACCCTTCAATTAGCCTAAAAACGAATTTTTATGCAATTCGTACCATAAGTTTCCGAGAAATTAATTATTTTAAAACGAGCGTATTTTAAGGGCTGTATCCAAATTGAAGTTCCGTACTGGATTGTTAACCGAGAGAGCCCCTTCCTTGATCAAGGCACCTTAAGTGCCACTCAAGGAGTCAATGAAGCGTGTTAGATTACAGTACAGCAGAATAAATTTCAAAATGTCTACTCACTTCCATCATAGACAGGCCCCTTAAACCATCATTTTGCCGTTTATGAAGCATAATTTGAAAACTACTTGGAAGAAAAATGTAAAATTTTTGAATTTCCATAAAACAGGACTTAATAAATCTAAATCCCTCAAAAAAATTGTAGGTTGCAATACATAATTTTTTCGAATATTAATTTAATAATTCATAATTCATATCATAAAATTATAAAAATAGCAAATTCAGCTTATTTATGTTTGGGTGTATTAGTATTATTACTACAAAAAAAAAATTAGCACATTAGGAGCATAATTTCGGGAGATATAAATAAAAATATAAAAATGTAATTTAACATTAGAAGCACTAAATTTTGAATGTTTATAATTCAAAAACTTATCATTCAAATGACTTCAAATTTGGTGCCTAGGCATAGTTTGAACCGAAGATTTGAAATATCTCGTTAAATTGGGTATTGCTATTGAAAAAAATGAAGTTTGGATTCGTTTTAATATGTAGATGACCCCCTAAGAAAATTTTATTTACATCATTTAAAAGTAGACTTTATTTCCAATCGGTCGGTACCAGTAACTTTCTTCTACGATGATTTGTTGAGGAGTTAATAGGGGGTGTTTACTTTTTTTTTTCCACGACTGTACCTCAGAAAAATCATTTGCGATGAGTTTTGCATGAAGGTCATGAAACCAACATCTTCCTGACTGGTGGAGGCCATATATGGCTTTATTAAGTTTAAGGATATCCGTCTCTCTGCCTGGGATTTGATATCCACTTGGTTGTCGAATATTCGTTTTCTGATCAATGTTTCCATATAAGTGGGCGCATTTTAGGTCAAGTAGACAATTTTTCACTTGAATATCATGGAAAACAAAACAAGAAAAAGACGTATCAAAGAAAAATTGACTACTGGACTAAACGTTTCATGATAGTCCAGGGCCTCTCGTTGGTTGTTCCCAAGCGCAACTAACCTCGCTTTCTAAGTTTGTATCTCTCCAGATGCATCTCTTTTTACCATGTAAACCCATCTTGTCCCAATGATTTTCTTAGTAGGGTCGAAAGGTACTTGAGTCCAGACTTTCCTTTTTAACATAGTTGAGATTTCTTTATCCATGGCATCTGACCATTGCTTTGCTTGCGGGAGAGTTGCGGCATGTTTTGCAGACTTTGGAATGACAATTTCAGTTAAGTTGGCCTCATTAACTTTGGAAAAAGTGATAAATCCCTGATAATCGTTAGACTATTAAAAAAACTAAACTCTGTGGCTATACAATCTAAGCAGGATCTGGGCCGACAGTGCCCATCTCTGTTTTCTTGACCCTGGGCCCCGAGGTGCTATCAGCATGCGTCCCGGCCAGGTGGTCAACCTAACACGAGATCCTCGGTGTTTAGTTCCCAAACAAACTTGGTATTCATTTTTTCGACCCCAAAGGGATGAAAGGCTGAGTGAACCTTGCCCAGTCAGGAGTCGAACTCTCAACCTGCGGTGCGGCAGACAGGCGTGCTGACCACTACACCACTGGGCTTCGATAATCGTTAGTCATTGAAAAATTTGCTATTTCAGAGTCATAAGAAAGATTATTTTGCTTATAGTATTCATTAAGATCTCGAGTGCTACGTAAATGTTTGCCAGTGGGTGTAATTATGTAAATGTCATGCTTACCCACCGACGCCCCCCTTTTTCTTGTAGTGATAATTCTCGTGAAGGTAAGTTTTTCATCTTCCTCCTCCTCATCGTCACCCTCATGAGTAGTTTCATATTCAGTCTCTTTAGCGGAAGCATGATCATCTTCTGAACTTTCATCTGAAGATCTGCTGTGTGATCCATGGGCATCTTGTTCCTTGACCAGCTTTTCTTGTATTTTCACTTCTTCCATAGTTGGAGTGCCTGAAACAGAGGGTTCTCCATGAGGTAAAACTTGGCTAGGGGGCATGCCGGTGGTGAATGGTTCTTCAAAATCAGGAATACTACTATGAGACAGTTGTTGTTGTTGCTTTGAATTCCCTAACTGAGCCTCGTCAAAGGTGATGTGTTTCCATTCGATAATATGGTTTTCACGTGGAAACTAATCTCTGTAACCTGCTGTACCCAGTCCATATCCTATAAACCCACCACGTTTCACCCTAGGTTGTAATTTATTACGTTGCTGCTTTGGTTGATGTACGTATGCTACACAACCATAATGGCGTTAATGGCAAATTGATGGCTTTTGGCCATACCACCTTGTAAAGGAGATTGCATTTATTCCTGTATGAAGGATTCTGTTACGGATATAATTCACTGCCATTACGGCCTCAACCCAGAGCTTAGCAAGGAGGTTAGCTGCTTGGCTGAAAGTACGCACTCCCTCGAAAAGTACTCTGTTATAACGCTCAGCTACACCATTTTGCAGTGGGCTATATGCTGAAGTTGTCTCGTGTTTAATACCTAAATTAGTCACAAGGTCATGTATTTTCTTATTGCAGTATTCAAGGCCATTATCAGTTCGGATGGCTTTCACTTTTCTTTCTGCTTGTCGTTCTATAAATGTTATGAAATTGTTTATTTTAGAAGGGACCTCTTTCGATCGCAAGGCATAACAAAAGGCTCGGTGACTGAAGTCATCTATAAAAGTCAAGAAGTACCTATGTCCATTTCATGATCCCACCGGGGCTGGTCCCCAAACATCACTGTGAATAAGAACCAAAATGGCTTTAGATCTACTATGTATTAATCTGAGATGGGTGACTCTGGTGCTTTTACTCATAATGCATGGCTCACATTTTTGTTCAGAACCTTGTAGTTTCTCACAACCCTCAATGAGCTTGTTCTTAACCATTTGTTTTATGATTTTAAGATTACTATGGCCGAGTCTCTTGTGCCACAACATGATGTTGTTCCTATCTGCTGCATAAGCTTGATTGAAATTAAGCCTATTATGAATGGTTTGCGATTCAATTTTGCCAGGGATGTAGTGGAGGGTATACGGTGGTATACGCCATATACACTCTGGATTTTTTTAAGGGACACCGTATACCCTCTGTTTCTGAAAAATCTATAGAATATACATTATAGGGTATATCCTCTGCCTATGGAGTGTATACCCTCTGCTTAGAGCGTACCCCCTCTGCTTTTTTTACGACTACACCACTGTCAGGGACCATATTGGTTTTCAATTTAACTTCTAATTTAGTTGACTGAAATATTTCAGAGTTAAGTGTAATCCTAGTTTGATCTTTCCCGGCCGCATTTGATAGCGACTGGGGAGTTCAAACCTGATTAACGTGTGAAGTATGACTGTGTATGGGTGAGGCTGGGATATTCGGAACTTTATTCTTGAATTTAGATTTGGTTGAGGATCCTGCTTCCCCGTCCTCAGACTTAACCTGTTTAGACCTCAGAGATTGGGATTTTGTTTGTTTGTTAGAGAATGGAGTAGTTGTTTCCCTGGATTTTATTTTTAAGGCCTTCAGTACATAAAAGTTATTTTTACGTTGAGCCATGTACAGATAATTCCAATTATTGTCATAAATTTTGAAGCCATTGTCCAGTTTGGCATGTAAACCAGCTTTGTCCATCTTACTCATACTTATGAGGTTCCAGTGTATATTTGGGACGTACATGACATCAGTAAGCTCAATTGTATGAGTTTTATCCTTATCTTTAATCTGGAAACAAGCTTTCCCTACATCTCTCACTAGATATGGCGTCGCCCCCATTCGGACAATAGCTCCAGGTGGGGGAGGATTAAGTGACTCAAAAAATTTTTTATTCTGGCAAACATGTGCCGTACTTGCCGAGTCAAGTGTCCATTCCCAACATGGGGGTAAAAATTCTGACGAAAAAGAATCATTTGTTTCTAATTCGGGGAAAAATATGTTAGTAGGTTCGGCACTTTTTGATTTTAAACTTAAGTTTTTATTTCTACAAAGTTCAGACTTATGACCCCATTTATCGCAATATCTGCAGCGCATTTGACCTTTAGATTTGGTTCTTTCGTTTTCACTATTACTGCTTACACTTTGAAATGTTTCTAATGATTTATTTTTACGTCTTTCATGGCTTTCCTGAGCTGATACTTCACTTAAAAGCTCATCTTTAATGGTTTTATAAGTAAGTTTTCCTGCTTCTAACTTTTAAACTCACGTACTAAGTACTGATACTGATCTGGGAGGTGGCCCATAAGCCAATAACATTTATGTAAATCTGATATTTCAACCCCAGTATTCGTTACCCACTTATAGGCCTCTTCAAATCGGCATAGAAAAGCTGATACATCCTCATCTGCATGCATATGAACATCATAGTAATCATTAAAATTATTTATTTTAGAAGTTATCCCAGGACTTCATAATGCTGTATTAAAGTGTCCCAGATTTCTGAAGGATCACTTAATCTTGCGATTAAGGGACTTATGTCACTAGAAACGTAAGTTTTTAATATACCGGAAGCACGTAGCTTCCATTGCTCACACCGAAGCTTTTCAATGGAAGTAAGCTTGCTATCATCTGGCCATGAACTTTTATTTAACCAAAGCGTAAGACCTTCGGTATCAAGAATTTTCTGTATTTCTAAGGTCCAAGCCTGGTAATTGTCCCGAGTTAGAATTGTATTATCATTAAATGAAGCCATTTATGTTCATATTTTTGAAGCTTTAATCTCTAATAAAATTTACACTTCAAAACTTCTTGTACACTTCTCAATAATACTAAAGTTGCCATAAAAGGGTTTTTTTTCCTTCTTTCAACTTTATTAGGTTAACTTTAGCAGAGGTTCGTGAATATGTAGTGAAACAAGAACCATGCTCTGCCACCAATCTGTGGTACACATCCTCTCTCAAATTAATCTTTTAAGAATATCTGAGAAGTGGGGCTAGTTCGGGGCTTTGGACTTACATCAATACGTCGAAAAAAAATGACACCCCTCGTTTGTTTGTAACTAAAGAAAAAAATATACTGTCTAACTGGTGTATAATAGCTATGTAAGATGGCTTCATTAAGAAATCCATAAATGAACAGCACAGTTTATTACTTGAAAATTGACACATAATTAGAAATACTCTGACTAACTGTAAGTAAAATCATAAAAATAAAACAATCAACATGCATAGTCAAGTCAGATTTTAAATTGAAAATTTCTCACCAATCGGAGACAACTCACTACTAATAGAATAACATACTTCCATATTAACAAGCCTTTTCTGCATACTCAGATGAGCTAACAACTTTCATATTAAAGGTTTTCCTCTGCATACGAGCCATGAGCCAAGAAGCACATGAGCATACCCAAAGAAAAAAAAACACCGGTATTTATTTTGCCAGCTGATTAGAAAAGTGTTGCCAAAAGTTAGAAAGAAACTTAACGATCGCGAGGACCGGTCTCCGATTGGTTAAGAGTTATGATGGCGAAGACTTCACAATTTGTGAAGTCCACCCATCCGTTACGTTCGTATATGAAAAACTCCGCGCAGGGAGGCACAGTCGCATTTTACATCCGTCATAGCGGACTTCCATGTGACACCCAACCAATCATCCGAGTTTACAGATGACGCTAAAGGTAAACAAAGTCCGAATAAAAACGTAAGTTAAAGGAAACAGTTTACTTGCATAATAAGTCATAAATTTCTCTAATAATATAGTTAAATAGACTTACATTTATGATAAAAAAAAAGAGAAAGTTTGAAATTGAAAAAAATTGGCAAAAGGAAGGAAAATTACGTTAAAATTTACCCACACATCGCAGACATACGATGCATCACATCGGGATCGCAAATGAATGGGAGAGTACAGGGAAGACTGGTTTCTCCTCCGATGTGAATAAACAATGTAGACATAGTTAGTCATGGATGATGTACAAATCCGATGGCAAAGTTGAGACCGGTTGCTCTTTCAATCATCGAAGCAGATAAACAGTGCAATCCAAAATTGGTACCAATTACAAATCGCTGCATGCTTCATATTTTCAAGTCTGTTTTTCTAGCTGTATGAAAGCACCATGATGTTCATTTGAGCAAATATGGTGATGCAAAATATACATTTTCCCTAGGCTACATCACTCTGACTCTGAATGTGTGCGATAACATTTAGAGCCAGCTGATTTTTCATCTTATATTGACAGGAAAACAGGATTCATTCATTTCTATAGGAATAGTCATAATTTCTGTGGTTTTTTATTTAATATAACAAAACTGTTGGAGTCAACTAATATGGCAAATAGCAACAAACAATTGATGCAGTAAGTTTTAGTAAGAAATGCTTCTAAGTGTTATAATACATTTGCATCCATTATTTTTATTATTTTATCTTTATTAAGGAAGTTTTATTTTAGCTTATTTTTCAATGATATTGCACCATATTTGGATAACATCTTAATTGTTATATTTCTAATTATTTATTTAAAAAATATTCCTCATTACTTTTAATCAATTGAAATCAAATTTCATTTGACTATATGACAATCCTTTTACATTCTTTAAATTAATGATTATTTCTTATTGCACATTTAATGTTTTATATCTTAAATAGCTAAAGATATAAAATGTACTGCAATTTTATTGATTTCAACACCCTCCCCCCTTTGAAATGGAAATATTTACATTTGTCCACTACATTTCATGGCCTTAATAGCTTGTATTTTGCAAGACTACTCCAGGGAGAGGGGGGGGGGGGGAGGACTGATCAGTGTACAGATTTTTTTACATTTAAATTAAGCAGAGAGAGTGCCAGGAGGGGAGAAATTCGCCTACCCTCTCCTTAAGTTTTCAATTTTTGTATTAGTTGAGTTTTATTTTTAAACTAAAATAAAATGGAAGTGTTTAGAATCCTTTTACCTCCTTTAAACTAATGATTATTTCATATTGCACATTTAAAATTTTATATCTTTAAACAGCTAAAGATATAAAATATACTGCAATTTTATTGGTTTCACCCCCCCTCCCCTCCCCCCAAAATGGAAAAATTTACAAATGTCTACAACATTTCATGTCTTTAATATTATTTATTTCACAGAACCAATCCAGCGAAAAACCAGTTTGCAAATTATTTGACATTCAAGTTAAAGGGGAGTGTTTTTTTTTTGGAGGGGGGGGGGTGTTCTCCTTCCTTGAATTTTCAATTTTTGTATTGATCTGAAATGAATATTCTGAGATTTATAACTAGTTTCTTAATCTTTTATAAAATTTAATACTTGTTTGATTGTTAAGAGTTAATCCACATATTTCTTTTCCACGAAGTCCTTTTTTAAGATGTGAAAATCTTTTTACATCCTTTAAAAAATGATTATTTTCTATGTACAGGTATATTTTTTCAATCTTAACTTATCAGTATAAATTTTTTAACCTAGTATTATTGATTTTTCTTTATTTTTACTTCATAAAAGGGAAATATTTCCTAAAGGCAAGTACATTACATTTTAGTCCTTAGTATCTGGTAATTTTTAGAAAGAAAGTAACCATGTTATAATCCTTTTGCATCTTTCATTTAGCGATGCATCGTAGCCGTACCAATTCATCAAATTACACCGGTGATGATCAAGACATCCATTCCTTCCTCAACATAAGACCAGATTCTTTCTTCCCATCCCTTTCTCTTTCCATCTTGAATAAACACACATCGGTTTTGTGCATAAACACACATCGGTTTTTCTTCCCATCATGAATAAACACATCGGTTTCTCTCCCCATTCAGGAAGTGAATAAACACTAGCAGGCAGAGGCATCGATATCAGCTGTATGATGAACAGTGAGTAGTATAACGTAACGATGTTGATGTTTATTTGAAAAGAAAATATAGCCTGTGATGTGATAGTTCAATAACAATATTTAGAGGCAGCTGATTTTTCTTGTGTTCACAAGAAAAGGAGGGTTGATTCTTTCTCTTGTTTATTTTACTATGATGATCCATTTAAATTTTTTTTAAATCAATTTATCTTTAATAAGGAACTTTTATTTTAGTTTATTTTTTAATGATATTGCAATATATTTTAAGAAAATCAGAATTATTGTGTTATTCTTAATTATTTATTTAAAACTACTTCATATTAGTTTTAAATCAATTAAGACTGCATTTAGTTTTATTAACCTTTTAAACGCCACACTATGATTGAAAGGTAACACAAACTATTTAATGGTAAAAATCTCATTAAAACTCACATATAAGCACTATGAGTAATTTGTTTTTTCAAAAAAAAAATTTTGTATATGATTTACAACATGTTCCAGAAATGCAACACTTAATTTTTTCACATGTTTTTATAAAATATGATTAACGGCATTTAAATTAAAATCTTTATTTTTATGTCCAATATTTTTAACAATTATAGGTAAAGTTATAAAAGTTATTCAGAAATAACACAGGTTAAGCGGAAAAATAGCCGGGCTTCGCCTGTTGAGCCTTCGTTTTGCTCAAAATGCTGGCAAAAATATTCAAGAAATGGTAGGAAGCTTTCACTGAAAAAAACTTTGTTATAAATTAAATATATATATATTATTTAGATGATGAGCAGGAATTACTGCATTGAAAAAAATTACAATTTTTTATCAGAATGGTAAAAAAAATATATAAAAATAGCATAAGAAAATAATAATGTGCTATGAATTTACAGTACAGACAATAATCATATATATGAAAGTCGAAAAAATACAAGGAGAAAAAAAAAATTCAAAATTTCTTAAAATAAGAAAAAAATTATTATTCTCCTTAGCTTTTATCTTCTATATTTCTTCTGTTTTCCATGGTAGTTAGGAAAGCATTTCTCTTGAAGTCTTCTCACATTCAAAACATTTTTTAGTGTTCTTCTGGCATACAGCACATCGTCCTTATGTTGATTGCAAAAGATAATGTGCATCTGATTGTCACAAAAACTCAGAGCAATGTGCATGAGCTTTTGGAAAAGAGTGAATTTTTAGTTTCACTTGAAGCATATTCATTCATTCTCATAGCATATGGATATCCACCACTAGAACTCGATATCGATATTTTAAAACCAAGTCGTATTGATTTGCTCCGTATAAACATTTAACCCAATGATGACCATAATAAGGTACCATACATTCATCTATTCTCAATTTTTAATGAAAGATAGCAGACTGCTGAAAGTTTTTTCCAATTTGCATAAAAGGGATATATTTTTCCCAATTTATCTCCTAATTTAAAGGTGATACTGTCTATAAAATGATTTTTTTTTTAGCTTTCTAAATTTATTTCAAGGTTTACTGTAGAAACAATTGGGACCGATAGATATTCTTGAGTGCACCAATATAAATCTTTTCCGGGTACTTGAAGACATCCACTAAACAATTATAATCCAAAATATTGACCTATATCATTTTCATCTACAGCTAGAACTTTTTTCTTTATGAAATGCATAAAGTGTTGTTATATTTGCTATATGCAAATATCGATGCATTCTTCTTCAGAATCATCCGATAATTCACAAAAGTATTCAAGTGCCTCTACTACTGTACACAATGCTTTTGAATTAGACATCTCACCTGTGGGACGTATCCTGAGTAACTGAAAAAAATCACAGAAGGAAGTAAAAGGATAAGAATTTCTTATTTTCCAATATCAACTCTCCAATCCTATCTTGGCACTCAAATTTGAGTCATAAACAATGTCTAATTATCAACAAACACACGTGTTTTTCAGTGGCAGCTATGAGCAATCCACTTCATATCAGAGCACGTGTGTGAAAGGGGGGAAGGCAGGAGGTTGGGGATGTGCAAGAGAATAAAGTAGATCAAAGTCGTAAACACATCTTTCCTCGACACTTACTAAAATATCTTGTATTCGGAAACTTTTTGTCAATACTTATTTGTACTGTGATCAAAGAACTTTACATTGTTAAAAAATAAACCTTTATACGCCAATGTTCCATTTCTGGAACATGCAAATTTGTTAGCTGAAAGAAACAATAAAAATTAATCCTTTTTGTTATAACTTATGTTCTATGAATAAAATTATCATTTTTAATTACCTTCACTTAGTTATAAAAACATTTATTGGATTTTGAATTTTATATGAATTTTTTAATTTTGTCTGACGAAAAGTCTAAAAAAAGACCGAAATTGCGATTTTTTATCCTAGCCACTATTTATTTTATTAAAGTTATATCAACACCAAAAAATCAATCAATACTTTCTTTTTAAATAGTAATTTTTATAGAGCAATACGAATAAATTGTATTTTTCGGAGACTTTTGAAGTTGATGTTCCATTTATGGAACATTGGCGTGTAAAAGGTTAATTAACTACAATGTATTTTATTATTATTATAAAGATTAAGGATGTCTTTCTATTTAAATATTTCAAATTACTTTTTTATTAAACTGTAAGATCTATTGTACTTTTAATTAATTTGAAATAAATATTCTTAGATTTGTAAATCTGTTTTAGAATGTAACTTAATCCTTGATGTTAATTTTGATGATTAAGATTTAATGTTTTTGTAATCTACAACTCTTCAATATTATTTGAGTATTTGCTTTATAAACAAATTACAAAATCTTATTTAGGTGTAATCAGATCATATGACAATCATTTTACATCCTTTACATTAATGATTATTTCTAATGTACATATATATTTTTTCAATCTTTAAAATCAAAATATATAAATTTTATTGAACTTTATATTTTAATTTAAAAATTTGAATTATTTATAATCCTTTTACATCCTTTAAATTAGTGAATATTTCTTTTTGTACATTTAATATTTTAAATCTTAAATATTTAAAGATATAAAGTACACTCTAATTTTATAGTTTCCCTTCCCCCTTTACAACCCTTCCCTTCTTTACAACTCCACTAAATTTCATTACTTTTGTACCTGGTATTTTGCAAACAATTTCTGATGAGGAGGGAGAAGGGGGATCAGTATGCAAAGTATTTGGCATTTGAGTTAAAGAGGGTTGAGAGTGCTAGGATAAGTGATAAGTAATTTTATGCTTGATTGTTATGTTTCCTTTTTCCTTTCTAAACGAGATCTTTTTTCAATGTGACTATATGGCAATCTTTTTGCATCCTTTAAAGTATTGATTATTCTTTATGTACAAATATATTTTTTCTATCCTATATCCTAAATATCTCAGTGTATACATTTTACTCTAATTTTATTTATTTTTATTTTTATTTGTAAAACAGTAACTGTGATAATCCTTTTACATCCATCAGATTAATTATTATTTTACTTATACATATATGTTTTCTGAAACTAAAACATATTGATCTATAAATTTTACTATAATTTTGTGATTTTTTAAATATTATGAAATGAATTATTAGCAGATTTACACTGCATTCAATGCCTCAATTTTGAGTATTTTGCAGGAATTTTTCTTGTATGAAAAGGAAAGAGTATCAACTTGCAAATTATTTAATTCTTAGGTGCTGGTAGGAGTAAGAAACCTCCTCCCCTGAATTTTTATTTTGTAATTAATTGGAAGTTTATATTAATTTCTATTATTTTTTAAACATAAAGGAATGCTGCTTTTTTATGGATTTAGTTTGAATGTTTTTGTAAATCATAAACACATAATATTCTTATCCACATTTTTGCTTTCTGAACAAAATCCCATTTAAAGTTGTTATATGATAATCCTTTTACATCCTTTACATTTATGATTATTTTTTATATACTATCATAATCTACATACATACAATCATATCTTTTAAATCTTAAATATGGGGAAGGGGGAGAGCAGTTTTCAGTTTTAATGTATTACCAAGCATCAATTCACAAATCAAAGACAATTTGATGCCTAAGGAGAAAATTTTCCACCCAGGCCACACCCGGAATTCACCACCACTTAGAAATCTGGAGTTTTGAAGAATAATTATTTCAAATAAGGAATATACCAGAATAAGGAATAAGGATTAATATAAATAATAAGGATTAAAGGAATATACCCGCAAGACAATTGCTCCATTCACGTGTCCAACTCTACAATGCAGTGATTTAGACAAAACCAAGTATAACTTTTATGGATGGAAAAAAATAAGGGGGGGGGGGTCACTTTACATGTTATCAGTTGAATCATGGACACATACAGTGAGAAGCACATCCCCCTTCCCTACTACTTTTTAAAACTTTCTTGGTTAAAATATAGGGGAGATGGGGGGCACATGTGAACATCGCAATTTTTGGATAGTTATTATAAGTTTTTTTATTTGAAAAAAATTACTACAGATGATAGCACCTGTAGACATATGGTAAAATTTTTTGAAGCTCTATGACATTTTGTTTGTCATCTGTAGCCAAAACACTGTTTTTAGATCTCAAAAGTAAAATTTTTGTTCCAAGTTGATAAGCAAATAACTTTATTTATTTATTCATTTATTTGAATTTGAGTGTTTTAACATATACTATGAATACAAATAAACATTTTTGATACAGTTCTTTTTCTTCTAAAATTGAGAAATGTTAATGATTTATCAATTTAACAAAAGCAGCAATGTGGGGGCACTTGTGAACAGACTAGTTTTGGCAGATATGAACAGTTCATAAGTGCCCCAATAATCATTCTTTGATTCTGTTCTTTCAGTTAACTTATAAGTTCCATTATCTACAATTTTCCTGAAATAGAAGATATTTTCCTCATACAAAGTTTATTTTGTATTGAAACATCCAAAAACACATCTTTCAGCTAATACATAAAGAGCAACAATCTCGTTTACGTTCAATTGTACTTTAAATAAATTTAATGTTTTCTAAAATGCAATAAGTGTTATATATTATTTTACTAAACGATATACAACAATATTTTTTATGCATTGTTAATACAAAAGTATTACCTTGAACATCTTTGCAAATTTTTCTGTTACATTTGTTCTAACCTTGCAATGATGGCTTACTTCCATTTCTAAAATAGTTATGTATATGATGCTTTGAATGGAGCAATCCATTTAAAATACCATATCCATAAATACCAGAAATATTTTAAGAAAGTAAAATTTTTAAACTGATAACTACCGTATAATCCGATTGTACCCCCCCCCCCCCTCTTTCAAAAACAAAAGAAGTTGGGGGGGTTATAGTCGAGATTTTTTTTATCATTAAAATACCCTTCTTTATCTATAATTTACAGGTAAGTAAGGCAAATGCAGGAGTGAGAATCTTTTGTATTTCGGCAGATTTCCGTTAAATAGTATGTAAATGCCCCCTCCCTAAAATTTCCCCCAAACAAAAACCTTTAAGCAAAATTTAAAAGTTTTAATTTCTTTTTTAAAATTGCATCTTTATTTTTTAATATTATTGCAACAATATTCAATGAATCATCTAAGCCTCTCCCCTTCAAATCTACTTATTTTCATTTTATAATCTTTTGCTTAAAACCCAGAAACTAGAGAAATATATGTATATTTTTTCTTTATGGTGAATTTAAAAGGTAATATAACTAATGATTACGATGACAAATGAATAACAGAATGAAACGCATGTTAAAAGATATTTTTTCCTTGTGTTCACATGTGCCCCACGTGTGTTCACAACTACCCCGCTGATGGGGCACATGTGAACAATTTTTTGAATTTATAAAACTATTAAAAAATGTAAGAAAAACTATACAGGTGATTTTTAAAAAATTACCATGTGTAAAAGAAAGTTCTGTTTACTATATTAAGTAGTTTTTGTTTGTAGAAATTAATCCAGCTTTGAGAAAAAGCTATATTTATGCGAACTGTTCACATGTACCCCCATCTCCCCTATATATATTCCCCAGTTGGCTTTTGAAGTTTAGGTATTAAAAGAAAACTATTATGACTTGCGATAATTTTTTTTTTGTAATAAAGCAATAGTTTAATCACAAGGTCCACGCCTTGTCTAACATCGTGATGCATCACAACATCGCAGTTTAACTTCAATGATGCATTGCAATGTAGAAATCTTAATATCGCCAAGTCCTAGCTACTAGATTGATGAATTTGTTTTCAAGTAACCGATATCATTTTATATACATATATACAGGGTTTGTATTGAGACCAAATTCAGAGAAAATATGTATTGAATATATCTCTACAAACAATTAAAAATCTTCAAGGTAAGACGCTTAAGTGTTGACACGCTTTTGTCAATGAATTGCCCATGCTTGGAAGGTTCTCTGGGAGTCTTTTTCTGAAAAGTCCTTCAAGCAGTGCATCGAAGTCACTTTGATCTCTTCTACAGCCCCATGCAGTGTCCTTTGAGGGCCATCTTCACTCGGTGGAGCATAAAAAAGTCCATCGGAGCCAGATCTAGACTGTAAGGGGCTGGGGAAGTGCTGTGTTGCTGTTTTGAGTCAGGTAGTCGTAGACTACAAAGCAGGTGTGGCTTAGTGCATTGTCAATATACAGCTTCCAATTGGTGACAGTTCCTGGCCTCACTCGATTGCTCCTTCCCTTAAATTTTTTCGGCAGAATTTAATGGCATAGTGCTGTTCGATAGAACATTACATTTTTAAGCTTCAACTGAGCCTAGGGACAGGGGTCTACTAAAACCATGATACAAACCACACGGAAGCTTGTAGGTGACTGATGCCCAGAACCTGTTAAAGCTGACTTCTGCCTCCATCAAACCCACCTGGAGCATGCACACTGGAACATCTAACTGCATCAGAAAAAAATAGGTCTCATTACATTTTATACAAACCCGGTATATTTATATTTATCTGTTATTAAAAATAGTCCTTCTTTTTTTCATTTATCCATCCTTAATATGAGATTAAAATACAGTGGAACCCGGTTAAGACGCGTTTCAAGGGAGTATTCAAAAGTCGCGTATTAAGCGAGATCGCGTATTAAACGTGATTTGTATAATGTTGCAGGAACTAGGCTTATTAACACATTTGATCCTCTAAATGAACTTTAGAGCTTTCATTTATGTGTTTGCGGTCGAAAATTATGTCTTTTACATGTATATTTATATTAAAATTTAATTGTATTCAACTTTAACTCATTGTTTCTTTTTATAGGAGCGTCTGGAATAAAAACGCAAAATAGATGCTTCCAACAAAACTTGGTTTTATTGTTAATTTGAACTTTGTAACCAAAAATGAAACAACAAAAATAATTTTCCTACTAGACTAATTTTTTTAACGGAAAGAAAAAAACATTAAACCTTTGAAGCACAACCTAGTTTAAAAATCATGTTTAGTACTTGTAGTAAGGAGTAATATAATCAGCCCTTCTTTTTAATATAAGAAAAACTATTTTTATTAACCTTTCTGTACATAATATTGTTAGCATAAAAAAGGTAAAGAAAACATAAAAGAATTATTCAACCGAAGTCGTATTCATTTAATCTTTATCAGTTTCATTTTTGTTGCCTATAATAGGAATTATAAAAATATAGTAGTGATATAACGTACATCTTAACGTACAACTCACTAACAACAGGTATGATAATCTCTAATCATAATAATTTTTATGACATATCTGAGTAACCCGAATTCGTCTATATCTCTCTTACTACCATAAAAAAAATACAGGAAGCAAGAGGAAAGAATATTAGGAGGCAGGATCAAAGAACAATCGCAGTTTTGCTAATATAGCGGCTTTTTGTTTTATTCAGATATCTACCACTATTTCCGATTGGTAATTTTCGCGTTAATTAGTCTGTTAATAAATAAAGTAAATAATACTATTTCAAAACAGTGTTTTCTATCTGTATAAAATAATCCGCAAAATTGGCAACACTTGAGAAGAGAAAACGAATTCACATCTTGATCAATGAATTCGCGTCTTAAGTGTGATTTTTTTCATCAAAGGACCGAAAATCTATCGCGTATTAAGCGGGATCGTGTAATAACCGTTCGCGTATTAAACGTGATATTTTTGTATTAGCCTTATGAGCGATATTCAAGTGATCGGAAAAAATCCGCGTATTAAGCGGGATCGCGTCTTAACCGGGTTCGACTGTATATTATTTAAAAATATTTCACTTGAATGAGCTTACTTAAAGAATTGTTAAGTAGTTATTATATTGAAGTTGCCAGTATATATTTGTTGTCATGATGTCTTTATAATATTTTCTCATACTATTAAATATAATACAAGATTATGGAACTTCTTTTAGACTATATAAAAATATTTCTTTCATTGTATGTTCTATTTTTTTTAACCTAATTATTTGATTATTGCTATGTGTTTTGTTGTTCTTTAGAAAACAGCTCTTCACTGGAGTGCTGCTTATGCTTGTAATGATAACATTAAAGTATTACTTTCTCGGGTAAATATATTTTAGCTTGTATGAATTAGTAATTAATAGTTTTTTATGGCACATTTAACAGTGAACTTTTTCTGGTTAACATTTTACAATTACTATTATAGATACTACTGCAAAAAGTGGCAGTAAATTTTAGCAGCATTTTTATTTACTTTACTAGCTGACCCGCCCGGCATTGCCAGGACCTGTGATAATTACCTTAAATGGAACTGAAATTTGTATGTTTTTATATCTTTAGCTCCATTTTCTCTGAAGTTATATTTTTAAACGAAAAAAAATATTGAATTGAAAGTATATGCTATTTGATATTTTATTTTCTACGTAATTTGATTTTTGGAGTCTATGCATAATTTTGAAATATGCTGGGAAAGGGAGGGAGGGATTGGGGTCTTCCAGTATTTTAAATGCTTAAAAATATTGTCATTATCATCCAAACTCTTTGAAATTTTTAGGAATTAAAAACATAGTTTCATAGCTTAGGTGAAAACATCATGAAAAAAATCTTGATATTTAGTGTGAAAGTGCTCGTAAGAAGACTTTTTTTTTTTTTCTCTCTTGGTCTATTTCAGAAATTAAAAAAAAAGTTCTTGTTCAAATTCTTTGAGATTTTCAGTAGCTATAAATATCAGGGTTCGCAAAGCTGGGCCCAGTTCGAAAAAACCCGGTGGGTTTTTTCAGAATGGGCCCACTTGAAAAAGCCCACTGAAAAACCCATAAAGTGGGTTTTTTCAATTTTCAGATATAATTTAAAAATTTAAACAACATATAAATTTAATGAATTTAAGTCATTTCAGTTAATTTTGAAAAAATATTAATATATAAAAGCCATTACATACAAATAAAAATGTATTTCAGCACATTGAACTACTTTACTAACATAGAACCTAGTAGGCAACACACATAGTACATAATTATAGGTATGTCTTTATATAAAAAATTCAAATCAACTATATTCATGGAAATAAAAAATATGTATTTTTACTTTCTTCTATCTTTACAAGAAGAAAGTATTGGATTCGTGAAAAATTTCGACTTCCAGTTCATGATTGATTTATATGTTTTAAAAAGGTCCTGAAGACAATTTGATAGTTTTTAGAAAATGACTGTCTATATGTGAAAAAAATTTTGTGGGTGCTGTAGAGGAGGATTAATTATTAGAGAGTCCAGGTTCGTGGATGAATGAAAAAAAACTCCAACACTAGGATTTTCGAGGACTTACTTCTTTATTATGAAACTTTTTAAAGGGAGAACCATGATAGTACAGTGGACGGGAGAAGTCAGACGGGACTGCCCGACGGGGCAGCCCCCCGAAGGGCAGAGAGCCGAGGTCTGTCACGCTCAAGTTCAGAGGCAGTAGTGGTAAATTATTCATTACAATCACTCACTCATTGGCGAGATGAATAGCAACATCTGTACAGTATTGGCGATGAATATTGGTGGCGTGGACAAAGGAATCAGAGGCATCTCGAAGTATTACATAGAATTCAAACTTACGCCGTGGCGCGGCTATATGGTTACACGTTTCTTAACATTCTTGCGGTAAGGAAAAGTGGTTAAAGAAAGGAACACGTGATTTTTATATGCACGTTAGATCTAACTGCAGCTGCAAATTAGTCAGCAATGGGCATATGGTTTGTATCCGACAGAGTACAAGGGTGAGAATTGAATACTAATGCAAGCCCAGAGGCTGGGAAAATATGCATTAGATAACGTTGGCTGCAAAGCGAAAAGAGATTCATTTGTATTTTATTCTTTTACTTTATTTCAATGGAACATAATTGCGGTTAAGATCTTTTTCTATCGTGTGAATTTGAAAGACAGAAAAAGGAACCGAGATAAATGATGTCTGCATTTGAAAAGAACTTTAAAAAGTAAAAGCGAAGCTTACAGTAGTGAGAGGGGGGGGGGGGGAGAGAATGAACAAAGACATATGAAATTAACTCTAAAATGTCAAATTTAAACTAAATATTTTATTTGAAGGGGGGGGGGGAATAATGACAATTTATAATAAACGAGTAAAGTTAAAAGTTGATTTTTTGAGGGGAAAAGGAGGAATAATGAATATATAACGGTAACGCCGTTATATATATCACCCATTACCACCAGAAAAAAAAACTGTGAATCTTGAAGAACAGTTTTTTTTTATATTTGAAGATTACTTTGTCCACTCCATACATATAAGTATTTAAAACAGATATAACATAATAAGAAAGATAAGCCTCCATATATATATATATACGTATAACATATAACTGTGTGCTTGCAATTCTTTAAATGTTTGCATAAAGCAAAACTTTTCAGGTCATGATAAATGGCGCCTTTTTATTTTATTCTTATCTTGGTATTCATTAGTCAGTCACCAAGAAATTGCAAATAATATTTTTTGATTTAACAGGATCCTTTTTTTAAATATCTTTTTAGTATTTGATTAAGAGGCTGGTACCAGCATTTTTCATGACCAAAATAAGAGAAGTAAATATTTTTTTTTAGTAACTAGTTATAATATCTTCTCAAAATAAAAATAATATAATATAAGTGCAAGCAACAAAATACACAGATACTACTTTAAAATGAAATAGAAAATAAATGACATATGCATGTCTGTGAATAGAAGCTAAATGAAAAAAAAGAAATATATAAAAAAATAAAAAGAGTAGAAAATTGGTTTTCGTGCACACCGCACAGGACTACAAAAGAACGGGATGCATATAGCATGCCTATGAATGGGTGTAGCCCTTAATCTTGTTAGTAAACAAGTGTGATGGCGTCAGTTTAGAACATCAGCCCTAGGGGAAGAGGGAGTTATGAGACCCAGACACCAAGTGATACCTAGGTCCCTGCTCCCCAAAGATCACATTGATCTTCAAAGGAGCATGCGTCAATGTATCATATAAAAAGTTTTGTTTATTGAATTGAAACAACAATTCAAGGGGTTTTGTCTCTCTACACAATGAAGTTTGGACCCTTAGGGCAAAAATTTTGAACGGGAACAAAACTTCAGAGGGGATAAATTAAAATAATAAAAAAAAACTGAGATAAATATCTCACATATCAAAGGTAAAAAGACAATCCGAGTGTGTGGAGAGACTGGTGACATGATCGGGTAAGTATAACAACCACAATTTTTTTTTTTTTTTAAGTAAATTCTAACTTTGTATTCCTTACAATGTATCGAGTAGGATCTGAACTGTATGTGTATTGTATGACCTTAACTAATGTTTTAAACATCTAGTGTAGCTGCACTAGGTTACTAATGCTAAAAACGAAAAAAAAATTTTGTTATTGTGAAGTTATGTTATTACAAGCACGACATAATATCTTAGACGTGTGTCTTGTCTAAGTGAAGCTTGACCAGAGATTTTATTTAATCTCAAAATTTAAAAGAAAACGTGTAATTATGTACATGTAGAAAGCCAAAACAAGTGTGATGAAAACAATAAAAACATCATAAGGTTGAAATTTGAAGAAAATGCATGTGAAGGGGTAGCATCCTGTAAACTGGGCATTCTTTGTTGTGAAACAAAGTGATGGTGACATGAAATGTCATGGCATAAAAGAAATATAATAAAAATGGAAAAATTAAGAATGTGTTAAAACTTAACCTTTTAATAAATGTTTAATTAGTGCATATCATGTGAGGTCAAAAGTAGTTCCTGGTATAATGAAAACAAAAAAGAAATATCCTAATGTGTAACATTGAAACCTAGAAACAAAATATTTTCAATTGTGTATAATGTGTGTTTTTTTTTTTTACCAAACAAAATATCGATGAATTAGTTGTAATAACAATGAACTAAATTGTAAGTGTATCTGTATGAACCAAAGAAAAATGTGTATTTCAATGAATGAATCAAAGAAAAAGTATTTCACTATGAACTAAAACAGTGTATGTCAGTGAAAAAGGAAAATTTCAACGACTTAGATGTATGTTTGTGAACACAGCAGTCTAAGTACCTCAATGAACAAATTATGAGCAAGTAATTCACTGACTTAAAGTGTAAAAGTAATACGACGAACTCAAATGTGTAAGAAGAAAAAAAAAACTTACTATGAACTAATATGTGTAAGGAAATATTCTATGAACTAAGTATTGTCATGAAACAAAAATGATAGTGCAATTGGTCCCTGAAGTACACAAAGAATTGACAATGCTATGAACTCGTGTAAAAGTGTTTTTTCTATGAACTCAATGAACTATGAACTCGTGTAAAGTGTTTTATCTATGAACTCGTGTAAAGTGTATTTTCTATGAACTCAGTGAACTATGAACTCAGATGTATAGCCTATGAACTCAGGTGTATAAAACTATGAACACAAACCCAGTGTGTACATATGGAACCAAGAGCATTGTATCACAAGTACAAAAAAAATGCATCGCCTAAAGTTAAAACAAACAAACCAAAAAAAAATTGCGCTTTTAAGTAAAGGAAAGTGAAAAAGGATAAAATGTAACCAGGAAACGCTACTTGTGTGATGAAATGTACGTAAATAAGCTTAACTAAGATTAACAAGTGGAATTATATCCAAATTTCTAAAAAACTAAATCTAAAGACGTAACTGGTGTAATGATGAATGTTTAAAGTTGAATTAATGTGTACTCTTTCAGTAACATCTACCTCAAATGTGAAAATCCCAATGTCTGATGACCCGCATCAGAACAATTTTCACAAATGATCCATTTCGAGATTCATTTAACTATTTGCCGGCTTAATAATCAAATGAAAAAGCAACCTACTGTACACCTGTGTTTATAAAAACATCTTGAAAGAATTAAGTTAATTTTAACTTCAAATCAGTATGAATAATGCTGTCAAAAACTGACATATGTATGTAAATGTATAGGAAAATAAAAAATTTTAAAAGGAATGCTGTATATAGTAACTCCTTCACAGTAATGTGTGTTAAATAAAAACGAAAAATGTAAAATGTATGTTACATTGGTTTTTTTTTTTTTTTTTTTTTGTTTCTTAAAAATGAAGCTGTATGAGATGTTTATGGGAATGTATTGCAGTTGTATACTTTTTCTCGCATTTGCTTGATGAATTTTTTTAATGATGGACAATAAGGTGCAAAAGCACTGTGGAAAATGTCAAAGTTGGTGTTATTGCTATCATTATTTCTAATGCAATTAATGCATTTTGGAGGATTTCTACACTGAGGGTCAATGTGTGGCAAGGCACACACAGAGCATCTAATGTCATTATAACATGAAATTGCAAGATGATCATTGTATACCTGACACTTAAAACAACGTTTAACATTTATATATGGTTTAACAGGGTACGGTTTTGATTGTATCATAATTTCCTTATGCATTAATAATTGCCTAGCATCCTGTGGTGCAAGCTCAAAGATCCAATTAAAGGACTTACTATGTAGGAGCTTGTACTTTTTAACAAAGTGAAAATCAGGTTCAGGTATATGGATTAAATCTGAGATACCAAACAAGATATCAGGAATATTTAAATTTTCAGGGAGGTTAAAAATAATGACACGAATCGGCTTAGGTACATTAAGTTTAGCAGGGGCTAAGGACTTTAGAGAGGAATCGCTGATAGCTGTAAATATTTCATTGTGCTTACCTTGAGTGTGCAGGTCGGAGGTAAGATATGTGTTTTTTTTATTTTCCAGTTGTGGTAACTTTTCTTGTTTACACATATAAGAGGGGATAGTTTGTGTAGATTTATCTAGGGCAGATGGAGGGAGTTTGTTTTTGGCATCTACCACTTGATCAACCATAGTCTTACTACATTTAGTAAGCTTCTTCTTATATTTCTGTTTGGCTGTGATTTCATGTAATCTCTCCATAAGTTTCTGATTTACACGAAATAAATTATCTTTATCCTGTTTTAATTTGGAATAATCATCTTTTAGCACATTAAAGTTTAGTTTAAGCACATGAAAATTGAATTTAATGATCTGAAGGAAATCTGTAATATTTTCAGACATGGATGCAGCATTTTCGGTCTTAAGTGAATTTTGAATAGATGTGGCTTCCATATTAATGGAGTCCGAATATCTAAATAATATCTCTTCAAAATAATCTACCCATGGAGATACAGAAATGGGGTGATTAAAGTCACAAATAGCATTTTCATCATTAGCTGCCATATTTTAAAATTAAACTGGTGAAGTGTCTGTTATCTGCAAAATCCTTTTTTTTATTTTCTGGTGTTTATTTAACTTCTGTTGTTTACTTTTTTTGACAGCCAAAATGGAAAAAGGAGGAATTCTTTTTTTTGAGAGAGCAACACAAATAATGCAAAATAAATAATACTAGTATTTCAAAAAGGTGTATGTATGCAAAAACTCTAGTTATCAGAAATGAAATGCATGCACATAAAATAAAACTCAATAAGTTGCATAAATAAATTATACACAAAAGGAAAAAAACATGGAGGGGGGGGGGGGGGTGTAAAAAATAATATGAGTGTATCAATCACAACATTTCTGAAAGTTAAATTTCTGTCAACATCCAGTTGGATTAAAGTTTCCGAAATTCAATAAAATAAGAAAAAGGTAATTAAATTGTAATTCAGGTTAAAAATACAAAAAACAAAAACAAACAAGGTCAGAGTCGAGCAACACGTGCTGAGAATAATTGTGCAAATGTCACACAGAAGTGAAAATGTGCAAATGTTGTGAGCGAAATATGCACATATTTATAAAAAATATCAAATACTGCAAAATCTGGAGCAGAGAACTTTTTTGTTGCCTATCGGCAGAATAAGTGTACTTTCAAAGTACGCCAGTGGGGCAAAAGGGTTAAACTCTAGATTTTTGAATGCATAAAAATCATTTTTACGAAAAAGGAAACATAGCATGTTTATGTAAATTCACGGAAGAGAAAAAAAAAAAAAATGAGAAGTATGTCATGATTTAAACACAAAACATTATAAGTGGAATATTAATAAAAGTATAATAATTTTTATCATTTTAACTGCAAAAAGTACTTTAAAACAAACAAACAAATAAACAAACGCAGCTTGGAAGAAGATAATAAGGAGCAAATATGCTATCACCGTTAAAGATATTATAAAAATAGTTCAGAAGTGATTTCTCCTTTCAAGCTGACAAATCAACAAACTTATGAAAATCCAAATGGTAAAAGTACAAGTATGAATAGGGAACCATAACATGGATAGAAACTGATAATATTTACTGATATTGAAAAGAAAGAAAAAAAAGGTTATAACAATTTTGAGTAAATAATTTAATATAAAAGTATTCCCTGTTCATACTTACATGCAAACTGTGTTTTCTTTTTTTGTAGAACGTATTCTGACACAAGTGTTTGTGGCTTTATGAATCTGATGACCTAGTATGTCATTTTTTGTAGGGAGCATTCATTTTGAGTACAAAAACAGAGCGATGAGCAAACAACGCTTGTTTTTTTTTTTTTTTTTTTTAGAACAAAGGAGTTAAAAATAAAAGATTTTAGTGACAATTTGCAACGGAAGAGAAATTAAAACAAAAATATCATTAACGTCCTATTTTCGTACTCTGAATGCTATAAAGATGTTGAATGATAGTTGACACAACGTGTGCATTGTGATTTAGTACACTCTTTTTTTTTTTTAGGTGCAGAGTGGTTTCTTTTTTTTTTTTTTAAACTGAATCATTCGCACACACTAGGGTAATTTTTTTTTTTTTTATCTCTTGATAACACATCACAAAATGAAAACACAATTCCTCAACTTCATGGCACACTTGGTGCATTCTATATTTTTTTTTTTTAGGAAAATTGAAGGTATCACCACAAGGAAGCACAAAGTAAATCGGATTTTTTTTTACTATTGCTTCGGACACAATTTGTTATATTAACACAAGATGACACTTTCACGAAATTATATATCTTTTTAGCATATTTCATTATTTTGTCACCAAATCTGTGGGATTCCTGGACACTTTGCACTGTAAACATAAATCACAAACAAAGGAAAACAGCGCACAATTCCTGGACTTGTTGCACTGAGAACTTTGTTTAAAATGTGTGTTACTTGTGCGGATATTTCATACCACAGCTAGGTGAGGACTTTTCACAAAACACTTCCTTTTGGGAAACTATGGATGACACTTTTCAGATGGCACTTTTTTTTCACAAACCTTTCGCACTCACACGTTTGATGGAAGGATGAAGGTCGCGCACAAAAAAAACAGAAACCGTCTTGATTTTTGTTTAACGAAGGCACAACTTCACGCAGGGAAACAAGTGATCGGTGTGATATTTCGTAGAAAAAGGAACTGCTGGAGGAGGCGACTTCGTTCGATGACCCCGTTGGAGCATCGCAGTGTTATCTTGCTTCTCGTCAGGCTAGTGTACAGTCCGGAAGAAAGAGGCACTCTCCAAATCCGTTGGGGTAGCGAGAAAGGGAAATCCCCTGAAGTTGACATCGGCGAGCGAACAGAGTAGGGCAGCCGGAACTCCCGTGGGGAAAAAGAACATCCTTTCGCGTCGCTGATAAGAAAAAAGGGGAACGGATTGAAACTTCTCCTCGTATTTTTTTTTTTTTTTTTTTTTTATTATTACTGTTGGAGAAAAAAATCCTGGTCACGGCACCAATTTTGTGTAGAGGAGGATTAATTATTAGAGAGTCCAGGTTCGTGGATGAATGAAAAAAAACTCCAACACTAGGATTTTCGAGGACTTACTTCTTTATTATGAAACTTTTTAAAGGGAGAACCATGATAGTACAGTGGACGGGAGAAGTCAGACGGGACTGCCCGACGGGGCAGCCCCCCGAAGGGCAGAGAGCCGAGGTCTGTCACGCTCAAGTTCAGAGGCAGTAGTGGTAAATTATTCATTACAATCACTCACTCATTGGCGAGATGAATAGCAACATCTGTACAGTATTGGCGATGAATATTGGTGGCGTGGACAAAGGAATCAGAGGCATCTCGAAGTATTACATAGAATTCAAACTTACGCCGTGGCGCGGCTATATGGTTACACGTTTCTTAACATTCTTGCGGTAAGGAAAAGTGGTTAAAGAAAGGAACACGTGATTTTTATATGCACGTTAGATCTAACTGCAGCTGCAAATTAGTCAGCAATGGGCATATGGTTTGTATCCGACAGAGTACAAGGGTGAGAATTGAATACTAATGCAAGCCCAGAGGCTGGGAAAATATGCATTAGATAACGTTGGCTGCAAAGCGAAAAGAGATTCATTTGTATTTTATTCTTTTACTTTATTTCAATGGAACATAATTGCGGTTAAGATCTTTTTCTATCGTGTGAATTTGAAAGACAGAAAAAGGAACCGAGATAAATGATGTCTGCATTTGAAAAGAACTTTAAAAAGTAAAAGCGAAGCTTACAGTAGTGAGAGGGGGGGGGGGGGAGAGAATGAACAAAGACATATGAAATTAACTCTAAAATGTCAAATTTAAACTAAATATTTTATTTGAAGGGGGGGGGGGGGAATAATGACAATTTATAATAAACGAGTAAAGTTAAAAGTTGATTTTTTGAGGGGAAAAGGAGGAATAATGAATATATAACGGTAACGCCGTTATAGGTGCTCTATCTCAAGAACAAATGCACAGAATTTCACAAAACTTTTACTAACACAAAACTGAGTTAGACCTTGATGTAAACTGATGCTGATTAGTTTTTAGTGTATACTGCCCAACAGGTGGTGCTGCTATGCTGCATTTATCTCAATTTTTGCAATAGCTTTATCTCAAGAACTAATGCATGGATTTTCATAAAACTTCAGATTCAGTTACAAGTTAAGTTGTTGCTTATTGAATTTTGGTGCATATCGCCCAACAGGTAGTGCTGCATTTTTCACGATTTCAGCAATAACTCTAATCTCAAGAACTAATGTACGGATTTGAATAAAAATTTAGATTCAGTTAAACCTTGATATAAACTGGTGCTGATTAGTTTTTGGTGTATATCGCCCAAGCGGCGCAGTTGTGCTGCATTTATCTTACTTTTTTCAATAGCTTTATCTCAAGAACTAATAATGCATGGATTTTCATCAAACTTCAGATTCAGTTAGATGTTGACGTAAATTGTTACTGATCAAGTTTTGTTGTAAATTGAACAACAGGTGATACTTATATCTCCTTGTTAAATGCATCCAATTCAACAAATCTATATTTTACAATCCTCATGATGGGCATAAATTGCCATTTAATTTTGGCACTGTGATAGCGAATTTTGAATTATTAACATGTATGAGATAGAAGAAACTTTTGGGATTGGCACATTCGACTAGTTTACCCCTTTTTTTCTTCCTACTTATATATTTTAAATTTTAATATTCTATTCATTATTTGATTTAAAGAAAATTAACAATTTTATATATTCTATTATATTTAAAATTAATTTGTGAGAAACACTGGCATTTAATTAATTTAAATTCATATAATTTATGCAATTTATAACTTGTAAAATAGCATTATAATTATATTGTATATAAGAGAACAATGTATTTTTTTATGTATAGTATATATAATATATAGAAAATATAGTATACAATAATGTAATTACGCATGTATTATACTTTTGAAAAAACCCGATTTTTCCGGGGAAAATTAGGTTTTTCATGAAAAAACCCATGTGGGTTGGGTTTTTTCAGAAAAACCCGGGTTTTTGCGAACCCTGATAAATATGATGGTTGTGCACCCCATGATAAAAGCTCATGAAGAAATATTGATATCTAGTTGAAAAAAAATGTGTTTTCTTCTTTTTTTTAGCATTGGTTCCATTAGAATAACAAAATAAATAGTTTTTGCAATCCCAATTCTCTGAAATTTTATTAGGTTATAAATATAAATGTATCCAAGCACTCTTTAAAATTTCGTGGGGGTAAAAAGTATTTAGTAGATGAAAACTTGAGCCGAAATCAATTGAAACCAGAATGAAACACTTAGGTTTTTACTGATTTTGTTGAAATTTTCACACGTTTTATTTTGTAAAAAATATTTCAACCCATCCAAATGTTTAGAAATTTTTGTAGGTAATGTAAATCTGGCTTAGTGAGATAGGCTCTAAAAAGATAGTGTTAAAATATGGATGTTTAGTTACTTTTAGTGTAGGAAAAATATCGTCTCCATGAGGCATGAAGTGACCTGTGTTTGCCGGTGTATTTGAAAGTGTTAAAATTCATATTTTTAAAAATCGATTACACCATCAATTAGAAGAAGGTTTCAGCTTTAAGAGCAAATTTTTGGTTTGTCAGTACCTCTAAAGTTGTGCCCTGGAGTCATTTCCACAAGAAAAACTTTTTTAGGAAAAATGACCCTTTTTGAATTTCTTTTTTTTTTTCAAAGGGTTAGTTGCGATATTTTTTTAATTGATTGCGGCATTTCAGACATAAGAGTATGATCTTTCAGAATATGTCTTTCAATTTTAACTGTACCAAGTGATTTCGTCAATATAGCTTAGTAGAAAACTATTAAAAAACATAAATAAATTTGAAAGGTCAGTTCTTCGCTGCCTCCCGATATGTAGAAGCATTTCTAGGCATGCACGAGTACTTTCCAAGCTCGCAATGAAAAAGGAGAATTTTTGATGAGATTTCATTGTCGTTTTTATTTAATATCTCGATTAATTAACAAAATATTAAAATTCTGAGTCTCAGGTGCATTAAGAGATGCATTGGACTACCCCCACACAAATTTTCAACCTTGTACATGCTGTAGAGTTTGCTAACCATTGCAGATACACACACATACAGACAGACAGAGCGAAAACCGCATTCAAGGCAGTCAAACTTTTATAGATATAGTAATGATGAAGCATCCATATCAAAAATAAATACTCTAGGGTAGTCGAACTTTTGTAAAGTTTTTATTATTTTGAAAAAAGTTAGAAACTAAGTTCTAATCATGTGCTTTTATGAATAAATTATTTATAAATCAATGTATACAAGTAAAGCCTTTTAATCCAAATTTATCAAAGGGTATAGCTACTAAAATAGCACAATATACATGTACTTATTGAAACTGCAATTGAAACATATACACACATACTTGCATCTTGCATGTATTTATCAGTTTTATTCTCTCATAATGTTACTAACATACACCCAGTCCTGTTTATAAAAACTTTTTTTTATACAAGTTTAGTTTTAACATAGAAAAAAAAAAATCATTCTCTTTTTACACAATATTTTTAACTTAACACATTAAACCAACTTTTTTAACATTTCTGTGAGTGAAGCTGGATCTTAAGTTAAAAACAGCAATTACTAAAAAGAATAATCAAACTATTAAAACAAAACTTTTTATTCAAACAATACTATTTTTGTAAATATGTAAGCACAACTTACATATTAGCAATTCAGTTACTATTTACAATCTACTAAATGAAATACAGTACAGAACCATTTATCCGGAATGCTTGGGGTCAGATGTATTCCAGATAACTGGTTGTGCATTAAAGCAGCATGCATTTGATAAGTTTTGTGGAATATGTGTGGTTGTGACATTATTTCATATTTTAAATTATTAGATTACTTGTATTAAAAATCAATGCAAGAAAGATCAAAAGTTAACCAGAGTTTAAAAGAAGGTAATTTATGGGAATCCTTTAGGAACAAAAATTCTTCTTTTTCCTCTGCATAAAAATTAAAACATCTAAAGTACAACTAAATATGTTTTCTTTTCAAATACTAGATGTTGTCATCAAATTATACAATTGTTTCAAGCAAAATCTATGTTAAACTGGCAGTATATGACACCTTTTTCTGCAAAGATTCTGAAATCAGCCTATCAGAAATATCATTCCGGATAACTGGTTTTCCGGTTAACTTGTTTCCGGATAAATGGTTCCATACTGTAAATACATACTTCATGTAAATCTAAAATAAGCGTGATGATAAACCTTTGAAATAAGAAATAAAACAGCAATAAATAATGAGCAAATAAATTTTTGGTTATGGAATTCAATTTCTTTACATTATTTTTATATACATAAATTAGTGACATTTTTCTAATTAATTTTTTCTTAAATAACGTATATTTATTGCATGAACAGAATTTATAGCCATCACTTACTTTTAATGTGAAATATTTAGATATATCATCTTGGTGATAAAAATTAACTGAAAATTTCACTTAAAATCAATACAGATCATCTTAATATTCTGGCTGATCTGTGTCCTCCTTGGGCTCCATTGGTAAATATGAACATCCTTTTGTCAGTTGTTTTATCATCATTTCTGTTTGTGTCTTTGAGACAAGACATCTATTGTTAATTCTCATGATTTACAAACATATTCTGATAGGGGAGTAGACAAAATATGTATTTAGAAATTAATAAAATTAAGGATCTGTGCCTTTGGCTCATTTACAGATTGTATCAATATAGAATGTATTTTAAAACATAATTTATTTTACATAGATACATGTCTGGTTTTAAATGTCCAATCAAGGAAAATTCAATATTTATAAATCAGTTTTTCTTTTCATTTCATATGGAGAAGAACATGGGAAATATTTAATCATTTTTAAAAATTGAAGATATCTAAAGTTTTCTTTTTCATATTTTACATGGAAACATTAAGTATTTTTTTTTTTTTTTTTTTTTTTTTTTTTTTAAGAAGAAAAAGAATGAAACTCTTATATTTATTTTTTTGTTATTACAAAGTAAGAAATTTGGCAGCAAAACTTAAAAAGAAATTTTTTTTAGATATTTTGAAGTTTATATGGTGGGTGAAGAAATGGAATATTCATGGAAGAAGAGAGGGAGGGGGGGTAGTTGAAAATTTTTTAAATGGCTGAAATCTGCTGAAACACAGAAGATTTTCATCTCTGTGTCTGTTTTATAACTTATGTAATAGTTCTGAAGTGAAGACATTTATAACTGAATGAAGAAAAAATAATATCCTTTTGGAAAAAAAATGTGAATTCTTCATTATCATCTGTTCTGCTATGTCTTTTTGACACATTCTACTATGGAGCACATACATATAATTATATATTTTTTAATGAACTAAGTATATTATGTTTTACTATTTCCTAGATGTAATTTCTCTAGCTCATTATTTTAGTGCTTATTTATTTATTTCAGTGCAATTTTTGTGTCTTTATTCTAATGGTTAAAACGTCTTTAAAAGGATTCCTTTCAAAAGTAAATTACCTGAAATTTTAATAGTCTTCTATTACAACATCATCAATTAGAAAATTTCCTCCAGTGTGTGTAAATTAACATATTGTATACATACATGCATGGCTATTGATTCAGAAAAAAATACTGTAAAGTTTTAGAAACTTGTTGTTATTTCTAAAACTGTTCCTGATTTTATTTCATTATATTTCTTTGACCAAGAAATTTATTTATAAAAATATATGGCAAGTTTTCAGTGCAGTTATATATTTTTTTGCCACTACTTATGGATCAGGAAAGGCCATATTGTGTAAAGTAATAATGAGTTTCTCAATTATAATGTGAATACCATAAGAAAAAGTTTTTTTGAATTATTTTTCTCAATGTTGTTCTTTGTTCAATGGTATATTATGTAAAGTATAGAGTGTATATATGTTCTGTTAGTCATCAAACACATCATTACTAAATTTTCTTTGATAATGTGTTTTTTTTTTTGTTGTTTTGTTAGGGAGCTAATCCTTGTATCCCTGATGAAGGTGGTAAAACACCTTTACATTGGGCTGCTGCTAATTCATATCCAGAGGCGTTGGATTGTGTCAAAACTTTATTGGTATGAAAAATTGTATTATTTTTAAACTAGCGGGTATGACCGAGCTAAGCTCAGTCAAAATTAGCTTTCTGTTCAGTTCGATATTTCATTCTCACTGTATAATTCTTGCTGTTTAGATAAAATTGGTATAATCCTAAGCCATAGGGACCCACTAACCGAAGTTTTTCGAACACACGACCTAGCCAATGCTCTTCTGGAACCCGAAAACGATAGAATACAAAATTTAGTCAAAATCGATTAAGTCATTTTATAGATAAAATTAGCTTGACCCACGGTAACCCAAAAAGGATCTACTAATCTAAATTTATCGAACAACTGACATATCCCAATGGTCTTCTAGTGCTAGGAAACGGTGTAATAAGAAATTTTGTCAAAATCGTTTGAGCCATTTTTTAAATTAAAAGCCAAAGTTAGCCAAAATTTTAGCCAAAGTTAGCTAAACCTTGACCCATAGTGACCCAAAATGACTGGTTAATCGATTTTTCTTGAGCATGCAACCTAGACCAATGGTCTTCTCGAACCCGAAAACGATAGAAAACAAAATTTAATCAAAATCATTAAAGCTGTTTTCTAGATAAAATTAACTTGACCCACAGTGACCAAAAAATGACCCTTTAATCGAATTTCCTCGAACATGTGACCTAACCCAATTATCTTCTGCCCGGAAACAGTATAATACAATTTTTTGGTCAAAATTGTTTGAGCCTTTTTTTAAGATACAGTTAGCTTGACCCACAGTAACCAGAAAAGGACCCACTAATAGATTTTTCTCGAACATGTGACTTAGCCCAATGGTCTTCTCATGCCCAGAAACTGTATAATAAAAAATTTTGACAAATTCATTTGAGTGGTTTTTTAAGATACAAATAGCTTGGACCACAGTGACCCAAAAATGACCCACTAATAGATTTTTCTCGAACTTGTGACTTAGCCCAATGGTCATCTCATGCCCGAAAACGGTATATTACAGAATTTTATCAAAAGGTTTGGGCCTTTTTTAGATTCAATTAGCTTGACCCTGACCAATTGTGACCCAAAATGACCCACTAATCAAATTTTCTTGAACATACGACCAAGCCCAATGATATTCTCGCACCTGAAAATTATAAAATACAAAATTTCATCAAAATCATTAGAGCCATTTGCTAGATAAACTTTGCTTGACCCACAGTGACCCAAAAATGACCCACTAATCGAATTTTCTCTAATATGTGACTTATCCCATTGGTCTTCTTGTAATCGAAAATGACAAAATACAAAATTTAGTCAAAATCGTTAGAGCCGTTTTTTAGATAAAATTGGCTTAACCCATAGTGACCCAAAAATAACCCACTAATCAAATTTTCTCGAACATGTGACTTAGCCCAATAGTTTTCTCGTGCCGAAAAACGGTTGGATATAAAATTTAGTCAAAATCGATTGAGCCATTTTTTAGATATAATTAGCTTGACCTTGACCCATTATGACCCAAAATGACCCACTAATCAAATTTTCTCAAACACAAGACCTAGCCCAATGGTATTCTTGTGCCCAAAAATGGTAAAATACAAAATTTCATCAAAATCATTAGAGCTATTTTCTAGATAAACTTTGCTTGAAACGCAGTGACCCAAAAATGACCAACTAAATGAATTTTTACAAATATGTGACTTAGCCCATTGGTCTTCTCGTATTCCAAAACGACAGAATACAAAATTTAGTCAAAATCGTTATAGCCATTTTTTTAGATAAAATTAGCTTGACCCAAAGGGTCCCAAAAATGACCCACTAATTGAAATTTCTCGAACGTGTGACCTAGCACAATGTTTTTCTCATGCCAAAAAACAGTTGGATATAAAATTTAGTCAAAATCGATTGAGCCGTTTTTTAGATATAATTAGCTTGACCTTGACACATTTGACCCAAAATGACCAACTAATCGATTTTTTTCATACATGTGACTTCGTCCAATGGTCATATCATGCCCGGAAATGGTATATTACAAAATTTTGTCAAAATGTTTTAGGCCTTTTTTGGATTCAATTACCTTGACCCTGACCGATTGTGACCCAAAATGACCCACTAATTGAATTTTCTTGAACATGCGATCAAGCCCAATGGTATTCTCATGCCCTAATATGGTATAATAGAATATTTCAGCAAAATCGTTAGAACCATTTTCTAGATAAACTTTGCTTGAGCCAAAGTGACCCAAAAATGACCCACTAATTGAATTTTCTCTAACATGTGACTTATCCCATTAGTCTTGTCTTAATCGAAAATGACGAAATACAAAATTTAGTCAAAATTGTTAAAGCCGTTTTTTAGATAAAATTGGCTTGACCCATTGTGACCCAAAAATGACCCACTAATTGAAATTTCTTGAACATGTGACCTAGCCCAATAGGTTTCTCGTGCCAAAAAACAATTGGATATAAAATTTAGTCAAAATCAATTGAGCCTTTTTTTAGATATAATTAGCTTGACCTTGACCCATTATGACCCACTAATCGAAATTTCTCGAACATGTGACTTAGCCTAATGGTCTTCTCATAATCCAAAACTGCAGAATATAGAGTTAAGTGAAAATTGTTAGAGCCGTTTTTTAATATGTGACTGAGCCCGTTGGTCTTCTGGTAATCCAAAACAGTAGATTACAAAATTTAGTCAAAATCATTAGAGCCATTTTTTAGATAAAATTGGCTTGACCCATAGTGACCCAAAAATGACCCACTAATCAAAGTTTCTTGAACATGTGACCTAGCCCAATAGTTTTTTTGTGCCGAAAAACGGTTGGATATAAAATTTGGTCAAAATCGATTGAGCCGTTTTTTAGATATAATTAGCTTGACCTTGACCCATTATGACCCACTAATCTAATTTTCTCGAACATGTGACCTAGCCCAATGGTCTTATCATGCCTGAAAATGGTAAAATACAAAACTTCGTCAAAATCGTTAGGGCCGTTTTTAAGATAAAATTTACATACACACACACACTCACGCACACACATACACACGCACACAATTTTTGCTCACATTATAGTATAAGGTATTACTTTTTATTATTTATTTCTGTAGACATGTTAGAGACATTCTAGAGGCATGTTATATGGTGATGGAGGGAGAATTTGATTCAGCATTTCAGTTTGTAATAAGAAAAGTTACTTTAAAACTAAATGCTAGAGGAGTGCAATTGAATGCTGTGATTCTCAGCCTTAATAGCATTGTTACTGCTTTTAAAGTATGCTAGTAACTGATTGAGAAAGTTGATTGTATTGGACAACAAATTTGAACTTTTGCTCTGCCACAAAACTGAAATTAGTTGTTTCTTATACAGCTTTTGTGCTGATTCTGAATCTAGTTTTAAGTTTTCTTCAGCACATCTAGATTTTTGAGATATTTGCATATTTCAATTAATGCAAGTTTCGGAATTTTTAAATAATTATATGCAAATTTAAGGCATAACACATTATCAGGCTGGCATTTTTGTTTTATGTTATTACTGTCCAGTTTGCAAAAATGTTGTGTTTGAGATTATACTGACATGTGACTGTGAAATATGCCTAATTTGCATATTTGTCATGTTTTCTAATAACATTTCTTGATATCCAAATATTTCTGGTACAGGAGTATGCTAATATGTTTCTAATACGGTTTTTTGTGCTGATTTCAAATCTATTATCTGTTTTCTTCTATCACATCTAGTTTTTAGTGAAAAAATGAAATTTTTATTTTTTGGTCAAACAGGCCAGAAAATGCTTTTAATGCTACTTTGGGATGTACTTCAGCCAGTTAAGATACATTCTACTACTTTTTTCAGTTGTTTTCTGACTATGCCCATTGGTGATTATGTCCCTGATAGGAATTTGACACTGTTCACCCTTTTGTCAATAAGGTACACAGTGTTTTACCTCATGTGTAGTACACACCCCTAAAAAGCATTTTATATCAAATTTGTGCCAATGCCATACAAAAGTAGAAATTTTACTCAAAGATGTGATAGAATTAAATGGATTGTAGATTTGAAATAAGCATGAAAATGTAATCTAGAAAAACATTGTCAATTCTGCAGCAACTGCTTTAAAGTTGAAAGTAGGTAATGTAAACTAGACACAATGGAAGAAAATGAATTGCAGATTTGAAATCAGAATGATAATCTAGTCTAGGAAAACATTATGTGGCAACTACTTTAAAATTAAAAGCAATGTAAACATTATGCTAATCAGAAACAAATGGTCCAGTAGACATAACATAAAAGAAAAAAGCCAGTCTGACATTTATTGTACCTAAAATTTGTATAAAATGGCACAAAAAAGCTTAAATTTGCATAAATTGAAATATGCAAATATATCAAAAATTAGATGTGCTGGAGAAAATTGAAAACTGGATTCAGAATCGGTGCAAAAAACTGAATAAGAAACAACTAATTTCAGTTCAGGACAGACATTGTTGTCCAGTAGGGTGGGCCGAAAAAACATTTTTTTCGATTTTCGATGATGGGTAGTGCAGAAAAGTTGCCACTAGTGGCACTAAGTTCACACAAAAAATTTGAGATTTTTCGGACAATTCCTTAGTTTGCTGCAAATGGCTTGAAGTTTTGCTCAAAAGCAGATTTTTGAACTTTTTTAGCAAAAATTTTAAAAATGTTAAATTAAATTTATTTTTGCTGAATTTACTTGAAATGCCATGTTTAGTGTATGAAATGTTTAAATAAACTTTGATTATGTATTATTTAATAGTTATGCGCATTTTGAATTACGTGATTTCTATAACTTTTTTGCATATAAGTGAGCAAAAATCACAGGAATTGTGACAACAGGGACTAAGGTTCTCGTCATTGATAAAGACTTGGTCAGGAGGCAGAAAAAGAAACTTGGAAAGAAGATACAGGAGGAAGAAGATCTCGGAGGAAGAAAAATTACAAGTATCTTGTTTGATAGTAGAAAAAATAAAACGATCTTCATAGAAAAAAAGGGGACTAGCAGCACCGTCTACAGAAAGATAAAACAAATATCACCATGTTGTCTGAATGCAGTTCGGAATATTTGGGTAACTTGACACCTCCTTCTGGTCTCTACAGAGAAATAGCAAAATCATTATATAATTTTCTAAGCCAGAAAAGGTATGTTTTGGAAAAAATCGAGAAGAGATCTGCAAAATTTGATATGTATTTTTCATACGAATGAGCTTCTACTCTGACAACGACATGAACTGTCTAAACTAGATAGTAGAACCACTTGACCTAAGACCTTTATCAACTGAAACGGAGCTAGATTAATAGAGTATTCAAATCTTCAGCCTTTTGCATTTCTGATGTCCATGAAACAGGAATAGGCTCATAGAAATGGACATGTACATTTTTCCATGCCATTAATGTTATGTGCTTCGTATTGCTCTTGACAGTACCGCTTGTTCCCTTTTTTCTATGAAGATCGTGTTATTATTTCTACCATCAAAAAAATATGGTTGTAATTTTTCATTCTCCAAGATATTCTTCCTCCTGTATATTCTTTTCAAGTTTCTTTTCCTGCATCCTGAAACACAGATGAAGCTCTTAACGCAATTTGCCTATATGATATATCAGTTTTAAATCTGGTGAACGCTGTGTGAGAAAGGGATGTGTGTTTGGGGGTGCCTGCTTTTGAAGCCCCTGGTTCAAATTCTGATTCAGACAAACTCCTTGCCTCAAAGTTCCCACTTTTTGAATCTTCTGACAATAGCTGTATTTTAAAGCAGAAAAATAATTAACATCCAACTCGCAGTTACCCCTATCTATCTAATTCCTCCCTCATCCTCATGATGATTGATTGCATTTTCATTTGTTTCTACTCCATATTCTTCTCTCCTTCTGAAACTGCTGTCAAGACATGCTGCAGTCCAACATTCAAATATGTGACTCTGAACGCATTGAAAAACCAAAGGAAGAGTGAGGAACATTATAAAGACAAAAGGGAGAAATCGCCGAATGAACCAAACAGCACTTACAATTTTTGCTCAGTTACATGCGAAAAGGCTATAAAACTCGCCTAATTCAAAATACACATAACTAATAAATAATAGATAACCAGAACTTATTTAAACATTTCGTACACTAAACATGACATTTCAAATAAATTCAGCAAAAATAAATTTAATGTAACATTTTAAAAATTTTTGCTAAAAAAGTTCAAAAATCAGCATTTCAGCAAAACTTCAAGCCATTTGCGGCAAATGAAGTAATTGTCCTAAAAATCTCAAATTTTTTGTGTAAACTTAGTGCCACCACTGGCAACTTTTCTGCACTACCCATCATTGAAGTAAAATGTTCATTAGAAAATAATTGTATGTAACAATCATAATGCACAATGTTCAGAAAACATAAACTTTTTCTTTTTGCTTTTAACAGTGCTATTAACTTTTTGCTACAGTTGCACACAAATTTAATTATTTTTTATATGAAGCAGCCAGCCACAGGGCTTTTCATTAATTATTTAATTTAAATAAATCTAATAAGTTTAGGAATAAAAAATTAAAAAGTTTTTTTTTTTTTGCATGACTATTCATTTGCCTAATAATAATACAAGAATCATTCAATAAATAACCATAAAAATTTAACAAATCTAATATATAACAAAGATTGTTGTGTGTGTTTTATTTTATGATTATATCCTTGTCCTGAGTGTTTTGCAGCTCCTCAACTTTTTCATAAAACTGTTGCAACTGCCTATATTTCCAATTTTGCAACTATGCTCTGAAAGAAAGAAGGGGGTGGGAAGGTTGAATGGACCAGAAGATGGACAGGAAAGCTGAAAAGAGTGGAATTGCAATTCATTACCATACGGGTGAACCAGAAGAGTGTGAGTAGAAGAATACTGACTTGCCATTAATGAACAAAATTTTGATCATTATAAAAAGAGAATGTAATTTGAAATACTCAGATTAAAATAATATGTAGTTTTAATTCAGTGTATTTTAGATGCAATGTAAAATATTGCAATTTATGTAATCTAATTGCATTTTAATGACAGCAATTTAGAATATTATTTTTCATGAATGTAAAAGTAATTTGAAATATTGTAATCCAGAATATTATTTTCCATGTAATGCTAAGGTAATATAAAATATTATAATCCAGAAATTATAATGTTCACAAAAAGCATAGTTTGTTTAAAGTCCTCTTTTATCAGTAGCACTCATACTCAAAAACATACTGGTTTGATACCATCTTTAAGTGGTAATGATTAGTCAAGCCTTCCATTTTAAGGTGAACAGAGGTCAATCCAGGCAAAATCTGAGACCTATTCAGTATCCCTTCACAAAATTCCTTTTAATAAAATAGACCCTTTCACAAAATTCCACTCTATAAAAGCATACTCTTCATTAATTATTTTTATTTTGTTACTTATTTAAAATGGGTAACTTGCAAACAAAACAAGTTCATCAGAAAGGAAAATTTTAGCAGAAGGACTTAAAGAAATTATTATTAATAAATGGTTTGTTCAAATTTGAGTAACTAGATTTTATTTTTCATTACAAAATGTTATTTTTCAGAAAAATATTATAAATTTCGCATTTCATAAAATAGGCCCATAGAAAAAAAAAACCTGCATCAACTCCTGGTGATATTAGTGGGTTCTTACCATAATGAAATGTGATTTATTTTTTAGTCTTCCTTCCTCTTATGAGAAAATTTTACATTTTTTCTGGTGATAGGATGATAAATTTTGTGATATTTATCTGCCACCAATTAGTGGAATAGGCAGGATTTTTTTTTCCTGAGTCCAAAGGATCAATTCGGCAATTTTTTTTCTGCTGATGATTTTGCGATTTTTTCCCCACAAGCTATTGGCAAATTTTGTAGCCTTTCCTTGCAGTCGATTGTCAAATTTCCAGACTTTTTTTATGACTTACTGGCAAAACTTGCAGTGCTTTTTTTTTTTCTTATCAACCGATGACAAATTTCGTGAATTGGTTTACGATCGACTGAAGAATTTTGCGATTTTTTTTTCTGCAACTGATTAATGATTACTGATTAACTGATTAACATGAGCTGTCCTAAGATTAACATCCTTGAGTACAGCTGAAATTTTCTCCGAAATATTACTGTAATAAGGCAAAGATATAGTTCCTATGGGATTGAATGGGAGAGAAATTGTTAATAATATTCCTATTTTGAAAATTTCTGTTTACAGAAAAAGTACTTCCTCCGGGCAATATTTAAATTTTAAATCCAATAGCCCAATTTCACATAAAATTGGAGTCGTCAGATCCTTGTACAACAGAGCCTTGAGATTTTGCAGTGACAGAGTTAGTTTTGATAATGAAATTGGCAAGATAATGAATGATTTACGTCTCAACGACTATCCACGTCGTTGGTGTCTTAGAGTTATTTCGGAATTTACGAGCAAATCAGACCAGTATCCCACTCCTTACCAGCGTGTCAATCCCATAGGAACTAAGTTCCTGCTGATTATTTTATCCTACTTAGACCGTGATTTTAACTATTTTTTCATTTACTGTGTCTCTTGCTGTTTTGTGACTCTGCTTGTTTACTGATGAGGGCTATGAAAATAGACGAAACGTTTATATATATTTTTAACTATATTTTAATTGTTTTTAATAAAATTTTAATGTGTGTATGTCTGTAGTTATGCAAATTGTGTTAATTATTAAGTAATCCAGACGTAATTATGTATGTATTTTTAAATAACTCAATATTCACTCAAAAAATTTTGAGATTAGGAGAGAATTGGAAGATTAGAGGAAAATAATGATTATAAGCAAAAAAAAAATGTAGATGGTGAAATTATAGTAACATGGAATTTCAAATTCAATTCCATACAAGAACTTTTTTTAAAGAAATTGATATTTTTCTTCCTGATAGTTATTTTTCTTCAGAAAGGAAAAGTATGAAAAACTCAAGTAGAAACCTGTTGTCAGATGGCTGCAATTCAGCCTGCATTTTCTTAACGAAAAACTGAAATATGAAGCTGATCTGAATTATTTGGCATCTAAGACGCAGCAAGAGAAATGGAATTTTTTAAAATACTTAAGTATAGTATTACAAAATGTTACCTACATATTTTAAATCCTAAAATCAGTATTTTAATTAATTTTTCTAGTTTGATCCACTAAATTTGTTGGCACGGGATGATCATGTAAAATATTTTTGGAAAAAATTCGCACACAGGTGTGAAAAGGTTCGTTGACCCTGTCCTACAAACTTTTATAGTTACTGTTTGATTTTATATGTATAGAATTATCAATCTCTTTAATTGATAAATGTTTTCATTTATATGAAGCCCACATTTTATACATCCATTTCTGCTATTCAATCCTCTTTTCAACCTAGTTCTTTATTTCAATTCATTTATTTCCCAGCATTTTCTTTATTTAAACCTTCACTTTTGGAAGTTTGCGATTACATAAATCCATTTTTAATGCAACTTCTATTTCTATCTTGTTATGATATTGGTGTGATCCAAATGCCAGCATTTGAACTTATTCACTAACAGGTGCCATAGTCTCACACTCATCATAATTTGTTTTCATCTCATATGTTTACATCATCATGCAGATTGATGATGTAATATGTATGCATCTGGTCATGCATGATAGACAGGAGGCATTCATGTCTGATTTATGTGTCAGCTGACCATGGATTATATACTATTAAAAAGGGATTTTCCCCTTGAATCATTGTCTGTTTTTTTTTTTAAGCCCCATCAGTGGCTGAGAGGTTCTGCTCTTAAAGCTAGTAGATAAGAGGTGCTGAATTCGAACCCAATCGTGCCCGCTGACCTAATCATTTGGAGTTTTCTGTGGTTTTCTTTGAACCTTCCGTAACTGTGGGTTAGGTTCCCTTAGAAGGACTTCCATGGAAGACACCCCTTTCCCTCAGCCTACATCCCTAGTGTAGATAATCGGCCATCATGAGCAAATACCATTGTCTGGTTTTTGCATGGTTCACAAAACTGTTGGCTTTATACAGCACAGAGTTTCAGCCGTATCAAGTTTCATCCAATTAAACATATGAGTTGCGTGCTTTATGAGTGTTCACCCTTATAAAAACACAAGTCACTTTTGAGTGGTAGTTCTCATATGATCCTTTAGATAGAGGCTACAAAAGAAGATATCCATCCCTTAAGCAGCTGAGATAAGATTTTTTTGGGTTCTAAAAAGTGTGTTGGAAAAGAAATTGGAATGGGTCTCTTGCACATCGTATAATGCCACCAACTGTATTATCTAAAAAGTATGTTCCTGGGTGACATACACCACTAGGCTAAATAAAAAAATTATTACCCTTTGTTATAGTACAATAACTCAGCACCCAAAATCCTTATCAATGCTGACTCATTCCAGTGCACCTGCAGACAATGCTTGATCAGATTGAATTGGGTATGGTATAAAAGCAATTGGCAAACTGGAGTCATCAAGAAACATTTTACAGAAAAATATTGAGATCCCCATACAATAAAAAAAATAGATAAAAGCATCTTATCGCACATCACTAGCATAGTTAGCGACTACTAAGACTTTCAGGTGAATCTTAGTAGGTAGTCATTTTATTTTGCAATTAATTTGATAAAAATATTCTAATTTTATGGTTATTGTGGTTTAAATAATTTTTGTAAATTTTACAGCCAGCAATTGTTGAAAAAAAAATTTTGATTATCGCACGATATTGTAGGTATATTCTCATATTTTTAAAAGATGAAATTAACAAATCTTTGAAGGGTTTTCTGGAATTAAAAAAAAAAAAAGATATAAAATCTATTTTTTTTTTCTATTCCAAATTTTGACAATTGCAACAATTCACATGAGCATTCCTAAACTGAATGCTAACAGTTATGGCAACTGGGTATCTGATATTAAATATCTACTCTTGGAGAAGTCAATGGAACTTAGGCCCAACCTGAGGCATGTCAAACAGCTGCCTTGAAATATTATCAAGCCAGAATTCATTGTGCCTTGACTATAATTTATCTAAATGTGGAATCTGAATTCAGATGCATTATAGAAAGTATTGATGCCCCCACAGAAGCCTGGAATAAATTAAAATTGTACTTCCACCCAGATAATAGATGCAGACATATGCAGCTATTTTCAGAAGTCTTTGCTTGCCGAATTGGACCCGAACAAACAATAGACTTGTTTGCTGCCAGAATACAAAGAAATGTAGACCAACTTACAGCCACAAAAGAGTCAGTGAAAGAATCATTATACCTCTCATTCCAGCTTCTCAGATATCCTCAATGAATTTGTGGCTGAAAAATCGTGATTAAAGTTAAGAGCAGAGTACTAAAATGGAGAATATCATACATAGGCTCATTTGACCAGACCTAAATCTAGAAAGAAGGTAACCTGATACCAATGTGGAAAACCAGGACATCACAAGAATCAATGCAGATTGAAAGTTCGACCAGAAAGTCCAGTTTCTTCCAGTTCCACAGCATCCAGGGAGTCCCTCACCATCCAGACTTAGTCCTGGCCACACTAGACACTGCCCAAAGAATAGTAAACCTAGCTATTAAACTAAACCGAAGACCAAGACAGAAAGGTGGAACCCTAGTGTTAAGGACAGGTAATCTATCTAATTCAGTCTAATTTAAAGAATATGAACAGTGACCATAATGCTTGGGTTCTCAACACAAGTGCAAGCCACCATTTTTGTAAGGACAGAAACTTGCATGTCAAATTTAATCCCTTGCATAATCATAAATTGGAGATTGCCATTGATGCTTTTCCTATAGAAGGAATGGGTCTTGTTGATTTAAAATTAGAAGGAGAAATTGTCTACTTTGATGAAGTAATGTACTGTCCTAATTTAAGAGGAAATCTTATCTCCGGGTCTCGACTAGATTCAAGAGGAGTGAAGTTTAAAAAAGGTAATGGTCGGTTGAAGGCATATATGGACAACAAAACCATGTTTACAGCCACTCTTAAAAATGGTATTTACTATATCTACCCTGAATCAACCAATAAATGTAAAAAGGTCAAATTTGAAGCTTCCACAGTTCCGAGAGATGCATTAAAGAATTGGCATAGGTGAATGGGTAAAAATGTGAGTTCCAAAACTCGGCTTATCCAAAATTTAAAAAATCGAATTTTTTCTATCAATCTATTCTATTCATGAACTTGCATTGAAAAACACCACAGTCTGCATAAAAACTAGTTTTATTGTGTACTTCTGGTATTTTAAATCTTGGTTTACAATGAAAATCAATGGATGCAGTCAGAGGTTTTTCAGGATTTCCCAAAATTTGATTTTCTGTATAAGGTGAGTTTTGAAACTCACATCCTCATATATACATTGAAATTTTATTTGCAACAATTTCTTCAATAACTTATACTACTTCACATCTTGCAAACATACTTCTACAGTCAACTGCACAGTCAGATGGATGCACTGTATAGTTGCTATTAAAAAAAAATTAAAATTGGGTTAAAAAAAGTAAAAAACTAGAAAATATTGTAATTTAATAGATTACAACTACCATTTGGAATTTATTTCATTCACCAAATTCCGTCGCTTCCTCTTCAACAACAGATCGCAAAGATCAAACTTCAGACGACCAAAACCTTCATCGATAAACTCTCCAAGTCCCGTTTCGAGAAGAAAAACAGTTTTCAAATTGAAAGCAGTTCCACCGAATCATCTACAGATTGCGACAAATTACCTATGTTGAGCTCAGTTTTTTCCAGTTAGAATCGATCGATTGTAAAATGCCGTGACTAGTAGATTGGAGCCCTTCGAGACATAGCCTTTTACTATCAATCGATTAAACATTAGATTGTTTCCTTTTTCGCGTTCGTCTTTTATTCTGTAATCGATTTTCATAGACTACATAATCAGTTGAAGACCTCGATTTTCATGGCCTACATAATGAGTTGAAGACCTCGATTTTTGCTTTGCAAGACGATTTTCATTTCGGCGTCACTCTTTGGCTTTGGATTTTTCTATATCTGATAATTTGCACCTACCCATTTTGTAACTTTTTCAGTTTTTAACAATTTTATGCCTTTCGATTACCTATTCAAACAATTTTTAATGATTTTAGGCCTTTCTATTACCTATTCAAATAAAAATTCTTCTAAAAGTAAAGAACATCATTGAATTTCATTAAAAAAAATAAAATGCGAGCATCATTGGGCCCCATCCTCGACCAAAAACAACAACCGTTTCCAAATGGTTAAAAAAAGCAAATGCTGCTGTCAGTGACACTGAAGTCTATTTTTAACACTGAATCTCACTAAAGAAAAAGAAAAAATGTGATTAAGAAATAGAAATCTGTTAGATTCTTCCTTCTCTTTTTCACTATCATTCATTTATGATGGTTTTAGCTAGTCATAGATAATTAAATGAAATACAGGGTGCCCCAAATTTGTATTTACAACTTTGATCCTCCATAAAACTTAAACAAAATTAGATAACAAAAATCTGTTTATTGTATAATAAACAGCAAGTTCCAAAGTTTTATCCTCTATGTTTTATCCTTCCTATACATTCCGTATCCTCTTGACTTCTACTTGGCCAGCCAGCACCTTTTTTATGGAGCATACTACCAGTCTCCATAAACATCTTGTGCCATGTGTGTATTGAGGGCCTGGATGGTGGACGACATCCGTATTTTGTTCAGAAATCCCTTTGGACTTGTGTATCTAACTTCATCTCTATGAATCAAACTGCACACTGTGGTGTAGCCATCACCAGTTATGGATCTTACTGGGTCGTACCTGAAAGCAAAAACATTCTTTTTAGTACAAATAAAATTTTGTGAGTTGCTGTTATACGCACACAAAACCAAACTTCACTATCTTATTTTGTTTAGGTTTTATGGAGGATCAAATTTGTAAAGATAAATTTGGGACACCCTGTATATTCACTTCTGATTCAGTCATTTGTTTTTGAGACTTTTTATGTATTTGTATTTGTGAGAGTGAAAGATTGATTCTAGTTAAAAGACGTTTAAAATATTTTCCCCAGTAATTTTGCAATGTGTTTTTCTTCTCTTGCAAGCATTCCTACTGCATGATCATTTAAATATTTCTATCTATAAGTTCTCTTTTTACACTTAGAAAAATAAGCCTACACTTATTAATTGGCAAGATTATGATGGAAGATCACCGCTTCACATTGCAGTTACAAGTGGAGGTGAAGAGATAGTTTATTATTTGGTGGGTATTATTCTTTTACTACTTTATATCTTCTGAAGCAGATGCCATGCATACATATATACATTAGAGTTGCCAGATTTATCTCTCAGAAAAAAGAAAGATTTTTATTGAATGCAGTTTGCTTTTATTTTATTATATTACCATCATTTTTCGCATCCTAATAAACTATGCTAAATATGCCAGTAGTGCCTAGTTTTAAGAATGTTCTTTAAAAAAAAAAAGTTCATTAGTAAATAGTTATTAATTTTCAACTGTATTTATATTGCATAATTCTATCAATAATGTTTTGTTTAATTAATTTTACAGTCATAATTTTCATTATGAATCAATTGTACCATTGGAAATAAATCAAAATATCCTAAAATTCAGTAATGATAATAAAAATTATAATAAGGGACACCTTTATGTATTTCAAAACAGAGCCAATATACAGGGTGTCCACATGAAACCATCCTGATTTCAAATGTTAATTGTACGGAAACTAGGAGTCCTAGAGATTTGCTGTGTCATGAGTAGAGACACAACAAGTTTATTTTGCTGCATTTTTTTTTTTCTGAAACAGTTAATTTTGCAGATAATTGCAGAAGCCATCGATTCAGTCACATCTGACATGCTGCGCAACATGTAGATTGAGATTGAATATTGACTGGACATTTTGAGAGTTATGAGCAGAATCCATGTTGAAATGCATACATAGACAAAAATCTAACTTTTTCAGACAAATGAACATTTGCAGCAAAATAAACTTGTTGCCATGACATATCAATAATGCATACAACAAAAATTAACTGTTTCGGAAAAAAAAAAAAAAAATTGCTGCTAGCTTCTGAGGCTCATAGTTTCCCTACAATTAACATTTGAAATCAGGGAGGTTTCACATGGACACTCTGCATAATAAAACAAACAAAATACTAAAACGTAAGATAATGATTTACTAATTAAACAAAATATATAGGACAAATTTAGCTTGCAATAAAGTCAAATTTATGTAACAAAGCGACAATAAAATGAAAGTCAGTTTAGGCATAGTTGCCAATCTTCTGGTTTTTACAAGTGAATAAAACACATTTTGAACATAAAAATTTATTTAACAAAATGTATCTGATTTTTTATGTGGTATTTACTAAGGATGTATAGAATATTCGGTATTCAGCCCTTTTGCCGAATATTCAGCATGGTTGAATATTAAACAGATATTCGGCCAAATATAATTAGATATTTGGCCTAATATTCTAAGATATTTGGTTAAATAAGTTCCAGAAAATCAAAACAATATGTGATTTTAAATATTTAAAAAAAAAATTATTAAAAAATTATATATAAATACATTAATTATTATAAGAAAAAGAAATCCTAATACTTAAGCAATTTTAAAGCTTCATGACAACTTATAAATAACTGTGTATAATGATATTACATAAACTTCAGGTGGCATCTCATTGTGAAATATGGGGTGGAGGAAGTATTATGAGGGGTTTGTTAATTTTGAGAGAAAGAAAAGAGAAAAGTATATCTTGGTAGCAGAAAAGAATAATTATATTTTAATGGAATGAATAAATATATTTTAAGAAAACAACCTTTTTTTTTACATACAGAATGTAAATTAATAAGTTTGAGTTGAATGAGAAAGGATATAAAAAGACAGAGGGCACATGCAAGTTCTTATTTTTGGGGGGTGAAATGATTTTACTAAAATAAAAAAAAAGTTTCATTTTTACAGAGGTAATGAGTTTCTATTTTAGATAATATATATATATAAATTACTAGAACTATATATGGATTAAATAAAAAATTATGAATTCAAATGTAAATGCAAATAATAAATGTAAATTTTTATTTACATTTTTGAAAGTCATATGTTATCTTATTGGCATCAAAATATTTAAAATATTACAAAAAATACATTCAGTTGTTATGATTTTTGAACACTCAAACAAAAAATTAATTTCAATTAGTCCTTAATTTAATTTTTGATTTTAAAATTAAAAAATACAACAAACAATTAAAATATTTTTTTAAAAAGTCAGTATTCGGCCTAAAACCTGGCCGAATATTCGGTATTTGGCTGTTCGTCCAAATCGCTATTTATTACATCCCTAGTACTTACTTGTATTATTTATTGAATAAAGTTTCTGGTTAAAAATATATTTATTTGACTTGAAAAAACCCAGAAGGTTAGCAGCTATGATTTATGTCATCATCTGAATATTATATAATTGTGGCACAAAAATGAGAGACCAAGATTTTAATTGGAAATGATTTTTCTTCTGTTTGATGCACATGCATGTAACATTTTTGTGGCAAACAGCAAAATTTTTGTAGCAAAAATTAAGAAAAATACTGAAAATTATTAAAAGTCAGATATGTTAAAGAAACAGAAGACATTTTAGCATGGGACCAATTTAAATGTACAACATACAACTTATAGAAAAAACATACAATCTGGCAAACCTAATATACACTGTAAGAAAAAAAAAGTAAATAAATATGAACACAGGTTATAATTTCAGTTCTGATTGATGCAGTAAAAGAGTAAAAGTACCATTATGATATGTGAAAGGTTCTTTATAAATATATATGGTTTATTTTATCATTACAGGTCATCTACATTAAAGAGGCAGTAGTAATGTTTAACATGAATAAAAATGGATTTGAAATTAAATACTAGTCTTTTTACAGATTAAAAAAAAAAAAAAATTATAACAAAAATGCTATAAAAAAATAAACCAAAATTCCATAGATCCAGCTTAATTAGGCTTTTGTATGATTATGTTCCTTACTAATTGTTCAGTAATGAGACAAGTTGCACACAGATATTTAAGGCATTGTTCAGTGAGGGATGTATAAATGATAACAAAAATGGAACCCCCATTCTATTGGGAATTATATCTTTAATCTTAAATAAAAAAAAAAAAGTTAAGGTCTGTTAGAAGGTCACAGCGGCTTTTTCAGCTTCCCTTTTAAATAAATAAATGATTTAATAAATAGGTAAGTAAATTTCTTATACCTTGAATGATCTACCGTGTCCAAGGTATCCAATATTGCTTTATTAATTTATATCCATAGGTTCTGTCACTTAATTAATTATATTATGTATACTCACTTGAATAACTAATAATATTTATCTTGAATTATTGTTTAATGAATAGAAAGATTAGTTAATTATATATAAATACAAAATTTTGCATTGGGGCTGTTCAAATATTACGTAAGCATGTTTTTGACAATTTTTGACCCCCCCCCCCACACACACACACACACTTAAAAAAAATTAGGACACAATACAAATTAAAAAACTCTACTCGACTTAAAAAGAATAATAATAAATGCTTGTTTTATTTCCTTACAATTCTATTTAAGAAAATTTCTTAGATCACAATTTTAGAAGAACTTAGCCATTTGAAAAATTTAAATTTGAACATGCCAATATCTATTCTGATGCTGACCACGGCTGCTCAAGCCATTTTTCCATATCTGTTATGATATTGGTTTCCAGTTTTACTTGATTATCTTCATCGCTTACTTTTTGGATGCAATCTTTATCAACTTCATCTTCATTGATTCACTCAACATCTTCCATATTTTCCATGAATTTTACGAAGCACATAAGTTCATTTGCTTGACGAGCAGCAATTCTCAATGGTCGTATAAGGCATGCCTTCTCGCTTTTTTCACTCTGTTGAATTTTTTTGTGTCTGTTTGCTGACTTCTGAGATACATGATACTGGCCACAACTTCCCCAAGTCCTTGCGGATAATTGCAACTTTGTGGAAGGGCAAAAATAATCATACATCATTTTTAAAAATCCCTTTTCTGTAATATTCAGATTTAAGGCCAGAGCCAGAAGGAGACTTAAATCTATAAATTCCCCCCTCCTCACTTCTAATGATGTCATTTGACGATTGTATCATTTTAATTGGGGGAGGAATGAATCGTCCTTTTAATATACGAAATAATCTACTACATGCAGGAGAGCAACAATTCTTTTCTTCGCATTTTACAATTTGCAGCAAGTATTGACTTTCTTGTACGGGCTTCGAATACCAATCCAAGTCATAACCAAGAGACTCTGGTTCACCTGAATCAACATATGTGGCAGTAACAGGGTAACTGTCGATGTTTAATGAGCTTCAGATATCTGCGAGAGTTTTACCAGCATATGCTAAGTTATTTTGCTCCATTTCTTCATCAGTAGTGCGACCGTTCTCATCGAGATGGGAACCATAATGGTCATGAGGGTGTATAAGACAAGACAGTTCTCGACTGAGTGGTGTCATTCGCCTTTCTACTCAATTATATGCACTTCTTCCAGGAGCATTGCACGCTATGAAAATTCCATCCAAATCATGCTTTTTGAAATGGTTAATAGCAAACGATATAACTTTCTGGTAGCGGGGATTCTCGTCTGGACCTCCATCAACTGTAACTATGATTACAGGTTTGATGAAACCCTCTCTTGTTTTCACTAATTTTTCAAAGTGTTTGAGTATTAATAGAATTTCAAAATCCTGAGCATGAGTATTTGCTGTGGAAGAACTATGTTTCCCACTTCTTATAGCTATAAACGTTGGACCAGAATAACCTATGGCTTTACTTTGACCTGCCATGCCAGGAGCAATCACACTACCAACGTAAACACATGGGATAAGTTTGTGGCATTCAGCGATGACTTCATATGCATCAGTATCGGAGCCTGTTTATTGGCTGCTGTAATTTCCAAAGGTACACGCGCTTTGTCATCCTGTGAAAGAAGAAACACTTGCATGGGTCCAAGAATTGAAGCTAAAGTTTCTAAATAGTGGATAGATGTTACAGCAAATTGGGTATCAATGTGAGATCGGTGATAATCAGCCAGAATCCAAGAAAGTTTTATCGGCACTGTGGCATGTGTGGTGACATATCTTCGACCCTCGATGGCTGAGGAATTTTTTGGAAGCAAACGAAGATATGTTCTACTCCTGCTTATTGCAAAACCAACCTTTTTCAGTTCTGCAGTCAAGTCATCGAGAGTTTTGACACTTCAGACTCGCTTCTTCTTTTTGCATCTGCAGCGCTTCCAATAATAGCTATGTCTGCTATTGCCTTAAGCAATAATGGTTGTTTAAACTTGGTCTTCCTACTGATTCCTTCAAAGCTATTTTTTTTAATGTCTGGATTATCATGACAGATTTCTCCAAGCTTTGTTCGTTTGGTGGTTCGATGTTTTCTTTGGTATTCAGCATTTTGTCGTTTCTTTTTTAAGGATTGTTTTTCTTTTTTTTAGATCACTGGAAACCTTATTTATCTGTTTTTGAATTTGAGAAACATTGGTTACAATTCAATTGGATTACATTTCATTTTTAGTAATGTTCAAACTTTGAAAACAGTTAGAAGGTTATCTGCTACAAAACTAACATATTTTTTAATTTTTTTCCCCCATGGATGCATTAATTTTTGAGTTATTTGGAAAGAAAAAATAAGGTTTAGCTTGGCTACGCCATATTTAAAAAGTAATAACTCGTTTTTTGACGTTTCTTTGGTCTTTATTTATTCCCATACTGACCATGTTTCGCCAAGGCTACACGGTCATTTTATCTTATCTATCTTTTTTCCAATTTTTCCAAGTAATTATGTAAACTTAAAGTTATGATAAAATATATTTAAAATTTTAAGAATAAATTGATTATAATTACCTTTATAAAATAATCAAGGAAGAATGATTTCTTTTTGGTTGCCTTACGCAGTCAGTCTTCAATTCTTTTTAGCACCAATACCTCTAACTCTTTGTCAGTTTTAGAAGACTTTTTGTACTGCTGCCACACATCATTAGTTTTACATTGGATATCCTTCAAAGGTTTATCTGGTGCAGACTTTTTGAAACTTTAAAAAAGTTTTTTATACAAGATTTCTCGAAATGAAGATATATTTCTGATTTTATTTATTTTAAACACCACTACACTACAGTACTGACAGGTAGAGGTCTTCATGGGCCAAAATTTCCAGGCCGGGCCTGGCCCGACTCATCGAGAAAAAAATTCAGCCCGGCCTGGCCCGTACAAAAAATTATTGGCCCGGTCTGATAAAAAAGTTTAAATCTTGGCCCGAGCCTGGCCCGGGCTGATTGAATTTCTACAAAACATTGATTTTTATGTTGATTTGGTTAAAGATTTGTCTTGTACGAGGAGTTCTGACCAAAAGTATATGTCTTAACTATTTTTTTATGTTTATAATCTCCATTTTTATAGAAATGGCGCAGGCTGCGACATTTATTTTTTTTAACGAATCTCTATTTCTTGTATGTAAATGAAACCATTATCATTAATATCGTTAATCCATATTCCATGTATTGAAGTGCTAAAAAACTGAAAAATGCTATACAGTAAAATCTTCTAAAACGGAATTGCATAAAAAAGAAAAAAAAATCCATTATAGACAAGTGCCCTTCTTAGCAAGTTGTAAATGTATTATATATCCTATTCTTACGTATTAGTATATTAATTTTGTATGGATCAACACGTTTTTCAGTTTATAACAGGATTTCATCATAGGTAGGTTCTTTCTCACATGTTTTATTATATTTTCAATTATGTATATTTTAATAAGCGTAGAAATCTACTATTCTTTAAAAAGAATAAATTTGAATGTTTAATTGTAGAATAATAGCGATTTAAAAATGTGTACATTTTTTTTTCAAAAATTTTTAGGCCTGGCCTAATTTTACTGACCTTTGAACGGATCAGGCCACGCCGAGACAATGATTTTCATACGGGCTGCGTCAAAACTAGGACTGAAAATTTTGGGCCTTGAAGGCTTGGAAGGAAACCAGTTCCGACTCTGTACAGAAAAAAATGGGTCCGACCCGGCCTGATCACCCAGGAAAAAAGTAAGGCCCGAACCCGGCCCGTAAAGAGTAGTAACTAAGCCCAGCCCGAGCCTTCAGAAAAATGTATGGCCCGGGCCCACCCTGAGTGCCGTGAATGAAAATAAGCCCGAGCCCGGCCCTTGGGCCGGGCTGACCAGTGCAGATCTCTACTGAGAGGTTTTCAAAACTCACGAGACACCAGACGGTAGAGCAGTCAGTCACAATGGTTTTGGGGTTCAACCACTTGACAGAGGAGGGGTGGAAACAAAAAAAATGGAATTTTACTTACGTTTTGGAAGTTTTCCCGGAATACTCATATTGTCACAATACAACATATTGCATCGGTCCATTCTATTCTATTCTATTCTCACAATTGGAAATAGTAGTAAGTTCTCAGAGATAATAAGCCCTTGTGCATCAAACATGAACAGTCACCTCTAGATAAAAGAGATCGTTTATGTTTTCCTTGTGCGGTCAAAATAGCTGACATCAGAACTTCAAGTTTAATATTCTTTTGCTATTTCTTTCTTTCAATTTGAAATTTTATAATTTTTTTTTTTTTTTACAAGTTAGAGATTTTGAAAATGTCTTACGTAAGCATCATTCAAACCCCGCCTCCCCCCTTGTCAGCAAAAATAAGCAAATTGCTAACCCCCTCCCCCCCTTAGGTGCTTACGTAATATTTGAATGGCCCCATTGAAGAGGATATACTTAAAACAGAAAAAAAATATTCTGCCAACTTATAGCTTTAAAAGCACATTAGAGACTGATTAAACCAAAAATATCTTCCAATCCATAAAAATCAAGGTTAAATAAAGTTTCTATTTACAGTTTATTAATTATGTGGAAATTCTGATAAAAAATGAATATTAGTCTATCAATAGTTCCTATTAAAAGTCATAATTCTTTTGAAATGTTCCTTTTAGTTTTACATAGCACCAGCATTAAATGTACTTGAAATAAGATTTAGATAATTATTTTTACTGATAATACTTCTTATTTCACTTCATATTATAAACACAAAATTGGATGAGAAATGATTTAGTTTCTTCTTAATGAGAATTTATTGTAGAATGCTGACGCATAAATCTAACTTGTGATTACTTGTAGTTGATTGATTCTTTTGATAATTTAAAGGTTATGAAATCACTTTATTTATAATACTTCCAACTGTTTTGATAGTGTAACAAACTTTGAAGTTTTCAATATGAAGAACTATAATTTTGACATTATATTTGGATTTTTGGTAAATTTCTACCTTAGGGTACCAAGCAAAAAGTCATTCAGTAAAGAAATCTAGGAATTTTGCAGATTTAAAGTTTTGAAATTTTAACATTAAATTAATTTTTAATAGTTGCAAAACTAACTGAAATGTGAGTAGTTTATTTTTTAAACATAACTCAAAAACTATTTGGTGAATGAACTGAAATTTAGGATTCATATATTTGTAGCTTATAAGAATCTTTATAATTTCTGTTATAATTTTTATAAGTTACAAGACATATTTTTCCTTGAATATTAATTTCATGATTTATATATTATGAAATAAGTATTCTTCATTATAAAATAGAGTAGAAATACATTCGTATCGAATAGCTGTTTTCATTTTTGCCTGTGTCTATTTAGCGATAAAATAGTATAGTGACCCCCTTTTTTTTTTTTACTGCTTTACAGTATCATTTTTTTATGAATTTCATTAAGACAAAAATTGTTTTCCGAATGTGTTTGAAGTTCGACCTTCAAAAATATCTCAAAGTCATTTCATGCTTAGCAGGAAAATGGATGAAAGGAATACCTTTTCAAGTAACAACAAATTCTAAGCTGCTTGAATTTTAAAGTATTTTTTTAACTTTACAATAAATTGCAATACAGTAGACTCCCTCAAATCCGCACAACTTGGGACTAGAGATGGGCAACATCATTCCTTTTAAGGAATCGTTCCAGCTGGAATTGTTCACTGAAAGGAACGAGTTCTTTGGAATCGTTCTAAAAAAAAGGAACGATTTTGAAAAATAAAGGATTCCAAGGGGGAAAAAACACTTCTGAGATAAAGAGAACCACATGCAATTCATAATATTTATTTTCTTATGTATCCATCCATTTTCTTATGCATCCAGTCGCCTTAATTTTGTAATGTTTTGGACAGATGATTTTGTTTTTAAGAGTTCATTCATTGATCAGTGTGTGCAATTAATTTGCAGTTATTTCTCACTTTATGATTTATGGCATTAAGCATAATTCCTCTTGAAAACTTACCCCTGGTTCCTGGTTGACCTTTCATTTACAGCTGTACTTTATCCAGGAAATTTTACTGTAGCTTCGGTTTTGGCGATAAAGGTGGCGTGGCAGTCTATTCGATTTTCAGTGTAATCATTGGTTTCTCTTGAAAATATATCTTCAAACGACCATCCATATATATTATTTTATACAGTGTGTCTTTACTCTCAACGATGTCCAATGGCTAATTCCTGAACCATTAGTCATAGACCTATAGTTCTAATTGCAAAAATGTTTTTAATAATGTAAAAAAATATTCTGAAAGTTGTTTGAATCAATAAAAATATTTCTAAAAAAGTTACAAAATTTAATTTATTATACAGTCCCCTAGCCCTATAAATAATATTTAGTAAAAATTTCCTGTTCACTTAAAAGAAAGACAAAAAAAGTCCCATTCATCTAACACTAAAATTGATGAAGTTATACGAAACTTTGAAATGCAAGACTTATGCCACTTTCTGCATCTGAATACACATGAGTTTAGCCATGCTTCTAGGGGTCGTAAACAAAGTGCTTAAAGTATTTGAAGGATTTATTTCATGTGTATCTGCGCTTTGAAAGAAATCATATTACAACAGATTTTTGTAAGGATTCGAAGCTCTTTCTTTTCATGATTTTTTTAACAAAAATTATGCTATTTTTACCCGACTGAAAAGAAGGGTTGTGTGTTTCATGCTTACCTGTGTATGTGGATTTCTTTATACCCTCATTACATCCCAATGGCTGGATGGATTTTAATGAATGAGGTCTCTATCAAATCGACTGAATGGCCCGATGGTTATAGGCTAGGTTTTGTTTTTATAAATTCAAAATGGCGGCCATAAAATACAAAATGGCGGTAGAGACAAAAAAATATTTACGCACCCTATTGAGTGGCATATCATTGGAAAGGTTTTTCAAAATGAAGACTATGTTTCATTGACTATTTTACAGTCAGAAGCTCCGTTAAAATATTATACAACCTGGAAGTTGTGTATGTAGGATCTCTAGCTTTACTGCAACTCTAACCATCATAGACATCTATAGACCTCATCAAAACAGTGTTTATAGATAAGAACTAACAATTAAACACAACTTAAAAGTCATCAATATAAGTAAATAAAAAAATAGGTAAGTAATATAAACAAGTAATATAAAAAATATATTTTAACTCAATTCCTACTTAGGTCAATAAGAGAATTTTTTTCTCTCCCATTCTTCTTTCCTCTTGAGTGACGCTTAAAATGTCTTGATCAAGAAGAGGGCTGTCTTGGTCTTAAAATACCTTGATCAAGAAGAGGACTCTCTTGATTATTGAAAATTAATTAATTTAATTTAATTAATGAATTAATATTTGAAAAAAACTGGATTAACATTAAGTGTCATCCACTACAAGTTTAAAAAAAATTATTTGAGCTTGATTGGATGAATAATAAGAAATAGTTTCACATTGATGAGAAATAATTAATTAGTTCGCTTTTTACGCAGTCGGGTTTTTTGATTTTTTAAATTTGATTGTTTTTACCTGACTAAAAACAAGGGTTATGTGTTTCACGCATATCTGTGTATGTGGATTTCTTTATACCCTCAAAACATCCCAACGGCTGGATGGATTTTAATGAATGAGGTCTCTATCGATTCGTCTTTACGGCCCGATGGTTATAGGCTAGGTTTTTTTTTTTTTAATATAAATTCAAAATGGCAGTAGAGACAAAAAAAAAAATGTATGCACCTTATTGAGTGGCATATCATTGGATAGATCTTTCAAAATGAAGACGATGTTTCATTGACTATTTTACAGTCAGAAGCTTCTTTAAAATATTATAGAACCTGGAAGTTGTATAGGTAGGATCTCTAGCTTTACTGCAATTCTAATCATCATAGACATCTATAGACCTCGTCAAAACTGTGTTTATAAGGTAAGAACTAACAATTAAACACAACTTAAAAGTCATCAATACAAGTAAATAAATAAAAAAATAGGTAATTAATATAAATAAGTAATATAAAAAAATATTTTAAATCAATTCCTACTTAGGTCAATAAGAGAATTTTCTTTCTCCCATTCTTCGTTCCCCTTGAGTGGTACTTAAAATGCCTTGATCAAGAAGAGGGCTCTCTCGGTCTTAAAATACCTTGATCAAGATGAGGATTATCTCGATTATTGAAAATTAATTAATTTAATTTAATTAATTAATTAATATTTGAAAAAAAACTGAATTAACATCAAGTGTCATCCACTACAAGTTTGAAAAAAGTTATTTGAGCTTGATTGGATGAATAATAAGTATTTTTTTAACAATTGAAAATTTGAACAAGATATATATAGCGAGAGTGTGAGCTAATAGTAGGAATTGAAAAAAAAATATATAGTTTCACATTGATGAGAAATAATTAGTTCACTTTTTACGCAGTCGGGTTTTTAAATTTTTTTTAATTTAATTGTTTGTTATAAGCTTTTATTTCATCCATTAACCGCCAAAACTATAAAGTAGGAATTTTCCAATTTCTGGTTGAAAGTCACTTGTCACCACAAATTCAGAAAGGTAATTTTCGCTTTATTAAAATATCAAAATTTCTGCCAATAAATAAGGCAATTTTTTTAAAATTCTAAAATAGTGGTGACAAAGTAATTAATTTAAGCATGAGCAATTATTTTGACCGTAGCATGAACGCAACACCAGCGGGTAATAGGTTAACTTGAAACGATCATATATATGTCTTTCCAGTTCAAAATTTGTACTCAAAATTCAACTCACTTTAAAATATCCGATTGAGGTTAAATTTTACATATTGACGTAAATCCGATGACAATGTAATATTATTATGATTTTCAGTGCTTACCATTTGTACTTATTTTACAGGGTAACACAAAAAATTTCGGATAACAAGTCAGGGCCAACAAGTTTACGAAAAAGTTTTAGATTAGATAACACAAGACTGCGATGTTTGTGTTTTTTATTTTTAAAATTGATTTTTATGAATTTTTTAGCTCTGAATCTGAAAATTACCTTCATTTTTAACCATCATGTCAGGATTTTTCGCAAATAGTAAATTTCAAAATTGGAAAAATAGCTGATACTATAAAATAGAATCAAGGGTTGTATTTTTTAACTTTTATGATTGATTTGTATGTGCTTTTTAACACTGAATGTGAAAATTACCTTCATATTTAACCATCATGTTACACTTTTTTGCAAATTGTAAATTTCAAAGTGAAAAAATAGCAAAAATCTGATGCTATAACATGGATGTAAAACTTCTTTTATTCAATTTAATTTTATTTAATTCAACAATTTATTCAATTTTTGGCTTATACTGGGATTCTTACAGCTAAACAGCTTGGGGATCCGATTGTCCGACTACTCGTGCTGTTCTTAGTTTACTTTTTACTTTATTTCCCAGGTTCGAGAGTCGGATGTATAAATAAATATGTTCTGGAAACATTGAATATGAAACACTAATTTATTAATAAATCAAATGATAAAACATTAACATCATGCCTAGAGTAAATTTTCCCTAGGTATATAAATATTAATAATAAGCAATACATAGAACATTGGTATAAATTATAGTTTGAACCTTCACAGGGACTCTAAGGATGCCTAACTTTCATTCGTTTACTGAATTATTGGTTGCCCGATTTATTGATAAAGTGTTCCCACTCACCTCTTATTTCCTTGGTCAGAATCATCTAAGTGTATCATCCAATTTAAGTCTGGTAATCCAGTTCATGGCACTGTCATTTAAAGTATGATCCACTGTACAGCAATTTATTAACTCTCGATATGCGGCTGCACAGAAGCAAAACCCGCATTCCTATTCTGAGCCCAGAGAATACCCAATTCTCCCTTCTCAAAGCATCTTAAAGAAAAAGGGATCTTTTCTCTGCCAAATCTAAACTCCCTCTCTTCTCTCACCTGTCAATTCCTATCTTCCTTATTTTTTTGTAAGCTTAAACCCCTCCTAAAAATCATCTCATCCTATCAAAATTTCTAAGGGGCGAGATTTTTCTTAACCAAACCACTGACGCTTGTATAACATTATAATATTATAGTAACGCTAACGCGACATGTGGTCTCAAACTCCCTTAATACCTTAATCCCTTTTTATGACGTAATCTAAAACTCGTGTTCCTAACATGGGACATTTTTAGAGCTGCTCACTAAAATTTACTGTTGACAGACTCACCAGAAGTTCAAAAGTTCAATCCCTTTTATTGCCTAACCGAGTATTTTCCACTGGATCCTCTGGTCCTGTAAAAACACCCGCTCATTCTAAAAATTCCATCGCACTAGCGACCTCCCACGATATGCTTGCATCTCAAAGAAGGTGGTCCAATTCCTATATTGTTTTTGTGTCTCTTTCCTTCTTTTTAAGCACACTTGTGATATGGCGGTGTTATCCTGACAATGATACATTAAAAAGAAGGAAAGAGACACAAAAACAATATAGGAATTGGACCACCTTCTTTGAGATGCAAGCATATCGTGGGAGGCCGCTAGTGCAATGGAATTTCTAGAATGAGCGGGTGTTTTTACAGGACCAGAGGATCCAGTGGAAAATACTCGGTTAGGCAATAAAAGGGATTGAACTTTTGAACTTCTGGTGAGTCTGTCAACAGTAAATTTTAGTGAGCAGCTCTAAAAATGTCCCATGTTAGGAACACGAGTTTTAGATTACGCCATAAAAAGGGATTAAGGTATTAAGGGAGTTTGAGACCACATGTCGCGTTAGCGTTACTATAATATTATAATGTTATACAAGCGTCAGTGGTTTGGTTAAGAAAAATCTCGCCCCTTAGAAATTTTGATAGGATGAGATGATTTTTAGGAGGGGTTTAAGCTTACAAAAAAATAAGGAAGATAGGAATTGAGAGGTGAAAAAAGAAGGAGTTTAGATTTTGGAGAAGAAACATCCCTTTCCAGGAGATGAAGTTTTAGATCTGAGAGAAACTAACTAGGCCTTTTAAGAAGGGAGAAATCTTTGTATTCTCCCGGCTCATGTAAAAGGAAGGAATAAGCGATGCTTCTCAGGAATTAAGAGGTGAGTGGGATTAATCTATCGTTCTTTTGGGCAATCAATAACTTATATTGAAGTTGTATTTTGTAAACAAACATGAGTCAGGCATCCTTAGAGTCCCTATGAAAGTTCAAGCTATAATTTATACAAATGTTCTATGGATTGTTTATTATTAATATTTATATACCTAGGAAGAATTTGCTCCAGGCATGATGTTACTGCTTTATCATTTTGAATAATTAATAAACTACTGTTTCATCCCCAGTGTTTTCAGAACCTATTTATTTCATACATCCGACTCTCGAACCTGGGAAATGAAGTAAAGAAATACAAAACTAAGAACCACACGAGTAGTCGGACACGATGATCTGGGAGGGGAAGAGGTTCAATTAAAACTTTGAACTTTTAAACTTTGAAATTTACAATTTGCAAAAAATCCTAACGTGATGGTTAAAAATTAAGGTGATCTTTGGATTCAATATTAAAAAATACATAAAAATCAATTATCAAAAGTTAAAGAAATAACAATCACATCTATTTTATATTATCAAATTTTGGTTAATTTTTCACTTTTTAGCTTTCAAATTTACGATTTGCGAAAAATCTGTACTTTGTGATAAAAAATGAAGGCCATTTTTGAATTCAGTGCTACAAAATACATAAGAACTAATTATCAAAAGCTAAAATACACGACACAACACAAATTTGCATCCTAGTGTAATCTAATAACATTTCAAAATATGTGTCAATTTGTAAAGAATCGAGGGTGTTGCTTTTCAACGTTTTATTTAACGAAAATTCTATTATTTTTTTCCTGTTATATGTTTAGTACAAGCTGTATATTTTGCATTAATATTTCAGAATGTTTATAGATTTCAAATTTATAATGCAATGTTAATTTTACTATCAGCTATTTTTTTATATATATCTAACGATTATTAATATTTCTAGTAAATTTGTAAATGACCCCTATTTCGCAGCAAAAAATATGCTCCAACTTTAAACAGCTATTACTTTGATCAGTTTTAATCATAGAATAATAGGACTTTTTTTTTGTCTTACTTGTAAGTGTAATAGGAAAATTTTACTAAATATAATTTTAATGCATATGAAATAGCTTAATGTCATTAAAATACACTGCAAATGATTTTTCCCCATTGACCATAATGTAACGGGATAGTTTTGAGTGCCCCTGTAAATGAACTATTAATGCTACACTCTTCATATTGAATACCAAACATCCCATGGTAAACATCATTAACATATATCAATTGCATGGGAATCCGAGTATATTTATGGGAGTTAGGTATACATTTAGGTCACACACTGAGACGACAGAGCAACATGGAGTGCAACATGAAGTGCAAAAACTGGTCAAAACAAAGAACAAAATTGTTTCAAACCTGTTTTAAACCAATTTTTCTAGAGAATTCAAGTGACATGTCTTATGTGTCGCCTTAGTGTGTGACTTGCCTTAGAGCGTGAACAGACAGACTGACGGACAGACAAACCGCATTCATAAACACTAACTTTGTTGGAAAGTGTTAAAAAGTAAAGTACGTTTTTGCACACTGTCCTTCCTGAGTGACTGCTGTATGTCGTGTCTTATACCCTAACATGGCTATTTGTTAACTGCTGTTAACTGCATAGAATTTCAATAAACTTACAACTCTTTTTGAATCTCTAATTTCACACCCTCATCCACTGTCACCCTCTCTCCACTAATATATACTGAACCTCTCATACTGAACCTCAGTTCGGTGTGAGTGAATTGTGATGCTAATATGTTTGTTTAGATTGGGATCTTCGTAATGTCATAACTCATGAAGTCATGGAACACTTGTGTTACACAAAAGTGTTAAAGATATAGTAATTCACTAAATTTAAAAGTTCTATTTCTTTAAATTTGAAAAATGGTTGATTGGTTTAATTAAATTAAATTAAAAGTATGTCCATTATTATTACAGAGTGTAGTATTATATAAAGAAATATCCTTTTGACGATGTTTTCGCCGTTGAATGAAAGACATCTGACGTAAACGTGTTATAGATAATACCAACCTTAATTTTTTGAGAATTTGACTATTTTTTATTCGGAGTTGAACTTTTTGTCAAAACTATTTAAAATAGATAAAACACTTTGTTAAATTCAAACTTTTCAGAAAATTTTATGTAATTAAAAATATATATATAAATAAATAAATAAATGTTCTAAGTGAAAAGAATAACAATAAGAAAGGAAAATACCTAAAATTTAGTATCATAGTTGCAGTAAGTTTTACCTCAATAAAAACGGAAGTTTGGTATTAGGCTTGAAACACTAAATTTAGTTTGGCATGAAGGGAGCCTCGCTCGGATCGAAATTAAACTCAGATATGTATTATTCATCACCACAGTAACAGGCATTAATCGTGGTATTGATTTCAGGATTTGCGAGTATCAATCCCGATCAAGAAATCTGAATTATTATAAGAAATTATTACGATAAACGATTTTTTTTTTTTTTTTTTATTTTACGTTGAATTAAAACAAAGTCACAGTTATTTAAATTCTAATTCTTTAGCAGGAAATAGAAATAAAATGACAAATGAAAAAACTGTACAAAATCACAACTTGCATTCTTTGGAAACCAATAATTAAATTCATATATTGTAAAACTTTTTTAATGCAATATTAACCTTCCGCATACCAGACCAGTACAACAGACCCGATAGGTACATTCAAATTGATTTTTCACATTTAAAAAAAATGAAAATTTTATAAATATGTGACTTTTTCTGGAATGCTCTACTCAAAAGAATAGAACATCCCAGAAAAAAATCACATATTTACAGAAATTTCATTTTTTTTATTTTTTTAAAATGAGAAATATCATTATAAATGTACCTGTCGGGCCCATTGAAACCCTCTGGTAGGCAGAGGGTTAACATAAATCTATTAAACCAAAACAAGCATAAAATATGCAGCTTTACATATATGTCGCAGTGTTGGAGAAAGTCCCGTGATCTATATGTAGCACATGATTTTTCTTTCCCATTTTTATACTCAAAATGGCCATTAAGAGAGCGAACCACAGTTAAATTATTTGAATCCCACCCACCACTGTTACTGTTATATTATTATTAGACATTATGTTTTCTGAAATATTCATTATTTTAAGAAAAAAGAAACGTTTTACAAAAATTCCTTGTTTGAACAGATTTTACTCTATGTAATAAACCTCAATGTAAGTTAATTAAAACAACAATCTTCGAGAGTTTTGAGATTTTTTTGAATCATCTTCTTCAGGAGAGAAAAACAAGACGCCAAACTGTGGAAATAAAGTGGTACTCGAGCACTTGTAGCTGGTCATATTTTTCTTTTGACAAAGAGGATTCTCAAATTGAAATTATGCTTAAGGAAAAAACATGAAACAGTGAAAAATACATGAAAGTGCGTAACGGTACAATTATTAAAATAATTGAAAATCAGTTGTTATTATCCTATTAAAATGCAATTTTTATGGCATAGTGATGTATTTTTTTTATTATTCAAAATTGTTTCTAATCAGATTTTAAAAAATATTTTTCACTATTATTTAAACAAGCATTTTCTTTGTTTTTCGTAAGGCTGTTCTTAAGTGATCTGCTCAACAAGCGCAAAATGTTTTGACACATTTACAAATTCATTTTTTAATGGAAAGATATAAAATTGGAAAGTTTGACCATAGAAGCGATTTGGAATCAAACTGTTTTCCATTTTTTGGTCAATAAATTACCTATTGAGTTATAAGCGATTTTGATCACGTGATAAACACGTTTTTCACCCATTTTTGAGTGATTATGCATCTTTCATGCGGAAATTCGGTTCAAAATGCCCACTTTGACACTATTTTCTGAAAGTTCTATTACGTTTGCAAAAAAATGGGAAAAAATAGCTGGATTACATAGTTTCTGAACAACAACACCTGTTTGTTTCATGCATTTCCGAATAAAAATAAATGAAAACTTTTGTCACAAAGTTACCCTTTTGGATTTGAGAATTCCTTTAGAAAAAATTCATTTCGTATGATATATTTATTAATTAGAAAAAGTATTAGTGTATTTAAGTACACATGGTGTTCCATTACCTTCAGGGTCCAGGTACTCAATCGGTAAATCATGTAAAGTTTCTTGGTTCGAATCCCATATCGGGCACTTTTTCACTCAGGTGGAAAAATTGAATTCGTATAAAATATTTTTTTTAATTATTTCTTTCAGATTAATTTAGCACAAGAAGATCCAATAGTAATGTAATAAAGTAACAGATGATAAGTAAATAATTTATAATAGACAATATTTTAATTGAAGTAAAATAATATACTTCTATTAATCTAAACATAAAATTTAAGAGAATATAATATGCAGTTGTAGTTTATTAAACGTCCCCCTCTGCCCCGCACTTCAATTTCTTTTTTTCTTTTTTTGAAGGGGAGGGGGGTGGGAGCATACACATTAGAAGGATATTTTGGCAATAAATTCAGTTTTAATAGAATCAAAATCTGTTATTTTAAAATAAAATAGCGTATTTTTAATTTATTAAAACTGGCCAGTCTACAAGAACAAGAACCGATTCTCAAGGAATCGTTCCTTTTCAGAGTCGTTACATTTTGGACCGACTTCGAGGAATCGGTCCTTTTTGGAGTCTGTACATTTCGGAACGGCTCCGAGGAATTGGACATTTTCAGAGTCTGTACATTTCGGAACGACTCCGAGGAATCGGTCCTTTTCAGAGTTGGTACATTTCGGAATGACTCCGAAGAATCGGTCCTTTTCAAAGTTGGTACTTTTCAGAATCGTTCCAAAAAGAACCAATTCCGAGGAATCATTCCGATAAGGACTGATTTCTTTTTACAGATTGGAATCGTTCCTTCAGTTTCACTGCCAGAATTGTTCCTTTGGAATCGTTTTTCAACAAATGACGCATCTCTACTTGAGACCAGTTGTACGGATTTCAGAACTTTGCAGATTTCTGGTCATTGTTTTATTTACATTTTTTAAACAGTAATTTGAATGTAATAATGCAATCGAAATTATAATGAATGCTTACAATAGAGTAAAATATTAAAATAATTAAGCAAAGTAATAAACTAAAATAATAAAATTAAGATAATTTAAAAAATAAATTATTAAAGTAAAGGTCAAGTAAATAATTAATAATATATAATTAAATATGCATAACAAATATGAGATATGTTTTCCTTGAATTATTCAATGAAACTTACCTCATAAAGTTACACTACTAATTCTCATCAAAATCATAAAAAAAAGAATAGACCGGAAGGCAATAGCACAGACAATCACCTCATCAAGTTCATGGCTAAAGTTCCAGAATTAGTTAAAACTCAATTCAGATATTAAAACGCATTCGGTCTGCCAAGTCATATCTTGGTGGAAAACACCTGAAACCTGATTTTAGCAGTTGACTCTTAGGTTTACCATTGTGTTTTCCTGCACACAAAGGTATGAAAACATGGAGAACTGGGAGCAGGAAAACACAATAGTAAACCTACAAGTCAACTGCTAAAATCAAGTTTTCGGGTGTTTTCCGCCAAGCTATGACCTGGCAGATCAATTGCATTTTAATATGCGAATCAAGTTTTAGCTAATTCTGGAATTTCAGCCATGAACTCGATGAGGTGATTGTATGTGCTGCCACCACCCAGTCTAGGAGTTTTATTTCAGGTTTAGCCAGATTTAATAGCCAAAAAAGCTTGAATAATGCATAAATATATTTGGTAAAAAGATTACAATTACTAGTGATATCAGTATCCAGCAACATCTTGAATTTTTCAGATATAAATTTATACTTCCTCCATGAAAAAGCATGAGTTCAGTCATATTCATAAGAATTACATTCGGAATATATGAAAGTAAAAGAAAAAAGTCTGTAATCCTGACCCTATATCTGAACTGAAAGTTTCATTGTTTACATCTTCAATGATGTGTAGATTTTAGGCATTTGTGGATTTGAAGGAGTCTACTGTATTAGTTTGCAGTTCCAGAATCTCTGTTTGAATTTCACATACATAATTAATGATGTCCTCAGTACATAGAAATAAAAATATTTTGATATGAATAATATTTTACTTTCATTTTTAAAATAAAAAAATCTGTATAAGTTGACTGATTGTAAAAAAAAAAAAATAATAATAATGTAATTATCTTTCTTCATAATGATGGTGAATATAGTCTCAATTGTAGTCTTTTCTTTACCATTTTGTTTACAGGCTTCTGTGGAACATAGTACTACTGATATAATAGATAATTCCTTCCTTACCCCTTTACACTATGCTGCTAAGCAAGGTATTATTTTTTCATCTTTTTATCTAAAAATTATTGGCAAAAAAAATATTTTTTAAATGTTTTTCAATTTTTTATTTTAAACTAAACTTGCTAATTCAGACAAATGACTGAAATATCTTTAATGATAAATTTTGAAAAGTCCAAATTAAAATTTTGTTTTATAAGCTTGTGTCATAATTAATATATAAAAATTTTACAGAATATTACAATAGCCTTGTCATCAATCTTGTTACATCATTCTTTTTTTTCATATCTCCAAAATATTTCTTATTTATAGATTAATAAAATTAACTATGATTATGAGTTTTTACTGATGGCAATGAATCAACTTTTGAAACACATTCTGATGCAAAAGTTATTGTTGAAGTGAAATAAGATGGAAACATTAACAGTGTATGTCAGATGATGATAAAAATGAAGAATTTACATGCCTTGTTACTAAAGATGCAGTTAAGATGCTAGAGAAAGTGCATGAAGCATACAAATGGTCAAATTTTGATCATATGAATACAGTGCAACCAATTCAATTTCAAAATTGATTTTCAGTGACTAGCATGCCTTAAGGGATAACAATTTTGGACAGCAAATAATGTTTGATTTTTCTCACCTAAAACTAGCTATAACTTTAGTATACTATTTAAATATCTATTAGCAATACTAAATGTTAGCTCTGTTGTTAATTTTCATAAGAAAATTTTAATATGCATTTAAATCAGGCCGACCAAACTTCTTTACCATTGAGAGCCAAATTAACCATTGTATACAAAACTGTGGGCCACATAAAAAAAAAAAGGTGTTATGTTACCATTACACAGAAATTTGTACATACAAAATACAGTCTTGTTAAAAAAAAAAAAAAAAAAAAAAAAAAAAAAAAAGAAAAAATGCAAAAAAAAAGTTACCTACTTGAAAAATTTAAAAAATTTACCAAAAAATTTAAAAAGAAATATTTATTAAGTATTAGACAAATTTAATCTGAATAACTTTTCACTGATTTATATTTTTTATTTTAATAAACTACATATTTTATTTAATTTCACCATAAATATTTAATTCCATCCTATTTAAAAGTAAAATTTTATGTAAGTCCAACAAGATACATGAAATTTTTTAAAAGTATTATAAGCATAGAATACTCAAGTAGGCATCAGAGTTTGATTACTAAAAATTAGAAATCTCTACATAAGGAAATTTTCTCTAAATGAAAAAAGTATACATGGTAGCAACAAAAATCTTATGCTTTTCATTGGTATAAATGCTTTTTCTATTGCAAAAGCATACAAGTTATTCCTAAAAATATGCAAACATCAAGGTAGATTGTAAAATCAAATCATTACAATGAAATTTTTTTCTAATTGCCTAAACGGAAATACACAGTAGCCCTTTATTATATCAAACAAGTTAAGTGAGAAGTACAATATAACCAAGAATATTTTTAAAATTAGAAGACAACCACCTACAAATAAGAGTTTCATTATTTCTCCAAAATGTTAGTTTAAATCAGGCATTTTATACACATGGCCTTGGGTCATTATTTAGACCATCAACAACTTATCTGAGGCCTACCAAGATTTGGCATTTTTCCTCTGTTTGATTCAGTTCATGTTTGATACAGAAAATACTCTTTGCATCTGTTGTCTTACAACCACAAAACTCAAGATATTAATAGTAGAAAATTAAACTGTTACAATTTACAAAGATATCTCTTACATTAATTCTACCATCCAGTGAAATTAACTAGTAATAAAAATTAAATGAAAAGATATTGAAATTCCTGCAATTTATTTTAGAACTTATTAATTAATAAATGATCACACACATTGCATTTAATAAAATGAATTAATAATTATCAATTAAAATTTATATAAGACAATACAATTCCCAATTAATTGTGAAATAATAATAATTACAAACAATTAAATTAATTAGGAGATGCATTGTGTTCTGGCCCCCTTTTAAGTAAAAATTAAATAAGCAGTTAATCCAGAGTCAAGTGAATCAAAAATAAATTTAACTATAAAAAATGTTCCCGAAACATGTACTACACATGATTCCTTAAAATTCCCTTCCCGAATAAAATTAATCTCTTAAATGTTTGCTCATCCTACAGAATATCATTAGATTGCTGATTAAGATCAGACACACTCAAAATTAAACATTAACAAGACAGACTAACTCTAGATTTTAACATATCAATATTGCTAACAAAAAGCAAGTATAATTAATTTCAACTTAAATCAATATATTAAGAATTATATATTTGACTGTCTCTGATAGGATCTGAAAATGAAAAATAAAATCTCTTAAAAGAAAAATAGGCACTGCAGAAAATAAAAAATCAAATTTAAGTATGACATAGTTTTTATTAATACTGACAATGGAATTTACGAGGTATGTTTTTTAAGTAAGTACCGTTTTGGAATTAAAAAAAGACGTGCTAAGATATCGCAATAATTTTATTTTTACATGAAAGCCTGTACCTTCATCTACTTTTCTACATAATTTCCATGATTATTGAAGCACTTGTCATAACGTTGCACCAGTTTTTGAATACCCTCCTCATAAAATTCTGCCGCCTGACTTTTTAACCACTGTATCACAAATGTTTTGACTTCGTTATCGTCTTGAAGACGCTGACCACCCAGGTGTTTCTTCAAGTGCAGGAACAAATGGTAGTCACTGGGCGCCAGATCAGGGCTGTATGGAGGATGATCTAGAGTTTCCCATTTAAAAGATTTGATGAGATCTTTGGTCTGATTAGCCACATGTGGACGGGCATTGTCATGCAGCAAAACGATACCCTTACTCAACTTGCCACGTCTTTTGTTCTGGATTGCATGACGCAGATTGTTCAATGTCTCACAATAAGACGCTGCATTGATTGTCTCATTACGAGGCTGAAACTCCACTATCAATACTCCTTTTTTGTCCCAAAAACTGTGCACATGAATTTCTGGGCAGAAATTGTTTGCTTAAACTTCACTTTTTTGGGTGATGATGAATGTCGCCATTCCATGGATTGTTGTTTCGATTCTGGTGTGACGTAGGCCACCCATGTTTCGTCACCAGTAACAATTTGGTCTAAAAAATCTTCACCTTCATTGTGGTACCGCTCAAGGAAAGTCAATGCACTGCCTAAACGTTGGGTTTTGTGCAAATCCGTCAACATTTTTGGAACCCAACGTGAACACAATTTCCGGTAATTCAAGTTCTCGGTCACAATGCGATACAAAACACTACGAGAATATTAAGAAAAGCAGTCGCACAATGATGAAATTGTAAAGCGTCTGTTTTCTCTCACCTTTTCGTCCACTTTCTGCACCAAATCTTCATTAACGACCGAAGGACGCCCACTCCGTTCTTCATCATGCACATTTGTGCAGCCATCTTTAAATGCTCTCACCCATTTCCTTACCATTCCATCACTCATAATGTTTTGTCCATAAACTTCACAGATCTCACGATGAATATCGATCGGTTTTACGCCTTTAGCACTAAGAAATCGTATAACAGCCCGTACTTCATAATCAGCGGGACTCACAATTGTCAGAGGCATCTTAAACACTCAGTAAACAACGTATACAATGAAGAATCAGACTGTAATGGCGTCAGTGCGTAGACAAGAGATGTAGGTAACCAGTGCACATGTGCGGAACGCCGACCGTAGCGCTGCGGCGGCGGAATCGCAAAACGGTACTTACTTAAAAAACATGCCTCGTATAATTAATGTTTCACATAATTAGTTCTTTTGTGGATCTAATATTTCTTATAATTCAGATTCTGACAAATACATAATTAGATTGACTTAATTTTAACAGTATAATCAATTCCCTAGGTAATTATAATTTAATCATCTTTCAATAAGGACACATATTCTGAACATATTACACGGTGAATCATTTTTCTTAAACTGTAGACATACTTTTTGTTACTAATGAAGTAATTCAAACAATTACAGCAATGCCATTATTACAAAATTAACATTTATGAGATTCATAGAAAAAAAACCATATTCATCCTATTTTTATATATTTAATTATGGAGCTACTGAAGTTTGCTATAAAAAAAAACATTTCACAAAGCATTAAGCCAATGTGAAATTATGATGTTAAAAACCATATAAAAAAAATTAATCATGAATAAATTTAGAAGGCTATGCACTATTAAATTAAGAAGAAAATAAAGATAGAAGAAATAAATACTCATCATGAGCATGGAAAAGGGGAGTCCCCATAGCACTGTATAAAACCAATCACTTCAAGCAAAACCTTGTTCTCTCCTTCATGTCAGCCAAAAGAATGAATTCTACCACCAAAATCTCGTGACATCACTACTCACCCCAATTTCCAGTTGGCACTCCACAATAGTAAAATAGTGCATATTAAAAATATATTGTTAATTTGTAAAATGCTGAACCCATTACTGTAAGGCACATGCATGTCAGACTTTATTATTCGTAAATTATAGTTGGAATATGAAGGCTGTTTTTCTTGAAGATATTTTCTTATTGAATTTTAAAATTTCAGATATTCATATGTGGGGCTGTGATGTCACCATAGAATTACAAAGAACGAGAAGCAGGGATGAGAATTTTCCGTCTTTTGGCGGATCTCCGCTTTTTTGTTATTTCAAGGAATTTCCGCTTTTTTTTTTCTCGAAATTCCGCCTTTTTTTCCGAGGATTCCGTATTTTTTCTCCTGCAAAATTTTGTTATTTTCCGAAATTTTCACTTTCCTATCGTTCCGTTCTTCTTCCGATTTCGAAAGAACATTCAAAGGTGATGAAAAAACGGTAAATTTCGTCAAAAGATCGCAAAAAAGTGGCAAATTTTGTCAAAAGATCGCGAAAAAGGCGGCAAATTTTGTCAAAAGATCGCGAAAAAGCGGTAAATGTCACCAAAAGATCGCAAAAAACTACAAATATCGTCAGAAGATCGCAAATAAATGGCAAATTTCTTCCAAAGATCGCGATAAAATGGCAAATTTTGTCAAAAGATCGCAAAAAAGCGGCAAATTTCGTCAAAAGATCGCGAAAAAAGCGGCAAATTTCGTCAAAAGATCGCGAAAAAGCAGAAAATTTTGTCAAAAGATCGCGAAAAAGCAAAATTTTGTCAAAAGATCGCGAAAAAGCAGCGAAATTTGTCAAAAGATAGCGAAAAAAACTACAAATATCATCAGAAGATCGCGAATAAACGGCAAAGTTCGCGAAAAAACGGTAGATTTCGTCAATAGATCGCGAAAAAGCGGAACATTTCGTCAATAGATCGCGAAAAAGCGGCACATTTCATCAATAGATCGCGAAAAAGCGGCACATTTCATCAAAAAATCGCGAAAAAGCTGCAAATTTCATCAAAATGGTGCGAAAAATACATGTATTTAGTGCTTTTAGTGTATCCTCCCCTTCCCCCCTGTTTTGTAACCTTTCAGAAAATTTGTTGTGAATTAATTTTTTTTTTTTTTTTTTCCTTAGAATCGCTCGTGACCAAAAATAACTAACCATTGTGATTTTCACTAAGTTTTTCATATTTTTTGCTAAAAAAATTATTAAAATTATGACGCACAAAAACTTTATTCTTAATTAAATTATTTCATTTTCAGGAGTGGTCATGATTCTGATAAGTCGAGCATTTCATATGACCTACACTCAATGTTTTAAGAGCTGTGTGTAATTTGGCTACTTTCACTCCTGTAATGTAGTATACAGGTTTGTGCGTTTGTCTCCATTTGCCTGGAAATCAGACCCTGGTTTTATTTCTTAAAGTATCTTTCACGGATAAAATGTGGTACAATTTTTTGTTTGCGCGTGGTTTCAGTCTTTTTGCTTTTTTGCAATTCTCATCCCTGGAGAAGGAAGGCAAACATATCTTTGCATTGCATCTTCCCTGCCTGCTGTTTGTCACCGGATATTTTCTCCTGAGTTAATCCCCATGAGCACTTGCGAGAAAAGGGGTGGTAGTAACAAAGCCATTGGATAGTAGAGTGAAGTTATCGCTTAGCGTTAGGGAGGTTGCAAGCAATTCGTCTTCGTAAAATCCGTTCAGCCACTGTGCACTTCAGAGCTAATCCGGTTCCTTGTGTTCCTTCTCGTTCTTCCTGTATAATTCTATGGATGTCACACTTTTTCCAACGAACGTCTGTCACGTGATGATGCTACACTTTTGGAGGTAACCATCAAGTTGTCATTGTTGCCAACAAAAATAAAGAATATAGAAAAAGGGTGAAAAATGGAAAGAGTTTACACAGAAATAGGAAAGTAAAAAAAAAAAAAAAAAAAAAAAAAACATGTTAATCAAAGAAATTATCTTATTTAATTCTCCAGTAGCTTCCAAAAATTTATTATTACACCAGTAGCTCCAATTTATGTTTACACTCCAAAAATTTATTATTTGTACTTCAGTAGCTGTAATTATTACTTAAACACATTTTAAAATTAACCATTCTAAAATTATCATACACAATATAATTAATTGAAAATAATAATGTAAAAATGCACAATTAACAAAAGATGGGCACGCAACTTCCATTTGACAAGTGCCAATAATTCAACCATCATTCCAATCAACCTATTGTTACAGTACATAAGAACACGAGTGGATAAATCGCATCCATCCATTTTTCCAGAAGTTCAGTTTTCTCAAATGGAGCTTTCTGCGCATGCGTGCCTGAGCGCTCCAAATTGACTGTATTCCAGTTTAAAACAAATTTGGTGGCGCCATCTAGCAAACATAACATGAAATATTTCAAGAATTATCATTTTTTACTTGGAGGGGTGAAGGGGAAAAAAAAAAAAAAAAGACATATACTTTTGTGCAGGGATGATGCAATTTTTTTTTTCATAATTTATATGCAGTGATTGATGTAATTTTTTTTTATTTTGTAAAAGATAAAATGATACAATGGAACTTATAAATTTATTAATATTAGCTTTTTAATAAGCCCATTCCTAACATTTTTTTTCTTTCTTTGAACAAATTAACGTTTATAAAATATGCATATCAAATTTTATTTTTTGTCGGGATCGACTCAGAATTTGTAATGTGTTAATCATTATAGATAATTAAATGTGTTTACTTGCTTTTCTTGGTAATAGCTCTAATTATTAATAAAATAGTTAAAATGGGATTTTTTTTTAAAACTAAAATCTAGTTAACTTGTAGTAATGTACATTTTATATTTAATTAGTATCACTTTTAAGACTATTTTTCTTTTTTTTTTCAAAAATACATATAGATTTTATTATTGTTGTATAAATACCATAGCTGCCAACTTGTACGGATTTTTGCTACCACTAAAATATAACAGAAATTTCTGCCTTATTTAATTACCAATATTCATTGCGATTCGGCGATTGAATTAGGCAAATTTTTCCATTAAATTTTAGTGGTAGGAAAAATCCGTACAAGTTGGCAGCTATGAAATACTACTATTGTATTAAAATTAAGAAACAGATATTTTATTTTTAGAATGTTATAGTTTTTTAAAAGCACAGAGAAAAACCCATCACTCAGACAATGGGCTGAAAGCTATTTCAAGACTTCATATAAGAGACTCCTTCTTTTAGAATAAAATAAAAAGTGTTATCAAAATACCATGTGCTGCTGCTATTTCTAATTCCTTTTCTCTCTTTCTCCTTAAATTGTTCTTTTTCATGAAGCCTTGAAACAATTTAATGTTATTTTTTTGCTATGTTTTCTTTTAGTTATTTTTTACACATGATTTATTTATCATAATTTAAGCGTTCTTGTTCTTACTTTATATGTTTTCAATTGATCTGGAAGGAGTGTTTAAATACCTAAATCTCGTTCTTTGCTGTGGTGGTGGTATCTCAATTTTCGATTCCAATTTTTTTTATATTATTATTGTTGATCAGCAAAAAGTCCTTTAGCTTTCTTCTTATTAATAAGTCAATGCAATAAGTAAATAAATATTCTTATTTGTAAATAGAAGTACAATTTTTTTTTTTTTTAAATCATCTTTAATAAGCACATCCAATGTTCCTCTTGAAAATATCCCTTAGTTTTTCAGTGTGATTCATGTTTTCCCCTACAAATTCCCAATAATAATACATTATTTTGGTGTGGACAATGAACTTGATTAGAAACATTTCATTGTTTTTTGGTACACTTTATAGAAAGTTTAAGCAAGCAAATTTTATTAAAAAATGCATAGTTTTTGCTCTGTTTTTTTTTTTTTTTTTTTTTTTTTTTTTTTTTTAAGAAATTAAACATGAAAGAAAAAGTAAAGCATTATTAATGGTACCATCTTAGGATTTCTAAATTATTTCTCAATATAGAATTGTAAATTTAATTAACTATTATTTGATAAAAGTGTATTTTTGTTACACTCTTCACTTTTTATTTATAATTTATTTTCTATTTAAAATGTTTCATTGTTGCAGTTTAAAAGTGCTTTGGCATATTTTGGCGAATTTATTGGCATATTATTAAATCCGTTCTTTTGTCAATTCTCCATGTAGTATTCCTAAAAATCAATGAATTAAGAAGTAAAAATATTAAAATGTGGTATTGTCATTGCAAATGCATCTTTTTACATAATTTTTATAATTATAACTTATCAGGAGGTGAGTTAAAAATCAATTACAAAATACTATCTTTCAGGGTTCAGTGGTATATATCAATGGATATATATCCAATATTTATTTTTAAAATATCATGAAGTTTGATGTTTTTATAAATTTGACACTTATTTTCAAAATATTGCATATGATATTTTTTTCTACTTTCAGTTAAAACAAGTGTAAAGGAATTTTTTTAACTGTTATTGATTGACTCATTCCATAGATAAGAACTTAGGCTTTGACAGGCTCTTTTGCCCCCTCCATCTCCACACACACACAAAAAAAAAATCTTTTCCTGCTTTACATTTGAAGCTGAATTTTTAAATGCAGAACAAATAATTAGGTGATACCTAAAACAGCTATTGAAAGATAAACTCTCTAATTTCTAGAAGTTTTTTATTGCTTCATAGAATCTTTTTTGGTTTTGGTTTCCTTTAGTTTAAACTACACAACAGGTTAGAGAATGAAAAAGGACACAAGCTTTCATTTATATTAAAATTTTTCGATAAAAATGAAGTATATTGTATATAATTTTGTTGTATAAAACACAAAATTTTCCGGAAACTTGATAATTAATCCCTGTTTTTTGTGAATGTAAAAATTAAATTGTATCTGTTTTCAATTAGCTGATCTTCAATTTTTCTACATAAGTGAAAAAAAATCATCTACATATGTGCAAAGAAACTTGTCTTGCTAAAAAAGGGCTTTCCGCAAACACATTTTCTAAAAACATCCTTGTGTATGTTTTTCACACACAACCTACGATGTCTATAAAAAGTAGCCCGAGAAGTGAAATTTATGTTACAATTTTCACACGTCCACGACATATCAGACATACCAATATAAGCACGACGACGACATGGACATAAGCACGATCAGAACGTAAACAAACAAACACAATCAAATAAATCCCGATTTCGAACGCATGCGCAAAACGCACTGCTTGAGAAAACTGAACTTTTGGAAAAGTGGACGGATGCGATTTATCCGCTCATCATAAGAACAAAACAAGCTATTTTCTATTAAATGAAAATCAGATTTGATGGACAGTATGCAATTTTTACCATTAATTGAAACAAAAATTCTGTGCCAAGAAACTTAACAATAATAAAATATATAACATTTAAACATTTACTTGCTGCTGACATTAACCCTAAAATGTAAACAAACAGAGATCGTTACTTTTGTAAACAAAACTAAGATCACAATTTGTAAACAAATGTGCAAGCAAGCGATTTATGAATATTAATGCCCATTCAAGAAATTTAAATTTGAGCAAATTCAGGAATTTAGGCCTTATGCGCATATATGGATCTTTTACAGCAAAAAAGTGCATTGAAATGCTAACAGAGTGCTTAACCCTCCGACTGTCTTGGAAAAGGGCAAAATTGTAATGTTGTTTTTTCTGCATTTTGTTTTAAATGCTTAAAAAAAGATTCTTTGAACATTTTATAAAAAAAAAACTTAACAACAAATATAAATGCAATCCTTGGAAGTATTAATCATTGTTCAATGTATTAAAAATACATTAAATCAATTGAATTATATTACTTTAAATACTGCTTGTATTGCAGTGAGACCTGGAGCTTAGTGAACGTATTAACATGGGCTTGTCAGTGAGAGGGTTAAACGAATATGACATTTCCCATAAAGCAGACAATGTTACAACTGGTACTTGGAGATGAAACTTTAGATGCCGTCATATTTCTTAGAACATATTTTCAAAGGAATACCGATTAGTTAGGAAACAGTGAACTATTCAAAATAATCTTTTTTTTTTCACGAGGTACGTAATAATTTTTTATATTATGCAACGTTTTCGAATTTTAACAGCTATTGCTATTTAGAAATTTATACTATACATCTATGTATTATTTTATTCTCTGTGTATGTGTGCTAAGTTCTTTTATTTCAAGAAAAATATCTTCATGTTAGGGAAAACCTTGCATTTGCAATATCCTAGAATTATAAACTTTAATTACGTGGGTATGAGAATAAGTCATAATTTAATTCGTGATATTAATTAGTTTTTAATATTGTAAATATTAAACTATTCAAAAACTTGTTTAACAGGAAATAAAAGAAATTATCTAGAAGATGAAGCATAGACATTTCATGTTTTTTGTTGCATTTTCAAACATCAACAGCATATTTCTTTTAATTTTCAATTGTTCTAATTTATCCTATAAGTTTTGATAATTAATTGAAGTTAATTTTTTTTAATTTGGTATACATATTTTCATATGTAAATTAGGCTGTAATTTTGCTTTGTCTTTTCTATAGCATTATGATATTTAGCTATTGTAAAAATTGATGATATTACAGAAATTCTAATTTTCCTAATCCTGGGATTGGAAATTAATCTCGGGATTGTAATCCCTAATTAGATACTAAAAATGTATTCAAAAACTAATAAAGTACAGTGTTAATTAAAAGTAAATAATTAAATAGGTGTTAGATGAGTAGCTTTGAAAGGGAAATCAATCCTTATTTTTTTATTTTTTTTGTGAAAGAAAGGGAAAAAAAATTACTAAAAATGTTACCTGGCTCTTCTCTTGAAGCATTCATAATCAAACACAAGAATTTTTGGATATGAGCTCATTAATTAGATTAGTAAAAGTGTCAATGATAATGAACCCTACATGATCTTTATCTTTCTGCTTTTTATTTTATTTTTACTGATATATTCATATTCACATACATTTTAGGACTTTTAAAAATTATCTTAAAGTTTTCAACCAGTGTGAATAAATGAAGATGTGTGATAAATTGCAGATGAACATCACAGACCACAAAAGTCAATTTACAATATTCAGAAACAGAAATGTATCAGATGCAAATTTCCAACTGGGCAAAAAATGTCCGTATCAGGATTCAAACCAGGGATCTCCTGGCTGAAGCTGCCAGTGCTCTACCATCTGAACTATCCCGGACAAATCTGGTGGAACTTTCTCACCCAAATATGAACTGAATAAAAAACTGGCATTACCATCATATTACCCAAAAAACTTTAGAAAGATAAATTATTTAGATTTGAAACTGATTCATCATTAGAAAAAGGCTTAGTTGTGAAGCCTATTAACCCATGGACTCCTCACTTTGATCCAGCCCCTGCACATTCCACACTAGTGTAATTTGGGATTCCGTAACTTCAACTGCATATAATTATACAAAAAAAAAAAAAAAAAAAAAAAAATTCTTCTTAACACCATGAAATTAAGAAATGTGTTAGGCCTTTTGAAACAACTTTCTCTTTCTTCTTCAGGCACAAAGAAGACATGCAACCACTTGGAAGGAAGGAGCAAGACACAGTGTCTTGCTCCTACTTTCCAAGTCGTAGCATGTCTTCTTTGTGCTTGCAGAAGAAATACAAAGTGCTTTTGAAAGGCCTAGCACATTTCTTAATTTTATTTATATTAATTATATATTATAATTATACATAATTTATTAATTATATAGTGTTATTAAGTATTTTTGCCTTTATTGTATCACACCAGTTAGTTCAAAATTTTAATGTGCATGTAACTTAACTTTGTTGCCAATATAGTGATAATGAAATATAATACATGATTCCTATACAAAATTTAATGAGGAATCAAACTGTGATATTTATTTTTAACAAAAGTTTCATTTTTTTAATGAAAAAGGCAAACTATTGGGAGTACAAATTAATTCGGTTCGTTTTTTTTTTTGTTAAAAAAACATTTTATTTATTATCAAAATGAAAAAACATGTTATTCAAAGTATTGTCCATCGGCAGCCACAACCTTTGTCCACCTTTCTGGCAATTTTCGGATTCCATCTCTGAAAAATGAGTCCTCTCTGGACGCAAACCATGAATCGAGCCATTCTTGAATTTCTTCGGAAGAAGTGAAGCGGTGTCCAGCCAAATCGTGATGCATCCGTCGGAACAACCAATAATCAGAAGGAGCAATGTCTGGTGAATACGGCAGGTGGGGTAGGTCCTCCCATTTCAACGTTTCCAAGTAATTTTTAACAACAATTGCCACATGGGGCCGAGCATTTTTCACGCAATGCTCGGCTCAAACGCATTAATTGCAGTTGGTAGCGTTGGCCAGTAACTGTTTTGCCAGGTTTTAGCAGCTCATAGTACACTATCCCAGTCTGATCCCACCAAACGCACAGCATTACCTTCAGACCATGAATATTCGACTTTGGCGTTGATGTTGACGTCGATGGCAATGATTCACCAGGCCGAGCATAGTATTTTCTTTTCTTGGGGTTATCGTAGTGTATCCACTTTTCGTCTCCGGTAACAACTCGATGCAAAAAACCTTTCCTTTGTTGTCGTTCAAGCAGCAGTCCACTGATGAAAAATCGCTTTTCAACGTCGCGCGTTTTCAACTCGTATGGGACCCAATTTCCTTGCTTTTGAACCATTCCCATGTTTTTTAAGCGTATGGAAATTGCTTGCTGAGCGACTCCCAACGATCCTGCAAGCTCTTGTTGCGTTTGGCACGGATCTTGATCGAGCAATTCCTCCAATTCGCCGTCTTCGAACTTTTTCGGCTGGCCCGGGCGCTCCTTGTCTTCGACACTAAAATCACCATTTTTGAAGCGTCGAAACCACTCTCTACATGATTTATCAGATGACGCAGATTCACCATATACTTCCACAAGCGATCGATGCGCTTCAGCGGCACTTTTCTTCCAATTAAAACAGAAAATCAAAACTTCCTGCAAATGTTGTTTATTTAGCACAAAACTCGACATATTGAATGCTCAGAAAACCAATTTTGTTGTATAAAACTCGAAGCTTCGTTGACTGAATATGGTTGACAAAGGTCAAACCTTTCTAACAATGCCAAAAACATCTATCATTATTCAGTAAACAAATCAGCCAGAGCCATCTATTCAAAACGGACCGAATTAATTTGTACTCCCAATAATTTAAAGAACACCATTATTTTAAAATTTTGGTCAGTGCAAATTTACACTAGTGTGGAGTTCACAGGTTGAAGTTCACAGGTAAAGTTCTGCATCTGCTTAAAAAAAAAAAAAAAAAAAAAAAAAAAAAACTATTACATTAAATTACACACAAATCGATATCATTCAGTACAAAGTAGGAAAAAAAAATGAAGTTCAGAGAAATAATTTTTTTTTTTTTTTTTTTTAAATATCATCTAAAATGTATATGCCATTGCTAGAAAGATTCATGATAGTCAGAAATTTCAGTAATCAAATGAAATGTATAATTTCAGTATTTGTTGCCTATCATATTTTAATTCATAAAAGTACAGGTGCATGCAATTATACTCAGTTGCAGTTCTTATTCATAGACATTATGTATACTTAAGTCAGGAGCTTCTGGAAATTATTCTTATGCATGGTATAGTCAGCATAGCTGATATTTTTGATTCATTTATGAAAATTTTGATTAAATAAAGCTTGTCATATACAAAGTAAGTTTATATTTCAAATAACAGAGCTCCTGCAATGATTGGTTTTACAAAGAAGAGCAATTATAAAATTAAAAGAAAAACACAAAGATCAGGTTAATATACTTTATACTCATACTACATTCTTTTTTTTATCATTTTTATTGCAATTTAAATTTTTAAATGCCAGTTATATGTTTATACATCTTGATATTTTTATCTAAACATATTTTTCCCTATGCTTAGTAGCACGCTTTTGTATGACATCTTTACTGATTTCAATATTCTAATTTAGATAACAAATAATTAATTTAAGTGACTCTTATTTTTAACTGCATTAGATGAAAACAAATAATGCTTCATGTCTAAATTTTAAAAGTAATCTTCTTTATTGGAAATAATTATTTTTACTGGTTAGCATGCTGGGTGAGATTTGACTGTATCTGCTTAAACATACATTTTTTCTATTTATGTATACTAGACTATTTTTAGTCATGGATAACATTGTCTATATGTTGTCAACATTGCACCAGAAACAACCAACTGTTAAAACTCTACGATGAGAAAGATGTTACTCCTTATTCAGTTTTGAAGAAAAAGAAATCTTATTATATAATTTGTACCTCTGCTTATTTTCTACATCCATTATTTTGAAATAAATTTCCAAATAATGTTAAAAAATTCGTATTTTCTATGAAAAGAATGAGATAATTTAGATTTATAAAATAAAATTTCATCTTATACATTCTATCTAGGTATTTTCATTTTAAAACTGCTTTAAAGTCAAGTTTGAATTTAGTTCTGTGAATTGAAAGAAAGAAATTCACTATTTTTTCTCTGATCTTCTCTGTTCACCCAGTTAGATGCTTTTTTTTAATGCTCTTGGTATGGGGATATAGCGTATAATAATAATAATATATATATATATAAAATGTTGGATTGAACAATGTAAAAATGCATATTTTTCAAATTTACAACAGTTCTATATTTTTAATCGGATTAAAAATCCCTTTATGACTTCTTAATATTTATTTATGCTGTTAAATTCTAATTATATTTTATTATAATATTAATGGATATCCAGCTGTACCAGTTATAAATATGTAACTAATAATAGTGATAATATTAAAATTTGTATGTTCTTTTATCAACTATAAAACTTTCAGGGCTTTCTGAAAAGGCAGATATTCTGTTGAAGAAGAGGGCTAGTCACTTGAGTGTTGATGATAATGGAGCAAAGCCATTACATTATGCTGTTTATAATAATCATGCTGTAAGTGGTTAATTGCACATATTAAAAAAAAAAACTATCATATTTAAGGTTTATTTAATATAACTTATGATAAATGGAGAAATACAATATTGAAATCATGTTGAAGGTTGTTGTGTGTGTATTTATAATTTAGACTTTAATTTGCTTAGCTCAAGAATGAAAAATGTTGATAAATTGATATATATATTTTTAAATATAGACATTTTTTAAATTGTACTCTTCAGATTGCAATTGCATATCTATAGGGTAAAGCAGAGTAATTTGGTGCTTAATTTTTTTAAACAGAAAAAAAAAAAAACTATAGATCTTTAAAAGAGTGAAATGTACAAGGCAAAACACACCTTTTTCTGGGACAGATTCATAAAAGGAAGAAAGAATTTTGGTCAGTATTTAGTAAGTTATATTTGTTTAAAAAAAGAAATCTAGGAAACATGAAAATACCTGATGCCATGTTTTCCTAACCAGTGCCACACCACAATCTTATATTTTGGGGGTGATAAGGTGCATGCCATTTTTTATTTATTTATTTTTTTTTTTTTTTACATTTACAATGTGCTATTCAGAACACTGATAATTTTTTTAATCAGATAATATTTGAGTGCACTGTGAATTTTTCTTTGAGAGCATGTTTTTTAAATTGGCAGTTTGAAATAGCAATTACATAAAAAATTTTGGAGGCACTGTTGAAATTCATAATAATGTTTTATGCTCTTTAAAAAGTGCCCTTTCAAACTAAATTAACAATAAAAAATTTAATCCAACATGGTTATTTGAAACAAAAGTTTTAATACACACTTTTTTTATACATCAGTGAAAGCATAAATAATAATTAGGAGGTTTTAATTAAATAACCCAGTGCAGTAGTATAGAGGGAAACGTTTTTGATTGGATATTACGATATTTTAGATAACATACCTTCTGAATAATAATTAAATAAAAGAATGCTTTCAAACACTTTCTTAAGAAATGGGTATCAACATTGCTGTACATACACATGTTAAAAATTACAAAATAAATCAATCTGGAATAAATAAATCAACTGTATACTTCTGAAAAATGAATAATAAACAAAATGTTAGTGACAATCAGCAAACATAATAACATTACAGTAAAAATAAATTAATTTATAAGTAAAATACAGAGGCACCAAATTACCCAACTTTTTCCTTTTCTTAGGGCAATTTGGTTCTTGCACCAATATATATTTTTTTTCTGAATCATTTTCAAAGATGCAGAAGGAAGAAAGGCAATGGTTATTAGAATGTGCTTTCAATATGACAGTACAGTTTTTTATTCATGTGTACATAATCTCGCTTTTTCTGTAGATTCATGTAAGTAGAGAGATATTGAAACTTCTGAAGGGTGTCATTTTGTACAGTGTTTGACAGATTCCATCAAATATTTTTTTCTTCATGAAAATGTGCTACTTACTTAACAGGGATGTATTTAATGCACAGTACAAATGCTTAAATACTTATAATAATTTTTTTAAAGATTCATACCTTACAATAAGATTATGATAATAATAATTGAAAATGAGGCACCAAATTACCCCGACTTACCCTACTTTTATTATATCTTTCTATTCTAGATAGTCAAATGCATGTGCAGTGTGTAAGAAATAAACAAAAGTAATAGCAATATTAACAAAAAAAAAAAAAAAAGAATCAATAAATTTTGAATATGGGACATTAGTTGTTTATAATTCAAGATAAAAGAAAAGTTCTGTTTTGACTTGTGAAATGTTATTTATAAATGTATATAGTTTGTTTGGCCATAAAGTGTTATATATTAGAACTGAGCATAAATTTTAAAAGTACAATGGCAACAACCCAATTTTATTATAACTTAAGTCCAGCATCTAAAAATATATGAAAATTAGTGAAATATAAATTATTTAAAATCCATCCAGGTATTATGAAATATAAACATTTCCAGGTTCAAGAGGCAGAATGATGACAGTCCATTTTTGATAAATTTGAATTGACAGCGCCATCTGATAGTTTGAAAGACATACTATTGTTTAATAACATTGGATTGAGAGAAAGGTAGCCCTGTGTAGTTGGCAGCATGCTGGATTTGAGATTTTCCTTTGTGAGTTTGATTCATGCCCAAGCTAAATTTTCGGAACGAAATTTTTTATCAATTGTTTTTGAACCGCAATTGAAAAAATATGTCCTACAATAATTGAAATTTACAAGAAATATAAATTAAAGGTATGTTTTGTAGCATATAAGTACACTTTTAACTATGAAATTTTGCCTGTTTACATATTTAATGAAAATCAAATGAAAAAAAGTAAGCCAATTTATATGTCCATTGACCAGAAATTTTTGCTGTTATTTAAAATTATTTACAGATATTTAAATGAATAATCTATTATTTTTAACACATAAATAAATTAAATACATGAACAAATGTATTACCTTAATTTTGTTTCCTCCTGCAAATATTTCTTGATTTTGTAAAAATATGCTTTTTTTATTTTTAATATGATTTTTTAAAATATGGAATTCTTGATTTTTAATTAGAATGTGTGTCATATAATTTTAACCGTGAAATTTTGCATGTTTATATATGTAATGAAAAGTAAAGATAAAATAAATAAATAAATAATAATAATAATAATAATAATAAAGTGAAAAAAAGTCAATTATTAATTTTATAGATCGTAAAATTGTGCTGGTTTTAAAATTTATTTACAATTACTTATGTTAATAAGCTATTATTTTCACAGTAAAATAAATTAAAATAAGTTTTAACATCTAGCTTTTTAACTTTGAATTTTTTAAATATTTATACTTATAATTAGGATAATTGTCTATATACTTAAAATAAGTTTTAAAAAGATATTGAATTGCTAAAAATAGTTATTCAGAAGGCAGTAACTACAAAATCAAAAACTCCCCCCCCCCAAAAAAAAAAAAAAAATTAAATTAAAATATAAAATAAATAAATAAATAAAAAATAATAAAATAGTTTAAAACAATATTTTTACAAAATCATGAAATATTTGCATGAGGAAACAAAGTAACATATTTGTTCACATATTTTAATTTATTTCTGTATTAAAAATAGTAGATTATTCTTTTAAATATCTGTAAATAATTTTAAATAGCAAAAAATTTCTAGTCAATGGACATATAAATTGACTGACTTTTTTTCATTAAATTTTCATTAAATATTTAAACTTGCAAAATTTCATAGTTAAAAATGTACTTATATGCTACGAAACGTACCTTTAATTTATATTTTTCATAAATTTCAATTATTATACATATTTTTTCAATTGTGGTTTGAAAATAATTGATAAAAAATTTCGTTCTGAAAATTTAGCCTGGGTGTGAATTGAACTCACAAAGAAAAATCTCAAATCCAGCATGTTGCTAACTATGCTGATGAGCTACTTGCGAAAGAAGGAAATTTATTGGATTATAAACTGTAGCGTTAACTTTGCAACTTATTTTCTCAAGACCCCCAGCTATTGTGCTTTATGACTGTCATATATTTATATACTAATTATACTCTATTAATACACAAATGCCCACCAAATTCTGTGACCCCGACCTGGGAACCTTCCCTTGTAAGACATAAGTCAGTATAAATACAAAATATTTAAAATACCATAATAAGATTTAACAAGAATTTAGATCAATTTTTCATTTTAAAATATTGACTTATGAATTAAAAATTCAAAATAATGGTATGTAAATAGACAGAACTTTTTCCATACTCTGAGTATGGAAATAGACAATTATCCAGATTATTTGATATTTATGAGACTAGGATAATGCAAACTATCCAAAAATAATGAGAGTTTACTATCAGTAGTATATTATAAGGGTAAGAATAGTAATTTATATGATAATACAGTACAGAACCATTTATCCGAAATGCTTGGGGTCAAATGTATTCCGGATAACTGGTTTTTCCGGTTAACTGGTTGTGCATTAAAGCAGCATCTATTTGATAAGTTTTGTGGAATATGCGTGGTTGTGGCATTATTTCTGATTTTAAATTATTAGATTACTTGGATTAAAAATCAACGCAAGAAAGATCAAAAGTTAACCAAAGTTTAAAAGAAGGTAATTTATGGAATCCCTTAGGAACAAAAATTCTTCTGTTTCCTCTGCATAAAAATTAAAACATCTAAAATACAACTAAATATGTTTTCATTTCAAATACTAGATGATGTCATCAAATTATACAATTGTTTCAAGCAATGCCTATGTCAAACTGGCAGTGTATGACACCTTTTTCTGCAAAGATTCTGAAATCAGTCTATCAGAAATATCATTCCGGATAACTGGTTTTCCGGTTAACTGGTTTCTGGATAAATGGTTCCATACTTATATTGTAAATAAAATAAAGTTCTGTTATTATTATGAGGCATCTTGAATTATAATTTAATTTTCGGTGTCACTGTCATTTGTCGAAAATTAGGTTAAATTTTAGACCATTTTCTGAAAAAGACATTTATCTTTTTGGTGAAATGGTTAATGCTATTCAGTTTTTTAAATACCTGCGATTTTCATGATTTTACCAATAGAAATGTATTTGAGAATATATCAGAAATTAGTGACTATGGATTTCATTTTTTTTTTCTTCATTAGTCAAGCTCTTTCCTCTTCAAAAAAAATTTAAAATGGTAGTTCAGTGATGTCGCTGTACTTGAAAAATCCTGGGTCCCATCCGGGACCCAGGATTTCCAAAAATCTGGGTCCCTTTTTTACAAAAGTGGGTCCCCATCAATAATAATTCATATTTTAAAGGAATAAATGAAACTTGTTTATTTGGAAAAGATAAAATAAATGCATTAATTATTGTTTTAATAATAATTAAATAATGAATTAAAGCCATATTATTTGCACTGAAATAAGATATTAAAAAAAAAATATTAAGAGAAATTTTCTTTACTTTTTTATAAGTAAAAATGCAAGATACAATTTTAGTTGTAAAATAATTCTTATTTGAGAGTAGAAGATACCAAGTTCCACTAACAAGTATCACTAATGTTTGCATTTCTTTTAAAAAGGGGCAAGGTGTGTTTATTGAAAAATATATTTTTGCTGAAAAAAAGAATACTTATGTTAAGTAAAGGGGTACTTTTTGTTGTATGAATGGATGCTTTCATTGCACTTCCCATTGAATTATTTGTCAGCATAGATCTGTGTTGGAATCAGACATTTTCCTTGGAAGGAAAATTCACATCTAAACCATTAATAAGCATCAAATCCTAAATCTTCAGAAAGTGGGAAACATTTCAATACAGTAAGAAAGGGGGGGGGGGGGGGGGGTTCACTGGTCCACCTCCTGAATACATTATCAAAGTACACTGAAATCATGCTGTATTTTTAAGAATATCATTTAAAAAAAAATTAAATCCCATTTTATGAATGCTCTATTTATAAGTTTGGTTTGCACATCTTTTTTGGTGCTTTGGATGCTTTGACTAAATTCGCGTTTTTTTCCACAATACTTTGATGAAATTTGCATTTTTTTCCGCGATCCATTAACGAAATTTGCGTTTTTCCGCGTTCCTTTGACGAAATTCACATTTTTACTACGATCTTTTGATGAAATTCGCTATTTTTTTGCGAGCCTGTTACGAAAATCGTGTTTTTTCTGCGATACTTTGGCGAAATTCGCTATTTTTTCGCGGTCTTTTGACGAAATACGCTTTTTTGTTGCAGCCTTTTTACGAAAATCACTTTTTTCCGCGTTATTTTGATGAAATTTGTGCTTTTTTCGCGATCCTTTGACGAAAACCGGCTTTTTTCTGCAATTTTTTTGCGATCCCTTGATGAAATACGCCATTTTTTTGCGGACCTTTTACAAAAATAGCGTCTTTTCTGCGATATTTTGATGAAATTTGCGCTTTTTTGCAATCCTTTGATAAAAATTGGCCTTTTTCTGTGATTTTTTGACGAAATTCGCGATTTTTTTGGTGAAGCACGCTATTTTGTCACGGCTCTTTTACGAAAATCGTGTTTTTTCCGCTACATTTTGATGAAATTTGCACTTTTTTTGCAATCCTTTGACGAAAATTGGCTTTTTTTCACGATCCTTTGACGAAAATCGGCTTTTTTCCGCGATTTTTTGACGAAATTCGCTATTTTTTTGCAATCTTTTGACGAAATACGCTATTTTTTTGCAATCTTTTGACGAAATACGCTATTTTGTCGAGGCCCTTTTACGAAAATTGCTTTTTTCTGCAATATTTTGATGAAATTTGTGCTTTTTTTTGTGATCCTTTGACAAAAATCGCGTTTTTTCTGCGATTTTTTTTTTGACGAAATTACGTGCCCCATGGGATGCGTAAGACCTATATTTATGCGACCCGTCTCCGATTTTTCACGTAATTTACGCGCTATAGCACATTTGCTGCATCGCTGGTAGTTAGATGGCCCATTTTACAATCCTTTTGGGGTCCCTCTGAAATTTTAGAGGGGAATTATTCATGTGCCTTTTGGATAATCAGGCCCTGCCTCTTCCTGTACTTGTACAACTTAAAGCAGATTGTTGGAATAAATACAGATTACTTAATTTTGGAGTCTCCACGATTTGAAAACTGAAAAGGTTGCTGATATTACCGTATGATAAAGGTGGGGGGGGGGGGGGGGGATACTATTTTAAGTTAAGATTGCAAATTAATATTGTACCGAAACTTGCCAATTTTATGATCAGATATGTTTATGGGGAAATATTTGAGTTGAATTACTGAAATAGGTTTTGCTCATGCTTGTAAAATAAATTTGCATTATCTGTTACATTATTATGATTGAGCAAAATGCATCCATCATACAGTTTTTACTCATCAACAATTTTAAAAAAATGGAAAAAGGTTTTTTGAAATAAGATACATCTAACAGTTTAATAATTAATGTTAGATATTCTAAAATGACTTACATTTCTCCCATTATATTATAGATAATAAATAAACAAATTATCATTTTACAAAAATAAATAAATAAACCTCCATTTTTCAAAGAGAGGAATTCTTTTATCTTCATTTAAGAAATTTATTCGTTGGGAAATTTCTTGATTTATTTAAAGTGATTCTGAAATCCCTTGCTCAACAGCGTGGAATTTTCTGACAAATTTTCTTTCTCATTTTTAAACGTAAAAGCATAAAATTGGCAGGCCGACTATTGAAGTGATTTGGTATCAAAATGAGTTTTCCATTTTTTGATAAATAAATTACTCATTGATTTATAAGCAATTGTAGTCACGTGACTACCGGTTTCTCTCTTTTCTCGGGGTGTCGCATCAGAAATTCTGTTCAAACCACCAAATTTGGTAGTATTTTATGAAAGATCTTTTGCACTCAAGTGGGTATTCTGGTCTAAAGGCATAAATTTGGGGCATTTTGTTGAGCTTGATAAAAAGAAAATATACTTTTTTAACATTCATTCTTTTACAATATATTTATTGAAATTTTGAAAATATAAAAAAAAAAGAAATATGTTATAAGCTGGTAAATTTGGGGGTAAAAAATAAGAGGATTTACTGGTTGACACGATTGCAACTGTTCTGGTCATCTGAAACAAAATAAAAAAAAGATTCTTAATTTGTAAGAATGTCATTATAGACCCTACCTAAGCGAAAACTGGAAAAAAAAAATTTCGCAAAATGGCAGCTGTCTGGTAAAAAAAAGACATTTTCTGACTCTTTTTCCAAATTTTTCATTTTTTTTTTTAAGTAAAAAAAAAAAAAAAAAAAAAAAAAAAAAAGATACAAAAATGGTAGAGGCAATAGAAAGTTATACATTGAAGGTTGGTACAAAATTTGAAGTATCGGTTAAGTAGAATGTCAACCATGTTGAAAAAAGTAGTTTTGAAAAAAAAAAACAGGTTTAAAGTTTTGAGCAAAAGTTCCAGGCTGTGGTCTAAGTGATAGAATGATACTTTATACTTACATTTTGTTAAGCAGCAATTCCTGGCTCATAGAGTGTGCCTTCTTTGACTTCAAAATATATATTTTTGGAAGCTTGTTCCTATTTACGAGCAGTTCTAGCTTCCTTAGAAGCATCAGAAGCTCATTGTTCATAGCGCTCAATCCGACTATTATCCCGTTGAATAGCGGACACATAAGCTTCCAGACCAGTAGTAATTCCCGTGACATTGAGACAAAAATTGGTAAAAAGCCTTCATTGAAAATGCAAATAGCTATATAATTTGCAATTTCAATTGTCCGCACTCCTGCTTGTATATGTTTTGGTACAAAAGTCTAGATTAATAAATTTAATGATTCATTATTAGTTTGGGTTTCTGACCCTAAACATCTATGTAATAAGTCTTCTGATGACAAGTTTTCATATATCGGCTTTATTGCTTTCAGTACTATTGTTCGGTTTTCTCCGGTGTGACGGGCTTAGTTTCTGCATTCTTAAAATAACTAAAACTCCGTAAATTGTTGAAATTTTAAAATTTTCTCTTGAAGATATATTCTTAAAGGTCTAAACTTTAAGAATATGCAAAGAAAATTGATTTAATTCTAGACTAGAGTACCCCCTTAAAAAATGGAAAATGTCTTTTGATTATAAAGTTTCTGAATAATAAACCTGCCAGTTTCATTTGTTTCTGAACAAAAATAAATTAAAAAATGTCTGAAAGTAGCGCCTTTGGATTTGAGAACAGCCTTAAGGGCCCTTTGCACTCAGAAAATATTTCGCATTTCTCCCAGAGAGATGCTAGCTGCTTACCGCCCCCCCCCCCCCCCCTGGATCTGTCAATGGGAGGTTACTGTTAATTGGCGTGAAATCCATCCCTGTCAGGTGACAAAATTTATAACCTCGGTGGTACGGGGAGTTTTTTTGGACAGTTCAGGAAATGTGACTTTTGTATTCTGTTTCAGCTTTATTGGAAACACATCGAATGACTTTTTTGACTTGTTTTATTTGATTATAATTTAAAAGTTTGTGCATTATATACATGTTTTATATACAGTTACCAAAAAAAAGTTCATGCGTGAAAAAATGTTTTGCAGCATTCACATAATTTTTTGTGGTTATATATAAATTTGCAAAATTATAAAATGACAAATAATTATATCATGCATGAATGATTGTAATTTATTATTTCTTTAGCGTGGCTTTTAATTTAATGTTAAAAAAATTTGTAGTGATTTTCACTTACGATTGAAGACGTTTATATCATAAAATATCAGTTAGTATAGTACTATTTGCAATAGCATTTTAAGCAAGAAAAAAAAATTATCAGATATGTATAAATTTAAAAATCCTTTCAAATTTTATAAGTAAACCTATATTGTTTATAATTGTTGAAGCAATTCAAAAATAATTTTTACTATGCAACTTATCTTTTGTATTTTTAATATTTAAAAAGACTATAATTCGTTACGTCAATAACAATATTGCGAACCTTTAAAGTTTCATGATATTTTTTGAACACTTTAATAAAAATTGCAATCCTGTACAGTAAAGATTAAATGAATATATGAATCAGTTTTAAATGAAAGCCCTTGAAGGTAGAAAAAAGTATACTGTACATCTGATAGTCTGTTAAAATAATTTAATTTTCATTGTACCAGATTATCTCCTTTATTAAAATTTGCAAAGACGACTAGCAATTGAAAACTTTAAAGATCGGCAATATATATTTTTTTATTTAATAAGTTAAATATCTTTTAAAATAAATATTATTTCTCAAAATATATTAAACAAATCTTATGATCATTTCCAATTTTACAACTTTACAATATTAACTATAAATTTTTAATATTTTTATCGAAATTTTTGTGTATTTTGCATGTTTTACGTACAAATTGTTTTTGCAGCTGGTTGTTATTTGATCATTAAAGATTATCTAAAAACCAATTGATCTGCTAATAACGCAGCACACAGTTCATTTGTCAATTTTTTGCATCATTGGATTTATACATTTGAAATGACTTTTATTTGTTTAGATATTCATATAAAAGAGTTAAAATATGTATTATTTCTATTGAATTAAATGCAGATAAAATACAATAATCATACAACAACAAGCGACAGTACACCAAGAAAAAACAATCACTGAATACTGAAACGTAATTTAGCCTTTCACATCGAAGGAGCAAAGAATAATAAATAAATCATGCTACATTTATAGAAAAAATTATAACATAATGCAAGTAATAAACTAGTATATATCATTTATAATTTGAAAACCTCTATACGTATTTTCAATAATATGATTAAAGTTTAAATATTTTAATTAATAAGCAAGATTTTATTATAAGAATATGCATATGCTAATGTGCTTTTTCCCCCCCTTCTTTTGGTCCTTTCAAAATATCTTGTTGACTGACTGAAACCAATTAATATGCATGCAAGAAGTAATAACTATAATAAAACGTGTCTCAAAGGATTGAAACATGCTTTAATTCTTCTAACTATTGGAGATACGTAGCTTATGTAAATTGAAAAGTGTTCAAAGTAAGATGGAAGTTAAGATTATTTTGTATGAAATAGTCCTGATATTAATTTTTTTAAAGTTGCACATTTTAAATATATATACGGTTTCTATCACAGATGCAGAATTAGTCAGCATTTTTTTTATATATTCGTGTTTGATGTCAGGAGAAAGTATAAAGAGCTTTGAGTAACTTCTTGAATTACTATCTTGTAAAAAAATGAGTATACAGAGTAATTATTAATATGCAACTTGGCGCAATATAATATAAATTTTAAAATTTTCATTATGATTATTACAAAATGGTTATTTACAAAGGATAAAAAAAATATATCTACGGAATTAAATACTGATTTAATAGAATATTCATACTCATATACCTAAATAATTCTAATACCATACAATTATGTAAAAGGGATAGACAAATGTTAGACATTAAGCATTAACAATTAGCAAATATATAATTCAATTTTAAATACTTCCATTATTAAGCAATCTTTTATTATAAAAAATATTAACATACCACATCTTTGTGCCTTTTTTACTTTCTTAGATCTTTACAAGAAGAAAATATTGGATACGTAAAAATTTTCGACTTCCGGTTTTCGACGGATTTACACGTTTTAGAGGTCAGAGATTCCGAAAAACATGTTTTTACAAAATGTCTGTCTATAAGTCTGAGTCTGTATGTGACACAAATTTTGTGGGCGCTCTATCCCAAGAACTAGTGCACGGAATTTAATAAAAATTTATATTCAAGTAGTCCCTAATATAAATTGGTGCTGATTAGTTTTTGGTGTAAATCGCCAGACAGATGGCGCTGCTATGCTGCATTTTGCAGCATTTAGACTATTTTCGTAATAGCTCTATCTCAAGAAATAATGCACGGATTTTCATCAAACTTCAGATTCAGTTAGTCCTTGACATGAATTGACGTTTTGTACCTTTTAGTGTAAATCGCTCAACAGGTGGCACTGCTATGCTGCATTTTTTGTGATTTCCGCAATAGCTTTATCTCAAGAACTATTGCTTGAATTTTCAACAAACTTCAGATTCAGGTATACCAGGACAGGAATTAGTGGTGTTTATGTTTTGGTGCAAATCGCTCAACAAGTGGCGCTGCTATGTTGCATTTTTCAGAATTTCCCCTATAGCTCTATCTCAATAACTGATACACGAATTTTCATCAAACTTCAAATTCAGATTTACTTTGATATGAATGGGTGCTAAATTGATGCAATTTCTTGTACTATTTAAATGATTTAATTGACGTGATTTATATAGAAGAAAGTTTTGTGATGGCCACAACATACTAGTTTCATATTAGAAAATATCCTGAATTACAGTATTTTTTTTTTTTCTCAGCTGGTTGTTAGTTGCTCATGGAAGATTATGTGAAAACTAATTTAACTGCTAATACTTTGAATAGATTTTGTTGGAGCATTGGATTTGTACATTCAAAAGGTCTCTTTTATTTATTTCTCTGTTTATTAATACTTTTTTACTATGACTATAAAATGGGAAAATTGAAGCAATATAAAGAACAAGAAAACTGCACATAATTATAAATGTTGAGTTCGGATTAATTTAAAAAAGAATTATTGGATTCGAGTCTGGTATAACCTGACATGCATTAAATTCTAGACTGTGATCCATATTTGTTCTAATTTCGTTGGTCTTGTAAATTTCAAATCTTTTATGTATTTTTTTTTCTTTTCTTGTTAACCCTTTGTCTACCGACAGTACTTATAAGTATCATTAAAATAACTTGTTATAAAATTCATTTAATACATCGATTAGTTGTAATGCAGTTTAGAATGAGTTTTTAGATACATTACTTTATCTTAATTATTGATTACTCAAAACAAAAATATTTTTAAAAGGATGATTTATTTTTCCTTTGCATCTTTTCAGATTTCTTGGCGTATGGGGGCGAGAGGGAGAATTTTTCAATTCGGAATTCCTTTTTATATTTCTATTGTAAGAACATTATGTTTGTACATTTCCTAATTCTACAAAATACTAATAAAAATATTTAAAATAAAAGATTTGAGTGGTGTTATAAATATTGCACAAAATCCCTATAAATTCAAATTTAATTAATCCTTCTAAATCCTTCAGTCCTTCTAAAATTTATTAAATGATTACTTAAATCTTCTAATGTAGTTTAAACAATTCACGAAAAATGCTTTATAAGATGAAATTTTCATGAATTCATAATTCAGTACATAAAGGGTTAGAAATTATCCTAGTTACAATTTAATAGCATATTGAATTGGTACTCATTCAAACAAGTTTGAATTTTCTTATTTTATTATTCAGTAAGGTTTATAATCTTTTAAATATGGTATTGAATATTTAAATGGATTCTAGATCGAAAGTAGGTTTTAAATATTTTTAATAATTTAATATTAAATTAATAATAACATAATTTAATAACAATTTTAAATAACATGATGAATTAATGAAATAATGAAAATGATTACTATAAATAAGCAATCAAACCTTCACTTAAATTGCAAATTAACATCGATGATATCTTAATTTCTTTTGTTGTTAAATGTTTTTTTTTTAGACATTCTGAATAAGTTATAAATAGCATAAGAGTTTTCTCTTTTTTTTCTTCTTGCAAATGCAAATAATGTATTTTTCCGAAAACCGATATTTTAAATTCATTTTAGAGAAAGAAAACACAAAAAAATGTGACCTTGTCCCCTTAAGGACATGTGTTTATATTGGCTGACGTTATAATTTCGATATCGAAATGCGTCCTTTAAATTTTATGGTGATTTACACAAAGTTCATTACTTCATAGCTCATAATTGTTTGGATTACATTGGTCTTTTTAAATTTTTAATCTCTTATTTACCCCTTTCTCTCTAAAAATTATCCTAGGTACTATTACATGGCATATTGAATTGATAATCATTCACACCAGTTCAGGTATGCAGAAAATGTTTCTACTCCCAACATTTCCCCCCAATCCACACGAAAATTTCCCCAAAATTTTACGGCATGTTATAGGTAAGTGCTGTATTACCGTAGGTATAGAAAATTTATTTTTCAAATATTTCTCAACTTATGCACGTGTATATATGGCAGGGGTGATTCTGAGTGAAAAAAATTTCGAAAAATTCATAGCAAATTTTCTGAAAGGTTACAGCAGAGTGGGGGGAAATCCACTCTCAACATTATGTATTTTTCATGGATCTTTTGACGCAATTCGCATTTTTTTCGCGATCTTTTGACGAAATTTGCGGTTATTTCGCGATCTTTCGGTTATTTCTCCTTCCTTTTGATGAAATTTGCAGTTTTGCCATCATTTGATGAAATTCGCGGTTGTTTTGTGATATTTGTGGTTCTTTCGTGATCTTTTGATGAAATTTGCAGTTTTTTGTGATCTTTTATCGAGATTTGCGATTCTCTCGTGATCTTTTGATGAAATTTGCAGATTTTTTGCGATCTTTTAACGAAATTTGCGGTTATTTCGCCCCTTTTGACGAAATGCATGGTTGTTTCGCAATCTTTTGACAAAATTTGCATATATTTCACGATCTTTTGAGTGAATTTATGTTCATTTTGCGATCTTATGACAAAATTTGCAGTTTTTTTCGCTTTTCTTTGACGAAATAGAAGGTTATTCGCCCTGTTTTGACAAAAATCGCGGTTATTTTGTCATGTTTTGACGAAAATCACGGTTATTTTGCGATCTTTTGACGAAATTCGAGGTTATTTTGTGATCTTTTGATGAAATTCGAGGTTGTTTTGTGATCTTTTGACAAAATTTGCGATTGTTTCGCGATCTTTTGGCGAAATGTGCATTTATTTTGCGATCTTTTGACAAAATTTGCGTTCATTTCACGATCTTTTGACGAAACCTGCCATTATTTCGCGATCTTTTGACGAAATTTGCGGTTTTTTTGCGATCTTCTGATGAAATTTACGGTTCTTTTGCGATCTTCTGATGAAATGTGCAGTTATTTTGCGATCTTGTGATGAAATTCGTGTTTTTTCCGTAATTCTTCACGAAAATTCGCGGTATTTTTATGTCCAAATTTTCAGATGACCGATTTTTTTTTCTTTTTTGAACCAAATGTCTTAAACTTTCGGAAAATTTGGAACATAATCACCCCTGATATATGGTACATATTATTCTGAGATCGATTTTGTGAAGGTCGCCATACAGATATTTTTATTTGTACTGAAATTGTTCTATATCAGGGAATTATGGAATTCGTTGTTAAAATCGAAATCAATTGTATATGTTTCTGAAAAATTTCCCCAGGGGGCTAAAATTTCCCCCCGATCCTAGATTACTGGATCGGACATATTCTGCACCCCTGCACCAGTTTCATTATGAATTTTCCTTTTATTATTCAGGAAGGTTTATAATCTTTCAAATTTTGAATTGAAATATTTAAATGAATCCTAGACCAAAAGTAAGCTTAAATAACTTAAAATACGTGGATAGTATTTTGAAAATGATTAATATTAATAAGCAATCAACAGCAGCAGTGAACTTGAGAACAATCTAAAATTTATTTTAGGGGACCAAAAAAAAAAAAAAAAAAAATTATATATAGAAATAGTTATTAATTTTTATTTTAAAAGGGTGTCGCATTTAAAGGGTGTGTGTGTGTAGGGGGGGGGGGGTAAAAACTACTTGTTTCCTTGAAACCTAATAAGATCTGAAATTCTGATGCATGCAAGGATGGAAATATTTTCGTAGGTGCATCAAAACTATACTTGTTGAAAATTGAAGAAAAGCTTATATATTTAAAAATGTATGCGTATAGTGTTTTACGTAGTTTTATTTTCTAGAAATTATAATATGTTATTCAGAGAAAAGACGTTTGGGGGAAAAAAGCAGTATTTAGAGGGGAAAAAATGTTTTGCTACGTTTTAGTAAACGAAGCAACTGAAACAAAATATAGAAGCGTAATTTAGCCTTTCACATCGATAAAGCAGAGAATTATAAGTTAATCATGTAACATTTATATAAAAGGCAATTATAATCTAATGCACAGTAGGGTGGGCCGAAAAAAAACTTTTTTTCTCTTTTTGATTCGCTATACCGCGGAAAAGTTGTGTCTAGGGTAGCTTAGTAAAATGGAATAACAAAATAAATAATTTTTTACGTTTGGTGGTAGCACATCAGGTTTAAAATTTGAGAAAAAACACGATTTTGATAATTTTTCTAATAAATGGAAATAAATCAAATAACTTATATAACAAGCAGCTATAGACATATTTTAGTAGAAAAGAGTATAGGAATGATAAATAAATGAAAAAATAAATACATTTCGCAACACATTGGCAGCAGTTTATGTTTAAAAAAAGGCATTTTTTTTAAATGACAAATTTTCATTGAAATAAAAACTACTTTTCTGATTGTACTATTACCTGATCTGATTACCTTTATCTGATTGTACCTGAGTGTAATTTCATTTTGTAATAAAATATAGTCCTTTACTATCTTCTGGAAGTTTGAAATAAGATTTGCTTGAAAAACTAGGCACTGAAGATCTCGAGAAAAGTGTCATTCTTATAAAAACATCTCTGGACCCGAAGACTTTTTATGATGCCTCGGTTACCAGCTTCATGCACTGTTCTACTGTTTGGGATTGACATGGGAATTGGTCAAATTTCCACTGGGCCACTGTTTTAACTGATTCGACCTTAGACCAAATCTCTTTGTTGGTGGCTCTTCTCAGAAAAGGGTGGTGGTGAAAGTGTAGTAGAGTTCCAGTGAATCATTTCGATGTAGTCTGTAGCTAGAAAAATGATTTTGGATGTTTGAAAACACCTGATTGACATTCTTTTAGAAACTAAGTTTCTAGCCTTTATAATTCTTCTGAAACATAACTCTCGTATATGATCCCTTTTATCTACTATCATACTCAAAAGCAAATTTTCTGGATTGGCAAAAAATGCATTTCTCTCAATTACTGGTTCAATGACCTTCAGCAAGTTTTCAGAGGAATTTTGACAATTTTATAACTTTCAATACATGTTCCGGCCCATTTGTGAAGTATTTATTTTTTTTTTATACTTAACCATACAGGTACATAAGACTTTAGGAGAAAAGAAACTATAATGTTGTGTTCGTCTGTTGGATTTTCAATACTTAAATACAACTGGAGAATTCTGTTCTTCGTCGTTACCCACCTTGAGTGGAAAGTGTGCCAGGCTCAGAACAGATAAATCTTCAGGACAGCTACCTGCTTTTATAGTACAAATAATGTCCAGTAGGTACTGCTGATCTTTGCTTAAATTTTGCTGGTCAGTTCTGGAAATTCACTCTCAACACTGTTAAATTTACCACTGGGAGTTTCTCACATTTCCTGAGCTGCATGCCAATCGGACTAGTGATTTTGGCCCAGTCGTTTCACCATCTAAAGTTTGAAACAAATGTCGGAATGGCAACTCATTGAAATGTAAGAGGCATACATCATCACCTCCCCCCACTGTAGTGGTTTTTTAACTTCTTCTTCAATGTGAATAACAGCGGTTTTCCACACCGTATTAGTAACAGTGCCATCACATCCAATCACATTTTTTTGTTTTCTTTATGTCAACACTTCCAATTTTACCAATACCATGCATTCGTTGAAATTACAAGAATTTTATTCAATGATGGGTATACTTTTTACTTTTTAACAGTTACAAATAATAGAGACAGGACACTCACAAACCTCAGGGACCATTTTACAATTGCAGTCGAATGTCATTTTCACTTGCACGCAGAGACATCAAACAGCAACAAAGATTTTTTTTAAAAATCTTCAACTCTCTTTTTCAACTTTTACTTTCCCTTATCACTCTTAAAGGACTCCATAAGATTATGATAACAGTCATGATATGCATTTGTTAACTGAACAATTCTGTAAGGCGTTACTGTCAGTATTAAAGCTTTATCAAACGCAGATTTAACTTTTGGCGTCACAATAATAGAAACGTGAGAAAAATTAACTGACCTGTTGTTTGATTTCAAGGCTAAGTTGTAATTTTCATGGAAGCAACACTTGAAAACGTCTTCATAAGTTGGAAGTTTATTCACCAGTAACTCTTTTGGGTGGTGAAATAACGGGCAGTTAAAGTCACTGCGAGTAATTTCTTTGGAAACAGCCATAACACAGCGATTGAATCACTTATTAAGCGGTCATTAATTAAATCAGTCTTTAAGAAACGCGATTGAAATGCACAAGAAGAACACACTGCTAATCATTGCCGGCAAAATTCTAGTGATCAACTCACAGGAACCGTTGTGTCATAAAGCACACGCATGCATATCGCACAGTGCATTGTGAAGCATCAGTACAAGTACTATTGACGGGCTCCAATTCACAGCAGGGCTCGTCGCGGTGGACTGCTACCTGAGTAGAAGGACTCATAATACAGCTTGAATGCATTAATTTAAGGATATTTTAATTGCTTTGCGCTACGCTAAATGAAGTAATTTTGTTTCTTTTTTTTATTATAATGTGCTTTTTGATCTTTTAAAGCCTTTTCACCGTAGCAGTTTTTTATCTTTTTCATTTATAGCTTAAAAAAACGAAAGAAAACTACTGCTTTTTCAATAAATTTCAAATATTCAAGTGCGATGCACTACCGCCAAACGTAAAAAAATATTTAATTTGTTTTTGCATTTTACTAAGCTACCCTAAAGCCAAGTTTTCCGTGGTATAGCGAATCAAAAAACAAAAAAAAAAGTTTTTTCGGCCCACACTAATGCACAGTAAGAGACTTCTATGTATTATTTGAAATCTAAAAGCTCTTTATATGTATTTTCAATAATAACAATAACAACAATAACAATAATAGTAATAATACCATACAATTATATAAAAGAAATAATTTAAGTATTTTCATCAATAAGGAATTTTTTATTATAAAAAAATATTCACATATTTACTTTTCGCATGTGCTAATTTTTATGATTTTAGCACTTTTATAAAATTTTGCTCATGTACTAGTCGATGTACATGTAAGAATAAAGCTATAAGTAAATAGTGTCTCAAAATGATTGAAACGCACTTTAATTTTTTAACTGTTGGAGATATATAAACAATGTAAAAAGCAAAAGTGTGCAAAATAAGACAGGGATTAAGATTGTGTTGAGGAAATAGCCCTGCCATTCAAAAGGGTACATATTTTAAACTTTTATACAGTGTACCTAGATCCTATTAGTTATATTAAAAAAAAAAAAAAAAAAAAAAAATGAAACTCTAGCAAGTACAACAGTACCAAATTAAGGCACTTTGAATTTGAAAAATTTTAATAACATTTTGAAAATTAATGGCAGGACTATTTCGTCAACATAATTTTAATTTGTACCTTATTTTGAACACTGTTGCACTTTAGATATGTATCTCTAACAGGTTAATGATTGAAGTGTATTTCTATCTTTGTATTAGGACACTCTGTATACTTAATTTTGTACAATATATTAGTCAAAGTTTGCCAAGCTTTTCATTTTTTTCTCTGACATCAAACACAAATATAGCAAAAAGTAAGGACAAATTCTGCATTTGTGATCGGCAGAACAATAATAAGCAAACAGCTATTATCTTCTACACTTAGAATTTGAAAGAGATTGGAGAATGTGTTGGATAAATAACACAATTTATAGTATTTAAGTTAGTTCTATTAATTTTTACGAATATTTTAAATTTACATTTATGAGAAAAGAAAGCTATAAATTACAAAATACGCTAAATTAAATTCTACATCATGCTACAAATGAGGGGTGAATAAAATTTATTTTAAATAAATAAAAGTTAATCAGAAATGTTTTGTCTTCTTCTAATTTATTCATTTTGCCGCTCACCCCCCCCCCCTTTTTTTTTTAAACTGTGAACTTCAGGTGCTTTTAAAATATAGGGTTTATCTCTTATGGGCTTGGAAATTGTACGGCATGGATCAATTATTTTCGGTAGAAGACAGTCAAAATAAAAATCTTTTATCTTCTTTTTTATTTCTGTCTCATGGAAAGTGTGTATTTATTCAACCTTTATTCATTTTAGGTCCAAAAGACAAAAGCACAGGCATTCCTTTTTTTAAATATGCAGTTGTCCTTGCAAGTGATATTTATGTTTTTTATTTATTTATTTTATAACAGATTTCATTTTATCAGTTTTCAAAATACTAGTATTCTCTTAAAAATAATTCGCAGAGCAAAAAATTTTACAACTCTATACAAGCTCGGACTTTCTACTCTTATAGGATTGTGCCAGAAAATACCCCACTGCGACATTCGACCTCTTTGATGTCAAAGGTCAACTCCTACCCTCTCTCCTCGTTTGATAGATGTTCTGAGGGGGGAGAGGAAATTTTCCAATATTTGTCGAATATCTGAAGTTTAAATAAACTTAAACGAAAATTTTTAATTTGTATGGAAAGATGAGAACACATGCTTTCTTATGTAGTTTTCAAATTTTTAAAGCTCCAAATAGTATTGAAGTTATGTAGTATTTTTCACATTTCGCTTAATTCTAAAGACTTTGGCACTAAATTAAAAAATAAGTATATATTTTAAAATTATTTTGTCAACTAAAACAGAAAGCGACACCCTTTAAGAAGAGCACATAGAAAAAATGAGTTAAAAATATTAATTTGCTGACGAGTTATAAGACAAATATGAATGCATTCCACGGCCGTTGGTTTAACATTGGAGAGGGAAATCTAAAATCTGAGTGATAAGGGGCCTTAGGAAAGAAAGGGCATATGCTTCATGCATGAAACATAAACCTGTCAATAAAATGACTGATTTCAAAGCTTTCACTAAATAAAAATAATAAAAATTAAAGATTCACAAAACTGACATAAGATTTCACAACCTATTAATACTTGAATGACGATAACATCAACATTACATACGATAGAAAGTCTACCTAAACTTTAACAATACTTGTGAAAAATACATACAGTAACCAACATAAAGTCTAAACGCATGCACAAAAGCCAGCAGTCGGAAGCTGGTCGGAGAAGCGATCGAAACAGAAACTTGTGAGGGTGCTGTCCCTAGATGTTAGTACTGAAATGCACCTGTTTTGCCATGTGATAAAAAATAATTCTACCACACATATAGGAAAATGTCGCTGGAAGTTAAAAAGCAAAGAAAAGGTGCAGGAGTTATCTAAAATTTACAGAGTCTGACCCAGGGAAGTTATTAATGTTTACATGAAAACTAAAAAACACATTATTGTAACAGGATTTAAATTTATTTAGCAAAAAGGACTAGGGTCTATTTATATTAGTTTTATCAAAAAAAAAAAAAAGGAGGGTGCTAATATTTGAAAATAATTAATAAATATATCCATTATATATATATCTAAAAAAAATTGTACCTGAGATATAGAACATTTACGCTGTGGACAAGCATAAAACATTATTTTTTACCTTTTTTCAGGGAGCTATATAATTTTTATTTGCTTCAGCAGTATGATAGGACTTATTTGAAAGAAAGATATATCTTTAACATATAGTACTCTCATTTCTGAAGTGTCTCAACTTAAAAAAGTATGATTTTGGAGTTATTAATATGTGTGAATCTCGAACACACTTCTCAACTTGTCATTAAATGCACATTTAAGTTCTTTTAAAATTGACATAGAGTAGTTTTCTCATATGGATTTATACAATCTCACAATTTATGAATCTTTAAGATAACTGGTTATAATGTGGTCCATATGACAATAATTAAATTACTCTTAGTATGGATATAAAACTCTGAATTAGTTCTGATTCTTTTTTCATTGAAAAATTTTCTTTTCATGTTTAAAAATTTTTTGTATCTTGTTATAAAAAACTTGTTTTTTAATTGTGCCATTTTATGAATATGATTGTGATATGCCCTTTAATTTGTAAAAGCAAATTTGAAATATTATGCATTTGTTAAAACTAACATATTCATTTAGTAATGGAAGCATTTTATTTTCTGTAGGAAACTGTTAAAGTATTTACCAACAAGAGTTATATTTGTGATGAACCTGACAATTTTGGGAGAACTGCTTTAATATGGGCAGCAATAAGAAATTCTGTAGATGCTCTTATAATTTTAGCATCTGCCTATGAGGCCACACCATTTCGTGATAAAAATGGATACACTGGTAATTTTGATTAAAATATTAATATATGTGTAAAAAATTGTCACATCTTGGCAGGTGGCTATAAAATCATATCACTTTACAGAAGTGGCTGGTGGATGAAATAATTTGACTTGAGACCTCTTTGCAGACCAAACTGATTTATTTATCCAAATAGGTAATGTATACAGAGAGTGAGAGTTCAGTGGAGGCCCCGAGAACCATAATCTTTAAAGACTAGATTTTTCTGAAGTCGCTAGAGCATCTCAAATGCTACCAAAAATCTCTATATGCAAAGTTGAGCAAAATACATCGAAAAACCATTTTCGATACAAAATACATTGGTTTTACAACTTAAAATACAAAATACTTTTCAAATTTCAAAAATACAAAATACATTCAAAATACAAAATACATTTAAAAATAAATCCCTGTCGGCTCGGCCTACAGGTGGAGGTAGATTTTGAAGTTAAGAACTAAATTCACCAACGAAACTTAAATCATGATTAGAGATAAACTCAGTTTCTTCACAAAGAAAGAGCTCTAGCGAGCTAAACTTTTTGAGAAAATTCTAATATACACGAATACACACACGCATGTATATTGGACATGTTTAAAAATGGCTAAAACAAATTCAGAGAACCTCAAAGCATTAAAATATGTTTATATTTCCATAGTCTGGTTTTTATCACGTTTTAATACATTTCTTCAAACACACATGACACTGCATATTCACCTGCTGAGGTCCATTATATTTCCAATATGATGCAATATATATATATATATTTCGCTTCGTCAAACTATTTATTTCATTTTGAGTTTTCATGCGGAAATCTTGCTCTAAAAAACTTATGGCGTATTTATTTATTTATTTTATTTAGTGGGGGGAGAGTTTGAGCCCGCTAAGCAGCAAGGCTGTTGGCTCGAATGATCCAATAAAAAGAACCACAAAGGGCATAGAGAAGAGAGTTAGAACCAATTTATGCTATGCAAAAACTTTATAGTCAAAGACCGAAATACAGAAGACTTGCAGAACTCCTGCGAAAACTCAAGGAAGGAATGAAAACATGGACCATGCAGCACCGGACTATCCCAACACAAGATACGCTGCGAGCGGTACTTTTGAAAATAAAATAAAATGTGTTCCAAGGAGGCAGATGCAACATCTGTCGTCATCAAAGAGACCGAACCGGAAAAGGAGAGCCGGCGTGATCAGCATCTTGCATAACAGCCGCGAGATAAGAACATCATCACTTCTATTAGAAGACCAGGGGTGCGTCAGCTTGACACTGGGAATTTCACCATGTGAGATCAGGTATTTGCTTGAACCGTACTGTTGTCGGAGTTGAAGATAAGTATTCCTTTTCTGATGCTGAATGAGATCTTCGGGAGAAATCCAGTTCAAAAGGACGTCAGAATCACAAACACTTCTAGTGAGGCTGTCAGCTTTTTCATTAAGCGGAATATCACGGTGACCCGGAACCCAGCAAATCCAGATACTTGGGGAATGAGAAGCAATCCTTTGAAGTTTATTAGAAGGCCACAGAATGACTCTAGGAGACTTAATGGAGACAGCTTGAAGTGCAGTGAGGACAGATCGACTATCGGAGAGCAGCAGAATGGGACTATCCAAAGAAACCAGCTCGTCTAACGCTGTCCCAATGGCTAAAGCTTCTGCCGTAAAAATGGAATTTACCATATGAACTCTATAGCCAAACTGAGAACCCACGGAGCACCCAGCAATGGAGGCGGTGGATGGGGATTTCAAAGCATCAGTAGCTATTATCTGCCAATCATCAGTAAAGTTTTGTAGAAAATCCTTGAAAAGGGGCCTCATAATACTGCCATCCAGGTCCTTCTGTTGGAAGGGCAGATCTTCGAGATGGAACTGCACTACATCCTGGTTACAAGGGATGGGCATCTGGAAAGGAATCAAATGCTCTATTTGACCGTCAATCTGTTCTAGGAGGTCTGCAATACTGGGAATAGTTTCAACAAAGTTGAAGAGATTGCCATCATGGAATTCCCAAAACGGGGATTTGCAACCCAACGAGCAGTGCTTAATCCAGAACCTAGATGCCAACAAATTGAGTCTAGCAGCAATCAGGGAAGAGCCAGCATGCTGACAGAGAATTATGTTGGGGACCCATTTCGGGAGACCTAGAGCTGTCCTGATAGCCATGGTTTGAAGAACTTCGAGCCTTCCGAGGAGACTACTGCTTGCAGAGAGTAGAGTGGTTGCACCATACTCTATCAAATTCCGGATGGAGGCATTCGCCAAGGTGAGAAGATGGTAAGATCTGGCTCCATAACGGTTATTAGAAAGGGCCTTTAAGATGTTTATCCTGTTGAAAGCCTTCTTCGTGAGGTACTCTGTGTGCTTGAGGAGACCCCCTCGCCTCGTAATATAAAAACCCAGGAACTTGATTTCTTCAGACCACCATTGATACTAAAATCAAAATCGCAAATCTCTCATCTACGTGAGAGATTGATGGCATGGCACTTGTCCGGACGGATAGACAGCTTCCAATACCGGCACCATTGAGCGATCAGCCAGAGAGCCTCTTGAAGTTTCGTCTGGCACAAAAGCAGTGTGGAATCAGCACAATAAATGAAGATGTCATCAGCATAGAGCAGATACTTGACCCCAAGACCATCCAAAACTTCAAAGAAATCATGCAGAAAAATCGAAAATAAGATGGGACCAAGGACTGTTCCCTGGGGCACCCCCCTACCAATGGTGCGAGCTGAAGAAAACAAGCCTCTCCAAAACACCTTGATACTTCTCGACTGCAGGAAGCGGTGAATTCAGCAGAGAATCCGGCAAGTGATGCCGATTTGTACAGACTTTAATATGAGGCCATCCACAGAAACGGAGTCATATGCAGCTTGCAAATCCAGAGATATGTCTAAAAGAAACTTCTTGTTTTTCTTCACTTCCACTGAGTCCAGGTGAAGCATCTGAAGGGCGGTTTGACTGTCACGGAAAGGCTGGAATCCAAGATGCCTGTGATGAAAAATGTTACTCTCAAGAAGATAATTGGAGATGTGGTTTGCAATCATATGTTCACAAATTTTACACATTACTGGGGTTAGTGCTATTGGACGGTACGAGGCAACATCCTTGGTCGATTTTCCTGGCTTTGGTATAGGGAGAATAGTGGACGAGGTCCAATCTTGAGGGATATCTCCAGAACACCAGATATTATTATATATTTGAAGCAGGATCAACTGGGACTTTTCATTCAACCCTTTAAAAAAGGCCGCACTTATTTTATCTGCACCCGGAGTAGAAGACTTAGTGCGACGGATGGCATCCGTTAGTTCAGAGATGTCGAAGGACTGATTGAGCTGAGTGTTGCCTGTACCACCATAGTCCACAGGGATAGGCTCATGTACTGTATCCTTACTGAAATGATCAGCCAGAATTTCTGCCTGAGAGCTAGCATCAGAAATCAGAGACCCCTCCTGAAGAAGGCAGAAATGAGAATCGGGGAAGCACTGGAGCGATTTTTAATCTTCTGAAAGACTTTATACAAAATATGAGGATCATTCGCATCCTTGCAGGCAGAATCCCAAAAGTGATGCTGGGCATCTCTGATGACCTGACGGAGCTTCGCTGCCACCCTCTTATACTTCACCCAGTAATCCATGGACACTAGTTGGCGAGCTTTCCGCAGAAGAAAATTTTTTTGCTTATGTAAGTTGTTACATCTGGCCGACCACCAAGCCAGGAGACCATTGGGCTTCGGGGCACTTGAGGTTTTATGTTTATTCATCAGACTCTGAATTAAAGCAAAAAAGGACTCATAGTCAGAGGTAGAGCTAGAGGCGAGAAAAGAGTTTGCTTCCTGGTATATCCGAATCCATCTGAACTGGAACGAGTGAGGATGGGGTGGAGGAGAGAGGCTTACAGAGATGGAGATGGGGAAATGATCACTGTCAAATGGGTCATCTTCTACCTGGAGAGAAGAACATGCAAACAGATCCGCTGAGCAGAGAGATAGATCAGTGAGGGAACAGACCCCACCAGGAGTAACATGAGTAGGCAAAACCGTATTCAGGAGGCAGAAAGGACTATCCGCCAGCCAATTGGCAAAATTCTCACTGTCTTGCAAGGAGGAGGTGGCGCCCCAAAGCTGATGATGTAAATTGAAATTGCCCAAAATGAAAGAAGGGCCCGTGAGGACCCGACGAACGTTATTCAAATCATTGACCACCACCCCAGTGTTGGAGTAGCTATTAATAAAATTAAAGGATGAATTACCATGAAGCACTTTGACCCCCATAATCTCATTAGTAATATTGAGAGAGTTGAGATTGATGAGAGAGGAAGACAGCGAAGAGCTGACAGCAATGGCAAGACCGCCACCTGGGCGACCGACCCTGTCGGAGCGATAAACAATTTTGCCAGGAATAGTGAGAGTTTTGTCCGGAGTAAGGAAAGTTTCCTGGAAAATCAGCACATTAGCAGAAATAAAAGGGGGCCCATTGAGCCAGGCGAGTTTATTCGAAACTGACTGGCAATTCCACTGTATAATATTAAAAGTCATGATGAAAAATGCCCAAACAAAAAAGACCCAAGAAAAGGAGAAAACAGATAAAAATAAAGCCCGACCCAGGTGAAGTATAGCATAGGCCACCTGTAACACAATGAATAAAGAACACTACAGACGAGTTGCTGCTCTCAACCGCCAACATCAAAACAAAAAAAAGAAAACAGTCCATAACAAAAAAAAAAAAAAAAAAAAAAATGCTACCTCCTCTGAGAACTGCCGCCATGATTCAGCTTTCTGCGTCTCTCAGGTGAAAAGTCACTCCATTTAGCCATGCAACTTACAAGCATGTTGCTCATATCATTGATAGCTTCAATAACTTTTTCAGATTGCTTGTTGAGGAGATGAATTATAATTTTCAGCATGGCATTGGTACGAACTTCGACAATTTTTTGGAATTCTTCCATCTCTGTTTTCTGGACACTTGCTATTTTGGCATAAGACTTGACTTCGGATTTGGGAGAAAATTGCCTGCAAGCGTCTATAATGGACAAAAAGTTTTTACACTTAAATCGTAATAGCTCGACTTCTTTAAGGCAGAACAGGCACTGGTTATGCTCCGCTCCACAGTTGACACAAGAAAGAGGGGCAGTGCAAGTACCGTCATGATGGATACCACAGGTGGCACACAGATGTTCTGAATTACAACGAGTAGTATTATGATTAAACTTGGAGCATTTTGAGCATTGACGGGGACGGTCGACAAATTGTTGTATTCACTGAACTGAGAACCATATTTTGATTTCAGGGGGGAGGGAGGTGCCCAAAGTTGTAAATAGCACCAGGGACGATTCATTTTTGCTTTCCTTTCTCATGAAACGACACACTTCTAAAATGTGTAGATTGTTTGACTCTTCTATCTCCCGGACAATATCTGCTAATGTAATATCCACTGGAATGTTAAACAAGAGGAATCTGTTAAAGGTATTTCCCAAATCACACGGGAAGAAACCTGAACACCCAGAAATAAAGAATTTTTACAAATGTTTCTGGCACACGACACATCCTTGGTAGAGAAGATCATACTTCCAGTTCGGGTGAATTTCACATTGTCAATTTTCTCAGAATTCTGAACTTTAGACCGTATTTCAATTTGTACATCCCGAGCATTACATTTAGGAATTGCTGCTGACTCTGTGCTGGTTAAAAAAATGTTAAAGTTCCTGCCTCCATTATCTGCCGCCTTTAACAACAATTCTTCAATAGGAGCAGAGGAACGCGCGAAAAAAGAATTATTTTCCCTAAATTGAGCACTGCCATTATCCGCGTCAGTCATATCCATATTTGTTATATCATTTCCAGAACTTGACTCAGAGACATTATTTAAGATAAAATTCTGCATTTCAGAGCTCGAAATAGCAACATCATTTATTACTGCATTAATAATTTCTGGCCTCGAGTCTGGAACCACTTTAATAATCGTATTAGCCATAACCGTAGGTAGACCTGCTACACTACACAACACAAACAAACTAGTAAAAAAAAAAAACACCTAATAACAGGCCAAAATTCAATACAAAAATATAACTAAATACGCTTACCCCAGATGAAGACACAAAAATAAAACAAAAAATACACCAGCAGTAGCCAAACCACTGCAGAAATTACGAGAGAAATCCCACGAGCACAACACACAACTTATGGCATAATATTCATTTTTTTTTCACTTCATCAAACTATTTATTTAATTTAATTTTTCACGTGAAAATCTTGCAATAGAAAAGTGAGAATTGTTGAGTGAAGAAAGTTGGGGTGAGAATTTTATTGTTTTTTTTTTAATTGTTGGCAACTGCTATAATGAAAAATGTTTATTTTTTCTTGTAATTGTTGTGTAAGAGCTGGTTTTATCAGAATCATGTTAAGATGGTATTCAAAATTTTTAACTCTCCCCATTTCCAACCCCTTGGGCCGATTTTGCCTATTTGCAATCCCCATCGGGATATTAGCCATCTTAATGTTGTTGGCGGGTTTGAAGACGATTCATGCATAATTGCAGCTTTTATTGTATGGACAAAATATAGTACATACATACATATATATATATATATATATATATATGTAAACTTTTTAAGTGGGGGTGGCTTTGGGTTCCTGGGGTGATATAATGAAAAGTTATGAAGGAATTTTTCGAAAGTCGCACCATGGTAACGACTGCAATAGGTAGTATTTCTTATGAAATCTACCTAAAAATTAAAAATTATGCATTAAATTGCACTACACAACTGCAAAACTCGTTTGCAAAAATGATTAAATTTTTAGAAGTTATAAATTTCCAACTAAAGAAGCAAAATAAATTAAAATTTAACAAAAGATAGCTAAAACAAAACTGAAAGATTGCAGCAACAATGTTTGAAAAGTGTATGAAAGTTACAAAAATAACTAATAATGAATAAACTATCTTTTAAAGGTAGTTATTCACTAGGAATAAATAATATGGAAAACCAACCAAGCTTGCTAAATTGCATCAATTTATTGTGGACCCGATAAGGAATCTCCTGCAGGAGGCATAGGATAGCAGTGCCCGCTATTGAGTGTTGGAAGCCAAAATTAAAACAATATTGATTTTCAGTAAAAGCATAAAATGTTTGGTGCAATTCTATTCAATAGGTGCATATATGTAAAAATCTCGGAAATCTTAAAAAACACAGCAAAAAAAAATCATCTGTAGGACGATATACACCAAAATATCACCCATACTAACTGAATATGATGAAGTTTGATGAAATTCCGTGCTTAGATCTTGAGGCACAACTGCCAACTTCAGATTTTTTTAAAAATTAAATACATGTACTACGAAACAGAAAATATATTTTAATAAAGAGAAAAGTGCCCAGTTAAACCGATGGCTTTGAGCTCGCAGGCTATTCATACTAATTGTATACAATACTCTTATCATAAAATAGAATTCCCTCTTTTTGAACAAAACAGTAAATAATCAGAGAAGCGCCTTATCAAAATAAAGCAGTATACCAAATTTGAAGCAAATCAGATAATTCTTCACGAAAAATCCTTTTATCTGAGTTAAGGAAAATGGCTAGCCCCCCATTCTCCCCCTTCACACTTAACCAATGAACCCCTAAAACTAATCATGGAAGCGCCTTATCAGAATGAACCTATTTACAAAATTTGAAGCAAATCGGATAATTTTGCAGGAAAAACCCACTTATCTAAATTAAGAAGGGTGGTTAGCCCCCTCTTCCCTCTCCTTTTTACTCAGCCAATGAACCCCTAAAACTAATCAGGTTAAGAGCCTTATCAAAATGAACCTATTTACAAAATTTGAAGCAAATCTGATAATTTTGCATGCAAAACCCAATTATCTATTTAAGGGGGATGGTTAGCCTGCCGTTCTCCCCCTTTATACTTAACCAATGAATCCCAGAGACTAATCATGTTAAGAGCCTTATCAGAATGAACCTATTTACAAAATTTGAAGCAAATCAGATAATTCTGCATGAAAAAACCCATTTATCAAAATTAAGGAGGGGGGTGCCCCCGTTTCTTTGTACTTAACCAATGAATCCCCAAAACTAATCAGGGAAGTGCCTTATCAGAATGAACATATTTACAAAATTTGAAGCAAATCGGATAACTCTGCATGAAAAACCCATTTATCTAAATTAAGAGGGCATTATCTCCTCCCCTCCCATTTATACTTAACCAATGATCCCTTAAAACTAATCAGGGAAATGCATTATCAGAATGAACCTATTTAGAAAATTTGAAGCAAATTGGATAATTCTGCATGAAAAACCCATTTATCTAAATTAAGGGGATTATCTCCCTCCCCCCCCCCCTTATATGTAACCAATGAATCCCCAAAACTAATCAGGGAAGAGCCTTATCAGAATGAATCTATTTATAAAACTTGAAGCAGATCAGATATTTGTTATTGTGTTACGTACATATGTACATACATACAGAACCTGCAGGCACATTAGCTCTCAGGCTTTTGATAGCTTGTGATCTAAAAAGGTAGCTTTTATCTATGTGGTATACTTATTTCATTTCATTTCAATTTGATTTACAAATATAATCAATTTGTCTTAGAAAAAAAAAAAAAAGAGTTTTACATACATGTCACCAGTAATCATAAAAAACACAGCATAACAACGCCACTTGTTGAGTGATGTACCCCAAATTTTATCACCATTAATTTATTTGAAGGCCTAAAATAATGTGAAATTGGATTAAATTTTGTCCATTAGTCTTTTAGATATAGTTATTGCAGAAATCATGAAAAACATATCATAGCAGCACCATCTGTTGAGCGATGTTCACTAAATGCTAATCGGCAACTATTTCTGTTCAGGTGTATGTGCAGTTTGATGAAATTCCGTATTTCAATCTTATAATATAGCTAACATGGAATAAAATAATTAAGTATAGCAGCGCCACCAGTTGGCTAAGCCAATGGTTAAGCCAATAGCAGGAATGCAGAAACATCGTTTATTATTAAAAATTGCATGACAAGAAGCAAAATACTGATAACAGGGCTGCTGAGAACTGGAAGGAAGAAGTCTGGTCTAAACTGATTAAAGATTATCAACTTGATAAAAATTTTAACTCATATGAGATTGGGTTGTTTTATTGAGAACTTGTTGAGCATACTTTGATGTTTGAAAATCAATTTCCTGCAGGAAGCAAAAAAATAAAGCAAATATTAACTGTGTTGTTAACATGAAACTGTACAGAAAATGCCTTTGGTGATTGGTAGCAGCAAAAACACTCATTGTTTTAAGGGTGTTAGAACCTTCCAGTCAATTATGCACATAATAGAAACATTAAATGGGACAAACATCTATAAAAGGAAAAAATCCTGCTCTTGTTAAACAATTGTTCCTCTCATCCAAAAGATCTGATTTTTTTTTTTTTTAAATTAGTTTTCCTTCTGTCAAATACAGCAAGTATCATTTAACCTTTAGATCAAGTGATCATATGATCATTTAAATTTCATTAAAGAAAGACGCTTGTTAATAGAATTGTCATAGAAATTGATTCTTGCTGTTCTTCTAATTCCGACTCTATAAACAAGATGATTTCAATGTCAATAAGTCTCTTGGATGCAATCTATATAATTTAAAGCACTTGGGAAACTGTAACACAGAGAAAGAAATTTCATTTGAGGAAGATGAACCGATTGAAGAATTCTTGAAATATGTATCCATTGACAATGCTTTGTGAATGTCAGCTGGGAAATTTGACTCTGATATTGTACAAGAAATTGAAAAAATCAAAAGAATCTTGTTCTGATTACATTGATTCAGAATCCAAAGATGAAGAACAAAAACCCATGAACTACAACTGAAGCCCACCGAGTGTTGGATGTTTTGCATTGAACATTGGAGCAAAAAGGTAAAGATAAAGGAAATTATGGTAAACTTTCTAACATAACTGAACAGTTGATTGCCGATTCTTCGAAACAAATCACCTAGTCATTATTTTAAAACATTATAAACAAAATGTTAAATACAAAATAATTAAAGTAGTATGTAAAATGCATTAAATTTAAAAGTTTGATTTCTTTTTTCACATTTATTTATGGAATATCTTCGTAGGAAGCATAAAACTTATTTTTTAATAATTAAATTCTGAATCACCAGTTTTAAAATCAGCCGTTTAATAAAATAAAATACTTTGGGACAAATGTGATTTTATAAAGTGGTGTGTAATGTATTATCGGTGATGAATTTAGGGGGTCTACCACTCAGAACATTTCATCCTTTTCTAAAATTTGCAATTTTATGCTTATCAGTGGTCTAAAAGTGCAAATTCCCTTTACCCTTCAAATTCATAATGTCCCACCTGCAGCTGCAAAAATCCTTCCTGGAGAAGAAATATCAGAATTTAACACCTGTTATTATTATTTCAAAGTTTATAATATTTTCCCTCTTTTAACTTTTATTTTGTCATCTTTATTGATTTTTATTCTACATTTACAATAACTCACTTAATTATTCAAAGATGTCATGCTCCATCTTCAGTTTCAACTTGAAAGAAAATCAGTTGTCGGGCATGATTATGAAACACTTTTCACACTTACACAATGGATGTAACTTCATATTTTGAAACAGTAAAAGAAGAAAATTCATAACATATTTAAAAATGCAATTTCAACAGTTACTTGCCATAGTCAGTAAGGTATTCAAATTTATTTGTGCAACTCTGTATATGTTATTTAGCTTTTTATATACACCATACAGTATGCAAAAATTCAATTCAGCTAGGAAATGCATAACACAATTGAAAATTTACTTTCTTCAATTTCCGTCTGTAGACTTCTCTGTGTTTGTATGAATTTGTGCAGCCCTTTGTATGATCTATTCAATTTTGTTTACCACCCCCCCCCCAAATATGCTAAAATTTAGTTCAGTTTTAAAACATATAATGTAACTAAAAGAATAACTTCCAATTGCGATCCATAAATGGCAATACATCCAATTTCTCTTTTACAAACCTGTATATGAATTTATTTATGTTCTACAACTATATCTTAGTATACTAAAATATATTTATGCTAGTAAATGTATAACACATTTCCTAATATACTTTAAGCTGTCCAAACCCATAGATGGCAATACTTGCAAGTTCTTTTATGCAACTCTGTATATAATTTATAAAATTTGTATACACCACATAATATACTAAAATTTGGTTAAGGTTAGAATTGCATCCCACATCTTAAAGTGTATTCCCAGCAATTATCACTCACAGAAAGTACTGAAATCAATGTATTATGTAGTGCACCTCAGTAATGCATATCAATTTCATGATGTTTGAAGTAGTGTAATATCATTAAAATACACTGCAAACAATTTTCCTCCATAGACCATAATGTAATGGAATTCTTTTATATGTTTTTGTAAACAAACTGAAATGCTACTCTCCAATTTCATTAGGATATATCCCATAGCAAATTTCAATAACATATATCAATTCTGTGAAAATCCAAGTATATTTATGACAGTTAGAGCATGGGCAGACAGAAGACAGACAAACAGAGAGTTTTAAAAACTTTTCAACTATGTTGAAAAGTGTAAAATGTATCATAATCATTTAACATGGGGCAATGACTATTTAATTTTTTTCATTTTTAATTGCTTTTTACTGATATTTCTAGTATACACATAGATTGTATATATTATGAAATGAAAATCGAATAAATTTGGTGTTTGTGTGTATATATATGTGTATATATATATATATATATATATACACAGTGGAACATTATATGTTTTTCCCAGGGCTGGACAACGAAACGTATAACTCAGTAAAATGTACAACTCAATTAATGGTCTATCGGGACCTTTTAAAAATATATATCTATAAAATGTTGTTTTACCGACAAGATTCAGTTACCTTTTTCATTGAAAACTGAGGTTTCATAAGTATTATACACCATGACATAAATTCATGGAAGTAGAATAGAGTAAAAAAAAAGGTACATGAAAAAAGCGCACAAAGAAAGGTTATTTTGTTATGAGCTTTAGTAAAAGTACTATGGTACATGGAAAAGGTGCACAAAGAAAGGTTATTTTATTAAGAGCTTTATTAAAAGTACTATTTAGACCTAGAGCTTATTTAAAAGAAATCAATGACGGGTAAAACTTCACTTGGATGTTCTTGAGCTGGCTTGAGGGTGGGTGGGCAGACATTCTTTTATAAATACCGTATATACTTGCGTATAAGTCGACCCCCTAACTTTCGAATGCAAGTTTTGCAAAAAATCAAAAATCCGTGTATAAGTCAACCCCTAACTTTTTACTTCAATTTTGCACAAAACCAAACCAAAGATTTCGCTTGCAGTAAAGTAGTAAGCTTGCAAAAAGTAGTAAGTAAACAAAAAAAAAATCATTTAACAAATTTTTTAATGATAAATTATTATTATTTGTATATTTTATATAATATTTTATTATTCATACACATAAAAAGCCAGAATTTTGCAGTAATCAAAGGTTTTTTTTCCTTTTTTAATTGACTGGCATATAAGTCGACCCCTCCAATTTGCTTGCCGAAAATTGTCAGAAATTCCTCGCCTTATATGCGAGTATATACGGTAGAATAATTTTGTATTTCTCTCTGCCTATATGCGCCTCTAGTTTTTTTAGCCAACTATCCTTCACTGCTTGTGTCATCCATGCTTATAGATTTGCCTCATAATCCGTGAAGAATGCGATTACAGTTTTATAACAACAGGGCTTTTTGTATTTTCCAATGACTAAAGGTCGTAGCTTATCAGTATCATCAGCATTTGCCCCCAGCAATACAATCAAACATTGTTTACGTTTACAGGGTGCAACAGGTATTTGAGAATAAAATAATGGTTGCTTTCAAACAGGATCAGACATTAGAGATAGAGCATTTTTTACATTTTAACGTTCTGTACAGTTGATCACATATATAGTGGATGACATCATTCATTGAAACCACTGCCAGCTGCAAAAACTGCCTCTACACGCTGCCAGAATTGACCGCAGACAATAATCAGATGGGTTTGGGGAATGTTTGCCATTGCATACACAACGGTTGCCCTGAAAGCCGCAACAATGTTGTGTTGATGGCTATTGGAGTCTTTCTCAACCACGCCCCCTGCATTATAACCCATCGTGTTAATATCTGGTGAGCTGATTTTACATAGTCACTGGTGTTTTTTTTTTTTTGCCGTTCACTCTCTGGACTTGGCCAGAGTTTTTCTCCTCAAAGGGAAGCAACAGCATTCCTTGCTCCTTGATGTTTCAGCTTGTTAAGGAGGTGAATGGGTAGAAATGTCCTCTCCTCATCACGTACAACCTCTAACAAAGATCCTCATGAATCACACATTTTTTAGTGGCCTCATCAACCTGCAGCTTCCTTGCGAGTGTCCTCATTGACTTCCTGGAATTTCCATACACAAGACTGATGAATTCTGGCGTCTTGATAATGTCATTTCCCATATGAAATGGTTGCCACATCAAATCTGGCAACCGTCATTTCAACTCTTATTTTAAATAAAGAATGCAGCAATCTTTAAATCGAAGTGTCCCTCAGTCAATGAGACAGTGCCATTATGCCTCTTCATTTCCTCAGTTAATCTGGGTTCTGATATGTTTACATGTAACAGAAAAGGATCTGTAACCATGGTGTTCAGGGTGGTATTTCACCTATAAAGTGTGTTTTCAAATACATTACCGCAGGCTGATCCATGCCTTTTTGGCATGGATCACATTCATATCCCAGGGTTTTGTTAGTAAGAAATTTAAATAAGAGTCCGGTCTTGTCTATGTTGTAATCAATTTTCGCCTAACAGCCTTGAATTAATTTTGTAAGTTGAGGTGATCAACTGTGATCTTTGAGGTGATCAACTATGCCATCATCCATGGCATTCTACTTGCCGCATATGGGGGGCGACCAGTAATACCATGGTGGACCTTGAATCCTGTAAACCAACCCTGAGAATCTTTGAATTCTTCAGGTACATTGATCTTTGCTGCTAGCTCGAGGGTCTTTTCTTGCAATAAATTTCTGGTTACGGGAATGTCAGTCGAATGCTGAGACTGAATCCATAATTAAAGAGGTTTTCTAATTCGAAAAATAATCCTTCTTGCAGATGTGTTTGTTTGGAAGAACTTGGTCTGGCTTCAGTTAAAACATCCTTTATTTCTTCTTTCTTGCTTAAAATTGTGTTAAGGGTAGAGTATGGTATTCCAATACATTCAGACAAAGTCTTTCGCCTTGCAAAGATTGACGTCTGCTGTCCAAATAATTTTGAGCTATTCCTCTACCGAGAGAGCAGTCTATTTCCGACCCTTTTTTAAGCCGCATGATGAAATGTAAGTAACCTATGATACAGCGTACTGCCGGACACAGATCCATGTTGCCCAAAATAGCCGTCATATTGGGACCCGTCTCAGCATTAGTCTTCCGCCAGAGCTGGGATTGTGTATTTAAAACGACCTGTCATTGTTTCCTATTGGTTAAAAATAACCGGGTTTAGCTTGGCTTTTTTGGTTTCTGGGCCCACAATGGTAAAGATGCATCAGCCTGTATTATAGGAAATCCAGAAGAAGGCGGGCGGTCACTTGGCTGTGGTAGTAAAGAGAAACACGAGAGAGAGGTGGAAAGCAGGGCTATGGCCAACATATCTATTCTCCCTTATCTCTCATATACTCCGTTTTTGCACATAGCTAGCTATACTAAGTTCAGACTAGAGAATTTAAGTCACTTAACTCTAAGTTACTTAAATGAATGTTCTCAAACACCGTAGCAATACATGGCAAAGTCAAAACTCGTTCGAGGTCACCCGCTTCAAAAATATAAATAATGTCACTTAAATGCCCTACTCTGAATATTAAGTTCCCAGAAACTCTAGAGCAGTAGTTGGCAAGGGATAGAAAAGGTTTTAAAAAAATCTGCAAAATGTTTAAGTAAGACAAAATTTCGCCCGGGGATGCAAAAATGAAATGTATAACTGAGGGAAACATATATTTTAAAAATGTATGACTCAGCTAATTTTTAATGGCAAATGGTTGGGACCACTGAATTTAAATGTATAACTGAGGGAAACGTACTACTCAAGTAGCGTATAACTGGAGTTCCACTGTATATATTTACGCAGAAAAATTACACCCTTTATGATAAAATAATTAATGACATTTAAATATACTTTTTTATATAAAGTTTCTGTGAGTAGCACCAGAACTTTTCATTTTGTCAAATCGCATTAATTTTAGGGCTGGTTGCAAATTAAAATTTGGTTCTGTAAAATTTTAGATTTAACTAATAAATATATTGGGATGCAGTTTAACATTTTCTACAAAAACAGTATTTGTTAACATCCCATTATCTCCAAGCAATAAAAATAGTATTTAGTGTTGAAACTCTTAAATTTTGAACATAAATATATATAAACATCTATACCTATGTAAAATATGTATGTATCTAAATGTAATTTAAACTTTAATTTATATGTATCATAAAAAAAATATTAAGTTTTGTTTTGCTTCTTTTAGAACTCTAACTTGTATATATTGCTTATTGCTCATAGTTACTGTTACAGTAGATCTTTATAATGTAAACCTAAAAACACAAGGTTGTGCATTATATAGAATTTTGTGTTAAATAGGTCACATTTCACACATCATTAAACTTGTAAACATGGCCAAATATGTCTGAAACTTATCAAAGTACATAGTGTCTTTATATTGCATTCCTTGGTATCAGGATTTATGGAGATTTTAAATTTAGCATAATATAGATCATTTCATGCATTGTTAAATTCTTTATAAACCTGGTTCAAATATGCCTGGACAAAAGCATTCATTATATCACTCATTTTACAAAAAATTTATTGTAATAAAAGCAATTTTTTTCATCAAAAAGCTCTGAATTAAGAAGATAAACTTGAAATAATAATGTAATTAATTTATTCTTCTAGGGAGGAAAAAATTATTACAGTGTGGGAAAGCAGGTGCTTCTTAGCTGCAAAATTAATTGTTTACATCTGAGAAGTTGTGTGTTATATAGAGAATTGCATTATAAAGTTCTTCTACTATATAACAAAATTTGATAAAGCAAAAAATTTAGTAATTCCCTGAAGTAGGGTAATTACATTACAAGCAAAACATTGCTGTAAAACTCAATACAATAGAAATAACTTCTGAAAACTAGCATAAAAAAATAAAGTTCTTTCCATCATATTGATTTTACACCAGTATATATAACTTTTGCTTGTAATTATTCTGCTTCTAGGATGTATTAAATTTTTTCCTTAGCATTTTTTATGGCATTTTTAAGTTATTTCTATTTTATTGAGTTATATATTAATAGATATAATTTTTGTTTATAAAATTAAACAACTTGATTTATTTTTATTATTGAATTTCTGAAACAAAAGTTTTTATTATTATTATTAATACTATTGTTTTTTAATGCTTCTGATGCATATTTTCCTATGTACATGACTTTTATTGCAAGACATCAATTTGGAAAATGAAATAACTGTATTCATGAGTATAATTATTTAATTCTACATGCATAGAATATTTTTTATTTATTTTGTTTAGCCTTGCATGCTGCTGCTATTTATGGTAATGTTGCTTCCATTAAAGTGCTGATTAATGCAGGCCTGCATGTTGATTCTAAAGATAAAAATGGAATGACTCCTTTTTTAAAAGCATGTGAATTTGGTCGTACTAAAGCTGCTCAATCCCTTTTAAACCTTGGTGCTAATATGGATGAAAAAGACGTTAATTCCTCTTCAGCATTACATTGGTAAGTTAATTTATATTATTTATAAGGCAGTGGCATAGTGTGGGAGGATACTTTTATCCTCAGCATCTCCTGAATAAATTTGTAATTTAAAGCATAAGCTTTAATTGAAACACATTTCAACTATTATTTTTCTTTAATGAAGAAGTACTTAAATAAATATTTATTTTAAAAAATGGTATAAAGTGAAACTCATTTAACAGTGCATTTATCAATATGAATAAAAAAAGAGAGATCACAGTCTCACAAGCCAATATATTGTGAGCAGAAAGCTGAAACAGAAAACTTGGTTGAAATGCTAAGGATTTTCAGCATACAGTGAAACCTGTATGTAATGATATTGTCTATAATGATATTTCATTTGGCCCCAGCAGAAATCCTATTAATTTAATGTATATTGAACCTATCTGTAACAATTAATGGGTTAAGATGGCACCAGTATATAAAGATAATTTTGCATTTTTTGAAATGGTCATTTTCTATTTCAGAATCCCTTTTAACTGCCTGTTGAAAGACCTCCCTAAATTCTCTCAATAAGGTATAGAATAAAAAGACCACCATGGTGCATTTACGACTGTCTCATTGATTAGGCAAGATAACTCAGAGCTGCAATGTTACTGATGAGATTTACAATGTAAGGAAGCAGTTGCTGGACACTGAACATAGAGAAGAGAACAAAGGGCTATTTCCCCTAACACCTTTGACGTCATACCCTTCTCTTTTTGAACAAAAAGTTAGTAAACTAAAAGTGGTTGGTGGGATTTCTTTCAGCTATTCTAGCATGATCACATTAGACTAGGAATACGTTAGATAACGTATCCCTATTGTTCAACCGGGGAAAAAATTAAAACAAACATGATTCAGCTTTCTTCATCAAAAGGGTGTCATTTTTTGGCGGTAATCCTTTTCTTGGCAACTTTTTGTTTCATAAAGTCTTGGTGGGAACGGGAGATGAAAAATTCAATGACGGTTTGAAGGGGAAAAAATGGGTTGGTGCGCTATCCTTCCACCATCACGTGCTGGTGAGAAGGGTGATGCTTGTTTCAAGAAAAGGTTACCGGTTCTTGGTCCAGTGGGAACAACAGGAAATAAAGAAAATAATAGGAAAAATACTTTCCTGAGGATGTTCAGTTAATTGACTCTCTTCAAAATTACGTTTCAACATTACCAAATGTTCCGCAAATATATTTGAACTTGATGGATTAAAAAATATGTGCATACAGACTGAGTTCTCAGCAAAAACTAAACAAACAAGAATATCAGATTTCTTTTCTATTTAAAACATTTGAATCTATCAAATAGTATGTATGCTGTTTACAACAAAAATCTCTTATTATTATAAGGTGTATACTGTTTACTTATTATGTATCATATTATGACACTTGCACATTAAAACCTGTCTATAATGATAAATTGCGTTTAATGATATTTTTTTTTGTCTCCAGAATATCGTTACAGACAAGTTTCACTGTGTAATCACTATAAAAACAGTAGAATTTAGTCACACATAAAAAGAAGATCCATTGGCATTTGGAATGAAATGGAATGCAGCATACGGAATAACTATATGACAGCATGCTGCTATCTTTTTCTGCAATTGTCTTTTTCTGCAATTGTCTTTTTTTATGTGGTTTCTTTTCTTTAAGGAAAAATTAAAAAAATATTATTTTATTGTTACTATGCTAAATAACATTTTTTTTTCTTTATTAATAAATTATTTTGAAATATTTAATAATTTTTCATTTTGAAATGTGAGCCCAATCAATGTAGCATAATATTTTAGAATAATATTTATGCTTATTTTAGAATAATATTTATGCTTATTTTAGAATAATATAAATACTTAGATAATATAGAGTGTATTGTAGATACTTTTAGAACTCTATATTAAATTTTTTAGTTATATTTGCATTTTAGGTAGTTTCCACAGGTAATAATACATGAATCAAATTCATGGGCGTAATCTGGCGGGGGCAAGGGGGGGCATATGCCCCCCCAGTTTTTTAAGAACAAGGGCAAAGTCATGTTTTTGCCCCTCCAGTTTTTTGTCTTGTTTTCTTGTAAAACACATTTTTGTATTTAATTTTTTCCTTTTTTTTTACCCCTTTAATTTAATAATTTATATACTATGTGTAAACTAGAATTGTATAAATCACAATCAAAATTATCAGAATTAACGTTTTCACATTGACATAAGTAATTCCTGTCTTACGTCTTAATAAACCGTTCTGCCTTAGTAACAGTTCAAGTAAAAATGTTTTCGGTCTCCCTTTTTTTCTCTTTGTACAAAGTAGAAAGACTATTTTCCCTTTTTCATTCCCTGAGATGTTTGTTTGAGGTTTGGATGCACGTGTGGGAAAAGATAGTATGATTCTGTCTTTACTCTGACTTAGAGGTCTGCACGGGCCTGGGCTTGGCCCGGTTCGCGGGCTGGGCCGGCAGAATTAGGACAATTTTTTCAACGGGCCGGGCCGACAAAAAAATTGAACGAGCCTGCAGGGCCGGGCTAGTAAAAAAATTAATCAGGCCTATCGGCCCGATATGGAGACTGAGCATTTTCAAATTCATCCATATTTTAAAAAGTATTCGAAATAGGAATTTGAAAAATTGCACACAGACGCAAAATAATCTTTTTCAGAAATTCCATTGATTGAACATCCAGAAAAATAGAGAAATTTAGCATTGATTTACATTGAAAGTGAACGTGAAAGAAAAATTCATAAAGATTCAATTATTGATGATTTTGACTCAGATTCTAAATAAGAGGTCGCCGCTTAGCATTTATCTTACAATATAATACAAGCAAAAATTGCGTACATTTTATCTTAAAAACGGCTCTAACGATTTTGACTAAATTTTGTATTTTACCATTTTCGGGCACGAGGAGACCATTGGGCTAGATTATGTGTTCGAGAAAACTCGATTTGTGGGTATTTTAAGTCATAATGTGTCAGGGTCAAGCTAATTATATCTAAAAAACGGCTCAATCGATTTTGACTAAATTTTATACCCAATCGTTTTCGGGCACGAGAAAACCATTGGGCTAAGTCACATGCTCGAGAAATTTCAATTACTGGTTCATTTTTGGGTCACTTCGGGTTAAGCTAATATTATCTAAAAAACGGCTCTAACGATTTTGACAAAATTTTGTAATTTACTGTTTTGGACTACGAGAAGACCAATGGGCTAAGTCACATGTTAGAGAAAATTCGATTAATGGGTCATTGTGGGTCAAGCTAATTTTATCTAGAAAACGGCTCTAACGATTTTGACGAAATTTTGTATTCTATCCTTTTCGGTCACGAGAATACCATTGGGCTGGGTTGCATGCTCAAGAAATTTCGATAAGTGGATCATTTTGGGTCACAATGGGTCAGGTGTCAAGCTAATTGAATCTAAAAAAGGCTCAAAACATTTTGACAAAATTTTGTATTATATCGTTTCTGAGCATGAGAAGACCATTGGGCTAAGTCACATGTTCGATAAAATTTGATTTGAGATTCATTATTTGGCCACTGTGAGTCGAGCTGTATCTAAAAAACGACTCGAACAATTTTGACAAAATTTGTATTATACCGTTTCTGGACATGAGAAGTCCATTGAGCTAAGTCACATGTTCGGGAAAATTCAATTAGTAGGTCATTTTTGGGTCCCTGTGAGTCAAGATAATTGTATCAAAAAACAACTCAAACTATTTTGACGAAATTTTGTATTATACCGTTTCTGGGCCTGAGAAGACTATTGGGCTAAGTCACATGTTCGAGGAAATTACATTAGTGGGTCATTTTGGGGTCACTGTGGGTCAAGCTAATTGCATCTAAAAAACAACTCAAACGATTTTCACAAAATGTTTTAGTACATCGTTTCCCAGCACGAGAAAAACTGTTGGGATAGATCACATGTTCGAAAAATTTAGATTAGTGGGTCCCCTTTGGGTTACCGTGGGTCAAGCTAATTTTATCTATAAAACGACTTTAACGATTTTGACTAGATTTTGTATTCTATCGTTTTTGGGCTCGAAAAGAGCATTGGCTAGCTCGCATGTTCGAAAAAATTCGGTTAGTGGATCATTTTGGATCACTATGTCTCAGGATCATACCAATTGTATCTAAACAGCAAGAATGATACAGTGAGAATAAAGTATCGAATTGAACACAAGGCTAATTTTGACAGAGCTTATTTCGGTCATCTCTGCTAGCGTAATGTAACTGGAGAAAATTAAAGACAGATTTCGTGAAAAAGTAATATTTAGAAAATAAATTTTTGCTATAATCCCTTATCATAATGTAAGTTACAGAAATCTACAAAAAGTCTACTATATGTTATAAAATTTAAATTATTAATTAACAGAATCGTATGCACTAAAGTAATTTTTGGATTGTTACACTACATTGAAATTTAAGGAAAATTAATTAATGATTAAAATTTATTAATTTTTCATAAGTATGCATGTTCTCTGTCTCTATATATCCCAGCTTATGTTCCATTCGCTTACAATTACTAGTTTGAACTTTACTTTCTTGTGTGCTATATCTATATTATAAAGGATAAACGTGTCCGTCCGTAACGCTGACGTCATTTTGATGTTGACAACAGCAGAGGATTAAATTCCGCTTTTACTGCAATTGTTTAAACTTCTAGATGTCATCACATGTTTTCAAATTTTTACACCACTGAGTAAAGAAAAAAATGTACTTACAAATTATAATTGTTTCAAAACTGTATCGCACTTTATTCATTTTTTATGTTTTTAAAAATAATTTCCAAGAATTATTATTTTTTTTAAATCTATCTCTATCGTGTGCAGACGATTATGAAAAATAAATCCATTTTCATTTAAGTTAATATAAATATTAGTTCAGCATTTCTTTCTGGCTCATAACGAAGTTAAAACTTTATAAATAAAATAAAAGAATATAAATAAAACAGAAATTTAATAGACATGTAATCGAACTAAACTGAAATGATCAGAATTAAAAAAGATTGCTGTAAGTAACGAAATCTTTGACGATTTCTTCGGATATTAACACATACGAAAATACCACTAGTAATAATTTTTAAAACTTTGTTTGAATACAAATTAATACTTTTCAAATAAAACTGTTTTTGAGTGTTGTTAGTGGGCAATGTAAAAAAGAATATATTAATATAAAAAAAAATAGTTTTCCTTTATGTCCTGTAAACCGGGAGGTCCGGATTGGATCGCTAATTTTTAAAAAAACGGATGGCAAAGTAGACTATTGCAGTTTAGGGTGGTTAGCATGTTATTACGATACGAAAAGTGCTCATATGTTTACATTTTTCTAATTGGTCTTTCCAATAAACCTATTCTAGATTTTAAAGAAAGGTAACAAGTTGGAAATTGCACGTCAAACGTGGCAAATGAGTTCGTACTATAACTAGTTTTATAAATATTTTTTGCACCGCATATTGTACAAATGTATATTTTAGTGCACTTCATCAGTGCCTATCAATTTCATCTTGTTCGAAATGTTGTAACATCATTAAAATGCACTTGAAATAATTTTTTTCCGATTGCCCCTAATGTAAGGGAAAACTTTGGACTGTCCCTGTCATTAAACCATACATCCGTTTTTCATAAAATTTGAAATGGCAAAATTTTGCAACAATTATATATTTAAATTTCAGACCATTCGGTTAAGTAGTTTTGCTGTGTTATATGCGGACAGACAGACAGACGGACCGAAAGACGACTATAGGTGCTACGTACCGGGTGAGCTAAAAGTTCGTTACAACTTTAAAAAAACTCATAAATAAGGAAGAAATTGCGATAAAAGATAAGGCTAAGGTCAGACGGACATCTTTTTGCACGTTTTTTCCCTTTTTTGCACGTATTATCCCTACACAATGCCGCTGTCATTGTGTAGGGATAATACGTAAGGAAAAAATGGAAAAAGACGTTTGTCTGACATTAGCCTAATACGCCCCATTCATTTGTTGTTCCAATAACAAATGTTCAACATAACCTCCAGATCATTCTATGACACTATTGTTGTCCTGTTTATTGTGTTTCCTGTCGTCAGCAGCCTCTACATATTATTTTTTAACAAAATCTTTTTTGCTGCTAAAAAAAATCCGACTACCTTGTCTTGCAAACCGCACTCCTTTATCATAATTTCTTCCTTTTTATGAGTTTTTTAAAGTTGTAACGAACTTTTGGCTCACCCGGAATTATATAATAAAATAATTACGAACGCACTTAAAAATGAGGTAAAAGTAGTAAGAAATTAAAAGCTACAATTTTCAGGGGAACTTTGTTCTGGGAATAAATGTTAAGAGGCTACTTCACACACGCGAAAACACCCATTCGTAATATTAATGGGAGAAATTTTTTAAGATATCTTGCTTGCATTTGAATATTTTTAAATGTTTTTTTGCATTGGATAGCTGAGGCAGATCTGTACAAAGGCCGTTTTGCACTTTTTTAAATTTTGTTTACAGGTATTTTTAATTAGTACACTTTCACTTTCGGAACCGGTTTCGAAAGAAAAAGCATCCTTATAGAAAAAAAACTGCAAACGAAACCGAAAAGTAAAAAACGGCCTTTGTACAAGTCTGTCTCAGCTATCCAATGCAAAACACTTTTAAAGATATTCATATGCAAACGAGATATCTTAAAAAATTTCTTCCATTGAATTAACATTAGCGAACGGTTGTTTTCGCGTGACTAAGGTAGCCCCTTAATTGAAACCAATGGCGGATCTAAGGGGGGGGGGGCGAGGGGGCGATCGCCCCCCCCCCCCCCCCCTTGGGCAAATAAAAGGTTTGGAAAACGGCATTATTCATCCTCACGGGAAATGACTTGGGGCGAAGCTCGAGCGCGACCCGGGTCGGGTCGCGCCAGTTTAAATCCAATAGACTCGGCCCTGGTAAGGTCTTATCTCTCTTAGAACCGTGCCCTGATCTTAAAATTTTCTGAAAATTTGGGTCGGGCCAGACTTCTTTTTCTTCCAGATCGAACCAGGCCTGTACTTCATTCTTACTAGAGGTCTGTACTGCACTGGTCAAAATTTCCAGGTCGAGGCTCGTCCCGGAATAAAAGCTAAATGTTCTGTCCAAGTCAGCCCATATGATAAGCAGTATTGGCCCGATCGCGACACGTGCACTTCTCTAAATTCTTCTCCCCGAGCCAAAGTTGGTCTGGCATCTTACTTATTTGTTATTCGTAAAAATTATATTTATGTAGTATATTTGTTCAGCGAAATCTTTAAAAATTTAATTTGATTTGATAAGTTACAGAGTGGTAGGGGTGGTGGAGCTTCCCTTCTGTTTAGGTCTAGAATGAATATGCTATGTTTTTCCCCTCGTACTAGGTCAGCGTTAGGAAATATGTATAGATTTATAGTAAAAAAACACGATTTTTTGCATACCATAACAATATCTCAAAACAGCGAAATCTGTCAAAAACATTGTCAATACAAATGTTGTAGAACTTAAAGTTCTGAGTAAAATGAGTACCTACACTTAATATTTTTGTTGAACATTAAGGTGACAATTCCAGTTTAAAATTTTTAGATCTGTGATCAGGGGGTTGAACTCAGAATTAATTAGGAGTAAACTGGAAATTGTTTTAATCCCTTCAGTTTAGGTCTAAAATGAACGTACTATGCTTTCTTCCTTGTACTTGGGTGAATGTTAGAAAATATGTACATATTTATTTTCGAAAAACACGTTTTTTTTAAATTAAGTTAACAATATCTCAAAACAGCTAACTCTATAAAAAACATTGTCAATACAAATGTTGTAGAGCTTAAAATTCTGAATAAAATAAGTACCATCATTAATATTTTTGTTCAACATTAAGGTCGCAATTCTATTTCAAAATTTTTCAAATCAAGAGCTTGAAGCCAGGAGAGACCAAATTAATTTAAAATATCTCAAAACTGTGGCCTTAATATCGAACAAAAATATTAAATGTAGGTACTCATTTTACTCAGAATTTTAGGCTCTACAACTTTTGTACTGACAATGTTTTTGATAGAGTTAGCTGTTCTGAGATATTGTTAAGTTAACTTTGTCTCTCCTGGCTTCAAGCTCTTGATTAGCGATTAAGGCAATTTTTTGAAATAGAATTGCGACCTTAATGTTGAACAAAAATATTCATGATGTACTCATTTTATTCAGAATTTTAAGCCCTGCAACATTTGTATTGACAATGTTTTTTATAGAGTTAGCTGTTTTGAGATATTGTTAACTTAATTTAAAAAAAACGTGTTTTTCGAAAATAAATATGTACATATTTTCTAACATTCACCCAAGTACAAGGAAGAAAGCATAGTACGTTCATTTTAGACCTAAACTGAAGGGATTAAAACAATTTCCAGTTTACTCCTAATTAATTCTGAGTTCAACCCCCTGATCACAGATCTAAAAATTTTAAACTGGAATTGTCACCTTAATGTTCAACAAAAATATTACATGTAGGTACTCATTTTACTCAGAATTTTAAGCTCTACAACATTTTTACTGACAATGTTTTTGACAGAGTTAGCTGTTTGGAGATACTGTTATGGTATGCAAAAAAACGTGTTTTTTTTACTATAAATCTATACATATTTCCTAACGCTCACCTAGTACGAGGGGGAAAACATAGCATATTCATTCCAGACCTAAACTGGAGGGATTAAAACAATTTCCAGCTTTCCCCTAATTAATTCCGAATTCAACCCCCTAACCACTGGGCTAAGATGCATTTTTAAAAATCTACTTTTTACTTTCTTCTATCTGTAGAAGAAAGCATTGTAATCGAAATTTTTTTTACTTCCGGTTTTTGACAGTTTTACACGTTTTAGGGGTCAGAGATCCCAAAAAAACATGTTTATAGAAAATGTCTGTCTGTCCGTGTGTCCGTCTGTGCATCTGTCTGTCGCCATTGTACCATCAAAAAGTGTATGAAGTTATACATAGAATTGAACCAAATTTTTATTTTAAGTTTTTGGCTATGGCAAGAAGGTCGTTCCTGAATTTGGAAAAAAATCGCTGGTAGGGGGCACTGTAATAGCGATTTTTCTGTGATTTTGATTATTGTACCATCGAAAAGTGTATGAAGTTATGCATAGAATTGAAGCAAAAAATTTTTTTAAGATTTTGGCTATGGCAAGCAGGTCCTTCCTTAATTTGGAAGAAATTCGCCGGTAGGGGGCGCTGTAATAGCGATTTTTGTGCGACTGTTGTGCCACTTTGATTATTGTACCATCGATAAGTGTATGAGGTTATGCATAGAATTGAACCAAATTTTTTGTGTTTGTTTTTGGTCATGGCACGAAGATCCTCCCTGAATTTGGAAAAAATCCGCCGGAAGGAGACGCTATAATTGCGATGTCTGTACGATTTTCATTATTGTACCATCGAAAAGCGTATGAAGTTATGCATATAATTGAACCAAATTTTTTGTTCATGTGTCTGGCTGTGGCAAGCAAGTTCTCCCTGAATTTGAAAAAAATCTGCCTGAAGGGGGGGGGGGGGGGGGGCTGTAATAGCGATGCTTGTCCCATTTTCATTATCGTACCATCGAAAAGTGTATAAAATTATGCATACAATTGAACCAAATTTTTTGTGCATAATTTTGGATATGGTCAACAGGTCCTCCTTGAATTTGGAAATATTTCGCGGTAAAGGGGCTCTGGGATAGCAATTTTTGTATACTTTTCTTGATTTTTCGTAGTTCTATTGTCCATCGGCGGCTCATGCAGTGGCGGGAACTCGCTTCCTGCTAAGCCGGCTATTCGCAAACAGCTGATGACAACAGAATAAGAAAAAACTATTAATTTTAACAAATATCATGATATAGATTAACTCGTTTTTAGCCGTATAATTGATTGGAGCAGAAATTTAAGAAGAAAAGGAAAGTTGGTATAGTATTGAACTAATAATATTGAAGTATTAACATGTGTAACTGCTTTTTGAAATATTAAGATGTATAAGATAGAAGAAAGTTTGGGATTGGCACATCCAACTAGCTTTCTTTGTAGAGCTTTAAAATTGTGATTTTCTTTTATCATCCGTTTCTTTCATTCTAAGCTGATTTTCTGACTGGATTTTCATACTGGAATGTATTTGTCTAAGTAATGATGTTTACGAAGTGTTTATGTACATAATTGCCTAAATAGTCATTTATATTAATGTTTTTCTGTATTCATGAATTTCGAACATAATCTAAAATAAAATATGAGCATAAGTAAGTGTGCTTTATGAATAAATTTAATTGCAAAAGGCAGTCTGAGCTGGAGTCGATTTTTTAGCTTTTATACCGGGCCGGGCCAATATTTTTTTTTTGTGTGTGTGGGTTGGACCTGGAAATTCCAGCCCGGGTACACCTCTAACTGACATATCGAAGTCAGCTTTATTTTTTTTATGCTTCTTTCAGCCATCATCTCATAGCTACTGAATATACCGTGTGTCCTAAAATGGACTGACTGATTTTAAATACAATTCAATAACGTGCAAATGGTGACAGCTATTAAAAAAATATGCTTGAAGGAGGGTTATGTAAGATCTCAGGAGCAGGTGTGATTCTGTTCCGAATTTTCCGAAAATTTAACCCTATCTCTGCGCACCCTGAGATTTCCACGACCAACGTATAAGTGACAAAATGTGCGCAACCCGCAATTTCCGCAGCAGCAAATCCTTTTTTTTATGACATAATTCTAGTTAAAAAAGAAACTCTTTCATAAAGATTTTGGACATATCTGAACTCTAAAATATATGCAGATTTGAAATATGTAATAAAATAAAGGCTCAATTTTTTAACCTATTTTCATAAATGTATATATATATATACCCAGCGAGAGGGTTAAGGCATTCGGTTCGGAAAATAAAAAAAATTCATCAACTCGAAAATTCGGACATAAAAATAGTCGCGAATTTTGACAAATGGTCGCCATAAAAAATCTATTTCGTCAATCGTTTGCAGAAAGTAACTTCAATTTCGCCAAAGATTCGTGGAATAAACACGAATTTGGTCTAAGAGCCATGGAAAATACACGAAATTCTTCATATAATCACGGAAACGCGAATTTCTTCGAAGGATCGGGAGAAAAATGCGAATTTTGTCAAATAACCGCGAAAAACGCAAATTTCGTCACAGGATCGCAAAAATAATGCAAATTTTATCAAAGAATCGCAAAAGCAACGCGAATTACATCAAAGTGTCGCAAAAGAAACGCGAATTTCGTCAAAAGGTTGCGAAAAAAACTCAAATTTTGTCAAAGGATCGCGAAGAAAACGCGAATTTATTCAAAGAATCGCAGAAAAAAGTTAATTTCTTCAAAAAATCGCGGAAAAAGTTAATTTCATCGAAGAATCGCTTAAAAAATGCGAATTTCGTCAAAGGATTGCAAAAAAAATCCGATTTTCGCCAAAGATTGCGGAGAAAACGCGAATTTTGTTAAAGGATCGTGGTGGGGAAAACGCAAATTTTATCAAAGAGCTGCAAAATTATACTAATTTCGCCAAAGCCTTGCAGAATAAACTTAAATTTCATCAAAGGGCAATGAAAGAAATGTGAATTTCATCAAACGGCTATGAAAAAAACGCGAATTTTATCAGAGGGCTGCAAAAACATGTGAATTTCGTCAATGAGTTGCGGAAAATCGCGAATTTCGTGAAAGAGTCGTGGAACAAATGCGAATTTTATCAAAGAATCGTGGAAAAAATACAATGGTCTCTTTAGAAAATAGGACACATACATACACCTATGTTTATTATTATAGGTAAAGTTTTTAATCTGAAATAATATGCTGAACTAACTTTTGAAGAAAACGGGTTAAACCAAACCCAGCTTGCAGGAATCTGCACTCAGCCTGAAATTGACTCGAATCGAAAACATCTAACCCGACCTGCAACAAAAATAATTAGTGCCAGGAAGGAATCCCCCCCCCCCCCCCCCTCCTCTGCTGTAACACTTCAGAAAATTTCAGAATTTGATTTTTTTTTTTTTACTGAATCCCTGATCATGAGTTTTTTTTTAACTGAGATTTTTAATTTTAGTTTAAAATAGAAATGACAGATGACGCTGCAAGCAATAGGCGCAAAATCGGTGCCTGAGTTAACGACTATTGTTTGCAGCGTCATCTATCGCTGCAATGTAAAGTCGAGAATCGCAGTAAAAAAATCTCCTGACATCTTACATAACCCTCCTGCAAGATTTTTTTAAATTGCTGTCACCATTTGCAAGTTACTGAATTTTAAAATCATTCAGTCCATTTTAGGACGCCCAGTATGTTTTTTAATAAGTTTCAAAGCATTCTTTACTGAATTACAATTCATCTTAGATATAAAGAGACAAGCACCAAATTAGTATTTTTTACATAATCCTAAAGATTAAAAAGTATTGTTAAATAATTGTTTGGGCGTGCCCGTTATGAAGCTTTTAATGTACATAGTTTTTATCTACAAAAGTATTTAGACTTTCTTTTCAAAATTTGGGTTGGCTCAAACCCTTCTCGCAAGAGTGAAAGCCCAATCCGAAACTAAACAAAACCCGAAATTATGTATGTCAATCTGCCCCAAACCCAACTCGCTAGGAAGCAGCTAAAAAGTACAAGTCAACCCGATCTGCAGCAGAAAAGTAGAAATCAACCGGACCCAGGCGCGACCCACAGCAAAAAAGTATAGTAAACCGGACCCAAACCTGACCTGCAGCAAAAAGTAGAAGTAACACGACCCGCAGTGAAAAAAATTAGCCCCGACCCGCGTATCATATTGAAGTCTCCAAATTTCTAAAATCGCCCCCCCCCCCCCTTAAGGACTCTCCAGATCCGCCCTTGATTGAAACAATGCCAGAAATAATTGAATTTTTGTTTATTTCTTCTTTTTCGTTCATTTAATTTGATTTGCCATATTAGCATTTGAAATATGAACGGTGGAAGTATTTTATCTGAATTTGTTATAATATTTTAAAGTAAAAAAATAGAATTTTATTTAAAAATGAAAGTTTTAAGCATTTGGTGTATATATGTGTGTGTGTGAGCGTGCATGTGTGAGGTCGTGCATACTTACGTTTGTGCATGCGAGCATGTGCGCAAACGTGCGTAATTTGATATAGATATAATTCTTCAAAAAGGTCTTCGAGACTTTGCCCCCCCCCCCAGTCTACAAGCCCAAGTTACGCCTATGATCAAATTCCTTTAAAAATGTCTTTTCTAATTTACATTTGTGATATGAAAACAAGCAGAACGTAAAACAAACTAGTGTGAGCCTTAGAGAAAACTTTTTCCAAGGCATTTTATCCTTTAAAAAACATTTTTTGGGACTAAACATGGTAGATCAACAGAAGTCAGTAATTTGAAATCCTGATATGATTTTACATAAACACTTTACTAGTTTTAATTAGATTTTTAATTAATCTAAATTTCCTCTATTAAATCTATTTAAGTAGAGTTTGTAGCAATTTTCCGTAAAATGAAATGTTGTTGATGGTGAGGTTATTTTATATAAAAAATCTTTTCATGTATATTTTTTTTTAAAAATATCTTATTTAGATTTTTCATGAGTGAATTCAAGAAATATATAAAATGTTTAATTTGCAATTAATAATAATACATGTTTTATAATTTAAAAGTCCTGAAAAAAAATTATGCTAAATATTAATTCCATATATTAGCTTTCAAAATAATTCTAAATTTACTTAATTCTGTAATAGTCTATAAAATTTTAAAGTTAAAGAAACGTTAATTGCCATTCAAATTATACAAATGTTGGAATTCTATTTCTATCTCATCTTACTATGAGCTGTCAATTTAGAAAGGTTACATAAGAATGAACATGTTGTTGGAAATGTTTATTCCATGAGCTTCATCTCAATAAAGATGGAATAAATGTTAGTAATGTAAAATTTCTTGTCTAGTAAATTGTCTCAGTTTTATGAATAGAAATGTTTTTATAATTATTTCTAAGCAAGCAGTCACCCCCTCCCCCCTTCAGGGTTCTCATATGTACTTGGATTAGGACATCAAATCATAAAAACTTACTATAATCATATAAAAACATTAAATGGAAAAGTAATTAAAAAATGAAACAATTTTTCATAAATATTTTCAGAGAGTTGAATTCAGACATTTTCCTCCTGTTGGGATATCTACATTACTAGAGTGGTAGGGGAAGGCACTGTGGAATTCTGCAGGAGAAACTTGCACTTTTAGAAAATTAATAAGCGAAACATCTGAAATATCTCAGATAGGGATATTTTGGTGTTCTATAGGGAAAATATTTCTTAGACCATCCTCTGAATTCATCACTGATTTCTAGAATCCTCTAACACATGACCTGCGCTATGCCATTGGTATATGTGTCATTCTATGGAAAATGATACTTTTTGAGCATAAAAGTGTCAATAAACAGTTTTAAAGAAAAAATCTTTTTATTATTACAGTAAACTCCCGACTATCCGGCTCACGACTATCTGGCCCTCCATACTATCCGGCCTATTAAAAAAATTTAGGAATGTTGCAACCGGTCAAGGCAGGCAAGTTCCCGTCCAGGAGAGTGCCAAATGCATGGGAAGAAATTCAAAACATAGTAATTGCAAGGTCTTGGAGCCATTCTTTTGGACAAAAAAGGTAGACATAAACCTCTGTGGGAAACTGCAATGGGACATGAGAATGATAAGCCTGAATTCCGGGCTCTGACGATGTCAATAAAGAAGACATTACAGAATGGATGACAAACGGCGAAGTTAATGAATTAATTGAAAACGATATTGTAGAAGTGCTGACAGAGGGAGAAATATCAGAAGAAAAAGATTAATGGGATTGTGGAAAAAATCTCATCCCACACTATCAAGGATTCGAGAAGACTGAGGCAGCAATGCAGTACATCAGTCAGCAGGAATCGATGCCACCTGATATAATTTACTTCCTTAATGGAGGGACATTGCGTCATGGAAAAGGGGTAACAGCAGGAAGATGTCCTCTATTAAGGAGTTTTTCAAAAACTAAAAACTGTAACTTTTGATTCTTATCTTATGCATAACTTTTCATATTTGTTAAATCAATTATTAATAAACAGTAAAATAAGATTTACTCATTTTTTTATGAATTAGGATTACGTTTTATGTGTTTTACTTATTTTGAAATTGTATGAAACTGTATAAAATTTATCTTAATATATGTAATATGTGTTTTTAATATCACGGCGGGTGGAGGGCACGAAGTTAGTAAATATTTGTAGAACTCCGGCCTATCCGGCTTTTTTGTTATCCGGCCTACCCTTCCGCCACATTAGGCTGGATAGTCGGGAGTTTACTGTATTGAGAGTTCATGTATCATCCCTTTTCAGATTTATATAGGTGGTTGTACTATTTGTTTTTTTTTTCATTATTCGGTGTTTAATTTATTTTAGAAAGATAAAGGGGTAGATTTCTTTAATAAATTTTAAAAGAGGTTAAGTTTAACAGATGTTTTGTTTCATAATGTTATGCTTATTTAGGATAGGATATGAAATTTGAAGCAAATACGGTGAAATCCTGATTTAACATAACGCATACTTAATGATTTCCTGCGTATAAAAGGGTCAATCCATTTCAAGTGGTCCAGCACTAGTTGCTCGACCATTTTTAAAAAATCTGAAATTTTTTGTACAACAGCCCTAACATGATGGAAGTTCAAAATGACTATTATTTTAATTTTATTAATTTTTGTTTGTTCATGGCGGCCATCTTTGTTTCATCGTCTGCAGTAATTTTCTCACAAGAAGGGTTTACGGAATTGTAAATAATTCATCATTTATTTATCCAATTCAAGTGCGGATTAAAGCAATTTGTACAAAATATATTGGGCTAAAAATTTGGTAATAGAGTAGTTTCCGAAACTAATTGCTTATTGGTAAAATTTAAGCATAAAGTTTCAGTTTTTTTTCCAAAATTTGTCCTTTTACAAGAGGAAATTTTTCTAGCAAGGAAAACTGTCAACATGACATAATTTTTTTTACAAATAGACCAAAAGTACTTGTACTCACACGCTGAGTTCCAGATCTGGGACTTGCTTTCTCTTTGCTTAAAAAAAATCCCAAATTTTTCAAAAATGACAAAAATTGCACTTTTCAGGCTTTGATATCTCTGGTGGGGAATGAGATAAAAATCTGAAATTTTTTTTTAATAAGAGTATTGTATGGTAGTGTTATGCACAAGAAATTTCAGGATGGAGATTTGACTACAAGCTGGGATATGGCAAGGGCAACATGTCAAAACAATACAGCCAAACTATTGTTTTGTTCTAGTCACAGCTAAGTATTTATCTCAGAGTATCATTTAAATTTATTTTTTAGACTATCTTTAAATAATAGTAACTGAAAATAAAGCCTTTTGCAATTAATTTTAAAAATAATTATACCTAAGGCCTAAATTTTGTATGGCTGCAGTAATTTTTGTTGTAATTTTAGTAACTAAAAGAAACCTCAGCACATTTACATATATATATATATATGTATATATATATATATATGTACACATGAGACCTGAGACAAAAACAGAATAGGGAAAGAGAAAAGCTGTTAATATTGGCATACTTGTTGAGACATGATCAGTGTCAAAACACATTCCTGCTTGTTGGTTTTAAAACCACAATTTTAATGCTGTTTGCCAGTCCCTGAAACATGTTCCTACCATAAGTATGTTCCTGTAAATGAAACATTATGTGATGTTATCATGCATCAGCCTCAAGTAATTTTCAGAAAGTAAAGATACCCAAAGCCTTTTCAAACTTTATATTGCAGAAAAATCACATTTTTGCATAAGAAGTAAGCTAGGAATTATTAATGAATTGAGACTTGCACATAGTGATTTCAAAGTATATTTCTGTGAGCCAGCAGGGCCAAGATCTTCAATCAAGTTATCAAGAGATGACAAGACTTGGTTCCTACAAATAAAATTTTGAGAGAGATCAAAATTGCGGTTTTTGAACCAACAAGCAAGAATGTGTTTTGACACGTTTGATGCTGTCTCAACAAGTATGACAACATTAACAGCTTTTCTTTTTCCCTATGTTGTTTTTGTCTCAGGTCTTGTATAAAAATATTTTTTTTTTCTTTATGTAAAAGTGCTGAGGTTTCTTTTACTTACTAAAATTACTTACAACAAAAATTACTGAAACCATGCAAAATGTATGGCCTTTGGCATAATTATTTTTTTAATTAATTGCTAAGCTTTGCAAAGGGCTTTATTTTCAGTTACTATTATTTAAATATAATCAAAAACATAAATTTAAATGACACTCTGAGATAAATACTTAGCTGTGACTACAACAAAACAATAGTTTGGCAGTATTGTTTTGACATGTTGCCCTTGCCATATCTCAGCTTGTAGTCAAATCTCCATCCTGAAATTTCTTGTGCATGACACTACCATACAATACTCTTATAAAAAAAATTTCAGATTTTTATCTCGTGCCCTACCAGAGATATCAAAGCCTGAATTGTGCGATTTTTGACATTTTTGAAAAATTTGGAATTTTTTTTAGCGAAGAGAAAGCCAGTCCCAGATCTGGAACTTGGCATGTGAGTACAAGAACTTTAGGCCTATTTGTAAAAAAAAATTATGTCATGTTGACAGTATTCCTTGCAAGAAAAATTTCCTCTTGTAAACGGACAAATTTTGGAAAAAAACTGAAACTTTATGCTTAAATTTTACCAATAAGCAGTTAGTTTCGGAAACTACTCCATTACCAAATTTTTAGCCCAAAGTATTCTGTACAAATTGCTTTAATCCACAGTTGAATTGGATAAATAAACGATGAATTATTTACAATTCCGTTGAAGAGAAACTTTTTCTCTGCTCCCCATGGCAATGAAGGACGCACGATGCACGCACATCCTACCTTAGAATGTGACTTTGTTATTATTGCTGGAACAATAGGAAGAGATGTTCTGATTTCAAAAGCATGATCGCTGTAATTTTTTTACAGTTTGTTGATGAGGCTAAGCCTCCCTTTTTCAAAAAACCAGATTAAGTATTTGATAATACTTATTGTAAATATGTATAGAATCATGTATCTGTAAATATTCATTAAATTTTTCAAGAAAAGAATTTAGAAAGCACCTCCTTCATTGATTATATGTTCGAATGATTTGAAATTTTCCACATGGTTCATCGGCTGGGAAAGAAAGAAAAAAAAAAGTATTTGTTACCTTTTTAATGTCTTCAAAACACAAATAAGGAAATAGAGGATAGTAAGTAATAAGAAGACGGCAAAGGTAAGATAAGTTTTTCATATTTTATTTCGAAATGTCTGATTTAGAAAAGTTGAAAAGAACCGAACAGTTTTGAGAACAGCAGTAACAAAGCTGATTAATAATATAGAAAATGTTATGAAGGATAGTATAATAGATTTTGATAATTTAGAAGAATTATTTATTCAGTTAGATACTAAAGCAGAATTATTGAAGTCAGTTGACGAGAAAATTGAGCCCCTTTTAGGGTTAGACGACTATGAAACTGAAATCAATTCTGTTTATGATTATGCGGATAAAATATCAGTTGCAAAATTCCGGGTGAAGAAAAAATTAACCGAAAACAAAAAAATTGTTAATATTGATTTAAATAACAGTCAAGATTTAAAATCGAATGTGATTAATGATGAAAACTCAGTTGTTAAATTGCCAAAACTCAATATACAAAAATTCTATGGCGACTGTACGCAATTTATTTCATTTTTTAATACCTTTAAAAATACAATTCACAAAAATAAATCACTTTCGAAAATTGAAAAATTTCATTATTTGAAGAGTTATTTATCTGGAACTGCGGCTAATGCTGTAGAAGGTTTTGAAATATCAGAAGCTAATTATGACGCAGCATTGAAAGTTTTAGAAACGCGTTATGGTCAAAAAGACGTGATAATTAATCATCACCTGAACAAGCTTCTTAATTTATCCCCTGTTTATAAGGCTAACGAAATTCAAAAATTGAAAAAATTGCACAGTGATATAGAAATAAATGTTCGATGTTTGTCCACATTAGGACTCGAACCAGCAAATTATGGCTCCATGCTTATCGCCGTAATTTTTAAATTAATACCGGCAGAATTAGCTTTGAAATATAATAGACAAAATGTAGATAATTTAACACATTCAGATATACATAAATTATTAGATTTTCTGCACACTGAAATAAAAAGCAGAGAACACACATTTTTTTTCGAGAATGAAAGCATTTGAAAATAATAAAACAAAAATCAAGAGTCAAACAGCAAAATCTGAATTTAAATCTACATGTGAATTTATGAACATTTCGAATGATAAATCGACTTCAGATAGGCAGCTGGCTCATTGCATTTTTTGCAACGATAGTAACATTCATCTGATTTGTGTGAGGCTGTTGATGTAAACACTAAAAGAAATTTGTTGAAATCTCAAGGAAGATGTTTCCTTTGCTTAGGCAGGAAACACGTTATCAAAAATTGTAATTCTAAAACTACTTGCAAGAAGTGTTCAGGCAGACATAATCAAACGATATGCCTAAAATCTAAATTAATAAAAGAAGTAAACACACCCGAATTAAAAGGTAATGAAAGTGAAACTAGTGGAAAAGTAATTTCGGCTATTTCCTCTACAGAAAATAATAAAATTCTTCTACAAACTTGTTGTGTAAAAATAAAATCAAACGGAAAACAATCTCTAATTAGGTTACTTTTAGATTGTGGGAGCATGCGAACCTTTATATCTGAAGAAATAGCAAATAAATTGAATTTGTAGGCAATAAGAAAAGAAAAATTGTCGGTTTTTACATTTGGAAATAAGAACCCCATTGAAAAAACCTTTGAAGTAGTTAAACTAACTATTGAAAATAAAAATGTACCTAATTCAAAATTAGATATAGAAGCGCTAGTCACCAATCAAATATCAGCTACTGAAATCCCCCCACCTGAAATCAATGATTTGATGAAAAGTAAACAATTTGAAAATTTAACCCTTGCAGACACACCCACATCCAAAGAACCCATTACATTACTTATAGGTGCTGACTATTATTATGATATAGTTACTGGAAATATAAAACATTTGAATAAAAAATTAGTAGTTGTCGACACCATTTTTGGTTGGTGTCTACAGGGAAAAACAACTGACAGTTATATGCCCTTAGCATTTAATGTAATAGTAGAAAATTTTTTTTTATCTGAACAGATTGAAAAATTCTGGAATATCGAATCATCTGGCCTTTTTAATACTAAACAGGATTCAGATTTTTTGGAAAACAACGTTATGAAGCAGTTTGAGTCAGAAATTAAATACAATGATAAGCGATATACAGTTCGATTTCCGTGGAAGCTTGAAAGGGAATGTTTAAACGACAATTGGAAAATTGCAGAATATAGATTTTTTAAACTCAAACAAAGATTGATTAAAAACCCTGAATTATTTTTTGAGTATAAGGAGGTGTTAGCAGATTATTTGAAACAAGGTATTATTGAGTTAGTTACAGATCCTGAAGAAAAACAAAATGTAACTTTTTATTTACCTCATCGAGAAATAATTAGAACTGATAGGACAACGAGCAGATTATGCATAGTTTTCGATGCCTCTGCTCATGACACAGGCTCACTGTCTTTGAATAATTGCCTGCATGTAGGTCCAAATTTGTATCCTGAAATATTTGATGTTTTGTTACGGTTTAGATTTAATCCCATAGCTTTTACAACTGATATAAAACAAGCATTTCTACAAATAATTATAGATGAAAACGATCGTGATGTAACAAGATTTTTATTTTCACAAGATTTGTTTGATAATTCTAAACCCTTTGAAATTTATAGATTCACCAGAGTGTTATTTGGAATTAGTAGCAGTCCTTTTTTATTGGCTGCAACAATTAAACACCACTTGAAAAAATACGCCGAAAAATATCCAAACACAGTAAAATTTTTAAATGAAAATATCTATGTTGATGACATTATAGGAAGTCATGAAAATATTGATCAAGCCCTATCCATGAGTTTACAATGTATTGATATATTTGAAAATGCAAATATGCATTTACACAAATGGCATATGAACTCTTTACCACTTAGTGAACTATGGAAAGAAAATGGCATAACTTCAGAAGTCAATTCTGAAGCTTTTGGAGAACAAAATCTCCCTTATAAAGTTTTAGGAATCGCTTGGAATAATTCCAAAGATTTACTTTATTTTGATGTTCGAGGTTTAGTTGATTTCGTTTAAAAAAGAATAGACACCAAAAGATTTATTCTACAAGTTTTAGGCAGGAGTTTTGATCCACTTGGATTCCTAGGACCATTTACATTAAGACTAAAATGTATAATTCAACAAATTTGAAATTTGGGTCTAGATTGGGATGACACCTTACCCGAAGATTTACGTATACTTTGGAGTAGCTGGTTTAACAAACTCCCTCATTTAAAAAACTTTTCAGTACCCAGATACTATTTTTCTGACATCACCAATTGGCATGATTATGACCTACAATTGCATATTTTTGCCGATTTGAGCATGAAGGCTTATGATACGGTTGCTTATTTACATGTAGCAACAACCACCAAAAATGTTCGAACAGTTTTTGTTGCTTCGAAAAACAGGGTTGCTCCACTGAAAGCGCTTACCTTACCAAGGCTTGAATTGATGGCCGCATTGTTGTCGGCCAAGCTAAGTAGTAACATTTTGAAAGCTCTAAAATTGAATGTACCGGCTTATTACTGGACAGATTCAAAAATATCCTATTTTTGGATAAAAGGATCCCCTAAAAAGTTTAAGCCCTTTGTCAGAAACAGAATTGAAGAGATCCATAAATTGACCTCACCTGATAACTGGTATCATTGTCCTGGTACTGCCAATCCAGCTGATATAGTTTCTCGAGGATCAAAAATCTCTAGGATAATCAATGATACAACTTGGTTACAGGGACCAGAATGGCTAAGTTTACCTCCTGAGGGTTGGCCAATATCAGAAAACAAAGAAATTGCTTACTCAGATGAATTGGAATACAAAAAAAATCCTAACGATGTTTTTCAGAGCGAGTGCTTAGTCAAAAAACTCGAAAATCCCATAAACATTTCAAAATATAGTAATTTAGAGAAACTTTTGAGAATTACCGTTTGGGTAAAGAAATTCATTATGAAGCTGAAAAAATCAACTGAAGTGCAAGACGTAGTAACAACCGAAGAATTACTCGAAGCTGAAAATTTTTTGATACAATCTGAACAAAAACAATTTTATAAGGAAGAAACAGAATCTCTAAAAAATAGTAAATCAGTGGATAAGACGTCATCCTTATCAAATTTCATGCCCTTTATTGACAAAAACAGGTTGATGAGGTTGGGCGGAAGGCTCGAATTTTCTAACCTGTCCGCAGAAGAGAAAAACCCAATAATTCTCCCCAAACATTCTTGGTTAACTACTCTAATAGTTCGTTAAGAACACGAGAAAATTATGCATGGAGGGACAGCCAGTTTTTTGGCAAAAATTAGATCTCGTTTTTGGATACCTAAAGGTCGTCAGTTGGTCAAGAGTGTTATCAAGAATTGTATAATATGTAAAAAATATTTCTCCAAACCAGCAGACCAGAATTCCACCGCACCATTACCAAAAGACAGAGCTAGTGAAGCACTGCCATTCGCAATCTGCAGTTTAGACTTCGCCGGTCCGATCTATATCAGAAATTTTAAAGAAACGCAAAAATCTTACATTGTCCTGTTTACTTGTGGTGTGACTAGAGTCATTCACCTGGAACTTGCGTCTGATATGACAACAAATTCTTTTTTGATGGCATTTAGAAGATTCACAGCTAGACGAGGAAATCCCAAAATTATTTATTCTGACAACGCAAAAACCTTCAAAAGGCCAAAGGTGAACTCGAAATTTTATACAACATACTGACAGTTATTTAATTATTTAATTTTATTACAAAAGCGAGAATTATATGGAAGAATATTATAGAAAGAGCTGCATGGTGGGGAGGCTTCTATGAGCGACTAGTAAAGTCAGTCAAAGACTGTTTGAGAAAAGTAATTGGTAGAGCGCTCTTAAGTTATGATGAATTAGCGACTCTGTTGACAGAAATGGAAGCAGTTTTGAATACGCGACCACTGACGTATGTATATAGCGACAGCGATGAACCAGAACCTCTTACTCCAATGCACTTTTTAAATTTTGGAAAAGGACTTTCATTTCCTATCAATTTTTTTGAAATAATTGAAGATTGTTCAGAGATCAACATTCCTGAAAAGAAAAAAATATCAATCTTTACTATTGAAACAATTGTGGACCAAATGGAAAAAACAATATTTGATGGATTTGAAAACAGCCCATTCCTTGAAAAATCCTAATGCCCATATGCCACTGAAAGTGGGCGATGTTGTTTTGATTCAAGATGACGCAAAAAATAAGTTTCTTTGGAAACTTGGTAAGATTCAGACTGCCATTCCTGGAAGAGATGGCAATATTTGTTCATATGAAATAAAAACAGCGAGTGGAATCTTAAAAAGATCCATCCAGCACTTGTATCCCTTTGAAATACAAAATGACTAACAAATGACTTTTTGCAGACTTTTTATAAACATTCATAAACTTTTATAGACATTTATTTAGTTTGTTTTTTCTGCATTTAGGACTCTAAATATTTTCTTTCTCTTTTTTAATTTTTAGTCTTATTTATATATAGAATCTTTTTGAATTTTGGTATAAGTAAGTATATAATTTAACTGAAAAAAAAAAAAAAAAAAAAAAAAAAAAAAATGTGTGTGTTATTTAACTGTAATTATTTTTACTTTGTTTGAATTTAAAGTGTTTTATTTAGAATTTATTGATATTTTGAATTTGACTAATTAAGTGATTAATTAGACATTGTTCGAATTCTTATATTTAGTATTTTGTATTTGAATTAAAAAAATTGTATTAGATTACTGAACCCCTGATACGAAAAATTGAATTTTTATGATTTTATGATGGAATTTTGATTTGTGAACTCTTTAAGAGTTCAGGTGGTGAGTGTGAAGAGAAACTTTTTCTCTGCTCCCCATGGCAACGAAGGACACGCGATGTGCACACATCCTACCTTAGAATGCAACTTCGTTATTATTGCTGGAACGATAGGAAGAGATGTTTTGATTTCAAAAGCATGATTGCTGTAATTTTTTTACAGTTTGTTGATGAGGCTAAGCCTCCCTTTCTTGAAAAACCAGATTAAGTATTTGATAATACTTATTGTAAATATGTATAGAATCACGTATCTGTAAATATTCATTAAATATTTCAAGAAAAGAATTCAGAAAGCACCTCCTTCATTGATTATATGTTCGAATGATTTGAAATTTTCCACACCGTAAACCCTTCTTGTGAGAAAATTGCTGCAGACGATGAAACAAAAATGACTGCCATGCACAAAGAAAAATTAATAAAATTAAAATAATGGTCATTTTGAACTTCCATCATGTTAGGGTTGTTGTACAAAAAATTTCAGATTTTTTAAGAATGGTCAAGCAACGAATTGATGATTTTCTGGACCACTTGAAATGGATTGACCCAAAATCATTTTTCATTAGTTCCAATCAGTTTTCCATACTTGTAATGTCAAAAAATCCCAGATTTAACATTATCATTTTGAAATATTTCTCACATTTACTTGTTTTCAGTGGGAAAAACTCAATGAAATTTTCCTAAAATAGTCAGAAATTGTGATGAAAAAAAAACAAACCTTATCAATATATGTAAAACCCAGAATTTCTCTCCTTTTTGTTTTTTATTACCAACTGCAGGTGTAATATTTGAAATCCCTCCTATCTTCTGTCCATGCAGATTTGTAGAATCTTGTTAACCAATGCCCTTTTACCTGATTAGATTATGCTTTCTGTAGTAGAATTGTTTCATTTTCTTTTGATGGTAAAAGTATAGTATCAAAAAGCAAGCAATTTGCTGGAAAAAGCAGAAATCATAAGGAAAGCCAAAGATTAACATTACAGTAAAGCTGATTTTGCTAATTTAATTGTAATTTTATATCCAACTTCGCAAGCAATTTTAAAGTAAGCAGATTTAATGGAGCAAAATTCGGAAAAGATGGAAAAACTGGCTAAAAAAAAGGAAAGATGGGAAATGATCACTGTTTAGAATTTGGAAAAAAAAATTAAATGGTTCAATGAAGTTCACACAACAAAAATCCTTATAAAGGTCCTGTTTTGAAAGGGAAGGTGATAGAAATTTCTTATAAACAAAGAATTCAAGGATTCACAGCTTCCAATAGTTGAATAGACTGCTTTAAAAAAAAAAAAAAAAACAATTTATCCTACAAGTCTTTTTGTGGTGAGTCTGATGGAGTCAGTTCTGAGACTGTCCAAGAGTATATGGAGAACACATTGCCGTCCTTGATGAAAAAATATTTTAGTAATGACATTTATTTTTAATGCTGACAAAGGGTGAAAACTGCCATGGTGAGAAACTATCCAAGCTGTGATTGACTCTTGTTCTAATGGAGTGAAATGCTAATAACATTAGTTGTTGTAAAATAAAAAAAACTGAGGGGCTTCAAGAATGTGAAGAACTTTTCTACTGAATATGACTTGAACAAAAATTCTTGGATGACTAGAACAATTTTTAAAATTTTTCTTTTTAAATTGGACAGAAAAAATGTTCTTGCAGAAATATAAGATTCTTTTGTTTATTGATCAATGTACAGTTCATGTTGTGAATTTAAAGTTATAAAATGTAGGAAATGAAATTTTCCCTTCTAATTGTATAAGCAAAGTGTGATTTGGGGATCTTTCAAAGTAAACTATAGAAATCAACTTCTTAGTATTGAATATGGAGGCAGGAAAAATCATCAAACATTCTAGAAGCTCTTCACATGATTTCTCCAGCATAGAAGGGAAGAGAGTAAAAAAAAAAAAAAAAAATGCATCTCAAGTTCTTTTGCAAAACGTGGCTTTCAGGAGAACAGAGAGGATGAATTTGAGTATGAGGAGAGAGTTATGAAGATTCTAATGAAATGGGTGAGTTCTTTTTTTTTTTTTTTTTTTTGCTCAGATACAGATTGCGAGGATTATTTTGCTTGCAATTCAATTTTCATGACATCAGAGTTCCCAAACCTAAATGATTTGATAGACTCAGAATTGGATAGTTCAGATATTGAAGAAACTGATGACAATGACATGGAATTCCTTCTGCGACAAAAGCCATTCAAGGTTTGAAAATAGTAAAAAAGGTCTTTTCTAATAGTGAAGGCCAAGCGAAAAGCTTACAAAAACTAATTTATGTAGATAATGTGATTTCTGATATAGCTGCTAAAAACAGGATACAAAGTAAAATAATCTTTTTCTTTAAAGCACAATTTAGAAAACTGATCTCTAAACCATTGTAAATGATGAGATAATAGGTGTGTTACATAAATTTGTCTTTATATTGTGCTGAGTGTTTTGTCTTACCCTGATTTAATGTTTTCTTCCATATAGCATTATTTCTTTATGATCTCCTGAATAACGTTATATCACTGTATCTAAAAAAAAAAAAAAAGTGTGAGGTTAAAATTTATCTTTAGTAAATAATTGATGTTTACTTTTGAAATCAAGAATAAAAGATATTTAATGATGTTCTTTCATGATCAGTTCATGATCTTTTCTAGTTCAGTGAGAATACTTATAAATTAGTGAAAAGTACCAATGTTTTCATTCACAGTTAACAACTGAAATTAAAAATGGTGCCTCTGAATATTTTTTATTACGTGATAAATGCTGCTGTATTTTAGAAATTATTATACAGAATTGTATTGTAATGAATGATACACGAAAGGTACTTTTGTGACAGTAATTCACAAGAAGCACCTTTTCGTAACTATTACTAACATTTTCCCATATTACCTGTACCTTTTCCATGTAACATTCTATCAGCTGTTACCTGTAATCCAGTTGGTCAACAAACCTACCCCTTGAATCTGTGTTTCCTCTCTCTATATATATGAGTGAAATTCTATAATTCTTTGCACTGATGACAGTATGCTGAATGCTACCAAAACTAGTCTGTAATAGAAAAATTCTGGTGCTGAAAACATTATCCACTTATATTGTACAGTGCCAAGTATCTTAATTCTCAACATTCAAACTAGGTTTTTTGCTGTCCTAAACTGTGTTCAAAATGTATACTCCTTTTAAGTTATGTGACTTTAACTATTTATTAATATGTTTATATATTTCATATATTAACTATCACAATGGTTTTGATGTCAAATATACGAGGGCAATCCAGAAAGTAAATTCTGTTAAGCAATTAAACAAAAAGAAAGGATTATCATGGTGACATTCACTGTGACCGTCATGATAGTCACTTGGTGCTAGATCAGGACTGTAGGGTGGTGGTCAAACTATTCCCAGCAGAAGCCCGTAAGGAGTTGATCCATTACAACTGCTTTATGTGGGCATGCATTGCCATGAATGAGAACAATATCCCATTGAAGCATGCCTTTGTAGGGCCATAGATCAATTTACCAAAGAATTCAATTCATCATCATCATAAATGTTTCCACATGTTGGGTATATATAGCCATGATTGAATGTGAAAAAATTATATAACAGTAACAAATTTATTCTTTAAAAACAATGTTAATAAAACTTGATTAAAAACTCCATTAGTATAACAAAAAGTAAGCTTTAAGTGTAGCAGCAGTAATATGGCATCTCTGGATAATAATAGCAGACTTCCCATAGTTTAGCAGACCCCATACTTGGATGAGATAATCTAAGTTAAATACATGACTGTTCCAGAGAGCATAAACATGAGCACATCAGCTAACACCAATAAGCAGCCAAGCCATAACTGTAGCCAGAGCAGGAAAAGTTGCTGCTATCTGTACCTCCACACCTTGAAGCAAAATTTCCCGGCTTAAATACAAAATTGAAATGAGGTTAAAGTATACAGTTAAAGATTATTATGCAAATTTATTAGTAACAGTCAAGCGGCAAAACCAATTAACAGGAGGTTAACTGATATAAAATGATTTTCCTGCCACACACTCTTCCAACCATGAAGTCAACCAACCATATCTACAATGTAAACACAGCAAGCTGTCATGTGGCAAAATAGGGTTAGTGAAAGTACATACTCATAAGGGAATCACTTTTAGTGCTGCTCGCACCTATCATTGAGACCTGGTGCATTTTAAAGCCCTATATTAGGAAGTTTGAGAGTCGATAAAATTTTTCCTGTTAAAATCATATTTTTTGATTTTACAGCAGCATGACTCTCTGAAAATGCAATTTTCGAAACCACTTATCGGAGTATTAACACAGAACTTTTCTTAAGAAAAGCATTTAAAAATGCAAATTAGTCAATAATAAGTATAAAATATGGAAAAAAGTTAAAAATTTCCTTCAAGAACATATGAATTTGATTTTTAAAAATTACAACATTATATTCATATTTTTGGCAGGATAAAGTTTTTTTTTTGTCAAAAGTAGAGCTTCCCGGCAACCCTAGCCAAATGTTATAGCTGCTTGTCATGTGTCAGGAGTGATTTGGACTTTACTAGAAAATGTAATGTCTTACCTAATTAGGTACAGTAAGTTTTCTAAATTGTATAAAATTATTAATTTACTTTATGATTACTTTTACCAAAATACACAACATTTAATACATTTCATTTTAGGGGCTATACATATATAATGTTATCAACTTTTTGGTAATTTTAGACCTCCTCCCCCTCTTACAATATCGTACATTATCATTCCTTGACCCCTCCCCCTCCCCTAATGATATTGTTATCAATGTCTTAAAATTCTTTTGATTGTTGCAAATTTTTTCTTTTGTTTTCAGTGATATACAGATATGGTTTACATTTATTATTTGCATACTTTATTGATTCAAATGAAGAGAAGTCAATAAAATATCACTATTATATATGAAATAATTTTATGTCAAGGAAAACTTTAAAAAGGAATACAGTAAAACCCGGATATAACGCTCTTCCAGCGGACCGGGCTAGAAGAGCATTAAAAACGGGAAAGCGTTAAATGGGGGAAAACGTTTTCGGCATTTTAAAGTTGAGAATATTAGATTACCTACTTTAGGTAATGCAGGGAATCATTTTTGGGTATTATTTAAAATAGAAACTCCACAGCATAGGTACAAAAAAGTTTCCTTCATTTAAAATATCACAAATTTACATCGGTTTACAAAGTGTATTATTATTTCAAATCAGAATAAGTAAAAGAATTTTTAGCATTAAAACAACAGCTACAAAATATATTTAACATTTCTTTATCCTTATATTAAACATAAAATAAAATTATGAAAGGAACTAATAATATTTTGTTTTTTTAAAAAAATGTAATATTTGTATTCTCGAGCACCACTATGAGGGCTATAAACTTTCACTTACTGTTTGTTCTGTTTTAGAAAAAAACTCCTCGAGTTTCGTCTGACAGGTGGACGAATGACTACATAAAAGAGCGTTTTCTGCTTTGTTTATGTGTCTTAATACATTCATGTCCAAAATTAAAGTCACAAACATAAAATCTGTGAAAACTTATGAACTATACGCTGTGTTGCCACGAAATTTGGCACAGAGGCATATTACAATGGGAGAAAGAATATAACAACATAACAGTATGGAAACTATTTTGATTGTGAATTAAAATACGGGGTATATCAAAAATCATAAAATCATGTGTTAGAGATCAAGCATTTATCTCGGGAAAAGTCTGTCTAATATGGAGTGTGACCATCGTGCACTACTGTACAAGCCTCACAACAAGATCACTTACTGTTTATGAGGGTGTCAATAAATGTTTATGGCAACAAAGCCCATTCTTCCAAAAGTGCGGATTTAATTTAATTCCTGGCGGGTCCTGTGAAAGGGGTTACACTGTGCAATGGCTCTTCTTAGACCATCCCAAACATGTTCAATAGGATTGAGGTCCGGATACCACGAGGGCCGATTCATACGGCGAATATCCTCTTCTTCAAGAAAATCGTCAACAATGTGAGCTCTGTGTGGATTCACATTATCGCCCATAAACATAAAGTCCGAACCTACAGCAGCGCGGAACAACCTCACATAGTCTTCAAGGACATCATCCCTAACACCCGGCATCCAGTCATGTGTGTCCCTTTCACTGCATCCAACAGGAGAGCCTGGTTGCTGTGGAGCCGAAAACATCAGTCTTGGACACAACAAGAATTGGGCGTGTTCTTTTCAGTGATGAGTCGAGATTCACCATACAGAGAGATTATCGTCTAATCTTTATCTGGAGAGAACGTGGAGCTTGCTATCATACCTCCTACGCAAAAGAAATCAACAGATATCGACAGATTTTTTGGCAAAGGAATCCTTGTCTGGGGTGGTATAATGTTGGGCAGTCGTACACCACTGCACGTCTTCGATAGGGCACTATCAACACACAGCGCTATAGGGTTGAGGTCCATGAAGACTATGTGAGAACCCGGACTTCATATTTATGGACAATAATGTGAAGCCACACAGAGCTCACATTGTTGAAGATTTTCTTGAAGAATAGGATATTCACCGTATGAAATGGCCCTCGAAGTCTCCGGGCCTCAATCCTATTGAAAATGTTTGGGATGGTCTAGAAAGAGCCATTTAACAATGTAAACACCCTCCCAGGATCTGCCAGGAGTTAAAAGTCGCGCTTTTGAAAGTATGGGCTTTGTTGCCCCAAACGTTTATTGACACCCTCATAAGCAGTATGAGAGCTCGTTGTGAGGCTTGTATAGCAATGCACGATGGTCACACTCCATATTAGATAGTTTTCCCAAGAAAAATGCTTTATCTCTGAATTATGATTTAGCACTTTTTGATATACCCTGTATCTTAATTCACAATTAAAATCTTTTCCAAATTGTTATGTTGCTATATTCTTTCTCCCGTTGTAATATACCTCTGTGCCAAATTTTGTGGCAACACAGTGAATAGTTCATCAGTTTTCACAGACTTTATATTTGTGACCTTAATTTTGGACATGAGTGTATATCTTCATGTGAAGCGGTGGTATCTACTTAAGCGGTGTTTAGACGGATAGTGCTAAAAGCATCCATTGCTTCAGCTATCGTTGGGATGTGCTCTTGAACATCACCATCAGCAACTTCATCAGGGTCTTCTTCTTTTGTGGCATCCTGTACAGCACCCCCTATAATGTCGTCAATGCTCCTAACGTTGCTTGTGATAACGTGTTTATCAATGTTAAGATAGTTCTGAAGGCTATGTGCGTTTTCTGCAAGATGCTCGCAAACAGCTTGCCAGTCCTCGTCGTCAGTGTTGATTTCAGGGGGTGGCCCGGGGGGTAATGTCCCCCCCGGAGGAAATTTTTGACTTTCTCCTTATTTTTCCTAGTAGTGATAGTTTCCTTCGAATCCTCCCGAAAAACCTGTTAAGATGGAATCGTAAGATACCGTTAAAAAATTCTGTCTTAACAGATATACTTGCATAGCATTTTTGTCGTCAATTACAAGGAAATGTTCCTTCTAAGGTATTATTCCGTTACAGATAGGTTCAGTTTTTACGACATATAACAGCTTTGTATAAGTAAGTCTTACAAGCTATTCGAAAAATTGTACAAATTAAAAAAAAATTACGAAATTAATGTTTATTCTGTTTATTAATATTTAACCTTTCAGCTAACTTTTTGCACAATAGGTGCTTGTCATATTTTTGTGTACAATAGCAGTTATAAGACTTTAAAAAAGAAGAAGAAGAAACAAATTACATAATTATTAATTAGCATACCGCTAATACTTGCATAATATTTATTTAAAGCATACCGGTAGTAAAACTTAAATTTTAATTTTGGTGGCATATACGAGATTAAACTGTAAGAAATTGTTGTTAAATACTAATTCCATTTTTTTTTTTTTTTTTTTTTTTTGTAAAATTGTAAAATAACTGGTATAAATTTATTTCATTAACGTTTTCAAAAAAATTAAATGCAGTAAAGTCTGGGAAACAGAACCTGTCTATAGCGGAATGCGGAATCCTCTCTTAAACAACAAAAAAAAAAATACGGTTCCAGCAAAAATAGTGCACTGCGTGATACTTTCTAAGACGGAAATGTGTCTGTAACGGAATTTTTCTTCCACCCCTTTCAATTTTATATTTGCGGTTTAATATACTACAATTGCTTTCATTTTGACCGTAAAAGTTTTCTGGTTAGGAGAAGATTCCATTATTGACAGGTGTGATGTCAAATCACATATTTTTGGCTTACTTACTCTAATTGCATCAATTATTAAATTATTTAGATATTTTTAATTAGACTCTCAATTTCTCTAAAATGTATTTAAATTATACCATAAAATGTATTTTTTCGCTTAATATCCATTATTCAATCTTAACTATAAACATAATAATTCATTGAATGTATCATATCATGCTAATAATTTATCTAAATAAGCTTTTCCTATCCAGTGAAATATTTATTCATTATATTTTTGAGGTTATAATATTAATTTCATGTATCATAAACAAAACTTTTTCTGTTACAAAGTACTAGCCCATAAAATAAATATTATTACTTCCTTATTGTGAAATTCTAAATTTGTGCGTTTCTTAATTAAAATATGATATATTGTTATTATTCCGTTCACTCATAAAATATCTTGAAAGTTAATCCTTTCAGTAGTAATCCATTTGTTTATCCTGTATTACACAAATAACTGCTTTATCTAATTGTAATTTTCTCTTGGAAAAACCAAATTCATTTATCGAATGATAAATTGATTATGCTGTCAAAAACATTATTATAATAGATTTTCAGCGGTTATGGACAACTGAATTAAAGGCACAGAAATGTTTTCAAACTTAATAGTTTTAAAAAGATTTAGTTACTGAAAATGTCTAAATATTTCTATGCAAACTTTATAAATTACATCCGGTATTTACCTGTTCGCTAACATAAAATATTTTATTTTTCTTATTTTATTGTAGAATGCTAGGGAAATTTCATTTTCAAAGACTACCAATAAGGAATTAGGTGACGCTAGTTCTAGACGACACTGTGTTTGGTTAATCTATTGTGCTTTTCTGTCTTGATTGTTACAGATAAAAATTACAGCTTAAATTGAATATTAGATAGGAATTATTTTTGATATTGAATTACGTCAAAACAGTCGAAATTATTTTCTTATATCCAAATTAAAAAAAGAAGACCTAGTGAAGAACCTTTAGTACAGTCATCTGTTGAAAATCAAAATAATAATTCTCAACTAACTTTGAATGAAAGTGAAACCTGCAATGCGATAGTTCCACCCTCGATACCTTCGTGTAGTACTGTTAGTGGACAACCTCAACCGGAAGATAAAAATGTTGGACGCAAGTTCAAATATCAAAAACAGTGGGAAGATAAATATGAATGGCTGTATTTTGATCGAACTCGTGGTGGTGCATTTTGCAAGCTGTGTGAAAAGCATTTAAAAAATGATGTAGAGGTATTCCAAAAAACAAGTTGAGTATTCATATCGGTGCCCTTCACAAATTTTAGGAAAGCAACTGGCAGTACAGGAAAACTTGAAAAACACTCAAAATCAGACAAACATTGGAAATCTGTTTTTATGGAAAATGAAAGATTACACAATTTAAATGCTCCTATACACACACAAATAATCCAATACAGCGAAGACAAAAGGGATAAAAATAGACAAGCTTTATCTTCATTAATTAGGAGTGTGTATTTTTTAGCTAAAGAGGAGATACCCCATACTACAAAATATGAACCCTTAGTTCAAAGAATTTTAATGAGAGAAAATGAAACTCTTCGCGGGGTTAAGTCTCAAAGTGAAAGATCGACTTACATAAGTAAATCAACTGCTTCTGAAATATTAAGCTCAATAGGCACAATCTTAGACAAAGCAGATGACAAAATACTTAATGGTAAGTATTATTCTATAATGGGAGATGAGTCGACGAACATAAACAATCAAAGTGAATTATCACTAATGGTGCGGCACGTCGTCCATGATCCAGTTTGCGAAGTAAGAGAAAGATTTTTGTGCATAATATACTTAGAAAGAACTGATGCTGAATCAATATTTTTAGCTATAGATGATGCTTTAAAAAAAAGAAATATGTCATATGATAAATTGGTTTCATGTTCTTTTGATGGTGCAGCGAACTTTAGTGGTAGTATAACTGGTGTTCGTGCTCGTATTTCAGAAGCTAAACAATGCGAAGTGCCTTACATTCATTGCAGATCCCATATTCTATCATTAGCTGTCACTAATTCAAGAAACAAGACTATAATGATTAAACGATTTTTTCACACAGTTAAAGATATTTATAAACTTTTTCATAGTTCTCCTAAGAGAAGAAAAATTTTGCACGAAATACAGAAAGCTTTAGAAGAACCCATTCAAATCATACCTGAGGCAACGGATATACGCTGGCTTAGCAATTACCGTACTGTTCATGCTGTATTTTTATCCTTTAAATCGATTATGATTGCATGCGAACACATACACAAGGATGGTGCTGATTTAGCAAGTTTAGCTGGTAGTATTCTCTTGGAAATGATTAATATTAGTTTTATAATCAGTTTAGTCGTTATGGATGAAACACTTAATGCTGTATCGAATTTAAGCAAAATTCTTCAAAAGAAAACTCTTAGCATTTCATTTCTTCCTCAACTTGTTTCTGGGACAGTTGATCACTTGCAAGAAATTGCCAACTTTTGTGATACTGACAATGATAATAAGGAATTGCACATTAAAATTAAAGGTCTCGAGAGTGATGCATCAGAAATTAAGAGCATAAATTTTAATGACACGAAAAAAAATTGCTTAAAAAGTGCAAAAACTTTTATAGAAAAAATGATTCATCAAGTTAAAGAAAGATTTAATGATAAAGCACTGCGCTTAATAGAACTATGTGCATTTTTTCGAAGCTTTGGAGAATTTGTAAAAATAAATGAAAAGCAGTGTAAGGAACTGTGCCATCTTTTTGGAATTCAGGAAGAGGATGCAGCAGTGGCAGATCTCCGTTCTTTTAAGTACGTTGCACACAGTAATTTAGATGATACCAGTACAGATGTCGCTTCTTTCATTTTAAAAGCTGATATTGGATACGAAGTTTTGAAAAAACTTGCCGAGTGTGTATTGTGTGTACCAATTTCAACAGCGAGTGTGGAAAGGTCATTTAGCACAATGAATAGAATTATGACAAAACTCAGAAATCGCATGGGGCAGGATACTTTACAATCGTGTATTAAAGTATCTATCGAAGGTGATGAGGAGCCAACAGATGAATTCATCGATGCAGTGATCACACATTATGCATCTTCAAAACCAAGACGCATTCGCTTAGTTTAAAGGTGAGCAATTACAAATTTAATACTGAACTTATGCGATTTATCAAAAACAGTGCTTTATAAGAAGTAAGGATTAGTTTTATACACAAGGTAGATTTGATGGTTTTACATATAGAATATTATAATTACTATTTAGTACATACACATTATATGGTATTATTTATTTAAATTGCTATTAATATTTTATATAAAATTAAAGTATTTAAAAAAAGAGTGAAATCTCTATTTCTTTAGTGGACATGAATGTTACGGAAGATTTGTTTTCATTAATATTAAGAAGTTATACTTAAACATAGACGCAGATAGAAGTATACAAATGGGGTTTCAATTTTAAATTTTGAAATGTTACATAACTTTTATCTTTCATAAGTTTGAAAATATTGCGGACGTTACAAAATAATTAAAAAATTAAGAGAAAAAAAAATATAAATTTCATCTACAGTAAAAGGTTTTAACATAGTAGGGCGTTGCCCAACTATATTCTCCCCCCCCCCCCCCGAAAAAAGGGAGAAAAATCTCCCTATTCCATTTAATACTGTCCGCGTCTGTGTCTGAAAGCATTATTATTAAATAATAAGTAAATATCAAATAATAAAAATTTGTTGTTGTATTATTTGTAAACTCTGTTTGTTATTCTTGTAACGAAGTTTACTATTTAATTGTGATTTATTGCCATTTTTCGGTGCTGTTTCATGTATAACTGTATATTAATAGAAATATTTCAGAGGTAAATTGTAGCAATGTTGATTCAAAACTTTTATGAAATGGGATATTCAAATCCTGTATGGCAAGTTAAACTGTAGGATATAATGAGATTAAATAAAAAACAAATGACCATAACTTATATAAGTTATATTTAGGAGTGACCCCGGTAGCAGAAAGTTCGAGACGGGAGACGGGCGTCGCAGATTTTCTTTTCTCTTTTGCAGATTCTTTTTCATCGAACTTTTATTTTGCTTCGTATTATGTTTAGCTCTTTATTACTTAATACAAAAAGTTAAGACTATTATTAATAAAAATTTATAAAATGCCTAAAAACGCTACAGGTAAGGGATTGTTTGATTAATTAACGCTCCATTTATAAAAATATTTTATCTGCAGATTATTTTTTGCCCCTGAATTATCTGTCGCAGACACTTGGAGAAATTTCTGCTACGGGGGGAGTGACAGTAACCTAAGAATGCCACACTTATTTTTTATCTTTTCAATAATGGTTTGGGCACAATAAAGTACAAGAGTATCTTAAATTAACTAGAATTTTTAAAAGTTTTTTAAATTTTCAATTTGAAATTAAAAAATAGAAACTTATATATAGCATAATCTATGGAAACAGAAGATTTTCAAAATCCCGACTGGAGGGATACTTGTTAAGACAGAAACTTTTTCTGATCCTCGGAGATTCCGCTTTAGCAGGTTTTGGTATATTAATGAAATCAGAGAAAACTTCATGTTGGAATACTAGTGTCCCCCCCAGGGATCAAAATTTCCCCCCGGAGGTAAAGGTCTGGATTCAACACTGCTCGTCGTCTATAGGATCCGACCCCTCTTCAGCCGCATCCCTATCATCGTCGGCGTCCATAATGAAGCCTGCCTTTTTAAAGCAATTTTGAATTATTTTAGGTTTGATTGCATCCCAAGCAGCGCTAAGGTAGTTCATGGCGTCGATGAGAGTTATAGGAGATTGACTACTTTTAATTTCCATTTCATGTAGAAATCGTTTCACTATACGTTTATGATAATGTTGTTTTAAAACTTTTATGATCCCTTGATCCATCGTTTGAAGTGTTTGCAGGTAAAAATTCCAGAGAGGCGTTTGAAATATCTGGTATTTCTTGGGGATGCGCTGCGCAATTGTCTACAAATAGTATAACATGTCTATTTTGCTGCCGCATCTCGACATCAAAATCAGAAGCACATTTAATGAACTGGGGACCCGTCATCCAAGCCTTACATTGGTGTGCATAGTCACAGCGCAGTCGTTTGATGTTCTAAAAACAGCGAGGTTTGGCCGATTTTCCAATCACCTGAGGCTTGCGTTTGTCGCTCCCATCGGCGTTGGAACAAACAAGCACAGTCACACGTTCTTTACCGAGCTTCGTTCCATGGCACTGTTTTAATGTTAAGGATTTATCAGGCATTGCTTTAAAAAATAAGCCAAATTCGTTGGCGTTATATATATCACAACTGGCATAGTTTTTAATAAGCCTTGGAAGACTGTTCTTTTTACAAAATTTTGCATTTTTTATGTTCATGGCAGCAGATTCTCCGCAAATCTTCATGCACACGATGCCGTGTTGGGTTCGAAATCAATCTAACCGCCCATTAGATGGACTAAAATCTTCAATTCTTAGCTTTAGGGCTACTTCTGCAGCTTTTTCTTTAACTATGGATCCACTGATAGGTATGTTACAGTGTCTTGATTCAAGAAACCACTCGTACATAACTTTTTCTAAATCTTCATATTTTCCTGTTTTCACTCTCTTTTTCTTTGAGCCACCAATCGCAACATTTTTTCCAATATCTTTTCTGTTTTGAAGAAGAGTCTGAAGAGACGACGGCACGATATTCATAGATAACGCAAAATCTTTCTGGCTCAGAATAGGTAATTTTTTGTCATAATTTTTTAGAATTTCTAATTTTTTCGAAAGTGTCAGCGTCCTTCTTTTGATACTGTTAGCTTCCATGTTGCACCTAATTGGAATCGGCAGCGATACTACTTACTTATGTGTAAATGAAAAAATCAAAAACAGTTTGGGTGAAGTAAGAAACAGACAGGTGCTGCTGAGATGGAGGCAAAAATTCTTTTGTTCTCTGATCCAATGAGAAAAAAACCACCGCACCGGCTCATTTTTTTTTACATAGTCTTTGGGTGTTGGCTGGTTACCAATTCCACGTATCCTCTCTCTCTCTCTCCCTCTCTCTTTGTACAGCGAGAAAATGAGAACTTCGAAAGTAAATCATAGCACCAAAGGGTAATATCCGGGATTTCTTTGTTCAAAGGACCAATAAAAATCGCGTTAAAAGTGGGAAAGCATTAAAAGTGGGTAGCGTTAAAAGCGAGGAATTTTTGCATTGTTCTTATGGGTATGGTTCAAGGGATCGGGACAAATGAGCATAAAAGGCGGGAAAGCATTTTAAGCGGTGAGCATTAATCTGAGTTTTACTGTAGTTACTAAAGTATTTTAATACATTTTTGTTGCATAATGCATTCAACAGTAATAATGCCTTCTTGTACTTGCCACTACAAGGAGAGGAGGGGTGGGGACAGGCAGAACTTTTTTATCTACCTAACAGTTGCACAATATTCTTTCTCTTTTCTTTACTGGTAAACATAAGTATCATTTCAAACACACTTCGCACCTGGTTTCTCGAACAGCAGATTATATATGCATATACACATGACAAAAGAATAGTAATGTCAAATGTTCAGGTATTCCATATTTTGGAATTAAATAATTTTATAATCATTTAATGATTTTAATAATAACTTTGTTTTCATAAAACTAGATAACAGACTAAAAAAGATTGCAGACTTTTTTCATGTAAAGAACAAGTTACAAATAAAAAGAGGAAATTTTGATGTAAAAAACAAACTACAAATAAGAGAAAATTCTGGTTGGATCAAAAATAATAAAGATATCAAAAGATAAGCAACTCTCTCCCCCTAGAGGTATCTTATGATATCATGCACCAGACCCCCCTCCCCCTAAAGTGGTAACGTTGTATATGCACTACCCTTTAAATATTCGAAACTTTATTCCATCCGACTTCAAAAGGAAAAAATTTATTTTATATTTAGCTAAAAAAATAGTTTTCAATGATCTTGAAAGTTTTTAACAGAAATATATTTACTATTTATACATTTATCATCTGCATAGGAAAAAAAACTAATTCTGGTTTCTACTATCAATTATCAAACAAATCACAGTCTAATTTAATTCTAATATACTCCTGGTTTAAAACCCTTTGAGCTCTGCCAGGTGAATTTTCACCCACATAAAATAAAAGTCTTTTAATTTCCTTCAAAATGACTCGATTTTAAAAGCAAAAATTGGGTTTTGCAGATTTTACTTGTCTTCTTCAAACCTACATGGCAGCACTACTCTCTGCAAATATCTAGTAGGTTTTTAATGCAATCTTAAAAATACTCCAATTTTGAAGGTTTAGAAATTTTGTATTTTTCAAGCATTATAAAGAAATATTTTTCAAAGGAGAGAACTTTTTTTTCTCTTAGACACATCAGACAATTAATAATAATTACATGCAAATTACGAAACTGAAAATTTAAATAATTACAGGGAATAGAAATAAGTAAAGATAGAATTTTCTACCACCAGAGCTCTAAGGACTTGAAAAATGTTATTTGTCACTAGATGGCAGCACTACAAATTACATACTAGATAGTGTTTCAGAACCCAAATTTAGATGCTTATAATTTAATTCCAAGGAATCTAAATTTGTGTTTAATTCAGCAGATTGACGAGTTTATTATGTTTTAAATATTTCTAAACAAAAATTAAATATTTTTAACATCTGTTTCAACTATAAATTTGACATATTTTTATATTATGATTTTAAAATTTTGAATTTTCTCATTTAATAATTTTTTTAAATATTTTAATACTCTTAGAATTTGTCTAAACAATGTAACTGCTTAAAATATGTTGAAATTTTAGCAATTATAGTAATTTTATAATAACTTTGCGGTACCATTTCTTGTATTTGCGTGTTGAAAATGCCCTAGAGCTCTGATGGTGGAAAAACTTCCCACGTCCCCCAGCCTAAAGTTGGTATTTCAAAAAAATTTTAATCACATAGTTCAATTTCAGACAGTCCCCTAATCACATTTTAAGTGTTTTTCTAGCATATTTTCAAAATTTTAATAACCCGGAACTCAAAGGGATAAAGCAGACGAAAAATTTGTAACGCCATATTTGGCGACTTAACTAAGTTTTGGCATGAAATAAACAAATAAAAATCCAATAATAAAAAATTAAAAGTACAAAAGGATATATAAAATGTGATTTTAACAGAGAAATTTTCTTTTCAGTTATTTAACTTTTATATATAGCGGGTGTGGTGCCAAAATCTAGACAAAATTCAACTTGAATTTCCCACCATGCAGCACCATTTGGCAAGATTGCGATTGGCATCCACATAGCTTCACTCATGTACTAAACACTCATAACCTCAAAATAGTCGCGATGTTGAAAGCAAGTGCAGAATATAACCGAAGAGCCATGATTATAGAAAGTGTTCGTGCTGGGTGCTCCACGGCACAAATCATTCGATTCTTCAGGTACCCAAGATCGACTGTGTATGATGTCGTAGCAAAGTATAACGAGTCAGAGAAGTCCAACGAAGGTTTTACATCATTTTGCAATGAAGGTTTGGTTGTCAGACAACATCGACATATTTTGGTCCAAAGAATTCTGTCCTCCCAACAGCCCAGATTTAAATCCTTTGTATTTCTATGTATGGAGCGTGATTGAAAGGGTTACAAACAAATGTGTTCTCTATGACCTTACCAACAATTTAGTACACAAAAATTTGTACACTTTTCTATTTTTGTAATAAAAATTTATGTTTGAAAACAATCTTTAATTTTTCTGACTTTTGGCATCACACCCGCTAGGGCTACAAAATGCACCAGGTCTCGATGCTAGTTGCGAGCAGCACCAAAAGTGTTTCCTTGTCAGTACCAGTGAAAATAAATTCCACAATATTGTTTAACCTCCTCACTGCCGCGAACTGATATATCTGTTCACTAAGCAGTAAGTTTCACTGCAAAAGAAGCATTATTTAAATTAATATAATTCTACAGATATAAAAAATTAAGTTATTATTAATAATCTCAAGGCTTATATGCCTATATGTAATAAAAAATTTTAAATCATGTTGGTTGGTTGATTTTTGACGGCCGATTATCTACCTTAGGGATATAGGCCTGAGGGGGGAGTGCCCTTCGTGGGGGGTCTTTCTAAGGGAACCTAACCCATATTTACGCATGGAAATCCATGGCTCGAAGAAAACCACGAAAACTCTGAACGATTAGGCCGACGGGCGCGATTGGGATCGAACACAGCATCTCCCATCTCTCAGCCACTGGTGGGGCCTTTAAATCATGTTGGAAAAAACATGTTTTTTTTTTTTTTTTTTTCAGAATTAAAAAAAATTACAGAGAAAACAACACTACAATTTTGCCCTTTTGCTCGGCAGTCAGGGGGTTAATTAATTAATTAATATTCAAAAACAATAAATTAATATCCCAAGCACATATTTAAGTAAATTTCAAACAAGTATTGAAACTTTACTTGTTTCTTAGAGAAAATATTATGTGTTAATGGTTGAGCAGAGGAACTGGGAAAAATATAGAAATACTTTTATAATAAACTTAATTAAACTGAAACATTATATATTTAAACTTAAGCTAACAGCCTTGATGCTTATTCTGTATTGCATGATGCAATTTTCTAAGCATCTCACAGTAAGCAACCATGTTGATTGTTTGACCTCGTGGCATGAAATCCACCAGTAAAATTCTGTGTCTCTCCCAAGACACTGTACACAATTTTTTTTATACATTATTTCTGGTTTGGCTTTAACTTATGTAAAGAAATCATCATCAAATCAGAGACAGCTGCCCACTTTGTTCTTCATCACGAACATTTTCACGTCCTTCATTGAAACTTTGCACCCACCTCCTTATCATCCAATCACTCATCACATTTTGTTCATAAACTTCACAAAATTGTCTGTGAATTTCAATTGCTTTATTGTTCCTAGCATTGAGAAAGTGGATGATAGATCGTAACGTGCATGCAGCAGGATGTTTAATTTTTTAAACAATTTAGATGCACAACATGCAACTAATGCAGCACTTGGTGATGTACAAATAACTTCAGTTGTTTGCCAATGAGTCGGCAAAGTCAATGTGCATACATGAAATCATGAAAACTTGAAAATAGAACTTAATTACTGGATTGTCCTTGTATATACAGTCTGTGTCAAAAAAAAAAAAAAAAAAAAAAAAAAAAAAAACCACAAACTCTGCTACAAATAATCATATAAAAATGGGACTTGTACCAGCCAATTGGTAGTAACATTTTTTAATTAATTTTGTTTAAATTTTGCTTACGGATCATCTACATTATAGAAGTTGTAACAAACTTTACAATTTTCAGTACCAACTCCTAAATTTGACATAATATTTGGATTCTTTGGTAAATTTTACCTTCAGATATCAAACAGGAAATCATTCAACCAAGTAGTTTAGAAATTATAAATGTTTTTATTATATCTTCAGTAACTACTTAATAATAATTAACACTACTCTTAATAATGAGGTAGCTCGTAGACAGATAAACATTTACTATTCATTTCACAAGCAAACACATCACTTGCAAATCCATCACACATGACAGAAGAGAGAAGAACATATCTCTGATATTTATTCCAAATGAATTGTGGAGAGCTTTGGTGCTGCCATTTATACTTAACAAATTGAAACACAAACATGACAGCTCTCCCCCACTTAATATTTGAATTGGTCAGGAGCTCTTCTGTACCTACTGGATCTTCTCAGTATCTGTGGAGAAAAAGAAGAATTAGATTTTAAAAGTTCAGCAGCATCAACTATTGAACTAGTGGTAACAGAAGGTTTTGGAAGTATTGGCTCAGAGTCAGTTGATTTAGGACTTAAAGAATCAGGATAATGAAAGTCAGTTGGGATAGGACCTGGAGTATTTGGATCATGAGGGTCAACTGGTTGCAGATCTGCGATCCTAAACTGTAATGGTAGACAATCACCTTGTTTCACTATTGCATTTTCACTTCTGAAATTTCCTGTATCACTTTCTTCAAAATTTGTATCATTAACTAAAGAAATCTCTGAACATTAGTTATTTGATCAACATGCCTTTTCCAAATATTCAAACCAACTTGAACTCTATAATGTAATTTTCCTTCTCTTGCTATTATTTGACCAATTTTCCATTTGGCTTCTGGAGTATAATTTCTTACAGCTATTTTCTGGTTAATTTCAAATTCTTTTATTTTAGCTTTGGACCTTTTTCACTTCTTGTTTATCATGAATAAAATTTGTAACATTTGGCACTATCAAATCTATTTTTGTTCTTATATGACGTTTTAGAAATAAAGATGCGGGGCTCTCCGCTATTGTAACATGAGGCATCTTCCTATATTGCAAAAGGAAGTTATTTTATTTCATTTGCAAATTACCTGATCCAGAAGCTAAGGCTTTTAATCCACGTTTGAGAATTTGCACATATGTCCATTTGTAGCTGGATGGTAAGGAGCATTGAACTTTTACACAGTTTTACACCATGATTTTTCTAAAATATCTCAAATTCTGCAGATATAAACTGTTTAGCATTATCTGATACTAAAGAAATTGGAAAACCGTATCATGCAAAAAGTGAAGAAAGACAAGTAATTGTATTTTCTGAAGTTGTACTAGGAACAATAAAAACTTTTGGTCATTTGCTATGGTTATCAACCACTAAAAGAAGCATTTTTCCCATAACAGGACCAAAATAATCAATATGAATTCCTTTCCATAGAGGAGGCATCATTGAGGGCCATTCCCAATGATGTGTATCAACTTTGGGAGGATTATTTTTCAAATTTACAAAAGTAGTGTGCAAGATCTTCAATATCTTGGTCTATACCTGGCCACCATATGAAACTATTTGCTAAAGACTTCATTTTAACTATACCAAAATGACCAAAGTGTAATTCTTTTAATATTTGGTTTCTATGAATTTCAGGGATAACTACTCTACTTCCTTTTAAGATACAACTATGGTGAAGAGTAAATTCTTCTTGTTTACCACCAAAAAGTAAATTTTTAGGAATTTCAGAACCAGAAATGAGGTGATGAAAAATTTGACGTAAAAGGGGATCAGATTTTGTAGCTGAAGCAATCAATTTAGAAGCTAATGGTAAAATAGAGAGTTGATTAATTTGAAGAATTTCAGATTCATAAATTACATCATTTGAATTAAATTGTTGAGGTAAATCTTCACTATGTAAAGGAAGTCGTGAAAGAGCATCAACATTTCCGTGTTCCGTAGTTTTCTTATAACAGATATCATATTGAAATGTTTGTAAATAAATTGCATATTGTTGCATTCTAGCAGCAGATAAAACAGGAATACTTTTAGAAGGAGAAAAATAGACACTAAAGGTTTACTGTCAGTAAATAAGGTAAACCTGTTGCCATACAAATGTTGAAAAAATTTCTTCACACCAAATATAGTAGCTAGTGCCTCTTTATCAACTTGACTTATACCGTTTTACTGCATTATTCAAAGTTCTGGATACAAACCCAATAGGTTTTCAGTGTTATCTGGCATCATATGTGAAAGTACCACAGAGATATCATAAGGAGAAGCATCAGTAGCTAAAACTAAAGGTAACTTGGGATTAAAGTGGGTAAGAAGCCTGTCAGAAGTAATTTTTTTTAATACTTTTAAATGCTTGTTCAGACTTAAGTTTCTTAACATTCTTCTTAAGCAAAGATTAATTAAAGGATTTGCAATAGTAGATAAGTTTGGTACAAACTTAGCATAATATGTAACTAAGCCTAGAAATGCTTTAAACTGAGATACATTTACTGGTTTTGGAGCATTTAATATAGCCTCAATTTTATCTTGTGTTTTGTGAATGCCGTGTTTATAAACTTTATACCCACAATAAGTAATCTCATCTGCCATAAAGAATGATTTTTCTTTATTTATCCTAATGTTATAATCCCTTAATCTTTCCAATACTGTAACCCTATATAACCCTAATACCATCAATAAAAATTGTAACTCCCTCAATTCCACTTAAAATGAAATGTGCTCAATTTTTGTTTGCCATATAGCAGGAGAATCCTTTTGGTGCATTAATGGTCAATAATTCTTGGGATTTTTCGTCTGTAGGTAACTTAAGATAAGCTTGATTTAAATCAATTTTTATAAAATGTACATCACCACCTAATGTAGCTAACGTATCTTCTATTTTAGGTAAAGGTTACTTTTCAACTTTCAGAAATTTATTTAATGTTACTTTAAAGTCTCCACATAAACGAATTTTCCCATTAGGCTTAACCACTGGAACTATAGAAGTTGCCTACTTGCTGTTTGTAACTGGTTTAATAATACCTGCGTTTTGTAAATTTTGTAATTCATCATTGATTGCTGCACGTAGTGTATAAGTGACAGTCCTAGCTTTGCAAATATTGGTGTAGTATCTTTTTGAAGATTAAAGTTCTGCCTGTAAACCTTTAATTTCCCCAGCCTTATCAGAAAATTCCTGTAACAAACCTTGTAATTTATCAGAGTAATTTACAACTTCATTCACATATACTGATTTTAAATTAAGTGGAAAAATATCAAATTCAGATACCCAATCTCTACCAAATAATAATGGAAAATTATCTTCTTTTATCAAATGCAACTTTACCTTTCTAGTTTTATTTTCATAAGTAACATTAATTTCAACATAACCTACAGGTTTGAAAATTTCATCAGTTGCAGTTTTTAACTGAACATCTGGAGGAAAAATTTTATAACCTGGAAAATTTCTGTGAAATCTTTTTAAAGGAACCGCAGAAATTCCAGATCCTGTATCTAATTTCATATCAGCTCTAGCCATGTTTTCAATTAAAACAGGCAACTTAATAGGATTTGAACCTTTATCATATTTAGCAGTTAAGACATTTACTGTATTTAAAGAATTTACCTGTTTTGAGAATTTGTACTTCTACATACTTTGCTTAAATGGCCCTTTTTCCTACATAGGTTGCAAGTAATATTAATAAATTGACATACATTTGCTAAATGCGAGGCATTTCCACATCGATAACGCTTTAACTTACAGTAAACTCCCGACTATCCGGCTCTCGACTATCCGGCCCTCCGTACTATCCGGCCTATTAAAAAAAATGAAGAATGTTGCAAGCAGTCAACTCAGGCAGGTTCCCGTCCAGATGGGTGTAAAAAGCAGGGGGAAAAATTCCAAACATAGTAATTGCAAGGTCATTCTTTTGCACCAAAAACGTAGACATAAACCCGTGTGGGAAACTGCAATGGGAGATGAGAAAGATAAGCTTATTCCATTGCTGAAAAATATACACAGCTCCGACGATGTCAATGCAGAAGACATTACAGAATGGATGGCAAACAACGAAGTCAATGAATTAATTGAAAACGATATTGTAGAAGTGTTGACAGAGGGATAAATATCAGAAAAAAAAGATTAAAAGGATTGTAGGAAAAGTCTCATCCCACATTCATAAAGGTTCAAAACGATTGGGCAGCACTGTACATTAGTCAGCAGGAATCGACGCCAACTGATATCATCTACTTGCCTAAATGGAGGGACATTGTGTCACAGAAGAGGGCTAATAGGGAGAAGCAGTCCTCTATTAAGGACTTTTTCAAAAACTAAAAACTGTAAGTTTTGACTCTTATTTTACTCATAACTTTTCATATTTGAGCAATCATTTATTAATAAACAGTAAAATAAGATTTACTCATTTTTTTATGAATTAGGATTGCGTTTTATGTTAATGTTTTGCTTCTTTTGAAACTGTATGTACTGTATATATAAAATTTATCTTAATATGTGTATAACATGTGTTTTTAATATCATGGCGGGGGGACGACACGAAGTTAGTAAATATTAGTAGAACTCCGGCTTTTTTGTTATCCGGTCTACCCTTCTGCCACACTAGGCCGGATAGTCGGGAGTTTACTGTATTTTATTTCATGTCAGAATGTGTATTATTTACATGAATGTTGACATTCTGTTTTTGAGAACAATTTTGTAATTTCTTATTTTGTACATTTTTCGTACTGGAAATTTTATTTACATTGAAATTTTTATGCTTAATTTCAGCAATTTCAATATCTACATTATATAAAGCTAAAGCTTTCTCAACAGCTTTTTCGAAATTTAAATCATCAACTTGAGTTATCAATTTATTCTGAATACTTTCATTTTTCAGACCGTGCAGAAACTGCTCAAGCAGGTTTTCATTTAAAGCATCCCCTGTAAATGAACAAAAGGTTTACACCCTTTTTTAATCTAGCAGCAAAATTTTGAATTAATTCAGTTTCATTTTGAAAACATTTTCTAAATTTAATACATTCTATAAATTTGTGGGAGGTGGGGCTTAAGTGTTTAAACAAAATATCAACAATCTCAGTATATTTTAATATTTCACAATCTTTAGGTACACATAAATCACATAATAAACCATATAATTTTGATCCTAATAAGGATAACACAACAGGTATTTTTTTTCATCTTTAATATCATGTAGAATGAAAATTTTTTCTAATCGTTTCACGTAAGTTGTGAAAGTTTCAACTTTTTCATCAAACTCTTTAAAATGAGTAAACATTTTACTTTATTAAATGTAGAAAAATAGTAAAAATGTAAAAGTAAATGTAGGTATCACTTACCACGACTATAATGATGATGATGACTTAATAATATCTCATTGAAGTATTTATTACACAGAACTGTAGAACTTTGTAAACAGAAGTAGAACATTTTCCCCGGCACAATTCTCATTTTCGGTATTTTTTTCCAGTGAAATTATACCTTTTTTTCATCGTCACCATTTATTATATCTTTAGTAACTACTTAATAATAATTAACACAATGATATTTATTCCAAATGAATTGTGGAGAGCTTTGGTGCTGCCACCTAAATGAACAATGAAACACAAACATGACAGATTTAAAGTTAAATTTATTGTTAAATTCTTTTTTAATCATTGCAAAACAGATTACAATATGAGTGCTTTTTTAACCATAACTCTCTTTGTTAATATGAGCTATAATTTTGGATTTGCATATTTGAAGCTTCTAATAAACAATTTTTGTTTTAAAAACTCATAAATTACAATTCATGTTTATTTTCAAAAATTAATTTGGAATATATATGTATATACATATACAGTAAAATCCATTTAACCACTTCACCATTTGTCCCAAGATAAGTCGGGGGTAAAAGCACTGTTTTTCCATACCTGTCGCCAGTGAAGTGGTTAAGAAGTTCCTGTTTAAGAAGTTCACATTTTCAATTGCCATTTTTACCCTATTTTTACAATATAAAAATAACCCATTTAAAAAGTTTAGTTCCAATCTCTATCCTGCTTAAAAAGTTTTGTTTCCCTCTCTGTTTTACTTTTAAAACACATTTACTTCATCTTTTGATTTGTTATTAGGTAGCTTTCATTACAAAAAGCTACCTATTGCAGCCATTCGGAGGAAAGCGATTTAAAAAAATTTTGGTATATTTTCATCGATCATGACCCCCAGACCCCGAAACCACCCTCCGTTCAAAATTGATATATATATATATATATATCTGACCTATGTCACACTGTAACTCTCGTAATTATGAACCGATTTCGATGTAATTTGGTGTGTACATAGTACATACCAATGTCTCGACCAAGTTTGTTGGCCAGCTTCATCCGCCATTTTGTTTCAAAATGGCGGCCATTTAAAATTTTTTAAAAAATTAAAAATTTGAAATGTGGTACCAAAAAATTGAAAATGGAAAAATATTTTTTTTCTTATGTACTTGACCTTTATAGAAAGATTTCAGAGCAGTTTTTGTTTCGTCTATATCTTAACAAATGGCTGAGTTGCAGCATTTTGAATTTCTAGCGTGGCTGACATTTTGAAATGTCCTAAATTTTGTCACGCAATAAAAGGCGTATTTATGAACCGATTTGGATGTACCGTAATTTCTGGCCTATAATCCGCGGATTATCTGTTAAAAAACCTCAAAATTTTTAAGTGCGGATTATCTACCGGTGCGGTTTATCTGTTGGAATTTTTTTTAAAGCAGAAGTTCACGTCAGACATCCAGATTCTACCGAACGATTGTCTGCTATCGACCGTTCGTGGAGTTGCTCGTGATTGGTTCACATATGACGTGCAATGCTAGTGGGAGTGGCTTCCAATTTTTATGTTATTTTTTTAGTCTTTTGGCAAAATGTTTCGATGATGAACAAAGCGTTTCTCATCTCTTTCAAAAATTTCAATCTCAATCATTTATGAAATAGTGTATTGTTATGACGTTGAAAGTTACAATAATGTCTAAGAGAAAACGTGTTATTTAACACTACAGAATATAAACTGAACGTTATTTAAAAAGCGGAAGGTGATTTCGATATAGGTATCTATTATTAGCATAAATCTATAGCCAAATCGATATAGATATCGGAATTAGAATAAACATAGGACCAAATCGATATAGGTATCACAATTAGCATAAATCTATAGTTAAATCGAAATAGGTACCGATTATTAGCATAAATATATAGCCAAATCGATATAGGTATCGGAATTAGCATAAATCTATTGTCAAATATGCAAAAGCTTTTTAAACTAACGCGATGAGTGTTACGATGTACAATCACAGTAAAAAACAGACGTTATTATTTTTAAAATCAGTTCTTTTTTGTTTGCTTCAATGGGTAAATTTTTGTGAAATACTTTTCAAAATAACTTGTTAACATTGTGTTAATAATCTTTTAGATTACATATTCAGTACGAATTTAATCCGACACAATATATGTAATAACATAAAAGCATTAATTTAGATACTAACGTGCTATTGGGGATTAAAAAATATAAAATTAAAAATAGTATAATATACTAATATACCACGTCAATCATATCCAACGAAAACAACTAACATTCGATGATTCGATTTCAAATATCCATTGAAGCTCGATTATTCTGAAATGATTTAGATTTTGTCTGAGTCAATATAGACATGTATTCCCTCGTGTATGCCTATTACATGAGTCATTGTTTGGAAAGATAAGAAGATTTAGTCATTAGTTTCAGCTGTTTTGAACCATACCATAAAAATCAAAATAATCAAGCATAAATCTATTGTCAAATCGATATAGGTGTCGATTATCATCATAAATCTATAGCCAAATCGATCACAAGACACCCTACGTTTTAGATATAAGATTCAATGGAAAATTTTTTTGTATTTTTTTAACTTGTAATTATTTTATTGTTATTTTATTTTCAATTATTTTAATACAATTATCATTTAAATAGAGCAACTAAATAAATAGGGAGGTCGTTTATTAGTGGTACTTTAGAATGTTGAAAAAAATGAGTAATACCCGTATAGTCCGGCGTATAATCCGCGGATTATACGCCGATGCGGATTATCTGCTGAAATTTTTTTATAAGGGCTAAAAATTGCGACTGCGGATTATACGCCGGTGCGGATTATAGGCCGGAAATTACGGTAACTTCGTTTATACATAGTACATACCAATGTCTCGACCGGTTCCATTGGCCAGCTTCATCCGCCATCTTGTTTAAAAATGGCGGCTATTTAAATTTTTAAGAAAAATTTAAATTTGAAATGTGGTACCAAAAAATTGAAAATTGAAAAAATATTTTCTTCTTATGTGTTTGACCTTGATAAAAAGATTCGGGAGCAGTTTTTGTTTTGTCTATATCTTAAGAAATGGCTGAGTTACAGCATTTTGAATTTCTAGCGTGGCTGACATTTTGAAACGTCCTGCTTTTTGTCACGTAATAACAGGCGTATTTATGAACCGATTTGGATGTACCTTGGTATGTACATAGTACATACAAATATCTCGACCGAGTTCGTTGGCCAGCTTCATCCGCCATCTTGTTTCAAAATGGCAGCCATTTAAAAAAATTAAAAAATAAAAAAATTAAAATGAGATACCAAAAAATTGGAAAATGAAAAAGATATTTTTTGTATGTGTTTGACCTTAATACAAAGGTTCCGGAACAGTTTTTGTTTCGTCTATATCTAAAAAAATGGCTCAGTAATAGCATTTTGAATTTCTATTGTGGCTGACATTTTAAAACGACTTGATTTTTGTCACGCGATAACAGGCGTATTTATGAACCGATTTGGATGTAACTTGGTCCGTACATAGTACATACCAATGTCTCGACCAAGTTCGTTGGCCAGCTTCATTCGCCATCTTGTTTCAAAAGGGTTGCCATTTAAAAAAAAATAAATTTTAAATTTATAATGAGGTATTAAAAAATTGGAAAATGAAAAAGATTTTTTTTATGTGTTTGGTCTTGATACAAAGATTCCGGAGCAGTTTTTGTTTCTGAAAATTTGTTCTTTTGCTTATATCTTAAAAAATGGTTGAATTATAGCACTTTGAATTTCTAGCATGGCTAACATTTTGAAACGATCTTGTATTTGTCAAGCGATAACACACGTATTCGCCTATTTCGATGTAAGAAGGCATGTGGATAGTATACATCAATGCCTGGACGAAGTTCGCTGGCCAGATTCATCAGCCATCTTGTTTCAAAATGGCGGCCATTAAATTAATATATATATATATATATATATTTAAAGTGAGGTGCAAAAAAATTAGAAATTGAAAAAGGTTTCTTTCTTAAGTATTTGACCTTGATATAAGGATTCAGGAGCATTTTTTGTTTGTCTTTACCTTAAAAAATGGCTCAGATATAGCAGTTTCAATTTCTATTATGAGCGACATTTTGAAAAATCTGATTTTTTGCATGTGACAGCACTCGTATATATCAATCGATTCCGATGTGAGTGAGGATGTGCACAGCAATTACTAAGATCTCGACCAAGTTCACTGGTTAGCCTCATCCACCATGTTGTCTTAAAATGGCAGGCACTTTAAGAAATCGCCGAATTTGGCAGCCAAATATAAGTTACTTTAAAGAAAAGCAGCTTGGATAAAGCTGACTAATTTCGCGAAATTCTCATTCATTACATTGATAAAAATTAGTATTGAATCTCCTATATTCGGTTTCCACTAAATTGAGCTTCGTGTGTTTGAATGATATAAGTTGGCTTTTTTAAAATAAGGAATATGAAAGTTACCTCTTCCTCCCGGCACTGGTCGGAAGGACTTTTTTTTCTGTACTGCAAAAGTCTTTCTCTGTAGTCTTCATAATTTTTAGGACTGAAAATGATTGTGCTCACCTTTATTTTGCCATCATACCTGTTTCAGTCAAAAAACTGTCATGGAATGCGGAAAAAGGATGAGTTCTTTGTCACTGTAACAATAGTGACTGGTAAGATGGGAAGAGAAATGGTCTGCTCCTACAGTACCCAGGGGTAGTTCTTTAAATGGAACAGTGTTTTTCTTTTACAATAGATTCTCTACCACACCCTTCCAGGAATGGAATGTAACAAAGCTGTGTTTTGTTCATTCAATTCACAGTTTTTAAATCAGTGTGAAATCATCAAATCTTTCTCACTTAAAATTTATGAACAAAGAATTCTATTTTTTTTTCCCTCAAAATATCGTGCAGGGCAGTTAAAAGAAAAGCCTCATCAATTAAAAACAAAATCAAATTTTTGATAGAAGTTGATATCAACTTGGAATACAACAAGAGTTGAAATTGCAAAGAAGTTGGGCATACCAGTGACTAAATTGAATGGAACTGTAGCAAAATGAGATCTAATTTTAAATTCTTCTGATGAATCTCGATAAATTGAGAAAGTGGAAAAAAGAAGTTATGGGAGCAAAGTTGTTAATTTGGTTCAAACAAGATAGGTCCACCAATGGCCCTATAAGTGGATCTATTCTTAGAGAAAATGCTGAAAAAATTGCAAAAAAAAAATGGAGATTGAATTTGCCATTTCAAATGGATGGATTGATAGGATGTAAAAAAGAGCTGGATTGAGTTATAATTCTGCAAAAGTGTTGATCTACAAGAAATTGAAGAATGGAAGAAAATCTTATCAGATTTGATAATGGTCTATCATCCTAAACACGTTGTTAAAATGGGTGAGTGTAGACTTTTCTACAATCTTTTACTGGATAAAACATATGCATATTAAGGTAAGAATTGACATGGGGGTAAAAGAAATAACGGACAACTTACAATTTTACTGGGTGCTAATATGTATGGTTCTGAGAAATTGCCAACTTTGGTTGTTGGAAAAACGAAGAAATCCAGATGTTTTCATAATGTAAACTCTCTGCCTTGTGTTTACGAAAGTAACAAAACTGCATGAATGATAGTTACAATTTATGAAGCTTATTTCAAAATATTGAATACCAAAAATAGGAAAGCTATGCAAACATCATCATCTTCGTAGACGATTGTGCTGCGCATTCTAAAGAGACGAATAACTTTAGTAGCATAAAAGTGCATTTTCTACCACCAAACTTTATTTTTGTTTTACAACATAGGGATTATGGAGTAATTAAAGTGTTTAAGGAGCACTATAGAAAATGGGTTTTGAAATGGATGACTGGGAAACTAGACAAGATTGGATAGCTAAGAAAAGTGAGCATTTTGGAATCGATTCATTTTTCTTTTATCTGCAGGGAGTTAATAACACCATTTGTGATTGCTAGTTATTTTCAAAAGGAAGGATTCTTGGATGGAGAATAAACAGAATAATATAAATTGGATATGGAAGATGCTACAAAGAAGGATCGATATTGCTACATCGTTTGAAGAGTAAGTATCAGTAGATGATGAAGTATTGCCATCTCAATTGCTTACAGTGGATAATATTTGTGAGGTGCAGAAGATGATGAAGAAATGAGGGAAAATGCGGAAGAGGATGTGGAAATTCCCAGTTTTTTTAAGGCTCTGAAAGAACTAGACACCTTTCTATGTTTTATCAAATGCGTTGAAAATGTGCTTGAGAAAAATTTTAAAAGCTTAAGACAGCTGAACTGTTATCAACTGATGACAGCCTAGAAAAACAGAAACAAAAACTATAACTGATTTTTTTCTGTAAAAGCATATCCAATGATGCTTAAAGGGAATTTTCCTGTCTTCAAACATTAGATTAAATAAAGAAATTCTATGGTAATTATGTATTTTTACTTTATTAACTGATTTTTTGAGTGTGCAAATCAATTTAAATTTAAGTAAAACTCAATTTTATATAAATTACTCTATGTATTATTTTAATTTAAAAAATCTCCTGAATATCAGTACTTAAACTATTGATTTTTTCAAACATTCTTAATTTTTCTGTTTAAGAAGTTTTTACCCAGGGACGTAGCTACAAGGGGGGGGGGGTGACACACCCCCACACACACACTTTCGGTAAACTCATACACATTCGGTAATTTCACTTTTGTTCAAAAATTGCATCATTTGGCTCTGCATTTTTTCCTTTTTTAAGAATTTTTAAAAACATATTACAAAATTTATTGCAAAACAGAAAACAATGTCAAAACATATTTAAAATTATTAAATATTTTCGAATTAGAAGCTTCCTTTCTGTTTGCATTATGTAATTTTTTTTTTTTTTTTTTTTTCCTGCTTGGAGTCGTTTGAAATTTCACTTTCTAACTATTCCATGGGCATAAGAAGGGGAGAGAGGGGACGGGGGGGGGGGGGGGGTGTCCGTGATGCAGTATTCCTTTGAAAAAGAAATATATCTTCTTCCTATTTCTATGCAGTATCCCTGTAAACTAAAATGCCTTGAGGGTAAATGGTACTCATACACTCCTTGACCAATGCAAATGAAATTAGAAGGCCAAACTTTTATCGTTTAATCAGAGTCATTTTTCTTGTTCATTGAAATTCATTTTGCTGGGCTCTGAAAGCTATGGTGGGTAGATATTTCGCTTTTTTTTTTCGGGTAGAGGATATAGCCAGATGTTTACTGTAGTATCGTTTGTTTTTCAATGCAAAAAATAACAGGGAACCGAGAATTTTTTCTTATCAAGGAAAATTAAAATGGTGTAATAAAATTATATTAGCTACTAGAGATGAACCAAATAGTGATTTTGGCCGAATACTGAATATTCGGCGTACAGGCAAACCAGATACCGAATATTCAGCTAGCCGAATTAACTGTTAGGCCGAATACTGAATATTCGGCCAAATACCAAATATTCAGCTGGTCAAATACTTTTATATTTCAAAGATTAAAGGCATTAAAATGTTAAATTTTAAAACAATTTTACATAATTTTAATGCAGAAACTTACATATTGATAAACAAGAACTTTTTACATGTAAACTTTATACATGAAAAAAAATCTGCTTTTGAGTTATTTAAGAAAAGAATTTTAAAATTTTATTAATTTAAAAAGTTTTATATTTCATGGCTTCTAGTAAATTAAAACAAGTGAATATTTTTTTTTTTATTCTAAAGCAAACAACTCAGCAAAAATAACTTTTCTACTGCTTTTGATTTAGCAAGGAAGTTTTTTAATGCATCTTAGATCAATGTTTTGAATCAGAAATTGTAAACATACAGATTGTTCCTAAAAAATTGTAACAAACTTTCAACAGAGATAATGTGGGCAAGACAAAAAAATTTTGAACAAGAAACAGCACCTCAATTCATAATGTCTTTGCCGGAAAATGGTATTTGATCTTGTGGGTCTTCTGTAAAGCAACTCCGGTTTGGGAAGCCTCGGTTCAGTTTTGTGAGCCCAGCGTCTTTATAGGCGCCTGGTTTTTGCAGGCTTGCGGGGTCTACCGGATTGGGTAACGAAGTTTAGGGACCACTTGGTTTTTCTAGCTGGGTGGTGAGGACTGTCGCATGCGGCTGTTCGTCTCTTCTTGGGAATAGCCGTCGTTGCATGCGCTGGGCAGAGCGTCGGCTTGGCCGGAGTTTGCATGGTGTTCCGCTCTGTTGGGGCTTGTCTTGTGGGTAGTTCCCTGTGTGGACAGATGGGCTTGAAAGAGCTTGGGACCAGAAGATGGTCCCTTTTTTGGGGGGCACCCATCGTCTTATTCCATCAAAATTACAATATATTCAGACAAAAATTCTGGATGTGCAGTTACAAGTCGAAACTCAATTTTCGTTTACAACTTAATCTGTAGATGAAGATATTTTAGCAAGATTTGTTTCATATTAATTTAGTTTGTATTAAATGTGATATCATTGAAAATGACTGATTTTTGGCCAGTGACACAGTATAAATACTATAAATTGCATTCTAAATAAAGGAATGTTTACCTCATAGTTGTTTAGATATGGAAAGTGGCAATTTCCAGCACTACTCATAATGATATTAAATTTCACAGTAATCAAAGCAAGCTTGTTAAAAATATAGCTATGATATCTTTGTTAGGTTTAACAAATGAAAATCTAAGTTTGACCTCGAATGAGATGAGATACACTTTATTTATAACTGAATAAGTGGATTGCGATTATGGTTTTCTGAACAAAAATTGTCTTTCTTGATGTGTATCATCAACCCTGAAAGTTTTTCTGTTTTGATTAAAAACACCCTTTTTAAAAAAAAAGCAAGAAACAGATTATTTACTAGAAAAAGTTCAGTAACTTGCATTTTTACGTTGTTAATTTCTATGAAAATCCTCATTAATGGTTAATTTTTTTAAGTAAGGCTTTACAAATAGCAAATAATGTAAAAACATTCTCTTTTACTTAAATAGGATTCTGTTTCTTATTATTATGAATATCTTTATAAGTTGACAGTTAAATGTAGAAATTATGTAAGATTTTTAAAAATGATTTAAATGGGTTTTTTTAAGTATTCAGTTTAGGCCAAATATCTTGATATTCGACAGGCCGAATAGTTTGATGTTCAGCAGGCCGAATAGTTTGATGTTCAGCAGGCCGAATAGTTTGATGTTCGGCCTAGCCGTATATTTGGTAACATGGCTGTAAAGGCCGAATACCAAATAGATACCAAATATTCGGTACATCCCTATTAGCTACTATATATAATGGTATATTGTATCTTCGAAAAACTAGAAAGTTTCTTGAAAAATTATTTAAAAAAGAATGTGGGAAAAAAATCCTTAAGGCTGTTCTCAAATCAATGAGCTACTTTCTGAGACATTTCTGAATTAATTTTTGTTCGGAAATTGGTAGATGTTGTTATTCAGAAACTATGTAGTCGAAAGACGTTTTCAATTTTTTGGTAAACGCAAAAGATTTCACATAAAATATTGTTAAAGTTGGCATTTTGAACCGAATTTCAGATGCGACAGCTCGAGAAAGGCAAAAAACTTGTCATCATGTGACCACAATCGCTTATAATGCGATAAGTAATTTTATCAAAATATGTAAAACTAGTTTAGATTGTATTCAGCTTCAACAGTCAGGCCTGCCAATACGCTTAAAAATGAGACAGAAAATTTTGCGTTGTTGAGTAGGAAGCTCGAGAATCGCTTTAAAGAAAAATAATAATAAGATAAAGCACTATAAAATATTGGGTTTTTCCCTTTGTAAGTTAATATAAATTGATGATATGTTTTAAGATCTAGATCTGTTCTTGTCATGGGATAGTTGAGGCTATACAGAGATATACGCCATATACCCTTTCTCTGGATTTTTTTTAAGAAGCTCGGTATACCCTCTGCTTCTCAAATAAAGCATTAACATATACCCTATTCATGAATGTTCATGACTTTAGCATATACCCTTTGTTTTTTTACGACTGCAACACTGGTTCTTGTCATTCAGTTGAAAAAGATATTTTTTATTTATGTTTTTGAACTTGTTTTAAAATCATCAGTTGGATCGATATATAAAAACAAGAGCTTTGATGATAAGCATTAATCTTTCTTCTAATTTAATTGGCATTTTGAGACATACATTTATCCAAAGGGGCAACTTTCTGACATAAGTTTAAATTGGTTTTTGTTTGGAAACACAGAAAACTAGCAGGTGTTGCTATTCAGAAACTGTATAATTGAACTATTCTTTCCGTTTTGAACGGAATTTCTGGAAGAGAAAAGAAAAAGTGTCAGGAAGGGATAAAATACGCCTTGGTCACATGGCCCATTTCACTTATAACTCAATACATAATCTATTGATAAAAAATGGAAAAAACAGTTCGATTCCAAATTGCTTCCCTAGTCAGCTCTGCCAATTTTGTACCTTTACATTTATGAATGAGTTAGTGAATCTGTAAAAATGATTTGCGCTAGTTGACGAAAGCAGTTGAGAACAATCTTAACAGAAGGCTGTTCTAGCAATGTTTTTCTTTGTTTTCTGAAATGATCTCAAAAATAATTTTAAAAAATCCTTTGTCTTGAATGAGGCTAATTCATGTAACAGAATCAACACTACAGCTCACAAAAAAAAAAAGAAAAAAAAATGCAAGCAAAGTAATTTTGCAAAAAATAAAATAATTTTTCACCACCCTCCTTCCCCTTCTCCACCAAAAGAAAATCTTTGTGTCCAACACTTTGTTTTTAATTGCAAATTAAAATAACAGTATTTAATTTTTTTTAATACTTATTATGCTCAATTGCTCAACATGGTATTTGACTATTTCAATTCTGATAACTTTCTATGTTACGATTTCCAGCTTAAAAATTCAACAGAAAAAATATCTTACAAATAAAGTGCAGCTTTGATTAGCCACATTTTGTGGTTTTTAAAAACTATTTAACTATTTAATCATAACTTTCATCTTATTTTACACTTTCGTGAAGAAAATTTCATATTTAAATGCAAGAAATTTGCAGATATTCTTTCTTATTCATAAACAAATAGCGTTTCTCTTTTTTCCTATAAAGGTAACTTGGCCTTTCAGAAATTGGTGCCAAAGTTGACGTTTGGAATGGATTTTTTTTAAACGTGACAATAGGCAAAAGATCATTATGAGGTAGTAATTTATAACTTAATATGTAATGCATTTATCAGAAAATTTAAAAATGCTGTTTGATTTCACATTTCATGCCTCATGCATGCTGATTGCATGCTTCTGGATATAAAAATGCCTACTTAAATGTGTCAGAAAATTTAATATTCTTGAGAGGAATAAAAATATTTTTTATGTTTTAAATAACATAGTGTGGATAAAGATAAATAAAAAATTACTCAAAATATTTTTATCTTCACATTGTTCCACTTGTACAATCAGTAGTTACCAAAATCAATATCTAAATAATAATGGATTTTTTTAATACAAAAGTGAAATCATTAAATGTATTTTTTAGAAAATTGTTTTGTTTGTCACCTTTGTATACAAAAAGTATAATAATAATAATAAAAGGTTCTGATATTTTTCAATAAAAATTTGCACCTTGCACATTTGCAATGATCTTTTGCATATTACCAATTATGCACTGAGGTAAACACTCAGTTCTATATTGAAATCTAATTTTTAAAGGTACTATACAACATATATATTAAAAATTACAATATTTTGAGATTTTTTATTTATTTATTTTTTATTTTTTAAATATTCCAGCAAATTTTGATAATATTGCAGAATTTTTAGTTTATAACTCAAGTAAGGATCATAGCATTATAAAGGAATTTGTAATATATTTAATCGAATTTAGATAGAGTACAAGGGTATCTAGCATAAGCCTTAAATTTATTGAAACTTTGTCTAAAATTCCATGATTTCTTTTAAGTTATCATGATTTTTCTAAAAGTACATTTGTTTTCATGTTTTTGGGGTGTGTGGTGTAAGGTGGGGTGGGGGTGAAAATTAAAAAATATATATAGTATGTAACTTTTAGTATGTATTTTTTAAGTATATATAGTATGTATTATTTAAAAATGCTCCTCATGTAGGCATATAATACATTAAAAAATAGAAATTTAAAAAACTATATGAATTACAGATTTTGGTATTGATTTGCTTTTTACTGTGATGATATCATTAAATTCTTGTATTGTGCGTTATTCATGTATTTTTAAAGTATTGTATTGCTTTCTAATTGCAGCGTATCAGGGTATTATTAAAAAAATAATAATTCCATCTTATTATAACTGCTTCAAAGAAAAACATGTTAATATTAATTTGACTATCATATTTCTGCCTACAGTAAAAGTATGTTCTTACTTGAATGATCTAGGCCTGATGTATAACTTTGCTATAATGCTATTTTTAATTTTAATATTTTTATTGTTGAAATACAAAAAATGATTTCCTAGAAAACCGTTTTAATCCATTACTGTTACATTTAGGTATTTGTCAATGAAAATTTGCATCAATCAATTTGCATATTGCCAAATATGATCTGAACTAAACTCTAAGATGTATATAGTATAGTAATTTATAATTTCACAGGTACTACAATGTAAAGAACTATATATGTATATTAAAAATTGTGTATTTCTTACTGAAATATGCTGCTGCAAATTTTGGTAACATTGCAAAAATTTTAAATATATTTAATTGAAGTTTGGTAGAGTACAAGGGTACTTGGTGCAAGTCTTAAAATTTATTCAAATTTTCTCTAAAATTCCATGCTTGTTTTTTAATGTGTTATATTTTTTCTAAAAGTTTAATTGTTATCTTGCTTCTATATAACATAAAGCTTTATGTATATCGTATATATTCTGTATCTTAAAAAATACTTCACGGTAGACATCCACGTTAATAAATTGAGATTTTTTTAAAAATCTATTATGAGTTAGGGGAAAGTAGGGAAATGGTGCTCACTTAAGGGGAAACATGAATAGCTAGTCAAATTTACACAAAAAATCGATATTTTATTAATGAAATATAACTCCAAAGCATAAAGAACAGTTTGCAATCAACTAATCTGCATAAAAGTTTTAGAAATTATTTTTGTCATTTTATTTAATTAACAATGGATTGAGAAGTAATACCCGACATGGTAGGGTAATTGTGCTCAAAATTTGAATACAATATTTAAGTTGGAGTTATTTATAGTTGGCATAACAAAGCACTACAAAAATAAATAAAAGAATAAATGTACAGCTAAATGTATATGTTCCTTAGAAATAATGAGTAAATTAACATTTGAAAATAAGAGTGTACACTTACCTTCAAGTTAGATGTTGTGGAATTTTATTCTAAAACAACTTCAAACTAATAAGTGAGGACACAAAAATACTTTCTTCCCAACGGGCACTATATCATATCCTTACTGGGAACTTAGGATGACGTTCGCTAGGTGCCGGTACCAATCACACGTTTTCAATTCTATTCTATTTAGAGATATTTGGGTGAGCGGGATTGCTCGCTGAGTGTCATTACCCTACTTTCCCCTATATATTCCTGTATTGACTTATTTTTTATTGTTATGGTGCCATTAAATTCTTGTATTGTAAATTCTTGTTGTATTTTTTAAAGTATTGTATTGCTTTTTAATTGCAACAATCAGAGTATTATTTAAAAAATATACAGTGTGTCCCTTATAACCATAGTCCGATAGCTAATTTCTGAATTGTTAGTCTTAGACGGATAGTTCCAACTGCAAAAACTTTTCAAATTAACTAAACATATAAACTGAACAAGTGCTGAAAGATTGCTGCAACAGATGTACAGTTAGGTCGAAATCGCACATCACTTCGAATGCTACGTTAAATCAGCCAAATTTCCGACTCACTTGACTCAGTGAGTTTTGATTGTAGAAAAATGCCCTTTTTTCTTTCTTCCATTTTACATGACAGAGCATCAGGTTTGTTTTACTAAATGTAACTTATTGGACGGTATAAAAAGTTTAACTTTCGTAACTTTTCCCGAAATGCATGTATTCATGCAATTCACTATTTTCACTTGTTTAGTTAATTTGAACTGTTTTTGTAATTAGAACTATACAGTAGCACCAACTTTTCAAAAATATTGGGTGGGCTGAAAAAGTTTTGAGTAAAATAACACATATAATTTTTTCCTTTAGTGTATATGCGTGTGGAGAGTAGAAAGAGAGGGGAAGAGCGAATGACTAAAGTTGATAATTCGAAATTAAATTATGTTTTTTCTAAGCAAATTCTTAAATTATTATAATTTTATAAATAATTTTATTAAATTATATTCTTGCAAGTTCTTCCTTATAAATACATTAATATTTATTGTAAATAACATTGGAATGGGAAACCATTGAAAGAGCAAAGAAACTAAATGTCAAGAAAACCTTACATTTTAGTCACCTAAAGAGCTTTCAAGACATCAAAACAGATGGGCAAATAGGCAGGAAATTTGTTTTTGTGAGAAATCTAGCTATACATCCACTGAAGGGGTTTTCAGTGCCCTTGTAAGTCTAATGGATGTCCTTACTATTTTTCAAACAAAATTATTTTGAGAATGTTAATAAAACCAAATTTCATTTCAGCAGTTAAATAATTAAAAAAATAAATTTATAAATTAAATCAATTGAAATTGGGTGGGCAAAGGGATAAAATTTTTGGGTAGGCTCGCACCCCATGGCCGTGGGCCCATATAAGTTGGCGCCACTGGAACTATATGCCTAAGACCAACAATTCAAAAATTAGCCATTGGACCATGTTTAGAAGTAATACATAGTATATTTAATTGCATTTTACGATTGCTACATTTTTACAATTGTCAATATTTATTTGGATATAAAATTTTTGCCTAGAATTAAATTATGCTCTTATTTATATGATCTAGCCCTGACGTTGAATTTTGTTTTTAACCCTATCATTAGTTATTTTAATATTTTTATTTTTGTTATACAAACAATTATTTTTGCAATGTTCACTCTAAAATATAATAAGACAATAAACATACAAAATTTACTATGAACATTCGGTATTCGATCTCCCCCCCCCCTTCCCCCCAAACAAAATGCTCTAGCTATGCCACTGTTTTTACCTGCCATTCTCTTGGGAAACTTCTCAAGTAGGTTTCACTGTATATAATACATTTTCACAAAAAAAATATGAATTGTAACCAATACCAGGGGTGATTCTGTTCCAAAAATTTAAGGCATTCAGTTTCAAAAATTGAAAAAAAATCAGTTACCTGTCTGAAAATTAGGACATAAAAAATCGCGAATTTCGAAAAATAGTCACCGAAAGAAAATCAATTTTGTCAATCGTTCGCAGAAAAAAATCGCAAACTTTGCGAAGAATTGTGGGAAAATGCAAATTTCGTCAAAAGATTATGAAAATAAATGCCAGTTTTGTCAAAAGATCGCAAAAAAGACACAAATTTCATCAAAAGATCGCAAAAAAGGTACAAATTTTGTAAAAAGATCGCTAAAAAGAGGCAAATTTCGTAAAAAGTTCATGAAAAAACAGAAATTTCATCAAAAGATCGCGACAAAGTAGTGCCGAATAGTTAGTGCCGGGAGGGGATTCCCTTCTCCCCTCTCTGCTGTAACCTTTCAGAAAATTTGCTGTGAATTAAAAAAGAAAAAAAAATTCTACTCAGAATCACCCCTGACTAATACCTATTTTAATAAAATGTAAATTAATGTAAATTGCTGTAAATTAATAGGTTACCTTTATGAGGAAAGTTTCATTGAATAACTCAAGGAAAATATCTCATCTTTATTATGCATATTTAATTATACATTATTAGTTAATTACTTGACTTTTACTTGTAATAATTGAAGCATTCTTTAAATTGCCTTACTTTTTATTACTGTACTTATTTTAATATTTTACTATATTGCAAGCATTCATTATAATTTTGAATGCATTATTACATTCAAATTACTGTTTAAAAAATGGAAACAAAGCAATGACCAGAAATCTTCAAAATTCTAAAATGCACGCAACCTCTGGTCCCAAGCTGTGCAGATTTGAGGGAGTCTACTGTATTATGCATTTTTTGGATGAATTAAATCTTAGCTTATTATGTTACATGTATAAAAATCTGTAGATATCATACAGAGCTGTATAAAGGGATTCAAGTACATTTCCATCTATTGGCAGAAATTACTGAATGTGAATTTTCAAGTGTTATGCTTTTTCTAACTGAACTAAATATTAGCGTACTATGTAGGATATGTACAAATCTATATCATGGCTGTACAAAAGTATTTAATTACATTTACAGCTGTAGATGGTAATTGTTTTTGTCTGATTTTCTAAATTGTATATTTGAGTATTAAACAGGAAGTTTTGTTAAAGCAATTTGGAAATGTTGGAAAATGTTTCATAATCTATGCTTTATGCATGATTTTTCTTTTATCCCTTTTTTAACATAGACTGTACATAACATGTTCTTACACTAATAGGAAACAAGTTTTTCACTATATAAGTGGAAGAACATGTTATGTGTAAAAGAACATTGAAATCCTCCTTCATTAGAACAATCCTCCTTCAATTAAACTTCAACATTCACTATGCTATTTCTTCAGAAAAGTAATTGAAAAACTATGTGTCACGTTAGGAATGTGCCATTTTCGTCATAATCGTGATCGGCGTTTGCATGTGGTTCTATCTCTCATTAATTAACTTAATTTTAGCTATTTTAGTAATTTATCTTTAATATTTAATTATTTCAATATTCTCATGTTTCAGTATTTGTGATTATCTTTAATTTGGTATATCACTTTTGTTTCTATGGCAATTCTTTCATATTTTCATTTCCAGTCAGCATGATCGTAAGTAAATATTTATTTCTAGTTTGTATCTACCATTCTGGCGGATCGCCATGTTGAAGTATCACGTGGGGAAAAGGGTTCTTCCTCATTATTTGGTTGCCGTTCAGAACATTTTCAGATTGCTTTCGTTATCACCCTGTTATCGTTCAGTGCCTGCTTGTTGTTGGCATGGAGCATGCGTGACTATACCACATGTGCTAATTGGCCCAATCGCTGGTCAAGTTGCCAAGCAACGTACGTTGGTTCCTTGGGATTTTTACAGTGTAAAAAAAGGAGTTAGTTGTGCTCAAAATGTCAAACTAGTAAGTTGTGTTTTTCTTTAATAGTTCCGCTTGACACGGGAGATGCCGGCAATGGTTCTTGCCAATTGTCACGTTAGTCGAACGCATCTTGTAATATGTCATAATATGAAAGTTTTTACTTTTATAAATATGTATTGTGCAAGTCTAATGCCAGCCTGTCCTTAATTCACGAGCTCCTGAGTTAAATAATAAATATTTTTGTGTGATGACAGAATTTGAGTCTTCTACTTCATTTTCACGATGGCCACAGTTACGTCTTATCTACAACTCCACAGTGGTAATCCAGTTTGTTGTTTTTCGACGAAGATGGGTAAGATGGTTCTGAATTCCTATTAATTATTATAAACAACAAGTCACAAGGTCAGTGGAAGCATGGTAGCGAATACCCTGAGATTTTGCAAAGGCACATCATAACCACATGTCTATATTAGGGCTAAGGCCAGACACACATTTTACACTATACACATTAACATTTAAATTATATTAAAATAATCATGGCTAATAAAGGCGAGTGTTGCAATACTATGATTGATTAAAGTAACAGAAAAGCACATCCTATAAACTTTAAAGCTTAATTTCTCAAATTCACTAAAATGTCACTTAAATTGTTCATACACTAAACTCTTCAATGAAGACTTTTGTATGTTTACACAAAATTAAAACTTGTAAAATTAGTACTATTTACTTTATAGAAATTTAAGACATCTTCATATTCAAAATTCTGCTTGTATGATACCTCTATTTCATTTCAATATTATACAAAATAGAATAACTTTTAATATTTTACTTATTTTATTTTAATGCATTAAGGTGTGCAAGAGGTGGTCATGCTTATCTGACTGATATTTTGATAAAGCGTGGTGCTGATTACAATATCAAAGATGATTTTAGGTTTGTAATTTCTCTTTTATTTTGATATGTATTATTTTCATATTTTTTTAGTATTAATCAAAAATAATGCTCTGTGCCTAACTTACCTTTTTATTAATATTCTTTTTTTTTTTTTTTAATAAAAGTAGTGTTACATTTTTTATATTTTCATATGTAATTTTGTTTCATAATGTAAATATTTATTTAAAAATGCATTTATTCACATTTTTTAAGCTAAAAATGGTGTGTATTCAATTTAATTTATTCATCAGCATAATAAATTTCAATGGAATAAAGATCCATCTCATAGTGTCCATCTTTGGCATATTTTATTATTTTACAACTTTTAATCTGTATGACAATAGCAGGGCTCCCACTAGGTCTATTTTTGGAGAACTGCTGTTTGGCATTTAGCCGAGCATCACGGAAAATCGCACTTTTCACAAATATGTTCCAAAAAATACTGTTAGATTTCGTTAATCAATCACGAAAAAAATTGTCAATTTTGTCAAAGGATTGCGAAAATGTGTAAATTTCTTCAAAAGATCGCGAAAAAGCATGAATTTCGTTAAAAGATTGAAAAAAATGCAGTCAAAAGATCGCAAAAATGTGCAAATTTCTTCAAAAGATCACGAAAAAAACGTGAATTCCGTTAAAAGATAGGAAAAAAACTTTCACAAAAGATTACGAAAAAAGATGAAAGTTTTGTCAAAGAATCGTGGAAAACGCAATTTTTGTCAAAAGGTCGCACAAAACACACAAATTACAACAAAGGTTCATGAAAAACATGCAAATTTTGATGAAGGATCGTGAAAAACACAAGAATTTTGTCAAAAGATTGTGAAAAAATGCGAATCTCATCAAAAGATCTTAATAAAACACAAATTTCGTTAAAAAATCGAAAAAACACATGAATTTCGTCAAAGAATTGCAAAAACACTCGAATTTTGTCAAAAAATTGAAAAAAAACACGCAAATTTCGTCAAAAGATTGCGAAAAGAAAGCGAATTTCATCAAAAGATTGCGAAAAAAATGCAAGTTTTGTCAAGGAATCGCAGAAAATGTGATTTTCGTCAAAAGGATCACGAAAAACACACAAATTTCAGCAAACGATCGTAAAAAAAATGAGAATTTTGGCAAAAAATCACGAAAAAACCAAAAGAAATTCTCAATTAAACACAAATTTCATCAAAAAATTGAAAAAACATGCAAATTTCGTCAAAGGATCGTGAAAAAACACGAATTTCGTCAAAAGATTGTGAAAAGAACATGATCAAAATATCACGAAAAAAAATGCAAGTTTTGTCAAAGAATCACGGAAAATGCGATTTTCATCAAAAGGTCGAAAAAATAACCCACACAAATTTCGGTAAAGGATCGTGAAAAACACGCAAATTTCAGCAAAGGATCGCGAAAAAAACAAGAATTTTGTCAAAAGATTGCAAAAAAACATGAATTTCATCAAAAATCTCTTAATAAAACACGAATTTTGTCACAAAAATTGAAAAAACATGCAATTTTTGTCAAAAGATCACAAAAAACACTCTATTTTCGTCAAAAGATCTCTAAATAAATTGCGAATTTCGTCAAAAAATTGAAAAAACACGCTAATTTCGTCAAAAGATCTCTAAATAAAATGCCAATTTCATCAAAAAATTGAAAAAACATGCTAATTTCGTCTAAAGAATGCGAATTTCATCAAAATATCGCAAAAAAACAGTCAAAAGATTCCAAAAAAAAAGCACGAATTTCATCAAAAGATCGAAAAAAAAAACTTATTTTGTCAAAAGATTTTAAAAACTTTAATTTTGTCAAGAGATAGTGAAAAACACGCAAATTTCATCAAAAGATCCCGAAAAATATGGAAATTTCTTAAATAGTCATGGAAAAATTCATGAAATTCAATCTGTCATGTTTTAATTGGTACACAAATATCATCAATAGGTTGCAAAAGTTTTGCTCCATAGGGAAAGAAAATTTTCATTGATTTTTTGTAAATAAAAATTTTTAATAATGATTTTCTATCTCTCTCTTCAGGCTACGATTTGAAATCCATACAATTCAGAAATCTACAGATCATTTTGTCTCAGTATCCTACATTCTCAGTATCTTATCCATTTTGGGTCAGGCCGGCTTTAATTGTTTAAAGTTTGTGTTGACATGATTTGTTTAATAGAGAATTCTCTCCATTTCAAAGTATCGAAATCACTTTGAAATGCAAAAAATCACAAAGAACAAAATTTACGGCATTAGGCTAAAAGATTGTGATATAACTTTAGGGCTTACTAAAGTTGTGGAACAGACGCCGTGATTCTAGGATAAACTAACATAGCTTTATTGGAATAAGAACAACCTCACTACATAGCGACTAGCACACAACTGCGATCACTGGCGATCTCCGATCGCAACAAATACTCAGTAGAGGCGCCATCTATTGAGAGGAAGATATTACAAACACACAACCTTCCCTCCCTTCATAAAGAAAGTACAAGATGTAAACATCATTACATATAGACAGTTCAAAACAAAAGTCTTTTAAGGAAAACAGTTCAAAAACTAACGAACAGTTTGTCAGTCTATAATTTTATATGTAACAATCTTTCACAGAGAATAGTTCAAAAACTAACGAACAGTTTGTCAGTTTATAACTGGAGACGTACTGGTTTTACTCTTACACGTTTTGAACGTCTAATCAATGGAGTACTATTTTCATCACAAGTAAGCACTTGTGGTGATAGCACTGGGGGGTCTGCAGGCGACTTGTTCACGAAGCCTGGAGAACTTACCTCTGGGGAGAGCACAGGAGGTTTGGGAGCGCAAGTGGGTACCTCAATCTGCAAGTCAGCAGATTCTGTTTGTGGTGCAGCAGGAGCTGTTAACTTAAGTGGAGTAGGATTTTCACTAGTCAGCTCTTCCTGTCTGAGCCTTAACTGGTCGATGTGTCGAGTCCAGTTTCCCATGGGGGTTGAGACCTCACACATAACTTTTCCCAATGGACGTAAAATATTGCCAGCAACCCATGGTGGGCCACAACCAAATGCACGCACCCAAACTGGAGTGCCCTCTGAAATTTTCTTTGACCCTGTCTCTTTCGTCTCACATGTCTGGGTCACAGGATCTCGAATTAGGTCCAGCCATGTTCGAAGAGGCCGACCGAACATTGCCATGGCTGGAGATATTCCCGTCGCTGCCGATGGTGTATTGCGGTAGTTGAAAAGGAATTGAAACAGCCTCTCTGCGAAAGTCCTTCCAGTCATTTTCTTCAGGGCTGATTTGACTGTACGGACCGCTCATTCAGCTAAACCATTCGAACGTGGATGGTATGGTGGTGTTTTAACCTCGGAAATGCCATTGTTAGCTAAAAATTCACCAAATTCTGCACTGCTGAAACCAGGGCCATTGTCGCTGACCAGACTTTTGGGAATGCCGAAACGAGAAAACAGGCTACGTAACACCATTATGGTTACACAAGATGCTGTACTTGAGACTTGTGCCACTTCTAACCACTTTGTTTTGGCATCCACGATTACTAGCAACATGTGGCCTTCCACTGGACCCTCATGGTCAATGTGGATTCACTCCCATGCTTCTTCTGGCACAGGCCAAGAAGAGTACTTTGCTGGAGGTACTGAAGCATTTTGCTGGCAAACAACACAACCCTTCACTCTTGCTTCAAGATCATTATCTAATCTTGGCCACCAAACACTGGAACGAGCATGGGCCTTTATAGCCGTTATGCCTTGGTGAGATGAATGAAACTCATCTAGTATGAATTTCCTAAATTTTGGTGGAATAAATACACATGAGCCCCTGAAAATGATGTCTCCTTCAAAAGATAATTCATCTTTTACTCTTAGAAAAGGGTGCAGATTTTGCTCAATTTTCTTCGGAAAGCCGTTTAAGATGTAAGATTTTAGCTTGCGTAGATCAGGACATTTGTTAATTTCTGTTGCAATCAGATGCCTTGTCACTGGAGTGTTGTCTAACTGTGTCAACAACAACACTGACTCTGTCAGAGCTGGCAGATCAGGATGCTTCGTATTTAAAGGCAGCCAACTGCAAGCATCTGCATTAGCATGCAAACTACCCTTTCTGTATTTGATAGTGTATGAATATGCTGCAAGGGTCAGAGCCCAACGTTGAATTCGCGCAGCAGCCACAACTGGAACAGGCTTGTCTGCAGAAAGGAGATTAACTAAGGGACGATGATCAGTAAGTAATGTGAATGTTCGTCCTAACAGGTATTTACGAAATTTTGTTACGCCAAAGACCATGGATAGAGCTTCCTTTTCTATATGGCTGTAATTCTTTTCAGCGTCAGTTAAGGAACGTGACACAAAAGCTATTGGGCGATCACCATCTTCGGTTACATGAGATAATACAGCTCCAAGACCATAGGGACTGGCGTCACAAGCCAACACAACTTCCTTCTTATTGTCAAAATGTATCAGCAGTGATGAATTTCGTAAGGTTTCTTTCACTTTAGAGAAAGCTTCTTTCTGTAATTTATCCCTTTTCCATTTGGTTTTATCTTTTAAGAGCTCATATAATGGCGCTAACAAAATGGCCATGTTTGGCAGGAACTTAGCATAGTAAGTAATCAATCCGATGAAGGAACGTAGTTCATCCTTATTCTTCGGATCTGGTGTATTGACAACTGCTTCGACTTTAGACTCTAGCGGATGAAGTCTTTTACTATCAATCCGATGACCAAGATATTCAACTGAAGTCTTCAAAAATTCGCATTTGTCAGGGTTGAGTTTCATACCAGCTTCCTGTAACCGCGTTAGAACAGCCGTCAAGTTCTGTAAATGTTCAGCTTCATCTTTTCCGAACACTGAAACATCATCAAGATAGCAAGCAGCCTTCAGAATATACAGAATGTTATCAATTTCTCTCTGGAACACAGCTGGAGCAGAGGCTACTCCGAAAGGTATTCTAGTATACCGGAACAGTCCTTTATGTGTGTTAATGATGACTAGATCTTTTGACTCTTCATCCAGTTGTAACTGGCAGTAGGCATCACGGAGGTCCAATTTAGAGAAAACAACTCTGCCTGACAGCTGGGCAAATAAGTCTTCGATATTTGGAAGTGGATACTGTTCTAATTCAGTCATCTTGTTCGTCGTTAATTTGAAATCTCCGCATATCCTGATGCAGCCATCACTCTTCAACACAGGTATAATAGGCGCGGCAGACTCAGCGGTCTTCACTGGTTCAAGAATGCCTGCTTGAACCAGCCGAATTATCTCTTGGTCAACTTTGTCTACCAGAGCATACGGTATTGGACGTGCCGTAAAAAATTTTGGAGTTGCAGAAACTTTCTTAATTAAATGCACCTTGACATCTTTCACAAGACCTAATTCTGGTGAAAATAGATCTTTAAATCTTTCTAAAAGGTTCTGGAACAACAATTCAGAAGTTGGCAGATTGTTTATGGCATAAGGATGGTTTATATTTTTAAAAACATTCATTAATTGCAATGGATAGATCCAGTTACAGCCTGCTAAATTAATACGTCCTTGTCCAACAACCATCAAAGGTAATGAGTGAGACTTTGCTTCATAGGACACTTCAACTTGAGTTATACCAATCACTTCGATAGGATGCTTAGTATAAGAATTTAGCTTAATTGGGGTTTGCTCCAAAGGAGGAAAATACTCTTTTACTTTATTAAATTCATTTAAAGGCATTAGAGAAAAGGGGGCTCCTGAATCCACTTCAAAAACGAATGGCTTACCTTGGAGTAGACACTCAACTCTAGCAGGTGGCAAGGTTTCTTCCATCCCTGAGATGTTGAATAGTGTGTCAGTTACAGGTACTTTATTTTCAGCCTCCTCCACTTGCACATTATGCACCCGAACTCCAGAATTTTTCTTCTTAGATCGGCAAACTTTAGCGATGTGGCCAATTTCTTACACGCATGGCAAGTTAAATTTTTGAAACGGCATTCGCTGGACACGTGATTACCTCCACATCTATTGCATTTTTCGGCATTTTGAGTTGAAACACGAGAATTCGGACTTTTGGGTACAATATTCTTCTTTAAATGAATTTTATTTACTTCCGAGCCGGATCCGGATGCCATCCGTAGGTTGCTAGCATCCCTGGCCGCAGTCTCCATAGTTACCACGATTTCTGTAGCCCTCGTTAGGGTTAACTGGCTTTCAGATAGGAGTTTTCTCTGGATACTTTCATCTTAGATCCCACAAACGATCCGATCTCGCAGCATTTCATCAAGAGATGCGCCGTAATTACAATGCTTAGCCAAGCTGCGTAACTCCGCGATGAAATTGGCGACTGATTCGCCGGTGCGTCACACTCTGCTATTGAATTTATATCTCTCAACGATCTCGGACGGCGCTGGATCAAAGTGTGAATTCAGAACTCGAATTATTTCCTCCAGAGTCTTCGTATTTGGTGCCGCAGGCGAAAGGAGAATACGTATTAAGGCATATGTAGTTGGGCCGATGACAGTTAGAAAAATAGCCCTTTTTCGATCTGCTTGATCGATCCCATTAGCTATAAAAAACTGTTCCAGTCTTTCCGTGTACAAAGTCTACGATTCTGCTGATGAATCATACTCTTTAATCTGCCCAAAAGAGCCCATCTTATGCAAAAAATACAGACCAATGCGTTAGGCTTCGTACGGCGGCGTGTGCTGCTACCAAAAATGTTTCTCTTCTTTTAACATCGAATCGCATCTCGTCGCCAATGATATAACTTTAGGGCTTACTAAAGTTGTGGAACAGACGCCGTGATTCTAGGATAAACTAACATAGCTTTATTGGAATAAGAACAACCTCACTACAAAGCGACTAGCACACAACTGCGATCACTGGCGATCTCCGATCACAACAAACGCTCAGTAGAGGCGCCATCTATTGAGAGGAAGATATTACAAACACACAACAGATTGAAATTGGGTTTCTTGAATGAATGTCAACAGATCAGCATGAAACAAGAATAAACGCTAAAAATCTAATAAAATTGGCAAAGAAGATAAATTGCGATATTAAACTGAAAAATTGAAATGGGATTCCTTTTATATCTGAAAAAAATCACTTCAAAATACGAAATAATTCTAAAAATCACATAAGAAGCTGTAGGAATGTAAAATAAATTTTATTTAAAAGAGGACAAAATTTAATATATTTTGCTAAAACATATATTACAGCAACCAGATTCCTTTAGCTAATGTGGAAAATTCGCCATGAAAAAACACATAAACTAGAAAATTGTAATTTACAAAATTCAAAAACTGGTTTGGATGTGCATAACTTCAGACATACAGGTACCTTCTTGCCAAATGTTTTTAACTCTGCATGCAGTGGTCTCTTCAAAAAACATTGTATACATAAACATCTATTTTTATTATATTTAGTGTTTAAAATAATGCTAATATTAGAAAGAGAAGAAGACTGGGGGTGAACTTGAGGAATGAGGATGCTGTATGTGGTTCAAATAAAGCAGTATAAATATTAGAAGGTTTTTAACCTCTACCAATAACAATGGTTTTAAGTTAATGAATTTCAGAATTTGAATCAGTTCAAGCGTTTTCTTTATAACAAATTATACTTTGAACATTTATTAATAAGTGACAATTGAAGGAGAAGATTGTTTCTCTTTCTGTGTTCATTTTATTTTACAATTTGTTAAAGTAGTAAAGTTATTCATCTGATTAAGTAATTGTTTTATGCTTTTATATATAGCTAAAATGTTTTTAAATTAGGGTTATAATTCCACTATAATCATAATACTGATTTTAATGGCTTTTAAATATATTTATGTGGCTGCTTATATTCAACAGTAGTTGGTTGTATATTCAAAAATCATTAATCATATTTCTAAGTTATTTTGAATTCTTGACAAAGTGAATTATTATTGTTATCATTATTTAAACCAGTCACAATCCACAGATAATTTTACTTTTCAAAATTATTTATTTCAAAACAAAATTATTTGAGTGTTTCTAAGCTTTTAAAAATTGATATGAATTGTTCTAGATGTAAATAAATGACCAATAGAATCATCACTTACAATATCCTAAATTCAAGAAATTTTTCACAATGATGATTATTCCAAATATTTTCAAGACTCATCTTTGTTTTAGCAAAACAATTTGCAGGTGAAGACGCAACATTTAAAATTTAAAATTCTGTAACATTTTGAGTATCTCTTTGTGATGCTCAACTGCAGTTATCTGTTTATGATGAAATACTGAATCACAATTGTTTTCATGTTTTGCACTGTTAGTTACTATTTTCATTTATAAATCAGTTGTATAGTCAGGTTCTATGGTGGGTGCATCCCCCTAAAACACTGTGTATCTGGAGAGAAAAGAACAAAACAAATTAATTTAAATTTTAATATATATTTTGATATTTTTAAAATGATCTGGGCAGAAATTGCTCAAAGGCAGATTGCCAAAATGGTGATTTTCTTGAGTCAAACTGACAGGGATGCAAGCACTGTGCAACAAATGGCCGATTGCTACCATTAAATTTTAATAGTATTCTTCACTTTATTTAATGACAGAATTTTTCAGATTTAATATGGTGAAGAATGCTATTAAAATTTAGTTTTGAAAATTGGCCATTTGTGGTGTAGTGCTTGCATCCCTGAACTGAATATCTTCGTAAAAAAATTTTAGAAAAAAAGACCTTGCATATATTACATATTCAATTTTATTTAGCCATTGAAATGATATCCACAGTGATTAAATTATAATATTTAACTATTTATCTGAAAATCAGTTAACCAGAATCATATTTTTAATCAACTGACTTCAGAATCTGCTCAGAAAATTTTGACATGGGCATTGTTTGATACATTACCACTTGCATGTCATAACTTGATGCCAAATCTAGGATTTGAAATGGGAGCGAGTGTTTTTATGCAGAATTGTTTCCAAGTGATTCCCATAAATTACCCTCTTTCTAACTTAGAGTAATATTTAATCTTCATTGGATATGATTCTTAATCTGATTAATCTAGTAATTTGAAATCAGAAAGAGTCACATATATTCTAAAAATCTGATCAAATAGGTTTTGTTTTGATGCCAACCCAGTTATTCAGGATAAATCTGGTCCTGATCATTCTGGATAAGTGGTTTTATACCGTGTTTTATTTAAAGGTTTTAAGAGAAACATGCTGATTTCTTTCAATGTACAGGGTGGTCATAAAAAAACTTTGCCGATATATGGAACTCTAGCGGCCGGTCCGTTTAACAGATCGAGATGAGTTTTCAGATATAGTTATTCAGAGGTATGAGCTCAGGATTCTGTGAATGGCATCAAATTAGCGCTTACGGTTATAGGTACAGAAACTTGAAATTTTTGAATGGCAACGGCCATTTTTTTTTTGTTGTTGCAAAATGCTCAGTGCATGCGAAAACCCTAAATAGTGTTAGAACAGTACATATATTGCAATAAACGGATGCATTATGCATGTACAAAAAACAGCTCTGCAAACGGCCAAAAAAAAAACATGATAGGGGCACACGGAGAAAATTTGCATATGATAGAGGCAAGATACCAATCACAGAACGCCGTTCGCCAGATAGTCAGTGTAGAAAATGGATTCTTGCCTCTATCATATGCAAATTTCCTCCGTGCACCCCCAATCGTGTTTTTTTTTTTTTTTTGCCGTTCGCAGAGCTGTTTTTTTGTGCGTGCATAACGCGTCTGTTTATTGCGATATATGTACTGTTCCAACACTATTTAGGGTTTTTGCATGCGCTGAGCATTTTGCGAAGAAAAAAAATGGGCATTGCCATTCGAAAATTTTGAGTTTCTGTACCTATAACCGTAACCCTGAGCGCTAATTTGATGCCGTTCACAGAATCCCGAGCTCATACCTCTGAATAACTATATCTGAAATCTCATCTCAATCGGTTAAACAGACCAGCCGTTAGAGTTCCATATATCAGCAAAGTTTTTTTATGACCACCCTGTATATACTTTCATTAGAAGCGATGGTACAGCTTTAATGATAATTTGAAAAAAAAATGGTAGCCAGTTTTTAATCATGTATGCACACTTACATTTCACACATAAACAAAAGCTATTTTAAAACCTGTATTTCAGTATAAGTATTATCACAAAGTTTATAAGTATTATCATCAAAGTTATGTATTTTTTCTATTTGATTCTATTCATTACTATCCAACAGATTATCACATTTATTATTAAATTAATTCAAATGGCTGTAATTTGTAAAATATGAAGAATTATTTTAATTGGGCACTTCGAAAAGCCAAAAATTATATTTGAAAATCCTCTACAGATTATGATCATGGAAAACATAAAATAAAGTTGTCTTACTAATATCTCAGTAATTGTTTATCAAAATTTAGTATTTCAAAATAGAATGTAAAATGAATTTGATGATTAAAAGAGAATATAAGCAGCTTCCAGCTTTGATGTTTTTACAGAAATTTAGTGAAATTTATGTCATTTAGATATTTGAAGTTGCTGTAATCAGTGCTGTAAAAGTGTGTGATTAAGTACAGTCGTGGAAAAGAAAGTAAACACCCCGTACTAACTCCTCAAGAAATTATCGTAGAAGAAAGTTACTGGTACCGAACGATTGGAAATAAAGTCTACTTTTAAATGATGTATATAAAATTTGCTTATGGGGCCATCTACATATTAAAACAAACCATAACTTTGTTTTTTTCAATAGCAGTACACAATTCTGACAGCATGAATGAACTCTACACCTTTCCACTAGCCTAAAAACAAATTTTTATGCAATTTGTACTATAAGTTTCCGAGAAATTAATTATTTTAAAACGAGCATATTTTAAGGGCTATATCCAAATTGAAGTTCCGTACTCGATTGTTAACCGATACAGCCCCCTTTTTGATCAAGGCACCTTAAGCTCCACTCAAAGAGTCAATGAAGTCTGTTAGATTACAGGACAGCAGAATAAATTTCAAAATATCTCCCATTTCTATCATAAACGGCCCCTTAATCCATCATTTTGCCGTTTTTTAAGCATAATTTGAAAACTACTTGGAAAAATGTGAAATTTTGGATTTCCAGAAAGCAGGACAATAAATCTAAATCCATCAAAAAAATTGTAGGTTGCAATTCATAATTTTTTTTAATATTGATTTCATAATTCATATCATAAAATTATAAAAATTGTAAATTTAGCATATTTATGTTTGGGTATATTAGTATTGTTGCTACAAAAGAAATTAGTACATCCGGAGCAGAATTTCAGGAGATATAAATAAAAATATGAAAATTTAATTTAACATTAGAAGCACTAAATTTTGAATGTTTATAATGGAAAAACTTATTCAAATGACTTGAAATTTGGTGTCTAGGCATAGTTTGAACTGACGATTTGAAATATCTCGTTAAAATTGGGTATTGCTATTGAAAAGAAATGAAGTTTTAACATGTAGATGGCCCCTTAAGAAAATTTTATATATATCATTTAAAAGTAGACTTTATTTCCAATCGTTCGGTACCATTAACTTTTGTCTACAATAATTTGTTAAGGAGTTAGTAGGGGGTGTTTACTTTTTTTTCCACGACTGTACATCATTAACAATAGTGTAGCATAGGGAGAGCAGGGACGGCAATTGCTTTAGTTGCTAAATTTTTAGGAGTGCCAAATTTATTTTTAACAGCTTAGTAAGTGGCTAGTCAGCAACACTCAAAAGCCACCTTATGCCATTGATAATTAATTTGTATTCATTGTGTTCATTTAATCTCTAGCAGTGCCAAATGCTTTTGTTCCAGTTATAGTTGCTGCTGTTCATAGCACAAATATTAATTCATTAAATCAATCACTCTAAAATGTGCTTTTCTTTTTTTTTTTTTTTTTTTTTTTTTTTTTTTTTTTTTTTTTTTTTTTAACACACTTTAAACCAAAATTATAAAAGAAAATAAATGAAATATAATATTTCTCTATAAGTATGTTAAAATAATTCTAATTCATTCCTTTGTCAGATATTTTTATTTAACTGTTTAAATTTGATTGGAGGATGGGTGAGAAATTTAAAAAAAAAATTCTTTAAAAATGTTTTTAAATTTTTAAAAGATAGAAATATGGCAAATAAAAAAATAGTGTAAATTTTAATATAATATAAATTGTATTATTAAACTCAGTAATTTTCTGTGAGTAATTTTCTGTGAGTTCTGTGAGCCTTGGCATATCCAAAGACATCTACTACGCTTACACTCAGATAGTTTATGAATGGTCAAAGTTGGACAATTTCGAAGTTTGCATATCCAAATAGTTGCAGATATCCAAAATAAACTAAAACTTAAAAAGTTTCTTGATAAGCAATTTTTCACCAAAGTCCAAAAAGTATACCTCCCTACTAGCTCTGCCACAAATCACCATATAAAAATATGACTAGTACCAGTTGATTAATAAGAACATTTACTAATTAATGTTATACTTAAATTATGCTTGAGGGTTGTCTATATATAGAAATTGTAACAACCTTTAAAATTTTCAATACTAACACCTAATTTTGACATCATATTTGGATTCATCCTTAAATTGACCTTTAGATAGCAAACAAGAAAACATTAAATTAAGTAGTAAGAATTACGCAAAAAAGTTTGGAACTCATAATATACGTATTTTAAAATTAATTTTTGAAAAAAAATGTGAATTGTAACATCAATTTGTTAACAGAAATTGATATTTAGAAATTTCCCATATGAAAATTCAATGTCACAGTTCATTCTACCTAGTAGATTTTGAATTATGCTTAAAAAATTACCCACATTGCAATATGTTTTTTTAGTTATTAAAAATGAATTTAACAATAAGAATTTTAAACTTTACATAATAAATCTTAAACTACTTGACTTATAACTTCCTGTTTGTTATCCAAATGTAAAATGTACTGAAGAATCCAAATATGATGTCAAAATTAGGTGTTAGTATTGAAATTTTTAAAGTTTCTTACAATTTCTATATGTAAACCAACTCCAAAGTGTAATTTAAGTATAGCATTAATTAGTAGATGTTATTAACCCCCTGACCGCTGAGTAAAAGGGCAAAATTATAATGTTGTTTTCTCTGAAAATTTTTAAAATGCCTAAAACAGGTGATTTTTCAAGTATGATACAAAAAACTTAATTTTGTATATGAATATAATCCTTGAGAGCATTAATCCTTACTTAATGTATTAAAACTGCATTATATGTGTAGAATTATATTAATTTAAATAATGCTTCTATTGCAGTGAAACCTACAGCTTAGTGAACGGATATATGTATCAGTTCACGGCAGTGAGAAGGTTAATAATTGTTTGGTACTTGTCACATTTTTATACCATGATTTGCAACAGAGTTAGTAAAGAGGTATGCTTTTCTTACTATTTCTTATATTCTTAAATTATACATATGTATATCAAGGTCATTAACAAGGGTTGTGGATGGGTGAAGGTTAATCCCTCCCCCATACATTTTTTGCACCTTCTTCAATAAAATTTGCATCTAGAATATTTTTCCGCTTGACCAAATGTGACAGAAAAAAATTAAATTTGTAGAAAGAAAAACCTTCACTTTTTATTCATTTCATCCATTTACTCAATGTTGATGTGTGTATATATAGATATATATGTGTGTGTACACACACATACAATAATATATATTTTTTTTTTCTTTTTGTTATCAGAATGACTCCTCTTCATTATGTCAGTTTAGCTGGAGATTATGTGAACTGCACATGTGTTCTTGTTGAATCTGGTGCCAGTCTAAATGAAACAGATATAGATGGTAAAACTCCTCTTCACTCTGCTGTTTTAAATGAAAGGCATGGCATTGTCAGATATCTTTGTGAACATGAGACGGATGTAAATGCAATGTTCCTAATGAAAAATGACTGGTATGAGGGTTTTTTATTTATTTTATTTGGTCAGATGATATAAGAAAATCTGATAAACACAACTTTTCAAAAGTAAAAAAAAGCAAGCTTAAAAAAAAAAAAAAAAAAAAAAAAAAAAAAAAAAAAAACAGGGTGAAAGTTGTGGCTAAAAAATGATATGATATCATGATACTATTTAATATTTTCCATCAGTTAAGTTACCATATGCAAGTCAGGTGCTTACATATATGTCAATAGAAATCTTCTTCTCCTGTACTAAATACATAACATGTTTTTAAAAATTCAAATTTTTAAAAATTATGCATGATGGTGGCCATCTTTTCATATTTTACCCAAACTTCTAAGCACCAAAGTCCATAGTTAAAATACGAATTTTGAAATTGTTGCCAAAGCAAGCATTTTATGTCATTTCTCTATATGTTTTCATTTTTAAGCTGGTCATTAAAACTCTTCATGCATAATTTTTAAAAATTTGAATTTTGAGGAACACATTATGATTCTTTTAGTACAGGAGAAAAGGATTTCTATTGTCATATATGTAGGCACTTGACTTGCATATGATAACTTAGTTAATGGAAAATGTTAAATAAGTACCTACCGTGATATTAGCTTGGAAATTTGCTATCACACCATTTTTAGTCAGAACTTTCAGCCTGTTCACCAACTTTCCCTGTTTCATCCTTTCTTCTGTTCTCCAACAGACACAAAATATTGTTTGTGTCTGCTTTTTTCCTTTTATTTTAAGTTTGGTTTTTTTTTTACTCTGTTTAGTAAATATCATTTCTTTTTTTAAACATGACTTTATTTGAAACACCCATGGAATTTTTAATTAAACTATTGAAATGCAAATGTTGTGCATCCTTTTTCTCTCCCCTCTGCAGGCTCTTACTTTATTCAGGCTTTACACACACTTATAATATGCTTATATGCTTACTAAGAATCAGTTAAATTACAAATTTGTATTAGTCTGTAGTTTGATACATAATAACACTTCTTATACTTAGAACTCATTGTTTCAATACTAAAAAATATTTCACTTTCTAATAAATAATATAAGCTTACTGTGTAAGTTTATATTGTATAAGCAATTACATTATAATTGTACAATAGAAGAGTATCACTTTATTATAAACAAACAATAACTACATTTTATATCCATATAGGTTGAATTAACACCTTTATTTTTGGTTGCTTTTAGAAGTAAACGTATTATGAAATATCGTTGTAAGACTTTACCTGATATACCTGTAGATTTTTTAAACTTTAAAAAAAAATGTATACCAAGTTTGGTGCACTCCCCAGGGGTGATTCTGTTCTGAATTTTCCGAAAATTTTAAAAAAATCAGTCATCAGTCTGAAAATTCAGACATAAAATTACAGAATAAAATTACAAAATTACATTCTTAATAAAACATGCAAATTTCATCAAAAGATTGCGAAAAATGCAAATTTTACCAAAGGATCGTGATAAAACGCTAATATCGTCAAAGGGCCGTGGAAGAAACACATAGTTAGTGCCACGAGGGGGCTCCCTCCCCCCTTCTGCTGTAACCTTTCAGAAAATTTGCTATGAATTTCAGAATTTTTTTTTTTTTTACTCAGAATCATTCCTGGCATCCACCCCTCCCCTTCCTCCTTTGCCAATTTATACCTTATTCAGACCTTACATTAACTTACAATATACTTACCGAAAAGGAGTTAAAACTCATGTTTACATTAGTTTGTAGATTAATGTATAAAAACTCTTCATACATTTTTTATTGAATGTTTCAATACTTTAGAATATTTTACTTTATTATAATTGATATAAATAACAAAAAGCTCATTTTTTACCCATATAGTTTGAAATACCCAGTTTATTTTCAATTTTTTTTATAAGTAACTGTTTTATGAAATATTGATTTAAGCTTTAACCAGATAATAGAATAATATTTAATAGAATTATTATTTAATTGATTTAAATTAAACTACTACTGTACTTCTATTTAAATAAAATCAAAAGCAAATATTTAAGCAACATCTAATCCCAGTCCTCTGCTCTTTAACTGATTTATTTTTTAAGTATCTTTTGTATTTTATAATAACAATTCTAGAATTTTATTACATTACAACAAACTTAAAACAAACATAAACCCATGTTATTTCATATGTTTAAGCAAATGATATATTAAGCAATTATCTTGAATTATAACTGTCTTTAATAATTTAATTATTGTTAATAAATTACTTTATTTTTATATTGGTGTCCTGTATAAAGCATTGTACACTTACAATAAATTTAATTGGAATTGAAAAAATAAACCATTTTATTTTATAATTTACTAAATTTTTTTTTTAAATTTTATATTAAATTTTTTTATTAAATAACTTAGTCATAACGGTATTCCATAGAAAATAGTATGCAGTCATTTGTCTGTTTTATTTTTGTTTCTGTGAATTTTGTTAATTTCTGAGTTAGTGAACATTATTTTGTAATTGAAAATAGAAATTTTATTTTTTTCAAACTGAACTTTATAAAAGCATGTAGTTTAAAAATTTTCCTGTCTAAAAATTCAATCCTTACTTTTTTCTGTCTCTTATTTAAGTCTCTATGTTGTTTTAAAAATTAAGTTTGACAAAGGAAAAAAAACCTATTTTCAATAACTCATGGTCTTTTTTTAAATTCTGCATCTCTGTTTATATGAATGATGAATATGATATCAAATTAAAGAATGTGTTCATTAGATTCTTCTACTTCTCATTTCATTTTTCTTAGATGCTTAATTCATTTGATATTTTGTTCTGGTACGTTTGGTCAATTTTACATTGAGAAGTTGTTTCCTGTATAATAAGCAGTAGCAGTCTATTGTTTGTTTGGTAGCCTTTTTTTTTTAACCATGTTAAAGTTCAACCATGGAATTAATGAAGATTTAGAATTGCTATTAAAAATTTTAAAGTTTTTTGATAGCCTCCTAGGCTTATCTTATTTATAAAAAATTTTAGAAGATGCAACTCGTACTTCCTAATGCTACATTTTTCATCTTTGTATCACAATTTTAACAATTAAAAAGTTTTTTTTTTTAGATAAAATTTGATTTTTTTTATTAGTGAAACTCAAGCTGAAATTCAAAATTATAAAAAATAATACTATATTTCTCTCATGTAAATATTTAGCCAATTCTCTTCATTGTAAAGGATTTATATATGTTTGTTTAGAAATTAATGTTAATTGATTGTGACTGTCTCGTTATGTATTGCTTTTCAAGTTTTCTTCATAGTAAATGAATGAGCTTACTGTTTACACACATTAATATAAAAATATTGAAAAGATAGTATTCCCTCAGAAAAAAGAAGAAATTCTATTTGAAAATCTTTTAAAGGATACTGTAGGACTTCTCTTACAAGTAAATAATCTTGATATTGCTTAAGTCAGTATTAGAAATCAGAGGAAATCATGCATCATAGACATGCAAAGGAAAATGTTAATCTTTAAAATTCTTATGGGCTTCATCAATTCAATTTTGAATGCTGCTATTATAATTTTGGAGTATTTAATAGACAGCCATTGCTTTATTTCATTGTTCTCACTTGAACTTTTAAATAAAATATGCATATTCATACAATATTTTTTATTATGATTTTGAAAAAAGTTCTTACATTACAATAGAAAATGGTTAATGATTTGTGCAATCATTAATTAAAATTTTAAAAGAAATTGAATTTCACCTGAACTAACTAAATACAGTACAGTCTCGAAAATCTGCACTTCTAAAATCTGCAATCTTCCGAAATCCGCATGCATTTCAAAATGTAAATAATGAAATTTCCAATTAAGAAGTATTCTTTTTAATCTTTATTCCAAATAACAGTGAACGAAAATAAAATATTTTTTAATGTAAATTTATGAAAAAGTAGTAATGACATAGGACATTACAGAAATAAAAAGCTTTTACTTCGCAGAAACTTAGAAACTTACATATAAGAAAATGTAAAATAATAGAAATCAACGAGAGATGTAAACAAGCGCAGAAAAGTTTTAGTTTTGGCATCATCTATTGGCCGCTAAAGAAAATAGCAAACTAAATTATTTTTTATATCATGCAAGGCTTTAATTAATGCATGACATAAAAAATGGCCTGGCTCTTTATTTATCTAAAATGAGGGCCCGGTGGCAGAAAGTTTTGTAGCTGTCTGCGACAAGCTTTTAAAATTTCATAATCTGTCTGCAAATTTTGCGTGTAATTTTAATGAATAAATAATAAATTAAACTAGGAATTTTTTATCAGTCTATTTAAAACATGGTAAGCATGATGCATTCTCATTAATTTTGCTTATAACTTTTCATCATCTAACTTCTTGTAGGATTTCTAAAATGTGAAAGATAAGCCAAACCACACATAGGCAACAAAGATGCTTTTAAAAACCTTCTGAAGCTTCAGAGCTGATTTGATTTTTCTTGAAGTTGGGAATGTTCCGCTTTTTAAAATATGTTTTCGGATTTTTTAGCCTAGGGTAATTTCCAATTAATATTTTGACCAGGGTGGTGTCCTTGAAAAGGTATGCTCAATTTTTTTTTCACCATTTCACAATCATACACAACCTTGAGACATGCTACAGGCTCAGCGCAAAAAAAAGCTGAATTTTCACGGCCTCAAGTGCAAAAAGCACAGAGTTTTTCTAAAACCCTTGAATTAAATTAGTTTTTTTTTTTTTTAATCCTTTGACAAAATTCGTGTTTTTTTTCGCGGACTTCTGGTGAAATTCGTGTTATCCTTTGATGAATTTTGCATTTTTTTCGCGGTCTCTTGACAAAATTCGCATGTTTGTTTTTTCTGTGGCCTTTTGAGGAAATTATTATTATTTTTTTTTTGTAATTCTTTGGTGAAATTCACGTATTTTCCAAGGCTTTTTGACGTATTTTGCGTTTTTCCCACAATTTTTAGACGAATTTTGTGTTTTTTTTTTTTTTTGCAAACTTTTGACAATATTTACATTTTTTTCACAATTCTATGACAAAATCCACGTTTGTTCTGCGATCCCTTGACAAAATTCATACTTTTCTGCAATCCTTTTTTTTAAATCTGCATTTTTTCATGATCCTTTTGATGTAATTCGCATTTTCCCGCAATCTTTTCTTGAAGTTTGCGTTGTGTCCGTGATCCTTTGATGAAATTTGCATTTTGTCTGTGATCTTTTAAGTAAAATCGCGTTTGTTTCACGATCTTTTGACGAAATTTGTGCTTGTTTCGAGATCCTTCGACAGAATTTGCATTTGTTTCGCGATCCTTTGCCAAAATTCGAGCTTTTTACGCGATCATTTGCCAAAATTCGTGCTTTTTATGCAATCATTTGCCGAAATTCGCACTTTTTACGCGATCACTTGCCGAAATTCGCGCTTTTTACGCGATCTTTTGCCAAAATTCATGTTTTTTATGCGATCTTTTGCCAAAATTCGCGTTTTTTTTTCGCGGGAAAAAAATGTCTGAAAGTTGCAGACAATTTTCTAAATTGATTTCATTAGTGCAGACAATAATTGTCCACAAAAGATTATTTTTGTCCGCGACTATGTCGCCGTGTCGCCATGTTTCTACCACTGGGAATGAGGATGAAGATAAAAATTTTTCATTTAACCTTACCACAAGCTAAAGCATCTGAACTCTGTTGAATTATGCAAAAAATTCTAACCCACGTTCACAAGAATTTTTAAAGAAGAAACAGTTGAATGGATGAATAATAAAAATGAAGTCTTAAAATCATGTTGCAGATGAAGAAATTATTTCTTTAATAATGAACCCACCTGAAGATAATGAAATTGAATCTGACAGTGAGTAGGAGGAAAAAAAATGAAGAAGGTTTGGTTTTAGGTGAAAATTTTGAAGTTCTTGGAGCAGCAGAGTTTACAGATCAACAGGAAATAATGACTGTTTACAAAATATAAAAGAAACTTCAACAAGAGAAAATGGAAGTTCTCAACCAAAGGACTATGTAAGAAATGTTTAAAAATTGTAACAAAAAATAATTTTGGGTATTAAAATGGTAATGTACAGGTAAATAACAAAGATTCAAGTTTTGATTTGCTTAACTTGAATTATTACATGCTCTTGTTGGAAATAAAAAAAAGGTAAGTTGAAAAAAATAAATCGTTTAATCCAGAATCTATAAAACTCTAAAATCCACAAAATTCTAAAATCTGCATAGCCCTTGGTTCCAAACTGTGTGGATTTTTGAGACTCTACTGTATTGTCTAATGCATGTATAAAAGGATAGGGGAGGGTCAGTGAAACAGATGCTTTTTAAATGGTCTTCTCTGGAAGTTGGGCTGTTCAGCAGACTTGAAGTCATAAAAAATGAGAGTATATGCTAGAATCATGAATGTCATTGCCAGAGTATACTTTACTTGAGAAACAGGGGGTATGGTTTAAAAAATCCCGAAAGTATACAATGTATACTTCCGTATACCCCCCCCCCCCCCCTCCACTACAGCCCTGCTGTTCAATGACACTTTGTTCAAAATGTTTGCTGGTTACATTTAAAATGTAGATGTTGTTTCATTTGGAAGCTTAAAAAGGAGTACACTTTTTTATAACTGAAAGTTACTCATTTAATGCTGTTAGAGATCATAAATTTTCAGTCTAATTATATGGAATATTTCATTTAGAGTGTCATACAAATGCGACACTAATTCTCTACTCAATATCAAAGATTTTATTCGAACAAAGCCAAAGAAACAAGAACATAACCATTTTTTTCAGCAAATCGTCTTAGTACACAGTGAGACGTAGAATATTGATACTCATTGAAATAATGTCTGATTGGTATTGTAATTAGATTTATTCTATAATGAATTACAGTATACTCTTGATACCTTGAAGTTAAAGTGATGCTAAAATTTTTTTGAGATAACAAGGTCATAGCCAAAACATAAAAATTCACATAAAAACACAAGATATGGAATAATATTATAAAAATTAGTCACAATAGATGAGAATAAATATAAATATGTTATAATAGTTGACAATGTCTAAATACAGCAATGATAATTTTAATTTTTAAAATAGTAGAAAATAATTTTATTAAATTGAAAAGAATTGGTAAATACATAAAGGAACTTACACTGGTAGAATTTCTTTAAAAAGTCCAGTATCATGGCCTGGCAACATCTCTTTTGAAATTGCTCTTCAGGCAATTTTTCTATTTGAAAAATAGTGACAAAGTCATCATTTTCACATTTTCTGAGCATTCCATGAAGCGTCAATGTATATGGATAGCATCTTTAGCTTGGGTTGCAGTAATGCTAGGTGATGGTTCTGGACCATCCACTTCTTCCTCATCATCAGATGGTGGAAAAGAAATCAATTGAGAAATAATTTCGTCATTGATACACATCCCATAGGCTTTAACGTCAGCGTCTAATTCAGCAAAATATTTGAAAGTTATGTTTTCAGAAAGATTGGGTGATTTTGAAATTTCCTCCCATTCTTCGCACTGTATTTCATTTTTGGGTTCAGTGCTGGTTTCCTGTTCCTCATCCAATTCAATTTCATTTTCTACTTCTTTAACAAAGCCTGCTTTTCTAAAACAGTTTACAATAGTCAGTGCTGTAACTAGCCATTCCTGTGCCCTGTGCAAGAATTTGCATTTAGGCCCTTTAATTAATTAGGTTTAGGAAAATTATAAAACAAATACATTACAATAGATTTTTAATAAAATTTAACTTAACTTTTTTTTACTTTCATTTCAGTTAATTCATGAATTATATCATCATAATTAATATTTTTAACGACATTGTATTCTATTGAAATAATAGAAAGATTGGATAATCGTTCTCGTCCGATAGTTGATCTTAAATAATTTTTTATTAATTTCAGCTTGCTAAAACTTTTTTCATATGAAGCAATAGAAATGGGAAGAGTTAGAAATATTTGAAGAGGGACACTGATATTTAGGTAACACTCAGTTAAACCAAAATCATGAAGCAGTGGATTATTAAGTGGAGATGCAGTTTCTAGATTTTGTATAAAAGTTGTTACTTCAAACTTTCAATTTCACACGTGAATTCATACTTTTTAAAATCTTTGCTACATTTAATAGTAAGATCTGCAGCCTATTTTTTTTAAATCAGCAACACTCGTGTATTGTAAAGCCGAGCCATAGAGAAAGCAAAAATCGTCACAGATAGTTTTCATTTTTTGATTATGTCAATCTATTTAAGACAATAGAGTGTCAAGAACACTGTAAATTTGTATTTTAAAAAATTCTTCAGCTATAAAGTTATTTCCTTCATCTGTTGTTTCATCTATTCCCATTCTCTTAACTCTTCTCTTTCATTTATTAAGAAATCCCCTCTCTATACCCATTTCTTCAGCAAAATTTTGTACTTCCTGGAAATTTTGTTCAAAACCTGTATCTCAAAGCCCTTGTAATCAGGGTTCGCAAAAACCTGGATTTTTCTGAAAAAACCCAACCCACATGGGTTTTTTTGGGTTTTTTCATGAAAAACCCAATTTTCCCCGGGGAAAATCGGGTTTTTTCAAAAGTATAATATATGCGTAATTACATTATTGTATACTATATTTTCTATATATTTATATACACTATACATAAAAAAATACATTGTTCCCTTATATACAATATAATTGTAATGCTATTTTACAAGCTATAAATTATATGAATTTAATTAAATGTCAGTGTTTCTCACAAATTAGTTTTAAATATAATAGAAGATATAAAATTGTTAATTTTCTTTAAATCAAATAATGAATAGAATATTAAAATTTAAAATATATAAGTAGGAAGAAAAAAGGGGTAAACTAGTCGGATGTGCCAATACCAAAAGTTTCATCTATCTCATACATGTTAATAATTCAAAATTCGCTATCACAGTGCCAAAATTAAATGACAATTTATGCCCATCATGAGGATTGTAAAATATAGCTTTGTTAAATTGGATGCATTTAACAAGGAGGTATAAGTATCACATGTTATGCAATTTACAACAAAACCTGATCAGTAACAGTTTACGTCAACGTCTAACTGAATCTGAAGTTTGATGAAAATCCATGCATTATTAGCTCTTGAGATAAAGCTATTGCAAAAAGTGAGATAAATGCAGCACAACAGCACCACTGTTAGGCGATATACACCAAAAACTAATCAGCACCAGTTTATATCAAGGTCTAACTGAATCTAAATTTTTATTCAATTGCGTACATTAGTTCTTGAGATAAGAGTTATTGCTGAAATCGCAAAAAATGCAGCATAGCAGCACTACCCTTTGGGCGATATGCACCAAAATTCAATAAGCAACAATTTAACTTGTAACTCAATGTGAAGTTTTATGAAAATCCGTGCATTAGTTCTTGAGGTAAAGCCAGGGTTCGTAAATATCGTGATATTTTCGAAAATATCAAAAATATCCGATATTTTGATATATATCCGATATTTTCGATATATATCCGATATTTTCAAAATTGTCAGCTTACTGCTAATTATAAAGATTTTTAGACTTAATATAAATTAGAATCTAAAACACATTACATTTAACATGAAAACATAATAAAACAATATTCTAAATGTCTTTTTTTATATTTTTCTTACAAAATTTATGATCAAATAATTGAAAAAAAAAAACAATCTTCTGCAAAAGTTGCTTTTTCACCCATCAAAACACAGAATGCAGGATTATTCAGTTTAAAAAATAAATAAAATTACACAATAAATTCTGAAATACAAAATTTTATTTTTTCTTTTGAAGAACTTGAACATGAATGTAAGTTTGTCTGCTTTTTCATTCCCTAACCTACTACACAATTTAGACTGAAGTAAATCAAAATTAGAAAAGATTCTAATGCCTCTATTGAAGGAGAATCTGTAAACAACTGATAAGTTAAATTATCTTTCATGGGCTGTTGTAATTTAATATTATCCCACCAAATTTTTGGTTCAACATTTAAATACTCAGTTTCAAACATAAAGCTTATATGAAATTTTTTTGCTAAAATCCAATCACCAATTAACCCCTTTATCTCATTCTAGAAGGTGCAGTCTACATAAAGAATTGAGACAGGGTAGGAAGGTATTGTACAAAGACAGATTTCTTATGATGGTAATGGGAAAGCTGTAGGTACAGTCCAAAACTAGTTTTTGGAGTGTAGGGAATATTTTGGGAGCTATTCTTTTTAGTTATTTATTTAGAGATGGACTAATTTTTAATAACAGTTGAAGAATTCATTTGCACTTCTTTTGACTGAAAATATTTTGAAAATAAATATCAGATATATGAAAATATCAAGAAATACGACATTTAAAAAATAAATATCAAATGTATGAAAATGAAAATATCGAAAATATCAAAAATAAATATCGGATATATATCATGATATATATCAAGATATATATCATTGATATATATCAACGAACCCTGGGTAAAGCTATTCCAAAAATTGAGATAAATGCAGCATAGCAGCACCACCTGTTGGGCAGTATACACCAAAAACTAATCAGCACCAGTTTACATCACGGTCTAACTCAATCTAAAGTTTTGTGAAATTCTGTGGTTCTTGAGATAGAGCACCCACACAAACATTTTCTAAAAACCATCAAATCGTCTTCAGGACCTTTTTAAAATGTATAAATCTATCATAAACTGGAAGTCGAAATTTTTCATGAATCCAATACTTTTTTCTTATAAAGATAGAAGAAAGTAAAAATACATATTTTTTATGTCAAAAACCGTTGTAAGTTTTCGTAAAAACTCAAACAAAATTTACTTCACCTTTTCATATCATATAAACAAAAACATACATTTATTTTACTTAAATAGGTGTCACAAATATAAAAATTAAAATATGTTGACATGTTTCGGTTTAATAGTAAAAACCGTAATCATAACACACACATAATCAATAGAAATGAATGACACTGGGTACCAAAAAATAATCTAAAAACCAAAAAACATAAAAATGCAAAACACTGCGCCCTCTATGATCTCAAATAGCCTACGCTACCGCGGCTCCCTCTATCAGACTCCCTTTTTTAAGTATTTATTAAGGAATTCCAACCATAAAATAGGAATATCAACGGATAAAGAATCATTACACACAGTATCCCTCCTAGAATATATCTCAATAGATTCCCGGATGATTGACTTGCGGAATAAACTCGAAACAAACAATAATCTACTGTCTCTGAAACAAATATTAACCCCCCTCTTTAAAAATAGCCTTGATATTTTATGTTTTTTGGTTTTTAGATTATTTTTTGGTACCCAGTGTCATTCATTTCTATTCATTATGTGTGTGTTATGATTACGGTTTTTACTATTAAACCGAAACATGTCAACATATTTTAATTTTTATATTTGTGACACCTATTTAAGTAAAATAAATGTATGTTTTTGTTTATATCATATTTTTTATTTTCATCAATATTGTTGATTTGAATTTTTTATTTAAAGACATTCTTATGATATAACCTTCACCTATAATTATGTACTATGTATGTTGCCTACTAGGTTCTATGTTAGTAAATTATTTCAATGTGTTGAAATACATTTTTATTTTACTTCAGATGTGTATGTAATGGCTTTTATATATTAATTTGTTTTCAAAATTAACTGAAATGACTTAAATTCATTAAATGTATATGTTGTTTAAATTTTTAAATTATTTTTAAAAATTGAAAAAACCCACATTGTGGGTTTTTCAGTGGGCTTTTTCAAGTGGGCCCATTCTGAAAAAACCCACCGGGTTTTTTTGAACTGGGCCCAGCCTTGCAAACCCTGCTTGTAATATACTATGTAATGTCAGCAATTAATTTTGTTCCACAACCTATTGACAAAGCTTTTTGTTGTAATGCTTTATTTGTTTGATCAATGACATAGTGAAAATGGGAACTACAGCCGGGCAAAACTACATCGAAACACCCCTATTTTTAGCTTTTTCAGTGAAATTTTCTCACGTTTTATATATTTTTTAAATACTTCTACTTGTCCAAGTATTTCAGCATTTTTGTAGTAGATGTAAATCTAGTCTACCGAGATGCTCTATAAAGATCGTGTTAAAATACGGATGTTTAGTTACTTTTAGTATAGAAAAAAATCATCTCTGTGAGATGAAAACTGACATGCAGTTGTAAATTTTTTTAAAAGGTTAAAATTTGTATTTTTTGAAAACCGATTCCATCAACAGTTAGTTGAAGATCTCAGCTTTAAGTGCATATTTTTTATTTCTTTGACCTCTAAAATTGTGTCCTGGGAGATGTTTACCGTTAAAATGGCCTTTTTTTTGAAAAAATAATATTTCAAAGGGTTAAAAATAATATTTTTTCATATTAATTGCAGCATTCAAAACATAAAAGTATTAACTTTAAGAATATATCTTTTGTTTTTCTGTATCCCAAATGGTTTGGCTGATGGAAGTTAAAACAAATTGAAAAACAAACTGGCATTTAGCTGGCCTTTGGTGAACACATATGCACGAAAACACAACTGTAGTGACAATGTTGCTATATTGAGATTGTAACCTGACCTATGGTAGGCAAGTTAACATAGGCATGTCAAAAATATCAGTCATTTCTTCTATTCATTTGAAAGTTCATATTGGTGAGCAGAGACATCTAATGTGTAAGTAAGGCAAGATCTAATCATTAAACCACGCAGTTGAAAGTAAAAAAAATTAAAAAATATAGTTTCTTATAAGCAGCTAGGTCCCACTTTCAAGTGGGGTGGGAGCACCTGTTGTACTTGCCTCCGTCAGCCTTCCTCATACAGTCAAGAATGTTTAACCCGTTAATAGTCGCGCGTTGGTCTTTTCCCCGCCCGAAATTCATTATCTTCCTGTAACTCATTTCCCGTTAAAGTTACGATAGCCAAATTCCGTGTAGCTTACCTTGAGTGTTCACACACTTGTGTAGTAAAATTGCAAGTCATTCCTGCTATTTCTTAGCATTTTATCGCATTCTTAAGTTTCAATCGGTCTAAATGACCGCGTTGCGACCACTTGCGTTAGTTGAATTTTTCCCTCTCGTGTTCATCCTTTCCCATTTCCGCGAAGTCTGTGGGGGAAAGTTTCTTCGAAGTACGTACTCTCTGCCCGTTGTTATTTCATCTTTCTTTCTTTCTGCTATTTTACCCGTTCATAGAGTACTTTTTTTACTTTTAGAATGTGACTTAAAATTGTTTTATTATATTAGTTGTGAAGTCAGTTCGCACAAAAAACTGAAGGATGGTCACTTACATTTTTTTTTTCATTGTCAAACATTGCGGGAATAAATTCTCAAATTGATAATCGTTTAAATATGGAAAAAAAAGGAAATTCATCATCATTATTTGAAAGAAGTTGCTTTCCATTTATTACCGGAACATATAAATGAAAGAAAACAGACAATAACACTGCCAAACCATTAAAAAAAAGAGAAGAGAATTTTGTGGGAATCAGTGAAAAAATTGCCGTACCTCCAAAATCTGAAAAGTATCGTTTTTGTACAATAAAACAAATTCGAAAGATAAAACAATTTTCTCAGAAATGTAGTATGTATATCTGCGAAGAACATACATATAATTTATTTGTACAATAAGAAAAATAATGAGAATTTTAAAATGTAGATTAGAAATTACGCAAATGAAAATCTCTTTTGGATAATTCTGTGAATGTTTATACTATGATTTAAAAAAATATTTTAAGTATTTTTCTAAAATCTATCTATTTTTAAATTTTCATACTGTAAGTAAAAACAATTTTTTTTTTAACAATGCCGCAGAAAATGTTTTTTATTATTATTATTATTATTGAAATCCAATAGAGGCTTGGGGACGGTTACTAACAAATTTAAATTTGTTGTCCTTCATCAATTGTTCAAACTATTTTTCAGAATAATGTTTTCCAGAATATGACAGAAAATTCATTTAAATAAAATTATTGCTGCATATTTATAATTTCGGAGAAAATTTTCTTATTGTTTTTATTATTTTAATGAATGTTATTATAAAACTATAAATTATAACATTAATAGTGTATTATAAAATGTACAATTGAATATTTATTTTAATTAAATAGTTGCTGTAAAATACATCCCTATTAAGATGACCTTTTCAGTGATTTTATTAATTCAAATAATTTATCCATCTTAGGATTTAAATCTACAATTGCAAATGTATTTGAATTAAATATATAATTTCAATAACTTATTATTTACATTATATAAGCGAAGTTCGTATCCAGAGTTTTTATTCAAGGGCGCTGCTCCCACCCTGAAATATGTAGAAAAACTACAAATCATGCATTTTCCTTTGAAAAATGGATTTAATCATAAAATCTCGAGACCCCCCCCCCTCCTCTCCCCCCTCATACACACACAGACACCCCACAAAATAAATAAATAAAATGTAGTTACAACATTTACATTTATAATTTCGAAATTAAGTATTTTTTTACCTTTTTCTTTATTGTATATATATATATATAATATGCTGGTGAATTAGTGGTATTGTATTTGATTTTCTGTTGCATGTCATAGGTTCCATTTTTATTTTCAGTTTAATTGTTTAATTTAATGTCCGTGTAATATATTGATGCTAAATTTATTCATTTTATTTTATTAAATGGATATAGAGTGCCGGAGTATCATAAAAATCTACCTGACTCTGACTCCGTCCTTCCAAAAAAAAAAATACCCCTATCACGAATTTAGATTCATATTCGTAAATGTTTTCCTACTAATTATTGATTCATAGTAACATCAGAAATTCAATCAAATCATTTACTATTTACTTTTAAGTATTTATGCATAATGAAGAAAGAGTTATTAAAAACATTTATCTAGATGCTAACTGAATATATACTTAAGCGAAATAAATAATTTGCTGTAAAATGTTGTAAAATGAATAATTGCTGTAATCTTTTAAAATTCAGTCAATATTTTCACCCTACGTTATCCGTTTTCGATCATCTGATAACACCGGCAAGTTTCCCCTTCGTTTTCGGCCTGCTGGTGATGGCGGCAAATAGACCGAATGCGACTACTAACGTTCTAAAATATGTCGCGACTACTCTCGGGTTAATGCCGTACTTTCCTCTTTCCTATCAATGGCATCCACGAACTTCACTACCTCCTTCCTGTATCCAAATTTGAAACTCCTAATTAACTCTTTATTGAAAGCCCATATAGCATGTTTGCCTCCCCATGACATCCCCAGGAAGATTTACAATAAAACACTATCATCCCCCAGGCATCCCTGAGGATGCAGAAAATTGTCACCAGGAGGTCCTCAGCAACAGAAAATGTTCACCTTGCAACATCCTGGAGAGCTCCCAAGGACCTTCTTTAGGGTCCTCCCCGGGAGGTTTTGGGGAAGATTTTAGGAAGACTGGAGGTCTTTGGGAAACTTCAAGGTCACTTAATGTGCCACAAAAATTTTTGAAGCTATGGTTTAAAGTAATTAATGTAAAACAATTTAATTATTTTTTTTCAAAAATAAATACATTCTTTTTTTAACTAATTATCAGACAGATTCACATGTAACAGCTATTAAAATTATCAAGCACGCGCACGGAATTACATGAAAAACAGCTTTAGGGAACAAATTTCTTACCTTCATTCTGCCTTCTGGGTTTGATCCAGGGTACTTACGAAAACCAGATGTGCACTCTATCCATTATGCTATGGGCCATTGAACAAGAAATATTTCTAAGGTATTCATATATTTTCCCCCTCTTTTGAAACTCAAAACTAGAAAATATCCATATTTTATGTGCTTCGTATAAACCGGAATTATCTAACTTTTATTGCAAATTTAAAATCATAGCCTTTTGTATATATTGAATATAAATTTAAATTCACAAGTAAAAAAAAGCTTATCAATAATTATTTAAGATAACATAAATGTCTTTGAATTTTCAAATTCCTACATGAAATTATATTTTTAAATGACAATAATATTGTTTTAGCTTTTCATATTTAAAATCCATTGAAATCATTCTGTACTTAAAAAATTCATTCTGTATTATTTTTCATACAATTAATGGTGCTAAACATTTCTGAGGATATCTTGCAACATAATTTATTAATTTTAGTTAATAAAAATAATATTTTCAGAGATTTAAAATGCAAAATATGGATACTTTGATTTAAAATATGAATTCTTTTTATGATTACTAAACCATAAAATTCCATTTGAGAGAATCCTTTCAAAGCAAATACTTTTTTTTCTTTTCTCTCTCTCTCTTTTTTTTTTTTTTTTTTTTTTTTTTTTTGTTGTTGTTTTGTTTTGTTTTGCAGAAAAAAGTTTATTTTACGCTTGGTAAAAAGTGCACTTCTTAAGTAAATGTATGAAAAAATACATCAATTTTTGCTCTGTTTCTTTTTTAAGATGGGGGGGGGGGGAAATTAAACATTATTTGAACCATCTTTTTGGAATTTCTACACTGATTTCTGAACATATAATCACAAATCAATTAATAGGAAACTATTAACTGTTAAAGGCATATTTTAAAAATTATATTTTACAATTCATTTTTCTATTTATAATCTTTTTTCTACTTTTTATTCTTTAAAATATTTCATTGTTGCAGTTTCATTGCGATTTGGCATATTTTGGTGAACATTTATTGACACATCATTAATTTAATTGTTTATCAAACTCCCTTATGATTGTACGAGTTGCAGATGTTTGGCAATTTACCACCCGTCATGGGTGAATTGAAAAATGCTTTAAAATCAATATATTATTTTATTATAACATTGTAAAAATATTAAAATGCTCTGTTGTCATCAAAAACACATTTTTGTACAAATTTGTATAATTCTGTCATATTAGGATCTGGGATAAAAATAGATTGCAATATTCCATCATTACAATGAAAAAACAGGCTGAGTTACATAGAAATAGAAACTATTAATAAATTTTTGTCTGTTACAAAACTATTTTATTTTCTTACTGTAATAAATAAAACTAATTTACAGTTCAATCTCCATTTAATGATCTTTAAAATCCTGTGAAAACTTTCTGTGAAATAAGAAATTCATTATGCACCATTTTTCATTCAATTAATGATATGAAATATTTTTAGTGATTTCTTGAAACATAATTTTAATTAATAAAACTTACATTTCAGGCAGTTTAAAATGTCCAAAAGTACGAATACTATGGTTTAAAATATCAGTTCTTTTTTATCGACAAATTATTTTGTATAAATCCTAAGCTAAATAAATACTTTTTTTTTTCTTTTCTTTTACAGAAACCTTTGATGACCTCTTTAAAAAATTCTGAATTCTATTTATACGGACAAACACTTTCTGTTAGTTATTTAAGAAGTGGGTTTACTGATAATTCTTGGAATAACACTTTTTCTTCTCCTTTCAAAGACTTTCTTTTGCAGGTACTTACCGCAAGCATACACATACATTCTTAGCTGACAAAAGTGATTGGAGTGGTGGGGGGAGATCCACTCTATTCAGGGTCAAATGGCAATCCAGTTATAATATTCTCCCTGACACCTAGCTAGGTATTATCTCAGAGAAAAGATACTTATATGAGAAGCTTGTCGGATATATGCATTCTAAAACAGAAAAGAATTTCCATGAAAAATAATCTTTCATAGATATCCAAAACTAAAAAATTGCTAAATAGAAAATGTTTCTTTTATGGAAGTTTTAATACAATGTATATAATGCAAAATAACCCCCAGTTTAAAATTATGCAGAAACATTTGTTATTTAGGAAATACAGATAAATATTTATCTATATTTTCTGAAGTTCTTTAAATGGAGACTTCACTGTTATTATTTAGAAGAAAAAAATATATTATGTATGGTAATTTATAAAAGATAATAGAAAAATAATTAATTAACAAGTCAAACTTATATTTAAAAAATAAATTAAAGATAAAACAAAGTATGGTTAAACCTCCAGAACTGACACTTAAAATTAACAGTTCTATTTAGTTAACATTTTCTCATTCCCAACACCTATATAAACTGTACTAGATGATTCGTAGGTGGCATTGCCTAGGCCCTTGATAATAACCTGAATTAAACCTTAAATTTGCATGAATTTATATATTTTAACCAATTTTATAAGAGTGTATTTTTTATAACAGAAAATCTTTGCAAATAAACCTCATATGGGGGGGGGGGTCAATATTTATTATTTTTTTTACCAAATGTGCCTTTTTAACGTGTATTGTATTCTCTTTAAGTTGCTGTTTTATGCCGAGATAAAAATGCCCTTTCTCGTCGCAACACTTTTGTCTGTTTTTTTAAATGTGGTGTTTGATAAGTATGTTAGCTAATTATCAAAAAATGAAAAATCTGAACCTCAGGTGCATCAGGAGTTGATTTAGAGTATTTTCACAACAAATGTTCAGACTAGAGATCTGCACGGGCCGGGCTTGGGCCTATTTTCATTCACCGCACTCAGGCCGGGCCCGGGCCTTACTTTTTTCTGAAGTGCCCGGGAAAAAGTCCGGGCACTTTTTCCATGCTTTAGCTTCCTGGCTGTAGCTTCATCGGGCTACAGCCAGGCCAAGCCTAGTCACTACTCTTTACGGGCTGGGCTCGGGCGTAACTTATTTTTTCTGCACACACCCGGGTACTGGTTTCATTCCTAATCTTCATGGCCCAAAATTTTCATTCCTAGTTTTCACCCAGCCCAAATGAAAATCATTGTGTTGGCGTGGCTTGGTCCGTTCAAATGTCAGTAAAATTAGGCTTGGCACAAATTTTTTGTTAAAATGCATACATTTTTAAATCGCCATTATTCTACAATTAAACATTCAAATTCATTCTTTTTAAAGAGTAGTAGATTTCTACACTTATTAAAATATAGTTAAATTAAAATATAGGAAAACATGTGAAAAAGAACCTGTCTATGACGAGATCTTGTTTTAAACTGAAAAATGTGTTGATCGATGCAAAATTAATATACTATTACGTAAGAAAATAGTATATAATACATTTGCACCTGCTAAGAAGGGAACTTGTCTATAACGCATTTTTTTTCTTTTCTATGCAATTCAGTCTTAGATTTTACTGTATAGCATTTTTCAGAACACTTCAATACATGGAATATGGATTAACAATATTAATGGTAACTTAAACATTTACATACAAGAAACAGAGATTCATTAAAAAAATAAATATCGTACCCAGAGGCACTTCTATAAAAATGAAGATTATAAACATGAAAGGAAAAGTTAAGATAAATATTTTTGGCTTGAACTCCTCATACGAGACAAACTTTTAACCAAATCGACGTAAAAATCAATGTTTTGTAGAAATTCACTCGGGCTGAGATTTTAACTTTTTTTCAGGCCGGGCCGAACTTTTAACTTTTATACCAGGCCGGGCCAGGCTTGGGCTGAACTTTTAACTTTTTTACCGAGCCGGGCCAATATTTTTTCTGTACGGGCCGGGCTGAATTTTTTTTCTCTAAGTCGGGCCGGCCCGGGCCTGGAAATGTCGGCCCGTGCACACCTCTAGTTCAGACTGCTACTTACACACAAACACACGGTAAGGATCTCTTCTTTTCTTTGCATGGATACCTTTACATCTAGATATCGGAAATAATATATGGTCCAAAATTGTATTCCATATAGAGGTTTTAGTGTATTAATTTAGAAACTTATTATTTAGTTTATTAAAAAAATTAAATTAATTACATAATTAATAAAAAAGTAACAATAATAATAAAGAAAAAGTCCATTATGTTATTTATTGAAAATTAATAAAATAATGATAAATGAACAAAATTTGGTTTAAAAGACATATAATATAATTATTATTTGAAATATGAATTTACTGAAATATTAAATTAAAATTTTTAATTAAACTAAAAACGATTAAAAGTTGTTGCAATAATTAAAAATAACTACAATTTAATAAGAATTATCTAATTTTCTAAAAAAAAAAAAATTAGTAATTAGTAATATAAAACTAACTCATTAAAAATTGATTCTGATCAAATTAAAATAACTTTATTTTAATAAAAAGAAATTGAGTATTGTACTCGAATCACTCATGAGATGGCGCCAGCACCGAGACTTCCTAGGTACTTCCTCAGGAGTACCATCCCTCGGAAGTTTCTCTGTGGACGTTACTGGGAGTCCATTCCTGAGGAAATTGTAAAAGTCTCTTCCCCAGGAAGTCCTGATCTTGTCATTTTAGTATTAGCAGGAATTTGAGATGACTTGGAGCCCCTGGGGTAGTATTGAGGAGCTTTCGTGCTATATGAGATGTTATGTCAAATTATTTTCTATTTTCAACAAAAATCTATTAAATACTAAATAACTTCCTAGAGATGTCTCCCAGGAAGGTCTTCCTAGCAGGTGACTTCCTAGGTACATCCCCGGGAATGTCATCCCAGGGAGGTTACTCCTCGGGAATCTCTCAGAACGTTACTCCTCAGGACATCATTAAATTAGCTTCCCCAGGAGAGCCTGCATTTGTCATTTTAAATTTGGAAGAAATCTGGGATGAGTTGGAGCTCCCAAGGAAGAATTTGAGAGCTCCTGTACTATATGGGAGGTTGCAGCTTTGAAGTAGTGTTGGGTAGGAGAAAATCTACTTTTACCTCTTTCATTTCTGGGATAATGCTGTGAGCCTTGCAATTGTTAATGAAAAGAATGATTTTCTTCTTTTTGCACATGTTCTTATTTATGTGCTTCAGCCTGTCTGCAAAAAATTTGCTTGTCATCCAAGCCTTTTTGTTCACTTTATAATGAAGAGAAAAGTACTTCATTCCTTTAAAGCACCTTGGACTTCTGGATTTCCCAGTCATCAAAGGAGTTAACTTCTCAGTCCCACTTGTGTTGGCAGCTAACAGTAATGTTACTCGCTCTTAACTCTGTTTTCCTCGGTGACACATTTCTCCAGTGGTGTAGTCGAGGGGGGACGTAGGGGGACGGCGTCCCCTCACTTTTTTATTTTATCTAGAGTGTCCCCTTACCTTTTATTTTCAGGGGGACACTCGAGATATGGGAGGACGCAGACTTTCCAATGTCATTAATTTTTTTAAAGGATGAGCAGACCAATAAGTTGACAATCTTAAGAAATAAGACATTGATTTTTAATATTTCCTACAAAGATTAAAAGTGTTTATGTGTTGGATCACTTGTCTGAATCCATCTGTTTGTATTTTTACTTCCAAAAGTTTGTTTAAATCACGGCAAAATGTTATGCATATTTTTTAAGTTCATTGTAGTACTATCAATATTGTAAATGATCTGTAGACCATCAATATTTCATTTGCAAGAGAACAACAACAACAAAAAAAAATAGTTCTATTATATTACTGTACGGTTTATGAGGAACTTGTTCGAAATACACATTAAAGAAGTTATAATCTACTTTAAATATAGTGAAAATGATATATGATATTGGAATTCATTACAAAATGTTCCCTATTGAAAATAGCATACATCGTTCATTTACCACAACAATAAAAAATATTTGGGAACCCATGATCAATTAATGGTAGTTGCTTGAAATACATTTTAATGACTACATTTTTTTCAAAATGAAAATAATTCATGTGTATGTAGTCATAATCACTGCCGCAGAGATCTGCACGGGCCGGGCCTATTTTCATTCACAGCGCTCAGTCCGGGCCTGGTCTCCACTCATTTCGGCCGAGCCAGGCTGGGCCTAGTCACAACTCTTTCCAGGCCTAACTTATTTTTTCCATACCAAGCCAGGACTGGTTTCATTCTTCCTAGTCTTCACAGGCCAAAATTCAGTCCCGGTTTTGAACCAGTCCATATGAAAATCATTGCCTCGGCATGGCTTGGTCCATTCAAAGATCCAGTAAAATTTGGTCTGGTCCAAAAATTTTTGTAAAAAATAAAAAAATACATACACTTTTAAATCTCCATTATTCTACAATTAAACAGTAAAATTCATTCATTTTAAAGAATAGCAGATTTCTAGGCTTATTAAAATATAGTAAAACGTGTGAAAAATAACCTGCCTATGACAGAATCCTGTCTTAAACTGAAAAATATATTGATTCATGCAAAATGAATATACTAATGCGTAAGAAAAAAATATATAATACATTTACACCTGCTAAGAAGAGAACCTGCCTATAACGTATTTTTTCTTTCATATGCAATTCTGTCTTAAAAGATTTTACTGTATAGCATTTTCAGATTTTTAAGTCTCCAATACATGGAATGTGGATTAACAATATTAATGATAACTGAAACATTTACATACAACAAATAGAGATTCATTAAAAAAATAAATATCGCAGCCTACAGCACTTCTATAAAAATGAAGATTATAAACATTAAAAAAAGCTAAAATGAATATTTTTGGTCAGAACTCTTCGTACGAGATAAATTTTTAACCAAATTGACATGAAAATTAATATTTTGTAGAAATTCACTCTGGCTGGGCTGATCTTGGGCCGAATTTAAATTTTTATACCGACAGGGTCGAACTTTTTTTTCTAGTGGTCAGGCCAGGCCGGGTCTGGAAATTTCAGCCCGTGCTCATGCAGACCTCTACACTGATGCATGTTTGCTGTGGAAAATGTCACGTTCAAGACCACACAAAAGAATATGCACATGTTATCATCTATGGTTTCAATAGGTCTTTTAATTAATAACAGTAATTTAATTTTAATGAAAAACCTGTTTAATATTCTAATGCGTATTATTAAAATGTGACAGAATTGAATAAATTGCCCTTGTTTTAAGCTCATTTTCCTTTTCATTTAAATCTTACTAATCTAAAAATGTTTCGCTCTGTGTGTATGTCAGCGATGACTAGCAAAATCTAGTGCAGGTAGAAGTCACAAAATTTGGGTGTCGAATTTAGGTCCTGATGCATCTGAGGCTCAGATTTTTAATTTTTTTATAATTAGCTGAAATATTAATTAAAAATCACAACGAACTCTTATCAAACATTCATATCTTTCATTCTAAGCTTCATTTCACCCGGAACCCTATTTGCATAGCAGAAAGAAATGAAGAACCGAATGCAGAGATTTTTGGGGGGTTTGTCATCCTTTTTTTTTTCTTTTTCTTTTTTTACTTATATCATCCAAAACATTTAGTATAGAAAAAGGGAAAACATTCTCTGAAAGATCATACTTTTGCATCTTAAACGCCCTCAATTTGAAAAAATATCATTATTAACCCTTTGAAAAACAATTTTCAAAAAGGCTCATTTTTGTAATTTTCTTTTTCTTCTGTACGGCATGCTTCCTTGGGGCCCAATTTCAGAGGTAGTAGTTAACAAAAAATACATATGCTGAGACCTTCTCTTCGACGATGCAGTCGGTTTTCAAAAATGACTCTTCAAAATTTAACTCTTTAAAAAAGTTTGAGATTGCAGTTCGCTTTGTGCCTTATGGAGACATTCTTTTTTTTCTATGGTAAAAGTGACTAAATATCCGTATTTTGGCACAATTTTTGAGCATTTCTGCAGACCAAATTTACACCACCCACAAAAGCTGGAAACATTCGGATGACTAGAAGTATTTAGAAAACAATGTGTGAAAATTTCGACGAAAATGCTTAAAACTGAGGTGTTTCGGCGTGGAATACATAGTCTATCATGAAAATTAAAAAGAGTCTCAGACATAGTTATATTTATAATCTATTAAAACTTCAGAGAATTCGGATGATAAGAACTTTTTTTATGTGAATGAAACCGAGACGAAAACAAGAAAAATAGCGAGAAGAAAACGTATATTTTTTTCAACTAGATATAGATGCATGCATAAGCACATGTATAGAAAATCATCGTAAAAATAGGATAGCCGATTCAGTGGACCTCAAAAAGTAAAGATATGCCAAAATTTCACAATGTTTTTTTACTGTCATGATTTCAATATTTTCCATAAAACATACATGCTCGCAAAGTAAAAATACAATAATTTTCAATGCTCTCATGGACAACAGTTATTCTACGACTATTTTCAAAATAAATAATTCAAAACAAATTCTAACAAAAATATCGCTGCATGAATTAGTGTTACTGAATTACGATTTCTATTCCAGAAATTTTCAGACAAGATATAAGGTTTTTATTATTATTTTTTTTAATTCTGTGGTAAGTTATTTAACTACCAACAGAGAATAAATTTTAATTAAATTTTAAGTTTTAATTTTTCAATTGCTGTTGTCAGGAATTCAAAATAAAATGCAAGATTTAAAATCAAGTTTGCCTTTTGGATGATACAGATCCTAATGTTTAAAACTATGAACATCCCCCCACTTTTTTCCCCAGGACTACACCACTGCATTTCTCCTTTGAAAACTACAGTTTTGTCTGGCAGTGCTTTGAAGAAAAGCTCCATATCATCAACATTGTAAGTGTTGTGCATGGAATATTCTTTCAAAAGATCAGGAGGATTTTTTAATCCATTCTGAGCAAAGTTCATTGCTCACTGATTGGCTCTTGCCACACCATTTTAGAAAAACAATGTTGTGGCATTTTTTAAAGTTCTCCAGCCATCCATTACTGTTTTTGAAATCCTTGTGTCCCAGCTTTTCTGCAAACTGCCGGCCTTTTCTTTTAACATATTGCCTCCAAGAGAGACATTACGATCGCTGCACTATTTACACCATTTTATGAGGCATTCTTCTAAATTGGGATATTCAGCCATTCTAATCTTCATGGCTCCTTTTTCTTGCTCGAAAAGATTCTCAATTTTGTTTCTGTCTTCCATAATTGTTGATAAAGTTGATGCTGGAATTTTGAAATCCTTTATGGTGCCCCCTTTTTTTCCACATTTTTCTACAGCCTCTCAAAATCTCTACCTTTTGTTTTAGATTGTCAATGCGTTCAACTTTTCCTTAACGTTCACTGTTTTCTTTTCTTTGGAGCTTTCCATTTTGATACTACATGGCTCCCTAGTGGTCCCCTTTACTCCCTAAAGTCCCCTTTTTAGAAAAAGGTCCCCTTTTATGCATTTTAGTTCACTTAGTCCCCTTTCTGTAACTGTAAAAAAATTAATTTGGAAAAATCATCGCAAAATGCAAAACTCTAAAAATTGCTAAAACTTCAAATATCGCAGAGGAGAAAATTTGCTATAGTGGGCATTGTAACTGGAATTCTTTCACAAATGTAAAAAAAATTACCACAGAATGAAAAAAAGTTGAAAATCATATTAAAAATCACTAAAAATTAAAAAATTACAGGGGACGAAATTTTACTACATTAAACTAGATGTTTGAAATTGAATATATGCCATAAAATGCAAAAAAAAAAATTAATTTAATAAAAAATTTGCACAAAAATCGAATTGCTGTACGAATTCAAGTAAATTTTATTGAAAAGCATAAGATTTAATAATAAATTGCACAAAATTTAATGAACTGGGATAAAAGATAGAAACTGGATTCCTTTTACAAATGTCTATATTAATTGCTGCAGAATGCAAAAAAAACTATGAAAATTGCATAAAAAAATTCAAACATTGCTGTAGAAGTTCTGAGTAAACTTTATTGAAAAGGACAACATTTATTATATTGAGCAAAAAAATTGAAACTGGATTCCATTTACTAATGTGGAAAAATCACTGCATAAAAATTGCTAAAAATTCTGAAAATCTCAGAAGACAAAATGTACTATAGTAGGCTAAAACATTGTAACCAGAATTCTTTCACAAATGGGAAAAGATAGCCGCAGGATGCGAAAATTACTAACAAAAATCACTAACAAATCAAATTGAAGGACGCAGTCATGAAAAGACGAAATTTACTACATTAGAGCTAAAGGTTTGAAACCGAATTCCTTTTGCAAATGTCAGAAAATCACAGCAAAATGTGAAAAAATGCTGAAATTTATGAAAAATTAAAACATTGCTGCCGAAATTTCGAATAAACATTATTGTAATGAGGACAAAATTTACTACATTGGACTAAAAATTTGAAACCAGATTCCTTTTACTAATGTAGAAAAACTGCTGTGAAACATGAAAAAAATACTAAAAATTACATTAAAAAAATCTAATTAAAAAATCCAAAAACTGGCTTTGGGTTGCATAACTTTAGACATACAGGTACCTTCCTGTGAAATCTTATATCTCTTTGCAGTGATTTCTTCAGCACAAAGACAAATTTCTAGCTTTATTATTATAGATTTAGTTTTGATTTTGATGGCGAAGCATATCTCAGCTATTAAAGGATATCATAATTACAATTTCTTCTTTTTTTTTTTACTTTCTTTAATATGTAGTTACCAGATGAAAGTATTGCAATCATGAAACTGATTTCTGTTTTTTCATAGCTTTACAAGTTTTAGTTTGACTTGAATATGATTTGGCAAGTTTCTGTGAAATCTGTCTCTGCATGTCATACAAATTTTGTAGTCAACCTATCTCAAAAATTAATACATGGAATTTCATCAAATGACACATTTAATTAGACCTTAGTGTTGGTACATGCAGTGATAATTAGGTTTTAGCATATATAGCCCAAAGGTGGTTGGGGCTGATATGCTGTCTCAGCATCTATGGGTGAAATTTCATCAAACTTCATATTCACTTAACTCTTGACATAAATTGATGCTGATTAATTTTTGGTGTATTTCATCCAACAGGTGGCACTACTGAGACACTTTTTAATGATTTCCATGTGAGCCAGATTTCGTTTGGAATAGAATTTTGCCAAATTTAATGTGTAGGATAATTTTCAATATCTTATGATTCAATATTGTTTTTGATCACTTCCTAGGATATGTTGCCATACTATGCTTTTCCGATGTAACATTATAGCTTATCTCAGCTTCTATTGTGTAGAAAGAAACTAAATTTTATGTTTGAGATTATACAATATATATGTTAATCTAATTTTAAATTACAATATTAAATAGGAGGTGCTGTTTTGCCATGTTTTTTTTATTTTCTGATCACTGTTACTCCATGTTAAATTCTAACAAATGCACTATACTACATAATTGTTAGTGTGTAACTCTACTTGGTTGATGTGATACTTTCTTAGATTCATTAATTTTTAGTGTTTATATTTTATTGCAAATAATTTTTTGCTGTTTTAAATATTAATAAGGCAACAATTTCAATTAAAAGCTCCCAGGAGAATTATCAATGCGAGTGCTAAATATTGTAATACATTTTGTCTTGCAGTAGGATATTTAGCTGAATATATTATTTAGTGAACCATCTTTAAAAAGATAACCAATTAACATATTTTCTAGGGTAATTTTTAATAATTTGCATGCGTATGTATTTAAGAAAACTCAGTACAGTATTTTTAGACATGGTCCCTTTTTAGTAACCTTTTTAATATAATTGGTCCCCAAAGTGCCCTTTTTAAATAAAAGTGGTCTCCTTTCTCACTTTTGGTGAACTAAAATGTGTTGGGAGTCCTGTAATAGAGCTGGCAATTCACTGACATGTTTTATCACTTCACTGACATTTTTCACCAACTGAATTAACCATATACAATAAATTCTGAACAATTTAGAACAACACACCTAAGCAACAAACATAAGTGACAAATGATTGGATAGTTGAATTCCCATTGGCAAGACATGTTACTGCATACATCTTCACCCGCCTCTACTTCACCAAAAATACCACCCATACAACAAGGAAAACCTATTTTTCTCCCTTTGTTTGCCATTCAAGTAACCAGATGTACTTATTGGAATCATCCCTGATCTCTTAAAGAGATAATGAAGGGTCAGAGAGATTCTTGGAAACATACCTCTATTTGCTTCGATACCACTGAATGGTGATATTTCCAGAAAAATTCATCTTTTACTTCAAAAAATATTCCACATAACAAGGTTTCAAGTGAAAACTCTTTGACTTAAGAATTAAAATTAACATTATAGTCCAGGCAATTTTACCTAGCAAAATTAATGATAGTTCTGGAAATCAGCTTAGTTTATGTTTTTTGGGTCGCTGAATCTGAATTTGTAACTTCCCACCAAAATTTCCCCCGGCAACTCCCCCAAATTTTGGTAAAAAGCCCCCCCAAAAAAGGTTTTCATTAAAAAAATCAATTTTTTTTTAGGGGAAAAGTATCTAGAAATTAAGAAAGTAGACAAAATTTGCAACAAATTAGATATATGAAATTATGAGTTAGGATGAAGGGGAAGGGGGGATCAGCCTCGGAACATGCGCCGCGGTGCTGCATGAACTAAGTTGCGCAATTCCACTTAACCACTCACACGTTAACATTCGCCCTCCCATCTCCCCTCCGAACTTTCTCTATAAGGTTTACTTTAAGTTTTTTGGGTCGCTGAATCCAAATTTTTAACTTACCCCCAAAATTTCTCCCCCCTGAAACCTCCCCAAACAGTTGTTTTTAACTTAAATTTCTTATTGTTTTAGGGGAAAAGCATTACGAAATTCAGAAACTAGACAAAAGTTTCAACAAATAGGATATATGACATTATGACGTAGGATAAATGGCGAGAGAGGGGGCTGCCTCGGAACATTCCCTGCGCGCTTTTCTCAAAAACCAAATTTTTTCAAAAAATCAATTTTTTGGGGGGTTGCCAGGTGAAATTTTGGTGGGAAGTTACAAATTTGGACTCAGCTACCCTAAAAACATAAAGTGAGTCGAAATCCAGAACTAGTATTAATTTTGCTAGGTAAAATCTCCTATTGCCTGGACTTCATAACTTAGTGCACGTAGCGCCACAGTGCATGTTCAGAGGCAGCCCTCCCCGTTCATCCTACGTCATAATGTCATGTATCCTATTTGTTGCAAATTTTGTCTAGTTTCTGAATTTCATAATGCTTTTCCCCTAAAACAATAAGAAATTTAAGTTAAAAACAAGTATTTGGGGGTTTTCGAGGGGGAAATTTTTGGGGGGAAGTTAAAAATTCGGATTCAGTGACTCAAAAAACTTAAAGTAAACCTTATAGAGAAAGTTCGGAGGGCAGATCGGAAGGCGAATGTAAACGTGTGAGTGGTAAAGTGGAATTGCGCAACTTAGTTCACGCAGTGCCGCACGCATGTTCCAAGGCAGATCCCCGCTACCCCTTCATCCTAACTCATAATGTCATGTATTTAATTTGTTGCAAATTTTGTCTACTTTCTAAATTTCTAGATACTTTTTCCCTAAAACAATAAAAAAATTAATTTTTTTAATAAAAACCTTTTTTGGGGGGCATTTTACCAAAATTTGGGGGTTTGCCAGGAGATATTTTCGTGGGAAGTTAAAAATTCGGATTCAGCGACCCAAAAACATATAGTAAGCCTTTTCCCAGAACTACCATGAATTTTGCTAAGTAGAGCCCCTATACGGTCTCTATTGCCTGGACTATTAGATGAATATGCAATATCAAGAATTCTTTGGCATATTAAGGCTTGTGAGAGCATACTGTATATGCAGTATACGTAGTAGGATTCAAAAGTTCCCAGACTGACTCTATAACTGTAAAAATATTACCAATTACATTGCTGAAACACATCTGCCTTCGAAATAAGACCCTTGCGCAACAATACACATTTGTCATCGCCTGTAAAGGTCATCGAAGCTCTTCTGGTAACCATTTTTAGCCATGTCCTTTAATCCAGTCTGCGATGCACTTTTTACTTCATCTGAAGTTTGAAATCGACGACCATGCATGTTAGGCGAGGACCAAAAGGCAATTCGAATTGAAGTGGTGGGAGGCTTAATCTCGGCTGTTGACAAAGATCCTTCCCTACTCTGCAGAATTGTTACTGGAGACTGGAAACGGTGTTTTTTATACGATCCGCAATCCAAGAGAGCATTGGCAACTTGGAAATTACCACGGAAGAAGAAATTCTGCCAAGATCGCTCTTAAGGGAAGGTCATGCTAGAGGTATTTTTCGATATTCAGGGCATTGTGCATCTGGAATTTATCCCTGAAGGACGCACTGTCAACAAAGAACTCTATGTAGACATCCTGCGTCGTTTGCATGAGTCGGTCCAGAAGAAGAGGCCAAAATTGTGGGCTGAGTAGTCATGGGTGCTTTTGCATGACAACGTTCCTGCACACCGATCCCTAATTGTCGGTGACTTTCTTACGAAAACGAAAACAACTGTTTTGCCACATCCTCCTTACTCCCCTGATTTCTCAACCTGCGACTTTATCCTGTTTCCTGAACTGAACGTCGCTTGCAGGGTCATCAATTTTAATCTTCAGATGAAGCTAAAAGTGCATCGCAGGCTGAATTAAAGGACATTGCTAAAAATGGATTCCAGAAGTGCTTCAATGACCTTTACAGCCGATGGCAAAAGTGTGTTGTTATGCAAGGATCTTATTTCGAAGGCGGATGTGTTTCAGCAATGAAATTGGTAATATTTTTACAGTTATAGAGTCAGTCTGGGAACTTTTGAATCCTACCACGTATGTTAATTTAACATATTTTTAATGTCTTTGAGGCATGGGTTTACATTGATAAGGGACACTTTTCTCACCTTACCACCATAAACAACTACAAACAGTCTTTTGATTTATCTGTTTTTGCATCTTTTAAAACATTCTAGAATGTGACCATTGGCCAGAGCCATGCTTAGGGGGGGGGGGGGTGCAATCTGGGGGATCACCCAGGTCTCCTAAAAACTTTGGCACTCTAAAATTTTACAATGCACATAAAAAAAATTTGCTTTACATCAATTTCCAGCTTTTAAGAAAACTCTGCTAACATAAAACAGACATACAAAAGTATTGATTTTCAGAAAATTTGGCTGGTTTTTCTATTCTTTTCTCTATCTCTTCTGTGAGCCATGCTTATGAAGGCATCCTTAAGCCCTTAAAATCTTTAGATCATTGTTTCCTATTCTTAGAGTACACACATGTCCAAAATTAAGGTCACAAACATAAAATCTGTAAAAACTGATAAACTATTCATTGTGCTGCCACGAAATTTGGCACTGAGGTATATTGCAGTAGGAGAAAGAATATAGCAACATAAAAATATGGAAAATATTTTATTTGCGAATTAAAAAACAGGGTACATCAAAAAGTGTTAAACCATGAATCAGAGATAAAGCATTTATCTCGAGAAAAGCCTGTCTAATATGGTGTGTGACCACCGTGCACTGCTGTACAAGCCTCACAATGAGCTCTCATACTGTTTATGAGGATATAAATAAATGTTTGTGGCAACAAAGCTCATTCTTCCAAAAACGTGGCTTTTAAGACCTGATGGGTCCTGGAAAGGGAGTTACGCTGTGCAATGGCTCTTACTAGACCATCCCAAACATGTTCAATAGGACAGAGGTCTGTAGACCTCGAGGGCCATTTCATATGGCGAATATTATGCTCTTCAAGAAAATCACCAACAATGTGAGCTCTATGTGGCTTCGCATTATCTTCCATAAACATGAAGTTTGGGCCTACAGCACTACGGAACAACCTCACATAGGCTTCAAGGAACTCATCCCTATAGCGATGTGCATTGATAGTACCCGCATCGAAGACGTGCAGTGGTGTAAGACTACCCAACATTATGCCGTCCCAGACAAGGATTCCTTTGTCACCAAATCTGTCGATTTCTTTTATGTAGGAGGGATGATAGCAAGCTCCACGTTCTCCCAGGATGAAGATTCGATGAGAATCACTCTGTGTGGTGAATCTCGACTCATCGCTAAAAAGAAAATGTCCCCATTCTAGTTGTGTCCAAGACTGATGTCTTCGGCTCCACAACAGTCGGGCTCTCCTGTTGGATGCAGTGAAAGGGATACACAAGATTGAACACCAGGCTTTAAGGATGAGGTCCTTGAGCCTATGTGAGGTTGTTCTGCGGTTCTGTAGGCACGAACTTCATGTTTATGAACGATAATGAGAATTCACACACAGCTTACATTGTTGATGATTTTCTTGAAGAAGAAAATATTCGCCATATGACATGGCCCTCGAGGTCTCCGGACCTCAATCTTATTGAACATGATTGGGGTGGTCTAGGAAGAGCCATTGCACAACATAACACCTTTCGCAGGACAGGCCAGGAGTTAAAAGACGCGCTTTTGGAAGAATGGACTTTGTTACCACAAACATTTGTTGACACCCTCATAAACAGTATGAGAGCTCGTTGTAAGGCTTGTAGAGCAGTGCACGGTGGCCACACTCCATATTAGACAGACTTTTCCTGAGATAAATGCTTTATCTCTGATTCATTATTTAGCACTTTTTGATATACCCTGTTTCTTAATTCACAATTGAAATGTTTTCCATATTTTTATGTTGCTATATTCTTTCTCCCATTATAATATACCACTGTGCCAAATTTCGTGGCAACACAGTGTACAGGTCATCAGTTTTCACAAATTTTATGTTTGTGACCTTAATTTTGGACATGAGTGTATTTCTTTCCCCAAGATTTCTGGAATAAACTTTTATTGAGTAATAGTGATTGCCATTTTTTATTTGGTTGCTGTTTATTCCAATAGCAAAATAATTTTTATGTAGTATCCATGTCAACAACTACATTTTTATATGTATTTACTAATTATGTAGCAATATAAATTGACTGTCCTTACATTTTGATCTGTTTTTTGTTTTTATAGATTTTGAATTATTCGTACGGGTTGGTGAATTTGAAACACAGAAAAATCATCATCTATCAGTAAAGGCATCTCTTTATGTATTTTATGTTTGAATTAGTATTAACTGACACCTCTACAAATTTGTTTTTGTTTTAACAAATACATTAGAGACGGCCATTCCTTTATGGACGGATGTCCTAGGGCTGCTAAAAAACTAGGCACTGGATATGTGGTCATGGATATATGGAAACTCAGAAGTTCAGACACTACCATGTCATATAACAGATTGCTGAATGTGTCACCAGCATTGTCTTACTGTGTATTAAGTGTGGTGCATAGCAAGATGAATTTAAAGTGTTTTCTAAAGAGAAATTTTCCTGTTTCTATTTATGCATATCAATAAATATAGTATGCAAGATGCTTCCAATTAGCAAATTTATATATGCAATGGCTAAATTTTCTCCAATTGATTATGTCTAGCTCTTAACATTTTTTTTAAAAATCTGTCTCGCTGTGTACAACCAAGGCCTGATCAACTGCATGTGAGGTTTGGGGTACATAGGCCAAGTCAGGCATTTCACAAGAAAATCCATGCATTATAGATATGGCATACAACGTGATGTGCAATTTAAAATTTAAACCATAGCTTTGTGAAAAAAGAATATATTATAGGCACATGTAAAAATGCATTAAAAAATTGTATGAAGGTAAAATATTCTGCGCTATATGCTATTTACAGCAAGCAAAACTCTAAATCTAACAAGTAAAGGTACTATAGTCTGTGGTCGCGAATTTCGATTTTTATAGCTTATTCGATTCGTCTCATCGAACTAAGTAATTTGCTACCTTGCATATCAGCTATTGAGTTTTAATAATGACAGGGGGCTGGGTCAAAGTTTAAAAATTTGCATAACACAAGCTGCTGAAAATAAAACAGTAACAGAAAATTCCTTCACATTCAACCATACGCAGATGTTCCGCAAGTTACGAAGTGACTGAAAATCTGACAAAAAAACCAACAATGTGTGGTTACAAAGATTTTTGCTTATAATTCGGAACAAAGTATTGACAAGATGAACAAAACTAGACCAGCGTTGCCAGTGGGCTACTTTTTTAAAATTCAGATTTCTTGATTGACACCACTTTTTTGAAATTGTAAAATTCGCCTTATTTAATGACATATTAATTAAGGAGAAAACAAGGGAAATTTTACCATTTCAGAAAAGTGGTGACAATCAAGAAATTTAAAATTTAAAAAGGTAGCCCACTGGCAACACTGAACTAGGTGAGGACATTATAACTTGCGAAAACCTGTCTGTCAAGTAGCATATGAATATTTTATCTGCAATTACAAATTCTTATAATAACAGCAATAATATAACCTTATAGTAGTTATTGGCAATGTATAGCACTGTAAAAACAATTAGTAAACTTAAATTGCACTTATTTCTTTGAAGGCATCTGTTTTTCAATGAACGAAATTTTGAACTTTGACACAGCCCCTGTCGTTATAAAAACTCAATAGCCGATATGCAAGGTATAAAATTACTAAGCTCTATGAGAAGAATTGAATGAGCTATAAAAATTGAAATTCACTGCCACAGACTATAGTATCTTTACTTGTAAGAGATTGAATGCAACAGGCTTCATGTAATATCTGCTGTTCTCAGAATTTCAAAATTTATATTACAACTCATTGTTATTAGCGAAGAATAGTTTGGTTTACATGAATGGGAAAAAATTATTTTTCTATCAATTATAAATGAAAATTTGTATTTTTAAACAGTGCACAAAATAATTTTGAAGCCTGCTGAAAATGTGGACCTAGGGCACATGCCCCTGTATAAGACTCTCGCCCTGTATTTTTTTTAATGATTGCATTTTTCTCCTTTATGTAATAAAGTATAGGTTGTTATTTTTCATTTCCTATTTTAAGGGTAACTCCATATGACTGTGCCATGTACAGGTGCAATGCAAAAATTGCTATTATGCTTGAAAAGTGTGCTGGACTTCAGGCTCAAAATATCAAGGAATATGCAGTGAGGTTAATACAGGTAAGTAATTTTATAGCATAATTTTTTTTCTTGTCAAACTTTTGTATTGTGTTCATTTTAAGCTTTATTTAACCAAAATTTCATGCAACAAAGATCATGTAAACAATCAATATAAAAATCTTGCCTGTTTCATTCTTGTGTGTTATGTAATACTGATGCTTTAAGAAATGTTGATTTATATTATTATTATTATTCATACATTCAGTGGAAAACTGATTTATTACAAAAGAAAAATTGACTATTTTTTATTATTATTCTCACTGATTGCCGAGCAAAAAGGCAAAATTGTAATGTTGTTTTCCCAGTAATTTTTTTTTAAATGCTAACAAAGATGAATTTTCCAACGCGATGTAAAAAATTAATTACCTGTAGGAATATAATCCTTGAGAGTGTTAATCATAACTTAATGTGTTAAAACTGCATTATATCTGTAGAATCATATTAATTTAAATAATGCTTCTGTTGCAGTGAAACCTACAGCTTAGTGAACAGATATATCAGTTCATAGTGACAGCAGAGTCATTCCATGTCAATTCAACCAGACCTTGTAACCCGACCCCCAGGGATTTGGATGTAACTCGGTGTATATACTAATTCTATCATGATATGAATACATCAGAAATTTTTCCTTCCTAGACCTCATAGTTTGTGAGATATGGGGGGTCCAATTTTTGGATTTTTCTCAAATCGCACATTTCTGAGTCTGTATTTTTAGACTGCAGTTCCATTTTCAAAAAATTGTTTCTCTTTATCTAAAATGCGAATCATCTTAAAAATGTCACCATAAGTACATCAAAAAACGCAGATTTTAATAAAAAAATATTTAAAAAATTAATTTTAATATTTAGGGCCAAAAAATTAAACCAAAGTTGAAAGTTATGATTATTTTTCCAAATTTTTGTGACTTTACGAAAAAGGCTGTACACAAAAAGGCAAATGAAATTTCGAATTTCTTTTTGTTTTAAATAAAAGTTTACACTTTGGGCTTTCTATTTATGAAATAAAAATGATGTCTTTCTCATGGCTTATGCAAAATTTTTGACTTATTTTGGGATGCTGTACCAATCAAGAGATAAATATCTTTAACTTTGCTTATGGTACCTAAATAATTGCTGCACATTTTAAATATAAATTTATTAATCATTTTGATTTATTTCCTAAAATGAACCCTTAAAATCAGACTGATTTATTTATTTTTATAACAGTAGACAATTTGTATCTTATTGGTACATATCACACATTATCTGAAATTGTGTTGTTCTCAATCTTATCGCATATGTTTGTCACATAAATATACATCTATCATTGGATTCAGTGGTATAGCATTTCTATAAATACTTTCACAAAGGTAGTATGTAAAGAATATGTACAATATTTAATGGAGGGGGTGTAGATATTGAAATCATAGATTTTTTTCTCATTTTACTCAGAAAAAACAAAGCAAAATCTTTACTTTGTAAATAAAAAAAAAAGAAGCACTTATATTAAATAAATTCAACAAGTCATAGGAACCACAGTAATTATTTAGGTACCACAGTTTAAATTAGACATATTAGAAACATATTTTTTTTCTTGAATGGTACAATTTCCCAAAACAGGGCAAAATTTTTACATAAACTAGGAGAAAAACTTCATTTTTATTAAAATTGAAATAATCATTAATTAAATCTAATACATTAAATAAAATTGCTTATAAATAATTTAAAGATTTAGATTGTTGTATTTTTTTATGTAACAAATAAAGAATTTGTTAAATTATATGCAAATTTTTAAAGCTAAAAAATCAGAATAAACATTATATTTAAAAGATTGAAATTCAAAAATATAACTCAGCTAAATATAAATATAGAAATAAATGATATACTTTTGCAGTATCACTTAGACTTATTTTGCAACATTCTTTTTTTGTGCAATTTAAAATTTATATTTATTATGAATAAGCAACATTGAGAACCTTCTAATATATATGCCAATTTTCCTATCTTACTGTAACTCCAAACATAATAACACAACAAAACATCGGTATATTAGAAGATCTTCGGGATTTAGTATCTAAAACATTAAATCGGCGGCTATCTCCCCTCCTTCCCCTTACCCCCCAGAAAAGAATTTAAATATCTTAAGGGGAAATGCTCTTTATTTTGGTAAAGGTTTATGAAAATTTGCAATTTTTATATTGCCAGAGCACCCATCACAAAAGTCAAGGACTTTCTTTACATCAGGAAATATCTCTTTTACAAATGATATCACTTCCTTCTGTGTTAAACACATAAGAGTGAAATCATGTTGCATATCATAAGATAAAATGTGTATATTCCTTGCTGATAATCTAATACTGAGAGATAGAGGGTACATAACAGTTGGATCAAGAGTGCAGCTTCTTTGGTAACTTCAAGCCTCATCTTGAATAAGAAAAGTAAACTTTTTGCTGAAATCCTACAAAACGATAGCTTTTTGAGGGCCAAAGTTTGCTTTAGTTTCTTTTAGGAAATTAGATTTAGCTTTCGTTATAAAAGAGTGGAATAACATTTTCCAAATATTTTACTTATCTTGTCACAAATTTAATTAAATGAACAGTGCTGCTAATACTGGATTGAATACCTAGAGTTATAATTCTCAAGTTTTTTGGAAATTCCTGTTTAAAAAGAGAATACAACTCATATAGATACACATAATATCAATCGCTTTTGTGCATAGTACATTCTTAGCAATGCTAACTACATTTTTTTCCAGTCATGATTCTTCAATATTCATTATAATTATAAAACTTTTCAATTAGTTCAATTGTTTCTGGACCTGTAGCTGTGGCTTTAATTTTTCTTATTTCTGGCATAGACAAGATTCTCTTTTCTCCCAGAAGTTGTCATGACGGTCTTGCAGCATAATTAGTTACTTCAAATTCATCTATTATTTTCATTTGCAGCACAAGGAAAAATAGATCTCCCTTCTATTATGAGAAACAGCAGACTAATAATAATTTGATTAATAGATTCGAAAACACCTGCCTTAACTAAATAATTTTATCCTGCCTTTGTCGGAATTTTTTTATACAAGGCAGGTGTGAAAATATGTTTCATACTGTAGAAATGAACTAGGCTTTGTTAAATATAAGGTATTTAAACTATAAAAAACATATTTAAAATTATTAAAATTATTCAAGATAATAAGATAGAAAGTTTTAAAAGAATGTTAAATATAAATAAAATATTTTAATTCAAACACACATATACACACAGAAAAAAACATATTGAAAATTTGATGGATAAAAAGTCATTATTGCATTTTCTTATTCTACATCAACAAAAGATTTTTTGTTTACAGTTATATTGTAAACACAAAATTAAGGTATTGTTTAAATTTTAAAAAAATGCTAATAATAAAAGAAAATATATGAATGAATAAGTAATGGAAACATAAGGAATATGCACAAAATTTAATGGAGGGAGGATAGACTGCAGTCATAGACTTTCCCCCCCCCCCCTTTTACCCAGAAGAAAGAAAAAAAAAGCAAAACTTTACTTTGCAAAAGAAAGGAAGAAAGAAACATTGAATAATATATTCAACAAGTCATAGGAACCACAGTAGTTAGTTAGGTACCTCAGCTAAAATTAGGCAGAGATTTTTTTTTTTTTCTTGATTGGTGCAGTTTCCCAAAACAGGGCAAAATTTTGCATAAGTCATGAGAAAGACATCATTTTTATTTCATAACTAGAAAGCCCAAAGTGTAAACTGTTATTTACAACAAAAAGAAATTGGAAATTTCATTTGCCTTTTTGTGTAGAGCCTTTTTCGTAAAATCACAAAAATTTGGAAAAATAACCATAACTTTCAACTTTGGTTTAATTTTTTGGCCCTAAATATTTAAAATTAATTTTTTAAATATTTTTTTTATTAAAATCTGCATCTTTTTATGTACTTACTGTGATATTTTTAAGATGATTCTCATTTTAGATCCAGAGAAACAATTTTTTGAAAATGGAACTGCAGTCTAAAAGCACAGACTCAGAAATGTGCGATTTGAGAAAAATCCAAAAATTGGACCCCCCCATATCTCACAAACAAAGGAAGGAAAATTTTCTGATGTATTCATATCATGATAGAATTAGTATATACACCGAGTTACATCCAAATCCCTGGGGGTCGGGTTACAAACCATAAAAAATTTGGTTGAATTGACATGGAATGACCCAGCACTGAGAAGGTTAAAACACAATAAGAAATTTTTTATTTAAAATTTTATGAGTAATATAAAGCTTATCACTTACCTGGAAGTAAGATAATTTAGATTATCTTTAATAACTTTTCCAAATCGATGTTTTTGTTGTGGTTTGTAATATAAAAATAAAAAAATTAATATTTGATTAACCCCCTGACTGCCGAGCAAAAAAGCAAAATTGTAATGTTGTTTTCAACGCATTTTTTTTAAATGCTAAAAAAGGATGTTTTTTCTAACATGATATTTTTTTTTATTATTAATTATAGGCATATAAGCCTTGAGAGTATTAATCAGAACTTAATTTTTTTAAACTAGATTATACGGGTCATTCCCAAAAAAAATGTAAATTTGATCTTTTGAAACTTTTTTTTCTAAAATTATATTTTTAGAATAACTTTATGCTTCAGTGACAGCCAAGACTCTGAACTTTATCATGCTATAAATTTTAACTTTGTAAAACAATTTATATTATATTTTTTATAAGGTTTTGTGATGAGAAATGAAAGATTTTGTCCACTCTATTACATGAATAAACTTTGTTTTCCTGTGTAAATTATTCAGTGCAATTTAAGCTTTTTGACTTTATATCTTTGCAAGTACTGTATACTTCTTGTACATATAAAAAAAATTACAAAAAATCTTAAATTGTATGTTTTTTTAATGCTATTGCAGTCTACTCTGTTACAAATTTTGGAATAATACTGGATAAAAGTTTATTTAAGTGTTGTGCTAATTTAGAAAATATTATTTTTATTTGTTAAAACATGTAGCACAGTTTCTAAAATAATAGGAGAATACTTTTACTTCACATTATTTAAGCAATTTTATCCTAGAATGCAAAAAATCTGTAATGTAACAGAGTGGACAGCTTTGTAACAGCGTGGACAACGGTATTTTCTTGGGAAAATATCAACAGTATTATATACTATAAATAAATAAAAATATCCTTACCTTCCCATCTAATATTTTATTTGCCATCTAAGAAGATTTACATGAAACTTGCACTTTCTGGAATACATCTACGTTATTTGGAAATTCATAGTACAGATGACCACCCTACAACTTGCATTTGAGTTCAGGAAGAATTGTTATGATTTCTTCTAAACGAATGTATGAAATATTGTTTTCATCAGCTCAAAATAACCTCCCACAGTCCTTAATAGTCTTTAAATACATTACTTTTACTTCTCTATCTTCATCTTCTACTTCTTGAATAACTGCAACATACTTCTATTTCAGATTACACATAGCTTCATCTGTTTTAAATGCAGCCAACATGTATTTCCCAGTTTTTATATTATCCAGCAAAACTTTTTGCATGGAATCATCAACTTTCACTTCACACACTTTGTTTGTGGAGGTTCCATTTGAGTCCAAGTCAGAAGAATAAACATCTGATGCTTTGAGTATTTTGTGAATATTTTTATGAGAAGCAAGGTTGGATGTTATTTGACAGTTGTATTGCATGGACTAAGTTTACTATTTTTTCAGCAAAACAAGATACACTTCTCTATCTAAATAATCCATTACCTGTTGTCACCAACTGATGAACAGACAATGTTTCTTTAAGGATGGGAATTTCATTTGGAATAGCTCTACTCATCTTATCTATCTCTAAAATAAGATAGAATTTCACATTGGTGATGTCTTTTAGTTGTCTAAAAAATCATTAACATCTGCCATGCTCTTTAGCATTCCTCATATCCCATTAGCGGCTGCTGTGCCATTGCCCAACTCAAAACAATTCTGTGTGCTCTACTGAAATTTAAATTTATCAACATGTTTATTAAATAGGTAGAAAATTTTTGGGGGCGTTTTGTACTGGTTAAAAGGTCCATCTGAAAAAAAAAAGTGAACTATGTTGATCTTGTAATTATCGCTAGTCATTTTCAATACTCATTCCAAGTGGGCCCAAATGACTGCTAGGCCATGCACTAAAAAAGATAACACTAAGGATGAAAATAAGGAGTTTTGCTTAGTAGCCACTGGCCGATAGGTTTTGTTTTATAGTAACCAGTTACTGGCTAGTGAGAATAATTTCTTTAGTAGCCAGTAAGTACATTTGACCCTGAATATTTAATTTAAAATATATATAATGAGTTTACAGTAAACAAATAATCTATATACCAAATAAAATATTTTTATTTATATCATTTTGAATAAACTTGAGATACTAATTTCCCATCTATTTTAAATTTTAAAATAAGTTAGCAGCAAAGTTATATACAACATGCTTATGTAGCTAACTACATAAGTACCTTTTTTTTAATAATTTGTCTAGACTTGAGATCTGACAATATAATAAAATAGGTATGTTTATCCACCGACTAGCAGGTATGAGAATAAAAAGATCATCGAATTGCCAGTGCAATATGAAATCAGAAATGTCTGACAAAGGCACCACCAAACATGATGCGCACAGATTTTGATGATTTCAAAGTATGTTATAGGGGTCGTACCACTAATTATTCTGATAAAAGGGTTTCTTCAAATGGGCCTTAGTTTTTGAGAAATTGGGGGTTAAAGTTCAGCATATATTTCAAATACCCATTAGTGTGACTTTTTGAACGTGAATTCGTGGTGCAGTGGTAGCGTGCGAGCTTACCAATCAAGACATTGCGGGTTCGATTCCACTTCGAGGCATGTTTTTCCTTTTTACTTATTTTTATATTTTTTATACGTTAAAAATTTTAAGCAGAATTGGGCATTCTACAGCTTTGAACTTTGATATTTTCTTAATAAATTACATTTACATTTTCGAATTTTTCATTGCAATTTATTTTTCTCTTCAATTTTTAAACTAATATTTCTACAAAACTCTACTAATATTTCTACAAAAATTTCTTACAAAACTCCAAAACTAATTTATGCCTAAAATTTTTTTTCAAATTAATTATTATTTACATTTTTTTATTTTAAGCACAATTCTGATAAAATGAATTTTCTTTTTTCTATTTTTTTTTTTAACTTTATGTAATTTAAAAGGAAAATTTATCCTTTTCTTGTAAAAAGTATACAAAATAATTTTCAGGTGCAATTTCTCAAACGTATTTTGGATTAGATAATTCAAATAATGCATATCTTCGAAAGAGTAATAAAATATTAAAGCAGTAATGCTTAAATACAAGTTTTTTACCAGTTGTACAAAATTTTTATACTCTGTAAAATACATTTATCTTAAAGTTCAACCTCAACATCATTTTTCGTTTGCACAAATAAAAAATCACATTTAAAAATATTTTTTTTTTATTATAGCAAATAAAAACACTCTCTACGTGATTCATAAAAATTCAACTGGATTGCAAAAATCGTCTGTTAATGAGATAAAATTTACAATACATATAAATATATTTATATATTTTTTAATCGTCTGCTTTCCTTTTCTCGGTAATATTGGAATACAGTACAGAACCATCTATCCGGAATGCTTGGGGTCAGATGTATTCCGGATAACTGGTTTTTCCAGTTAACTGGTTGTGCATGAAAGCAGTATCCATTTGATAAGTTTTGAGGAATATGTGTGGCTGTGGAATTATTTCTGATATTAAATTATTAGATTACTTGGATTAAAAATCAATGCAAGAAAGATCAAAAGTTAACCAGAGTTTAAAAGAAGGTAATTTATGAGAATCCCTTAGGAAATAAAATTCTTCTGTTTCCTCTGCATAAAAATTAAAACATCTAAAATATAACTAAATATGTTTTCATTTCAAATACCAGATGTTGTCATCAAATTATACGATTGTTTCAAGCAAAGCCTATGTCAAACTGGCAGTGTGCGACACCTTTTTCTGCAAAGATTCTGAAATCAGTCTATCAGAAATATCATTCCAGATAACTGGTTTTCCGGTTAACTGGTTTCCAGATAAATGGTTCCATACTGTAAATAAAAATTTCTTTTATTGATCTCGTTTAGCTTCTTTTGCAGACAATTAGAATATTTGAAATATTGTTATATATAGGGAAAATTTTGGTATGAAAATTAAAAGAAGACTACAGATTGTGACAGATTGAATGCTAAAGATTGTGTTATGGAAAGAACCAGCGCTGATGCGGAAAATTCTCGTTTGGAAGAGAAACAAAAAGGCCGAATTACAAATGCATTAAAATATTGCGAGACGTTGTTACAAAATGATGATCTGTTTAAAAGTTCTCCACCGGATGAAATATCATGTGCTTCTATTGGTATGTCTGAAGAATTTCATGGTGCAATTTTAGAAATATTAGAAGATCGACAAATTATTGAGGCCGAGGAATTGATATTGAATGAAAAAGATGAATTTAATGAATTTACAAAGGTATGATTTTTTACTTTAGCAAAAAATATATATATATATATATTCATTATATTTCATTGTTAAAAAAAATCAAAATCAACCAATTGAATTTTAAATATTTTTTTATAGTATCCAGGATTTCATGAAGATCGTGAGAATTTTGTACCTGAAGAATTTGCACCTAAACCACGCGATTATATTCCATTGTGGTACAAAAAGAATGCTGTTGCATTAGCTAAAGCCTGTAATAAATAAGTAAAAAAGTAAATAAAAGTAAATAATAAAATTGAAAAAAAGGGCCCCAGGGTGGATTCGAACCCGCAAAGTCCTGGTCCGTAAGCTCGCACGCTACCACTGAGCCACGAATTCACATACAGAAGGCATACTAATGGGTATTTGAAATATGCGCTGAACTTTAACCTCAAATTTTTCAAAAACTAAAGCCCATTTGAAGAAATCCTTTCATCAGAATAATTAGTGGTATGATCCCTACAACATACTTTGAAATCATCAAAATCTGTGCGCATCATGTTTGGTGGTGCCCTTGTGAGATGTAGGGGAAAAAGGGAATGCGGAAGATCAAATCAGAAAATCCTGAATTTAATCGGTTCTTTCCATATTTTTAATCGCCAATTTTTAAAGTTTAATCGTCGAGTGCTTATTTTTATCTTTAGATGAAATAGAACAAAATATCATTGGTTTCTCCTGCGATTTCATGTACAGAACCCCATATGTAAGCATACTTGCTTTCGAGAGCCTCTAAAATGGTAACTCTAATTCCTCATCCAATTTGCTTTTAAAGTTCTCATTGAAATCTAGATGAAGTGCAACTTCATCTTCTCCCAAGTTCTTCAGGCACGTTCGGTATTGAATGTTAAAGATATGTTTTTTGAAAAGTTTGATATTTTTTTTAAACACATTAACAAACTCACCAATTTGATTCGTCTTTGTCTCCTTCACTATCTTTGTTATTGTTTTAATATTTCTTGTTCATCAAGTCTTAAGAATTTATTCTTTTTTCCTGATCCACTCTGGCCATTCCAAAATCACATTATAGTCCAATAGCCTCTGCATTGGTACAATTTTTACACTCATCACACATGCAAAATTTCGCGCATCATCTCTATTTTTTTTTTTTTTATTTAATTTTGTTTTACAATGTGGATTGTTTTTGTATCTGCAATAGCTTTTCTGTCATTTAAAAAAATTTCTTATTCTCTCTGAGCATCTAATTTTTGATGTCATCGTTAATGACATTGACGTTCTGTATTAGTATCTTTTGCCATTATCTAAAAAATTATATCTGATATTCGAATGTTAGATTAAAGGTATATAATACTTTTAAAAGTAAAAATATAAATTATAATAGTAAAATATTTTTTTAGTCAAAGAAATAGCATGTTTGTTACAAATTGTCCACTCTGTTACAATACTGGTCCACTCTGTTACACAGTATATGTAACAGAGTGGACAACTAACTCAAAAAGTAGAATTGTAGCTTAAAATTTCATGCACAGTAAAAAAACTAAGGAGTATTTAACAGCTATTAATAATTATCTTCTTCCTAATGGTTTATTGTGTTAAAAAGTAGTTATTAGATTTTTAAAAAAGATGTAACAGAGTGGACATTTACTACTTACATTTCGGTAATCCATAGACATACAAGCTATCTTATATTTTGTTCATGGAGATTCAATCTAATTTGACTGACAAAGTGAACACATGCCCTTTAGAGAGTTCAGTACTATTGCCCACTTTAATATATTTTAATTTTTTATGTTAAAACTCCATGTAACAGAGTGGACTTAATGGAGTTGAATAAAATTTGGGACACACACATAAAAATTTATATCTCTAAAAATAAAAATAAATTTAAAAATGTGTTTTGTTAGTAATTTTTTTAATTAGATGTTCCATTATATAGTATATAACTTATTATTATAGCTCACAACCAGTTCATTATAAACACATTCAAATGTTCTAAATTTGAGCCTGGGACAGCTTGTTTTCTCTGCCAAGTTTATAAACATTATTTTTTGTAAATTATTTTAATTCATTTTTAAACTTGCAAAATATTTTCTACTAAGAACAATAAGATGAAGATTAAGAAATAATCACAACTATTTTTCAAAAGCTTATTATTATTTAAATAAAAATTAACTTCTTGGACATAGTTTTTACACTTTTTTTTGGGAATGACCCATACCTGTCAAATTATATTAATTTAAATAATGCTTCTATTGCAGTGAAATCTACATCTTAGTGAACAGATATATCAGTTAGCAGCGATGAAAAGTTTAATGCGTTATTTTGTTTTTACACTTTCTGTCTTCACTGCTGTATAAAATGTTTTATTGATAATTCGATACACAATGAAAAGCTAATTCCAGAGTTTAAAAAAGGAGACTGTGACATAAATATTTGATTATTTTCATAGTATTAAAAAAATTCATGATAAAAGTTAGTCTTCAAAGTAAAGTTTAGTGATTCAAATTCAAATAAGTTTGACAAATTAAATAAAAATTAAAATCTTGAGTTATTAATTGCTTGTTGATCAATCCATTATTTTCAACTGATAGTATCCATGCCAGTCTTCAAAGTAAAGTTTAGTGATTCAAATTCAAATAAGTTTGACAAATTAAATAAAAATTAAAATCTTGAGTTATTAATTGTTTGTTGATCAATCCATTATTTTCAACTGATAGTATCCATGCCAAGTCTCCAATTTTTCTTAATTACAAAATAAGGAAATCTCACTTATCTCAATTTCTCTCTTGCATTCAAACATGTTTCCTGTTTTCTTGAGTATTTGAAAATTTATAAATATTTCACAAGCTTTTAAGAAACCTAATTTTACCAAAGTTTTCATTAAAAAAAGTTATTTAATGCTTATCTGTGCTGCAGTACATAATCGGATATAAATTTATTTTCCTAAGGATTAACATCAGGATTAAAAAAAAGTATCAATAGTATCAAAACAATCCATTGTGTGGTGCTGACAATAATTGATCAACCTTTGTGAAAAAAAATGCAGGAAGATTTTTTTTTTGTCATTGTTTGAGTGGCAACCGTAGCTATTAAATTGTGCAAATCATTTTACAAGTCTCCTTCTGCTAACAGAAAATTTATCAATGACATTTCTTTTTAAAATATTCATAGCTTGGTGTTTTGAACCACTATGCTTACTAATCAGTGAATACTATATTATCTTAATTTTCTTTTATGTCATTTTGATTTTATTATAGAACTAGTATATAACCCCCATCAAAAATAACGGAATGTGAATGACAAATCTTCAAAACAATATTTCAAAAAATATATTTTTCTGTCTTAACCCTTTGCATGGAACATAGGTCTCTCCGACCGGTATGGTATACAATTTTGAATTGACAAAAAAAAAAAAAAAAAAAAAAAAAAAGTTCCGTGCAGAGGGTTAAACAAAATAAAAAATTAAAAAAAGATGCTTCATGCATTTTGTTAATCACAAAGTATTATCCTTTGATTTTTGATGATTAGAACAAAGAAATTATGTAAACTACAGTTTAGTCATCAGCGCTTAAAAGCGCTATTTCCAGCTACACATTCTATGATGAAAATGCTTGTTTAAGTTCCCTCTATATTAAAAATTTGCTGTTTAGCGTATTACAGAATAATTCAAAATTAGTTTCTGAGTAGTAAAATAATTTGTAAGTCACAAAATTAATATAGTGTAAAGAATAATATATAAAAATAACATTCTACTCAGTAATATGAATATGTAAAATATTTTATAAAAAGTTTTATAGAATTCAGCGTAATTTCTCCTATAATATATATTTTACATATTCATATTGCTGAGTAGAAGGCAATTTTTATATATTATTCTTTATCCTACATTAATTTTGTGACATACAAATTATTTTACTACTCAGAAACTAATTTTGAATTATTCTGTAATACGCTAAACAGCAAAATTTTTAATGATTTTAATCTGCATTGTTTCTAAAAGTAAATTGCATTAATGACTATTTTTTTTTTGCTACAAACTTATTATGTTAAAATTCATAATTTTATCTGCAAGATATATAAAATATGTTGTACCACTGTGTTATACATTCTTTGTTTTAATTTCAATGAGAATTGATAAGAAATATTCATTTTATTTGCAATGCCTTCAAATTTGATAAAATGCATTTAAAAAAGGTATGATTTCAACAGAAAGTTTCTTTGTTTATATTAATTGCTGATAGATGGCGCCAGAGAATTAGCAAGAAACATCATCCTGATTTATAGACAGAATTTTCGGTAAAGTCTGAGGGTTCTACTGTAGCTGCCTACAGCTCATACTTCCAGTTGTTGTATAGATAATTATCTGTTATTTTTAATTTAGAACTTAATTGGATAGTTTTTGAAGGTTTTAAACAAAGTTAAAATACTTAAAGGTTTTAATATACTTTTACAAATATTTTAAGAGCTGCATTGATGCTAACCTGTATATATTTTTTTTTATATGTAGCGTTCAAAGAGTTATTCATTTGTTTCAAGATTCAAAAATTGTGAATGGCAACAGTGTTTTTTTGTTTATATCTAGTAATCTGATGTTTATAATAGCTTATTTTTAATTTGGAAATTAATACATTATAATTGGATACGATATACAGGTTTTATATGAAAATATGCTGAACAAACATCATTTCAAGTAGAAGAAATTATCATTTAGCTATAATATGTTTTCCATTAAGCCTAACATGGCATTTAGCTACTTTCGATTCGCAGATCAGAATGGTTTGCACCGGAATGGTTATCTACATTTTTCTGCACTCAGATTTTATTATAAGTAGATAGCTATGTTTGATTCGATGACCAGAATGGTTCACACCAGACTGGTTACCAAATCTTTTCTCCACTCGGATTTTATTATAAGTAGATATTAGAATAGAAGAGTGATTTTTTACCACCCTCAGTAAAACACTTTATCTATCTATCTATCTATGTATGTATGTATGTATCTATATATATCACTTTCTTCTGGACACGATAACTTCCCCAATTCTGCACCAATCTCTTCCAAACTGATACATAAAATCAAGGGGCATAAAATCTCAGTCGAATTCGTTAATGGGCAAAATTGGACCAAGGGGATGGAAATAGGGAGGGGTTTTGTGAAAACCGAAAAACCCCTATAACTTCTTAAATTTTGTACATATCGAATCAGTTTAAAGTTTTTATTACTTCTAAAAATAGGGCCAAAAATTTATGTATCACAGATTTTTGATAAAGTTAAAAATGGGCTCAAGGGGCACAAAAAATAGGGTTTTTGGGAGAAAAAAAATTCATAACTTTGTCAATTCTCAAGATGTCAAATCCAATTAATTTTATCATGAATCTCCTTAACATTATCTACAACTTTTATATTCACAAGTTTTTAATAGGACCAATTCGTACCACAAAACAAATTAAAAACGAAAACAAAAAGGGCGTTTGAGGAAGAAAAAAATCCATAACTCCGTCAATTCAAAAGATATAAAATCCCCATGAATTTATCATATATCTTCTTAATATTGTCTACAACATCTATATAGACAAGTTTTGGATAGGACCAATTCTTACAGCAAAAACAAATTAAAAATACATAGCGGTTGAAGAAAAAAATCATCTTAGTAAGGGTGTATTCAAATCCAAACTGCTTATTTTCTGACTCATTTTACAATTCATTTTTACTCTCAAAGGCTTCCAATTGGTACCTTTTCTTACTCAGAAACTATATAATGTACCGTAATGGCCAGTTTTTTGATAGAGGCAGAATATATTTTAAAACATGCTGTCAAAGTGGGCCTTTTGAACCGAATTTCCCGAAGCGGATTGTGTTGGAAAAGGAAGTATTCAAATCCAAACTGCTTATTTTCTGACTCATTTTTAAATTCATTTTTGCTCTCAAACGCATCTAATTGGTAGATTCGCTTATTCAGAAACTATATAATGTACCGTAATGATCGATTTTTTGACAGAGGCAGAATATATTTCAAAAAATGATGTCAAAGTGGGCATTTTGAACGGAATTTCCCGAAGCGATTGTGTTAGATACGAAAAATATTGTCTTACTGAGAAAACAATTGTTTATGTATAAAGTTTTAATTAATTAAACAGAAATTAAAAACACAGGTCGCTTATAAATCTATTCAAAAATCATGTCAACAAGTTTCATGTTTTTCCTATTAAAAATGAATCTGGAGTTATGCCAGAAAATTTTGAGTTGTTGAGCATGGAAAAGTATTTTTTTTAATACCGCCCTAACATGATTCTGATAAAACCAGTTATTATATAAAAATGAAATAAAAACTCGTCAAAAGCGGCCAGATGAAATTGTTAAAGTGGGTTTATCTCTAATCATGATTTGGTTTTTGTTTGTGAAATTAGTATACTTAACTTCGAAATCTACCTCTGCCTGTAGGCCGGGCCGTCAGGGATTTTTTTCATGTATTATATTTATGCCATATTTTATTTCATGTGAAATCCCATGTCTAATAAAATTAATTGCTGGTGCTTTTCTAGTTCACTAATTGTCACTATTAAGCTCCCATTTTGACATTTGAAAGTGATGTAAAACTCTCATAATAAGTACATAAGTAAAATTGTGTGAAAATGTAAACTAAAAGTAACTCTTTGTGTAATTAGTATATTTTTATTTTGCAGTCTTGGTATAAAGGAAAGAAAAGGTTGACTTCCAAAGTGTTTTCTTATCCATCTGCTAAAGAGAAATCATCTAATATTTTTTCTTCTAGGGATGTAAAACAAAACTTTGTGCCTTTCCTTATGTGCCAAATATGCTCTCCAACAGATAAGAACTTGTTTTTTATTTGTAATGAGTGTTTTCATAAATCCACTCTGCATTGCATCAATAAAGAAGTCCATTTAAACGTAAACAAAGAATCAGTTGATTGTTGCAGTTTTCAAAATATATCACTCTCTGGTTCTGTTCCAGGATACAAGTTATTAGCATTTTGTAAAAATCCTTGCCAATGCAATGATTTGATTCAACTGGACAGTGTAGTTTACAATAAATCTTTTTTCCATGTTATTCTTGGAGAGAAAACAACAGACATTCATTTCTGCAATAGGGATAGAGCTGTAAGAATTATACAAAAAGCATGGAAAAGGTGAGTTTTATTATTATTATTTGTTTTGAATTTAATTTTTAATTAATTTTTCTATGTGTTTGATATTTGCAGCCCCAAAAAACTATAAACTTCTGCTAAAATATTAATTTATGAAAATATATTACAGCTCACTGACATATGGCTTAATCTAGTTAGTATATACAGACCTTGCCCCTTTCTTCTTTCACTGTGTTTGCAATAGATTGTAAGTAAATGCAGTTACAGTCAATTAACAACTGAATTTAGAAATTAAAACAAGTTTTCTGTAATTTTTATTATTTGTCAAAAAATTAGATTTTTATTAGCTAGTAATTTCTCATTGATATTTTCATAGTAAAAGTAACTGATTCAATAATGTGATGTTAAATACTAAATGACAAACAGCATTATTCAAAACAAATTTCTTTACCATCCAGATATGCTAAATCGAAGTGACTAGTTTCAAGAGAAATAATTTAATAATTCCTTTCATCAGGTGAGGTATCTACAATTGCCAAAAAGCAGAACACAAAGGATTAAAAATTGTTATGGAGACTTGACATAGATAGCAGTTATAAAGAAAACAACAGAGAAAAAGATCTTTCAAAAAAGTACGCAGGTAAAAATAGAATATCCTGCTGTACAAGAGAATGATGCAGAGATGGGAAAAAGCAGGTTTGCTACAGTTGGCTATTATTTTACTATTTGTCTACCACTATTTCCAAACAATAATTTTCATGGTAGATCCCCATGAAAATTATTGTTTGTAAATAGTAGTGTAGAAAATAATTTTTCAAAAAATAGTCACCCATGGCAACACTCTAGTAGGAATAGCTAGTTTTCTCACTGTTTTTATTATAAATTTATTAAGCCTCTCTGGGCATAGCAGAATTTTGTTTTTAATGAAGTTTTTCAGTGTTCATAAAGGAAATACATTTTCAGATAACATATTTCTCTATTTGGTCACACTTGCTCCAGAAACTATTGTTATTAAATCAAACATGTCTTTTAGGAAATTAGCAATTTGTTCATTAATTTAAAAAGAAATATACTTACATTTATAATTTTCTCTTTAACTCAATCATCATGGAAATATAGCTATAAAATGTATTTTTTTTTTTTTTTTAAATAGAAAGCATGTGGACTGCTATACGATGTCTTATTCAATTGTGAAACTTTTATTTAAAACATGTTGATAAATGGTATTTTTTATGACAATTTATAGCTCATGTGTGGCAGATGTTTACACTTCTTACCTGAGAACAGTAAAATATCAGTCATGAACTTGACTTTTTTTTTTATTATTATCAGGCAGTCTTATTTTTAAAATTATTTGTATTGAGATATTTTTGATCCACTACTTATCATTTTTAGTTAGGTTTCAATTTCCATTATTGCTTTTCTTTTGCAATGATGCAGTTTTGATTCCAAGACGTTTCATTCTACAGTCCATAGACTCTTATTCATCTAGAAATGATTGTAAATCATTTTTATCTGTGTCTGTCATACATCTTCAGAGGTGCAAGCTTTTTACTTTTTCAGGAGGCCACAGTTAATTATGGAAGTCACAGAAGTCAATTGAAGAGATGGAGGAACAGAGCTCCCATTCTTTATTTTATATTTTCAGAGAGCAACCCCCTTTCTGAAAATTTGCAGAGAGAGCACATGGCCCTTTGCTCCTCTCCCCTCTGTACTTGGTATCTAAGTGCATCTTTAATTTACCCTGTATTTTTATTATCTTCTAATTTTTTTCATAAGTTTATAATGGATATATGCAAACTTCAGATTTCCCTGGGATTTATTTTCATGTCCCAAAAATCTTACCATGTATCCAACTTCAGCTTCTAGAGGCTTCAGAGCACTGAGCTCCACAATAGTATGGAGAGCTAACTCCTTATTTGGATGCATTGAATCTCGCAGTCTGCCTATGAATACAATGCCAAAGAATTTCCAAGGAAAATTTGTCGCAAAGCATAGATTTCCTCTCATAAAGTAATATGGAATACATATTTTCAAATTGGATTTTCTTTTTTAAATATGACAAAGTTGTTACAATATTCACTAATATGTATTTTTTACTGAAAAACTATAGATTTTATATAAATTCATCACAAATTTTTAATTTGATATTAGTTAAAAAGGAAATTTTAGGTAAGATCAACAAAAATAAAATGAAAAATTTGTTAGGTATTGCTCATAAAACTATCAAAAATGAGTAAAAATAATCAAAATTGATAAAAAATATACAGAATTAAAAATGTTTCTAATATTAAATAAAGTGCTGGATTCATTACTTGCTCATATTGAAAGTGTGATGTGCAGAAAGTGGACCAGTGAGTTAGCTCTCCATACTATCATGGAGCTCAGTGCTTGAGAGCTAATGTTTGTAGTCCATGTTTTTGAAAAAAAATAAGTAAAAACTCTGTATTGCCACTGATTAATTTGGCTTTTTAAATGATAATTTTTCTGTAAAAATCTTTGAATGTTCTAACAATTTTCAGTTTCTAAAGTGTTCATTCTCTTTTTAGATACAAATTAAAGAAGAAATTTTCAAAAGTAAGAAATGAGGTTTGGCTAAGTTATATTAATCATGGGGAACGATCAACAGCTGAAGAAATTTGGCAACTGAGTCTTCAAACATTTTCCAAAAAAGTTTTTGAATAAGATTATAAAATTTATTATACAATAATACTGTAGAATTTATTGTTCTTCTGATTTGTACAACTTCTTAGATTCTCTACTTCAATATAATAAATTTTTTCATTTTTTTATCATTCAGGTTATTGATTGACAGACACATAGACATTCATTTACTTATTAATTGTTTGTTAACTCCTTAACTGCCTCTTAACTTTCAAAATGTTCTTTCAGAAATCTAACATCTTATTTATCTTTGAATTAATTTTACAATTTCATTTAGGACACCTTAAGATAGTCACTGGTGAGATGAAATTCATTTCTTTCATGCCAAAATAATGATGCAGTAGACTCCCTCAAATCCACACAGCTGGGGACCAGAGGTTGTGCCAATTTTAGAATTATGCAAATTTCAGGTCATTGCTTTTTTACATATTTTAAACAGTAAGTTGAATGTAATAGTGCAATAGAAATTATAACAAATGCTTGCAATTTAGTAAAATATTAAAATTATTAAGTAAAGTAATAAACTAAAAAAATAAAAAGTAAGATACCATATGAGAGGTTTATATGGCAGTTAAGGGTTAACATACTCAGTGATAGGAAAATTTACATTTTCAATTTGAAGAAAATAAGTTGAAACTGGTGGGAATTAATACGAACTAAAAGGTCTTAAAACACCATCAAAAACTTAAATGCACATTTAAGGTTTTGATGGTGTTTTAAGATCTTTTAGTTTGTATTTTCAATTTGATTAATCTTCTCAGTGCCGTGAGCTGATATATCCATTAACTAAGCTGTGGGTTTCACTGCAATAAAAGCATTATTTAAATTAATATAATTCTACAGATATAATGCAGTTTTAAAATATTGATTAAGTAATAATTAATACTCTCAAGGATTATATTCATATATCTAATTAAATTTTTTAAATCATAGTAGAAAAAACATCTTTTTTTAGAATTTTTTAAAAAATTACAGAGAAAACAACATTACAATTTTGTCCTATTGCTCGGAGGTTAGAGTGTTAAGTTAACTTACATGAGAGATATTTTCTAAAGTAGGATGCTTTGATTTTCAAAGAATTTTATCCGGGAGCCGGCGGCATCAAAAATCCCATCATCACAGAATTGAAAATTTTTTATATAAATTGATAGTTAAAAGTCACATGACAAAAATGAACTAGGTATGACTAGGTTTTTCAAACCGAAAATAAGTTTAATTAAATTAATTATTATTAAAAAGCTGTAATGATTTACCGTTTTCGCGGAAAGCCAACACTTGTCCAGCGTTCAGACGCTAAATTAAAGAAGCCACCAGTAAAAATTCAATGAAAAAAATAATGTGAAATTTTATCACTGGTTGCCACCTTAAAATAGGTATGACAGACTTTTCCAGCAGAATAAAGTTTTCATATCAAGTTTTTCTGAAAGAGCATAAAATTTTCTACAAAAGGCTCTAAGAGTGATCAGTATTTGCGATGACGATAAAACATTATAACTTTTTAATAATAATTTAAGTAAACATATTTTTGGCTTGTCAAACCTAGTCATTCATACCTAGCTCATTTTGTTCATATGACTTTTTACTATCAATTTACATAAAAAATTTCAATTCTGCAATGATGATGTTTTCAGTGTCATCAGCTCCTGGACTATTCATAATCAATCCTAAGATAATATAAGATAACATATATAGAGTATAATTGCAATATAATTAAACTGGCACTACTCAAGGGATTCTGTAAATTGACCTAACTACTGTAATGTCATGAAATTTTATAGTATGACTTGTAGTATGTTGTGGGACAAAAGAAGCCACAGAAAGAAAGTCCTCCAAGAGTTGGCAGTAGAAACAAATGTTGCACTTTTAGATGCTCAGAAGCAAAATAATGGACATTCAAATTAATAAACAGAACAAATTTGAAGGAAAACTTATTTTTTTATTTAATAGTTCTCAAGATAGTAAAAATTTGAGCATTAAAAATATCATAAACGTAAGCCTGATTTCTCCCAAAAAACTTTGCAAAACATAGCTTCATCAATCTGCAATCTGGAAATAAACATTAGATTAAAAATCAGTTCTCTAGCATAATTAATTCATTTCATGAATATAAATGTCCTTGTATATATAAAATTTATACATTTCTTCCAGACATTCTACACTGTCAAATAACTCTTGTATAGTTATTACTTGACTACTTGGGCTCTGTTACTACCAGAAACACTCTTGTCTGTGCTATTCAGCTGCTGTAATTGTATGCGCAGTTACAAATTCTGTAGTTATCATTTCTGATATTGATTGCTATTCTCTTTCAGAAGGAATGGGTAATAATTTGTGTTACTTCAAACTTTTGGATCATCACTCATAATGATTTTATTGATAGATTTTTAAAACTGGATGTTTTCTTTATCAATCAAATTTATTCTTTTTTTAGACTTTTGTTTAAACATGTATTATATTGTATTATGTCGTATTAGCATTCATGATTACTTAAAAAAGAAATGCATTAGATTTAGGAGGGCCCTATTCAGAACATTGGCAGTATGCATTTCAATATTGAAGAAGTTGTTTTTTCAAAGGCCACATAACAATCCTGCACAAATTTTAGGTAGATTTCATAGTACAGTAGACTCCCTCAAATCTGCACAGCTTGGGACCAGAGGTTGTGCAGACTTTAGAATTTTGTAAATTCTGGTCATTGCTTTGTTTACATTTTTTAAAGTCATTTGAATGTAATAATGCAATCAAGATTGTACTGAATGCTTGCAATGTAGTAAAATATTAAAGTAATTAAGTTAAGAAATTAACTAAAATGCTAAAAAGTAAGATAATTTAAAAAATGATTAAATTATTAAAAGTAAAGGTCAAGTAAATAATTAATACAGTATAATTAAATATGTATAATAAAGATGAGATACATTTTCCTTGAATTATTCAATGAAGCTTTCCTCATAAAGGTACCCTATTAATTCACATCAAAATCATAAAGTAAGGAAGTTTTGTTTCAATTTTAGCAATTCTTAATAACCAAAAAAGCTTGATTAATGGATACATATATTTGATAAAAAGAATGTGATTACCAGTGATATCAGCATATCTTGATTTTTTTTTTTTTTCAGAGATTATAAATTTATATTTCCTTCATGAAAAACCATGAGTTCTGCCATATTATCATGCGGAATGATATAAAACTAAAAAAATTTGTAATTTTGACCCTACATCTGAATTGAAAGTTTCATTGTTTACATCTGTGATGATGTGTGGATTTTAGGCGTTTGTGGATTTGAGGGAGTTTACTGTACTACCTATTACATTCTCCCCTATGTTGGAATTTCTGAAAAATTTTTGCAGATCTATGCAGATTTTGTCGAATATTTAGAAATATACATGTCAAATTCTTCTGGAATTTCAGGATTAAAAAGAACAGGTTTGACCTCATATTTATCACCATGCATTGATTTGATAAGGAGGACATTTAGGGGGTCAGCAAAAAATCAATATACTTGAGATCACCCTGTAAAATATGTCAGAATTGACAGCCTATTTTCCTTGATGCTTATACACCCTGAAATGGTACTTACCTTTATTCCTTTATCTTTCCTTATTTCCATTCTCTAATACAATTCAGTTACAATAACCAAGTTCTCTTTTGGTTATCATTTTCATTTATTTCTTTAGTATATCTAAAGCATCCATATCCAGTTTTATTTCCAAACTTCCATTCATGCATCGTTCATCATTTATTGTTACGATCGTTCTTCAAAGATTGGCTGTTTATTTCTCCAAATGCTCCGATCTCGCCATACCGATGTGATGTCATGTCTTTCCCCGATCACTGAACTTTGGACCGTGTTGGAAGATACGCAATTACGTCTTTTGGGTTGCCGTAAGGCAGGATGTGTTTCTCTCATCTCCACGGATCGGGAAAGAATGTTTTGATTGTAAGGGGGCGTGTTGGGGATAGACGATATATGCCGGTGTATTTTGAAGTTGTAGAGTGAGAGAGTGAGAAAGTGGGAAGTCTTGCTTGTTGGTTTTAAAGAGTTTGTGTGCTTTATAGCTTGTCCATGGCTGGTGGTTAGTTTTTTAAACAGCTTATGGGATGTTAATATTTGCTGGTTTAGGAAGCTTAATAGTTTTAAAACTTTTTGAAGGTGTTTCGTTTGAAGAAAGCTTTGACGTGTGAGTTATGTTCTACAATTTAATTCAGCAGTTATTTTTTCGACTTCAACTGATAAAGATGGTGCATTATATCGTCAGTGGTTTGAGCCTACTTGGTTCTTCATCTTTTTTCGTTTCGTTCAAAACATCATCATTTCTGTTATTATCGTCATATCAACATGGGCCGTACAAAGGTCATGTATCACTCTAAGCCTAAAGTAAAACTGTGAGTGTTTCTTTTTTTTATTACTTTAAGTGAATGTTGACAGCTGAGAGATATATAATATGCATACTGTTTACTGCCATCTGTCATTTAATTTTTCTCATCATAATTTAATTTATTTTTTTTTATTATGTTATGTCTGATAATTATTTAAGTCATGTTCTTCGTTAAAAATAAATGTTAGTTTTATTTCAAACTTAAATGTATCTTTACTTGTCTTTACACTTTTACATTTTTCTTAGCCACTATCTTGCCATGGTTACCTACATCACTACAAATTAAATACCTTTCACACTCTGCTACAATTTTAGTAATTCTAGACCAGTCCTGGTTTCCGGACCGAGAACAAAATAAAATGCGCATAATTATCTATCACTACACAATATAAATAGGCAGACAATGCACAATATGTGTAAGAATAGCACGTATATTAATAGAGATATAGAAATTTTTTTAAAAAATCATGTTTTTTGCATATAACATGCAGGGTTTTCAACCCAATAAGCTGGTTGCAGAAATATTGACAAAATATAGTAGAAACAATGTAGTGCAATTGGAATATAAATGGGGCATTCTCACAATCTTTTGACTTTCATGTCCCTGAATAATAATTTTTTATTTACCGTATTTTCGGGTGTATAGCCCGCATCTGGTGTATAGCCCGCACCCTGAAATCGAGCAGTACCATAAAAAATTTTGTGTATAAGCCGCGGAGCTGCATCGTTGTATAGCCCGCGGGACACCATCTATGAATGTATATTTCGACCAGGGTTAACGCCGCATGTGAAATTTCCGCGGTAATCGCGAATGGCATGCTAAACAGAAGCGCATTAATAAGAAGAATTAAGAAATCATAAAAATGAAATTATTAATTAGAAATAAATAATTTAAATGCAAAATTCAAAATTATTAATATAATTTAAATAATATAAATACGAAAAACTACACTAAAATTGCATGAAATTTGCAGCTTAAATTCCGGCATATGGCGCGGATGATAAATTGCATTATTACCTTGGTATATCGCGAATGATTTTGCAACAAAAAAATTAATTAAACTGACATTTAAAAAACCACAAGCACCGAAATTACAGGGCTCCCACTAGATCCATTTTTTTTTTTTTTGCTTCAAGTATGTATTGGACCGTTTTTTCATTGTTAGGTCCATAAAGTCCGTTTTTTGACACTTTTAACTGACTTTTATTTAAAATTTTACCGATGTTTGGCATTTAGCCGAGCATCGCGGAAAAATTGCGCTTTTCGCAAATATGTTCCGAAAAATACCATTAAATTTCGTTAATCAATCATGAAAAGAATCGCCAATTTTGTCAAAGGATTGTGAAAATGCACAAATTTCTTCAAAAGATCATGAATTTCGTTAAAAGATCGAAAAAAAAAACGCGGTCAAAAGATAGAAAGAAAAAAAGCGGTCAAAAATTGCAAAAAAGACTAATTTCCTCAAAAGATTGCGAAAAAAAAAAAAACGCAAGTTTTGTAAAAGAATAGCCAAAAATGCGTTTTCATCAAAGGGTCGCAAATTACAACAAAGGATCGCGAAAAACACGCAAATTTCGGCAAAGGATCGCGAAAAAAAAACGAGAATTTTGTAAAAAGATCGTGAAAAAACGCGAATTTCATCAAAAGATCTCTCAATAAAACGCAAATTTTGCCAAAAATTCGAAAAAACACGCGAATTTCGTCAAAGGATCGCGAAAAAACGTGAATTTCATCAAAATATCGCGAAAAAAACGGTTAAAAAAATTGCGGAAAAAAGCACAAATTTCGTCAAAAAATCGAAAAACTAATTTCGTCAAAAGATTTTAAAAACTTTAATTTTGTCAAGAGATAGTGAAAAACATATAAATTTCATCAAAGGATCCCGAAAAACACGCAAATTTCTTTAAATAGTCGTGGAAAAATTCGTGAAATTCAATCTGTCTTAGAAGGTTTTGTAACCTCTACCAATAGCAATGGCTTTAAGATAATGAATTTCAGAATTTGAATCGGAGCAAGTGCAGGGGCGTGCCGACCCAGTGTGCAAAGTGTGCGACGCACACAGGCGCCGAAGTAGCAAAGGCGCCAAATATTTCCGTTGAAGTGCAAATACTTAAAAAAAAATCCTTAATTTAATTAAACTAAAATGTATTACATTTTCTTGACATCTGATTTATGTTTTGTAAATTTGCCTGAGATAAACTTTCTTATAGATATTTATTTTATTATTATTATTTATTTTATTTCGTTTCATTCTACTTCTGTATCTCCCAATCTGTGATTTAGATGTAGGTCTATCCTACCTTTCAATAAACAGAGGCGCACCTCATATAGATGAAATAAATGAAAGGCGCCATAATTCCCATGGCTGAAAACATGTAACACTATTATCTCAGTGTAGTAGTGGTAAAGAATTGTACAGTTTTATTACAGCAGGGCTAAATTGTACCTGTTTTTTGTTATTTTTAAATAACAATCTTCTTTTTACTGCAGAATTTCTGTCATAAATAAGATGAAACTTACTATTCGGATGCATATACATCTCACGGGCATAAGCATAAATCCTCTAAGACTCAAAAACTCTATTTAAAAATAATTTGCAGAAATAATATAAATCATAGAAAATTTAAAATTACATTTCTCAGAGGATCAACCTATCTCAAAAGTTTTGTAGGTGAAGGGGACAGACACCTTAACTACTAAATAACAAATTAATAATATAAAATAATTAACATTAAATTACGATCACTGGTAACAATTAAAAGAACCCCATTCAGATATTATTGATTTTAAAGGAAGCATCCTTTAAAGTGTATTTTTAATTAAAAAAATAGCTAGTAAGAGGAAAGATTCGAATGGGCACCAGGAAAACTTTCAAAGGGCGCCCCCATAGGTCCGCGGGGAGCGCGTTGGACATGGACAGCCTTGAGTTAGAGAACGGAACTTCCAGGCTCGGGCTGTGCCCATTTATATTTTTGCAGTTTGCGACCCGACCTGTACAAAAATTAGTGAAAACAGGTCCAACTCAATTTCTACAAAAAATTCCTAATTTCTTAACATACAATTAAAATCCTTTTAAAGAATACTGCATACATATTTATGAAGAAATGTTAGATTATTATGTGTTCCCAAGACAGAAAGTACACAATAGCAACATTAATGATTACATACTTAGACTTTTCAACATTCAAATAAAGATTCATTAAAAAAAAAATGTAGTTTAGAATAAAAAAAAGAAAGAGGGTTAAAAAAAATTATAATTTTTGAAACTATGTAATAAAAAGTAGATTTTTGAAAATATATCTCTGTAATTTATTAAGGTATATTTACAATGATTCCATTATCAGATGCTCATTATCGATATTACTATTTTTACAAAACATTTTGCTTGCCCGACACGTTTTGGGAACAATTTTGTCCAATTCCAGCTTTATCCTGAATAGAGAAACAATGTAAAACCAGAATAGGTATGACTGTGCTGTTCAATGTATTAGATATTTTAGATTGGAGAGACTGACGTCAGCTATGGAACAAATTTTAATTGGTAAAATGAAGCATCACCCGTTTGTGAAAGTTTTGGCGTTCCGTGTCGTAGGTTTAACACTGAGAGTTTTGTGCTCATAGAGTAAAGTCTACTTTAGGCGGCCGAAGCAATATATTTTTTCAGCGCTCCTACAAATTATCACTTCTGTAGAAACTTTTATGTATTGTAAAATTGTGTGTCTGTTCGGACCATAGACTTCCGAGCAGAACAAATACTTTTTATCTATACTATATTGTACTCTGGGTCTGTCATCATGGCGGAAACAGAATTTTCGTTAAGGGGGAGGGGATGGTGAAAATAAGCTAAATTTGGCCATAAATGTCGAAAAATGCTTACTTTGTCAAAGATTGAGAGGTTGCGGAACTTTCCCTGCACTCCTTCGTACGTTTGTGTCTGATCACATACTGAATATATAAACGTGATGATTTAAGATTTGTTCATTTTAATTCCGAACATAAAATTGAAAGTACTGAAATATGAGCACTTATTAGCATTACATATAACCTTAAACAGAGACTAGAATGGCAAAAAAAAAAAGTTCAATTTAGATTTAATAAAGTTAGGACTGTTAGGAGCTACAATGATCGCTGTAATATGAACGGAAAAAAAATATGAAAAAATATTTTAAAATGTCTATGCTATGCCCTACTAACCAACCTGCCCGACATTGCAAAATTAATAATATTAATAATAACCTTAACACACCTTAATAATAATATAACCTTAATAATAATAATAATAACCTTAAATACACCTAAAATCAAATGTTGAATGATTTTTTATTTTTAAACAAATTTTTTTTCCAACCTACCCTAGATATGGGGAGGGGGGGGGGGGGGGGGGGGACAATGTCTTCAGCAACATTATACACCGGACGTGCCTCGCACTGCCCGGTTTGTTTTGATTTTATATTTTTAAACAAAAATCTTTCCAAACGAGCCTAATATTGTCACCAGCACTGTCTTCGGCAGTATACAACCTCGAATTTATGACTTTTTTTTTTTTAACCATTTGGAAAAATGGTTATTGTTCTCGTCAGGGTAGGAAATCAAAAGCATATCTGAACGTTTTTATTGGTTTAATCCGCATTTTATTCGAGTTCTGATTGGTCTATACAGTAATCTATATTTCCCTTTAATTTCAACAGAGATAGATACCTTATGTTGCCACTATGACAAAAAAGTAATAGAAACTACAAAAAAAAATTAATAACTCTGAAACAAATTGGGATACAGCTTTCCAACAAATTGCATTTAAAAGTACATTTTTTTCTCTATTCGACAGTGTAAAAAGTAATATTGTCGGATGTTTAGAAGTTTAAGAATGAAATTTCATTTAAAATTGGTAGTCAGATTTCTTTGAAATCTGACGATGGAAAAGCCTTTTCTCGAACAGCCAATGAAATGCTTGGATAATACGTAAGTTTCAGGTGGATAATAACTAATGAAAATGAAAGAAAATGAGTAACAACTTCTGCCAAAGAGTTAATTTTAATTTGTAAGATTTTCACGTGCAAAAGAAAAATGGAATAAGCCAATTAAAAATTTAAAAAAGATAAATAGGACAGGAATGAATACATATAAATGTTTCACACCAAATACGAGTCGCAGGCAATTTTTGTCACTTGGAAGTTTTACGTGTAATAACACTATAATGTTAATTCATGGCGTACGTAATGTATGATAAACTCCGTGCGATTTTTTGTGTCTTAAATTTTAGTCTTTGAAAACATCATTTTCCAAATGGTCTTTGTAATTTGTTAAATTGCTTTTTTTTTTTTTTTTGTTAATGAAAATCTATCCAAACAAAGTTCGAGTTGAGGCTCTGATGCCTTCTGAGGCGTACACCGCAGTTGATATCGAAGCTCCTATCTGATTTTTCAAGCGATCTTCGAATTTATATTTAATTTCTGGCAATTAGATAGATGAAAGTTTCAATTCTGACCAAAAATTCTTGATAAAACATAAAAAATATAAAATGCGCATCATCCCCTCACTATTTGAAAACGCGAAATGATAGTCAAAGCACATATTTTTGATATGGGAAACGATATCTTGAGAAAACGTGAACTGGGAGAAAAAGGATCTCTGGGGAAGATTTGAAATGACTTAAAGATTTTTTAGATAGTAAATATTAATATTTTTTCACACCAGAGATATCGTTAGATTCGGAAAAAATGCCAAGAATGATATATACTATCATTACCCAGAAAAAATACCAGGTATCAAGTCTTAATAAGTGTTTTTTTTTTTTTTTTTTTGAAAATTTAAACTTTAGAAAAATGGGAAAACTTAAAAACTGATGTAAATCGCGGCCAAATAAAAAGGGGTTTTGTAAGAGTAAAGAAAGATACCGTTGGAATCAGAAAGATAAGACAGTTTTCTTTATTTCTCGCCCCCCCCCCCCCCTCTTCCCTTTTTTTTCTCTTTTTTTTTTTTTTTTTTTTGTAACTCGGCGGGGCCCCGGCCATCCCAGTTTCAAAATGCAGTGAAAATCGAACGCTACACTTCCGTCAGTGTGAAGAACCGCTTAACGTCTGGAGAAATGCAGAGGCATGATTGCTTTAAAAACAGAAAGCTCGCCATTTTGCAATTATCATTATGGCTTTTAATTATATTTCGGCTAATTATAAAAAAAAAAAAATGAAAAATCTGAGCTCAGGTGCATTTGGACCTGCCATCTTTTATCCGTATTAAGATTTTCTGCTATCCGTGGTAGATTTTCTTAGCCTTCGACAACACATGCAGAGTCTTATTAATATAGATATGCAAATTAGAGATGACAAACAACTTTCTTTTATTAGTTTCTTTTATTTATTTACTATTGTATTATTTTCTCTCGGATAAGGAAATTTGACCGTTTAATGCAGAATTGATACAGACAGGTTTTATTTTCACAACCTTTACTGTGTTTCGAATGTAATTTACATAGTTGCCAATCTTCTTTATTTTTCAAGTAATTTAAAAATGTTTGGAACCAGAAATCATATTTAATAAAAGAAATAAAATACGAACCCTGTAGAAACAAGACGCATTTTATTAAATAATTTTCCGGTTCAAAAAAACTTTATTTGAGCTGTATAAACTCCAGCAGGATGGCATCTAAAACGTTTATAGATACTCATATTTTTTTTTATAAAGTTTTAATTTTTCTTAAAGGGTGGAGTTAGGGTGCCAATTGAAATTCTGCACACTGGCGCGCCCCTGAGCAAGCGCTTTCTTTATAACAAATTATGCTTTGAACATTTATTAATTAGTGACAATTGAAGGAAAGGAGGGTTTCCTTGTTTATTTTATTTTATGATTTGCGAAAATAGTTTCCTTTTGATCTCTTTTTTTACAAAATATGTGCTCCCTTTTGGTCGCCCTTTTTACTACACATGTTGAGTGGGAGCTCTGGAAATATGAAATTATTAATTTGATATAAATAATATAAGTACGATATTCAAAATTAATAATTCATTATAAATAATATTTAAAAGAAAAAATCCCGTTAAAATTGAGTAAACTTTTCTATACACTAAAGAGCGTCATGAGAACGATTGGGCGTTAGCAATTTCAACTTTAACTCAAGTATCTTAAATAGCGTGCTCGAACGACATTAAAATGACGACGTGCTAAAATGACATTTATTTTCACAGTGCCATATATTAAAATTATTTACAAATAGATAATAAACGTATTAATTTTAATATTTAGCGAGCGCTATGTACAAATAAAATAACGTTATTACATCCCATTTCATCAATTGAATAAGATATAAAAATTCTCATTTTAATCATTTCTAAAAGAATCTGTAGATCTGGAATGCAGATATTTTTGATTTTTTAAGAGGGGGGGGATTAAAAAGAAACCTCGCACAATAATTCATCGAGAATTTTAAACTCATTTTTAAATGGAAAAACATGGAATCTGCTGGCATATCTATCAAAGTGATTTGAAATCAAATGCGTTTTTCCATTTTCGATAAATGTATTATATCTTAAGTTATAAGCAATTGCTATTTGATGATGACCTTTCTCGAGCTGTTTCATCTGGAAATTCAGTTAAAAAATCAACTTTCAGCATTTTCTAAATGTTTTTTCCCTTATCAAAAACTGAAAAACGCTGTTCGATTTCGTTGAGTATTAATAAATGCGGCAATAGTTTTATACATTTAAAATTAAAAATGACTTATAGTGAATGCAGCCATTATTTATGTGTGTTTTATAATAAAGTTATCAGAAACAAAACAAAACTTTTTATTTAATTCGAATCGGTTTTATTTAATTCCAATCAATCTACAAGAAATTCCATGACCTACTTTTATTATTTCTTTGCACGTGGAGCGATAAGGATTATAAGCATTATATGATTCATGCTAACCACTACGAAAAGATATCACGTGCGATCCTAAAGCTATTTTATTTTTATTTTTTTCTCCTTTATCTATCGCTCTGTTTGGAACTTTTTAGCTGTCGGAATATCAAAGAAATAAATATAGATTTCAATTAGAAGATTTTGCTTTAAAAGCATTTATACACAAAATGATTACCAAGAAAAAAAAAAAAAACAATACTTACCATCACTGTGCTGTTTCTTAAATACAAGATGATTTAACAATGCAATTTAATCTGATTTATTTTATGGTCGTTTTTGAGAATATTTGGTGTTATTGTAGATGTTTTAAAAATACTTCTTGCATGAACATTTAAAAGTTATATTTTATATTTATTTCAATCACTTGGTACAGAATTGAATCCTGCATTGGGTCGGGTAATCGGATAGCACCCAAACCCGACTAAAGTTCAGGTCGGGTTGGCGGGATTTTATTTATCTTTCTTTTGACGTGGGTCGGGTTGGAATTTGATTCGTTCGAGTTAACTTTTTTTTTTTTTTCTCCAAAAGATGATGCTGAATATTTGTTAAAATGGTAAAAGCCGAAATAATTTGATACAAGAAAAACATAATTATAGACTACTTTTCCGTAAATGCATTAAAATATGGATTAATTTTCCTTCATTTTAGTTTCTGGTTTTAACCACTTCAACGGCGACGGGTATAGGGAAACAGTGCTTTTACCCCCGACTTATCTCGGGGCAGCCGTTGAAGTGGTTAATATTTCGGTTGACAAAATTTGTTCTTGTCGGGTCTCGAGTTGACTTTAAGTAGAATTTTCAGATTCGGATGGGATACAATCCGGACCTTGCAGTTCAGGTTCAGAGTGAGTCCAACATTTGATCTTGTAATCTGATTTTACCTGCTATTGTTTTGTTATGGATAGAGGGGGGGGGGGAAATGTATTTTTTCTAGAAAAATACATTTTTTTACAAACAGATTATTTTCTTGTAGTTATATTTTCTTAGAAAATATGGAATATTAAGCATTAAAAAAAATTATATCCACTAATTTGTTTTATGTATCCTATGAATATTGTTTTAAATCATTTTTATAGGATTTTCACTTAAAACGTGCACATTAGAGATCTGCATGAACCTGGTTAATAATCTCTTTTTATTAAACTTGGGGCGGTCCGCAATCGAGCTTAATTTTTATCTGCGGCCGCTCCGGGCCGGGACTGGATAACTACTTTTTTTTTTTTTTTTTTCTTTTTCGGGGCCATGTTAAGCCGGCAGGTTTTTGCGAAAATAACAGTGAAATTTTTCCTTTGTTCGATGAAATCTTTAGAAATTTATTTCATTTTATTAAATTATAGAGAAATATATTTTAAAAAATCTTTATAGAACTTCAAAATTATTTTTTCTTAAATATTTTTCTTTCATTTTAAACTGCATTATTTTTTCTAATGAGTTATCATTTAAATGAATTTCTCTAAGTAATCAATAATGTTGCCATTCCATATTTCATAGATTGTGGACATACTAGTTTAAGCTGCAAAATGTTTGCACGAGTATCTAAAAAATATATCTTAAATAATTTTATTTATAGGATCCCGGACTTGATTTAATTGATTTTTCTTGGCTGAGTGGGCCAAATTTTTAGCATAAATGGTTCAAGTTTAGCCCAGGCAGGGCCAATATATTTCGATCGCATGGGTCTGAAAATTTCGGCTCGCCCACATTATTTTAAAATCTCATTAATATGAAATTTCTCATCTTTGGTATCTGAATTTTTGGGAGTGAAAAAAAAATTTTAATTGCACGTAAGCGCCGCATCACTAGAAACGCCGCATCGCTTGAAATTTCAATTGAAAACACGTAAACGCCGCCGCGTTTTTACCGTAAATTACAGTGCTAAAATCTTTTTTTTAAATAATTCCATAATAATAAAACCAGATTTTAACCTATTTATTATTATCATTATTTTTAATCTGGAAAAAAGTCACTTTTTTTTCCCTTTAAAAATAACAAAATTATTGTCAGAGGTAATTCAAGAAATATTTTCGTTTTTCTACGCCCCACCAGTGGCTGAGAGGTTCTGCTCTCAAAAGCTGGTAGACGGGAGGTCATGGGTTCAAACCCAATCGCGCCCGTCGGCCTAATCGTTCGGAGTTTTCTTCTAAACTTCTTCTAAACTTTTCTTCTAAAACTTCTAAACTTTCTAAACTTTTTTTTTTTTTAAGATTCTTGTTTAGTTCATAAAAAATTAATTAAGCAAAATACATAGGATTTTCTTTTTTCTAGATGAGTATGAATATTTACAAATTTATGAATGTCATGGATTTCCTGGAAAATATACAATGTTGGTTTGGAAAATTTCCATCTCGCCAAGAAGCCTTGAAAACAACAATGGAAAAATTCAATTCAGATTTTGCGGTTTGTAAGCAACCGTTGGTTAAGTATAGTCCCAGTTTCACAAAGAGCCCTAGAATTGCTTCCGATACAGAAAGTATATTTTCTTGAAGACTTGCCCAGAGACAATCATAGACTGTTAAAAAATGATAGGTACATGTGTATTAAAAAAATGTTAGAATCTCCATTGATACCTGTATATTTGAGCTTCTTGATTAGTGTAGGGGGTGTTTTTGAAGAAGTTTTGAAATTATTTCAAGAGAAGACTACACTGATCCACATTTTGTATGATGAACTATCACAACTGTTATTAAAGCTTATGAGATGTTTTGTGAATGAGTCAGCATTGAATGATAAATATGGTGAGGAGTTAGTAGATATTGATATTCACACACAAAAAAAAAAAGCAGTTCCTTTGAAGATATTAAATGTAGGAAATAGTAAAAAGAAGATTTTGCTGCCACTGTCAGCAGACTTAAAATCGGAATTTTTAGCAGATAATAAAACATTTTATATAAATCACCAAATATTTGCAGAAGTTACCACTGAAAACTAAGTTTTTTAAAAATTTGGAACAACTTGAGAATTCGCCCGGAGTCCACCATCTTGTTTCTTTGTAGGTCATTTATAACCCTTTTAGGCTAAGATGTGTTATTATACCATCCTCCACCGATGAGTATTTGGCGATTTTTATCGCTCTGGCAACCCTGGCGATTGGCGTCGAGTAACTTATTATGGTAACCCCTTTTTTTACGACGCGTGAGCGTGCTTTTTGCGGGAACATTCATTTCACTCCCGGGTGTCATTGCTGTCGGTTGCTTGACTGTTGTACCAGGTTGTATCTTCTTTTTTTTTTCATTTTATTTTGAGGATTTTTTTTCTGTTTGCTGTTATGACTTGCACTGTAGGAGATGTTATTTCAAAATACCAGAGCATTATAAAAGAAAAAGACGTCTTTTTCCGCACGTAAGGGAATCGGGCAATTTTAGGAAAGGAGGGGGATGGTAGTAGGTTTTTTGTATTGGAGCTAATACGCGACAGAGAATTGTTTTTTAGTTTTTTAAAAGAGATTGGCTTATTGAAATCTAGCATGTGTTGTGATATATGTAGTGGCGATATGATAATTAGAAAAAGAATGCAACTCTCTGGCGGTTGCACGCGGGTTTGTCGTAATAGGAGAGTTGTGGATGGTCAGAATAAAAAGTAACACTCGGCCGTATTCTCCCCTTATTCCGGAGCGGAACGGAATCGGAATTCAGTTCACCCGGAATATGGCGATTATTTCGAATCATGGAAAGAGCGATTCTCCTCTAGCCAGATTCCAGATTCGGAATAATCGATATTTATTCCGTGGCTTTTGAAAGGAAGTGACATCACAAATTCCTTTAAAGTGTGAAGAACCAATCAGAATGAAAATATACGTCACTTTTTTTTTTGTTTGTTTATTTTTTTCGCTTAGCTGATGGCTTTGGCTAGCGAGGAGCTTTTAATCAGAATAATAATTTTCGAATAAATTTGTGTAACTGAGTGAATACCTAAAGAAAAATAACATACTTTTCAGTGCTGTATGAAATATTTCTAAAAAAGATTGAGGGGGTTGGGGGATCGCTCGCTGAAAAAAAAATATTACTATTGTTTTTGTTTTTCTATTTTTAACTTTCAGTAGATTTTTTTTTTTTTTTCCTGGTGTAGTTATTCTTACGTTAATGATGAAATATTTAAATCGGATGAATTAAGTATCAATGATTAATCATACACTGATTTATTTGTTATAATTTTTATTAATTTTGTATTTTGATTGACAAATAATTCATGATATTGGATATACAAAATTTCAACTTAAATTTGAAATCTATTTTACTATTAGCATACTTTTGTAGAATATTAGTGTATGTCATCTTGATGCACATTTCTCATAGAAATAACATACAGATGTGGATAATGTAGGATTAAATATATGATTAAGTATACACATTGTAGGATTAAATATATGTTCTGTGTAATATTAAAAAATTTTGTATTCTAGATTACACATATCCTTTATTTTTTGTATTTGTAGTTTTTCAAATTCCATAACACATTTTATTCTTGCTAATGCAATTTTAATCATCTGTAATACAATGATGCAGTTAAGTTCTTCACTTGATGGCAGTTACGAATCATAAAAGGAATAATTTCTTCTTTTTTTATGTTTATAAAATAGGTTTAGTAAGTGCAGGAATGTGTAAAAACTAATGTAATGAAAAGCCCGAGTAGTCAAAATAAATTTCATTGAGCAGTTTTAAGGCTTCATAATAGGAGACCCAATTTTAATCATCAGAATAAAAAGCGAGAAACTGTGGTAACAGATATACACAGGTCTTGCTGCTAATGTTTCTCATCCTCTTTCATGAATTTTGTAAAAAAAGAACTCCTATTTTGCAATCTAGAAACAGTTGCATTCTAAAATATTTTTATCTCTTCAGACTTTTATTATTTTGATTTTTACACATCATGTATTGTTATTCACTTTAATGCAATATGTTTTGTTCCATCATATCAGGTTTTAGGTACTCCAGGAAGGGCTGCCTATACAATATAGATAGCACCATACATAATTTTGCTTAGAATTATTATTTAGATACATTGAACAAAAAAATAATATGTATGCGTAAGTTCATGTGTGTGTGTATATATACATTTGGTACGTATATATTGTGTGTCTGTGTCATAGCTTTCTTCAGGTATGGCAATTTTTTGCAAAGCCAAAAATTTGCAAACAATATCTATCGACTTTGTAATATACCAAATGTTTACATTAAAGATCCTGTCTTGGCAAAATATGTCAACCTGTGCTCTAATTGGGAGCAAAACATCTCATTGACAATTGTTAGATACACTTAAATTGCACTTTTTTAAATATATTTATTTACTGTTTGGTTGAAAATTAGCTATATTAAATGATAATTTTTTTTTTTTTTTTATCATCCAAGTTTTTTTTTTCTTTCTTTATAATAAAAACAAAAACTGAATATAATTACAACTGATAAAACTTTAATAAAAACTTATATTTATCCTATAAAAGTTTATTAGTAAAAAGTTGTTCCTTTATGGATACTCAGATACAGATATTGCCCATGTAAATAAAGAATAGTATGGTAGTACTCTTGACTTAAATATAAAAGAACCTGGCCCTTATTTAATATAATAATTCAGTACTTCTTAGTTATTCCGTCGACCAGTTTCGCCAAATTATATAAATCGCCAAATTATACACATTGACAGAATTTTTATTTTAAATAACAAAAGAGCAAATAAATTAGTAAAACATTTAAAACGTCGAATTAATGGTTTTATTGGCCATTATTGGCATTTAATCTTACAATTCATTAATGGCAAACCATTATTGGCATTTAATCTTACAATTTAGAAACAGTAATTTGGTTGACGGGATAACTAAGAAGTACCAATAATTCTCATTACTGAAAAAAAAAGACATTAATAGTCAAAACTCAATCATTGCTCCCCCCCACCCTCTTTTTATTGCAGCAGAATAGAGAGAAAAATATTTTAAGGATTAAATTAGATATTAAGATTAGATAATTAGTTCTGATTAATTCAAGGACAACAATGATTTGATTATAAAAAATTATGATAATCAATATTTTACATGTAACTCATGTGACTTTTCACATTAGAATTTATTGAAGTGACTATTAAGCTTTATTATAATTTAAAGTTTTTATCATTTCGAGTTGAAAAAGAAAACTATTTTAAGATTAAAATATAATTTTATAAATGCTGAATTTTTATCTTTTTTTTTATCGTCATTATAATTGCTTGCTATTAATTTAAAATTCTTCATGTTTTTAAAGCAATAAAACTACTTTATTTTTTTTTTTTACTTTTCTTTCTTTTTTTGGAGGGGGCGGGAGCTTATTTACAATACTGCATTATTAACTAATAAATTCATTGAAGATGGAAAATAAAGATGATTTCTAAAATTTCATCGTAAGTAATATTTTTGTAAAAAATAAAAATATTTCATTAAAAAAAATCTTAACAACTTTATATGAGAGCATACATTATATGAACATTATGTGCACTGTTACTCTATGACCATTAGAGCAAATTTTCAGGAATACTTACAATTATTTTATTACAAAATATAAATAGGATAAAATAGATAGTATAACAAGTTAAATACCATCGTGTTCTACTCACATAAAATGTATCTAATTTGTAACAAAAAACACTTTACTTGTCTATATAATATATCAAATTTTTTTAACAAATTAGATATATACCATTATGTATCATTCACATAAAATATAACTTTTTATGTAATGTTTTATCCTAATAATAAAATAATTGGAAATATTTCTGAAAATTTACTCTAATGGTCACAAGAGTAATGAATGGATGTACCCGCATACTTTGCTTTTTGTATCATCAGCTTTTCTTTTTATAAACTCTTACCTTATAACTGTATGATGGTATACATTTGTCAGATTTTTCTGTAACGTACAGCGTAGCAAGCCACTGTATCTTAGTAATTTTTCAGAGAAACTCGAAGATGTTAGTTAAAATATCTGTCAGATACTCATCACAAAATAAACAATTTCATTTTTTTACATATACATACAACAGGTTTAGTAAGTACATGAACATGTAAAAACTAACATAATGAAAAGCCCAACTAGTCAAGACAGCATTTTGTATTCAATGTATGCACTGGAAATTTATTATAATATTGTATAGTAGTATCTACGTAAACATGAATTTTCTTTCATTTAACTTTCATTTGATAAATCTAGATATTGATGTATTTTAATAAACATTTTGGTTATATATATATATATATCATCAAATTATCAGCACATAAAAAAAACAAGCTTTTTATAGCAGTCTTGGAAGCACTGATTTTACAACTTAGTTATTCAGTCATTCAAATTAGTTATGATTTTAATTTGTTTAAAAGGATTAATAAAATCATATATATTATTATCTAAGTCATTTAAAAGCACCGGTGCAGCCAGAGGAAAGAATGATTTAGAAATTACTCCCCCCACCCCACCCCTTCCCCAAAGCTCTAATGACTGGTAAAACAAATAAAAATACTTTTGTATTATGATTATTATGTGACATGTAAAAAACAATGCAAAGGAAAGCACAGCATGTATTATTAATTTAACACATAGCTATTTATAGATTTCAAAATAAAACTTCCTTTCTTCAGAGCTAAAGTGAATAAATAGCAATAGCAGAAATATGCATTCTTTGTGTACATGTTACACGAATATCCCCCCCCCCCCCTCTTTCTTACAAAAAAATAAATTCTACTGAAAAAGGGAATAATCCTTTTATCATGTCTTGAAATGTTGCATGCTATGTTAATTATGTCTGTTATTTCTTTTCTTTAAATTAGTTTCTATACATCGTATCTATAATAAAAAAAACTCTTTTTTATATATATGTATTTCTAATTAGAAGAACAAATATTTAGAGTTGATAATACAAGTCATGTTAAACAATTTTTAAATAGGAAATTAGGGTTACAATATATTTTTAATCAAGAACTTAGGGTGTTTCTCTTAACCCTCTCGGGACCAATTTTTTTTTCCAATTTTGGGAAAAATTACTTTTACTGTAACAAAATTAAAAGTAGCTATTGAAATCACAGAAGTTACAGTTTACTGAAATTTAACGAATGTAGTTATGTTGCACATTTTTCATATAAAAATAGTCTAAGGAAGAATTTTTTAAGACGTTTGGAAAATGTCGTATTACAATCAGATTAAAGAAACATAAAAAATTTAGTAGTATTTTTTATTTCTTATCACAAATTACTAATTCGAAAAAGAAGTCCCTAATTTAAATTTAAAGAGTGAAACATATGTTTGAATTAAAGAAACGGCAACGGTTTACTAATAATTAATAAAACTTTTATTAATATTATTATTATTAAATGCTGAAGCATAAGTAAAGTCATAATAGTAAATGTATCGACATATGCTATCGCTATTAGGTGCTGGAATTAACAAAAATATTTTTTTTCTTTCAAATATTGCAATTCGAAGTAGTAGCCTCATATGAGGATCAGGGTGACAAGAAGGTTAAAGTCAAATTTGGATTTTTGTTCATAGTTTTGAAAATATAGTTCAGCAAAATATTCAACAATTAACAGACAGTCTCAAATAGTCAACAGAAAAATTATATTTTTGAACAATTAAACATTTTTTTTTTTTTTGAATAAATTGATGAAAAATATTTCCTGGAGAAAAATCCTAGGCTATGTAATTGTTATGACAATGCATATTTTTTAACCCCTTCAGGACGAGCGTCTTTTACAGAATTTTTAATTTCCGGATTTTTAAACCAGAAATTTTTGCCTAATTGAATGGGCAAAATGCTCGTATTAAATAAGACAAAATTTACAATAAAAATTTACTGATGAGAATAATCCCCGATTCTGAACACCTTACGCGGCATGAATACCGGTCGCTTGTCCCCAAGGGGTTAAATACGTAATCATACTATATTTTTACTTGTAGTCATCTATGAGTACATAGATATTGGTAAATATAAATACAGTAGAACCCTACTGATCCGAAATTCCGGTTAATACGAACCGATTTTATATTCGAAAATTACTGGATTTGAAGTATACCGGATTATGAAATTTCTATATTTATACTCTGAATTACAGAATGAATGTCATGTAGAAGTTAGAATTAAACAAAAAAAGGCAGTAAAGCATGTTTTTCATTCTTTAAATAGCTTGAAAAGAATTTTAAAATATACCGAATAATGTAAAAGTACAATATATGTAAGCGAATATAAAATAAAAACGTGCACTGTAGGTCTACTCGTAGAAGCCATCGTAAAAGAAATCTTGAATATCAGTTTGTTTGCTAGTCATTATAAAATTCTTTTCTAAAATGCAAAAAGTATTTAATTTAGATGATAAAAATATATTTTTCCTTTCAACAGTTTTGTTTCGCAAATTATTTACAGAAATGTTTTTTCTTCCTTCTTACTCGACATGGTGACTCAGGTATTTACAGAATCGCGATTTTGAACTATTTGTAATGAGTTGTTACATAATTCCTCATTCTGAAGTTCCATTGGATTATTACAGACATCAGGAGTGATTAAACAAATAATACTATTCTTTTCTGAAAGTCATGCCGTACCTTAGGATTCCAGATTACAGGATGTTTACTGTACTACTACTTATAACTTTTTTAGCACACATTCTTTTTTTTGCTTCTATTTTTATCGAAATTTTGGGTAATCCGAATTTTTTGTAATATGAACAGCCACTGGTCCCAATTAGTTTGGATTAGCGAGGTTCTACTGTATTTAATTAATATCAATACTTAACCTATATGCAGGGGTGCCATTTGAGGGGGGCTGGGGGGGGGGGGGCATGCCCCCCCCCCCCCCCCAAGGAATTTGATATTTCAGAAAATTTATCTCTCATTAGGGATGCACCGAAAAGTGATTTTGGCCGAATACCGAATATTCGACCAACAGGTAAACTGAATACCGAATATTCAGCCTACAGGTAACTGAATACCGAATATTCAGTCTACAGGTAAACCGAATACCGAATATTCGGTCTACATGTAAACCGAATACCGAATATTCGGTCTACAGGTAAACCGAATACCAAATATTTGGGTAGCCGAATACCAACTGTTAGGCTGAAATCAAAGTTTAAAGATATTAAAAAATTAAATTTTAAAACAATTTTTCAACAAGACCTTTTTGCAAGTAAACTTTACACACACACACAATTTGCGGCACTTCTCATGATATCATACGTCACAGAAATCAAAGTAACTCTTTTGAAAATATAGTTAACGATATCTTCATTATCGTTAAAGTAACAAATGAAAATCTAAGTTTGACATGAAGTGAGATGAGATACACTGTATTCTTTATTTTGACTGATTAAGCGGTTTGCGATACTGGTTTCTTGGGCAAAAATGGTCTGTCTTGACGTTTATTATCACATCTGAAAGTTTTCCCATTTTCTTTAGAAACACTCTTTTAGCGAAAAAGCAAAAGACAGATTATTTATAAGACATTGTTCAGAAACTTCCATTTGAGCATAATTTATTTCTATGAAGGTCATCATTAATGGTTATTTTTTTTTAAGTGACACTATCAAACCGCAAACAAATAATGTAACGGCATTCTGTTTTATTTAAATATGATTTTGTTTTCAATTATTCTGAATATCTTTAAAAATTGACAGTTTAAAGGTTTTTAAAAATATTTTTCAAAAGATATTTTTAAGTATTCGGTTTGGCCGAATAGTTCGATATTCAGCCAAACCGAATATGCGGCAGGTCGAATAGTTCGATATTTGGCCAAGTCGAATGTTCGGCATAACGACTAGTTTGATGTTCGGCCTAACCGATATCCAGTAGCATGGCCGAATACCGAATATTCGATGCATCCCTATATGTCATCACAGGTCAGACTCAATTTTTTTTTTTCATAAATTGCTCAAAAGCTAAAGTAACTTTTCAGATTTTATTACAATAAAAACACATGCAATAAATAAACACTTTATGCATGTAAACTAATAATTATCAAAAATATTTTCTACAGACTTTGCTATTCCAACATTCTCAAGGTGAACTGTTTCTTATTAATGCGTATTTTGGCTAATTTTAAAAAGGTATGTGAGAAAAAATTCGATTTATTGCTTTCCAGGCGTGTGCAAAATAGATCAAATGAAAACTCGTGCCCCTCAGGGCTAGAATTTTTTCTCTGAATTTCCCCTTTAGCCAAAAATTTACAGAGGATTTTTTTTTTTTTTTTTTTTTTTTTTTTTAGAGGGTTAATTCAAGTTCTTAATTATTTGAATTTTTTATTTTGCATAATTAGTGTCACATTATATTTACTGCAGTCATTACAACGCTATCAAATCATTTGCTTTATTAAATCATATTATATAAAGTATGTTCTTAATAATCTTCTCTGCCGAAACGAAAAAAAGAAACGTCAATCCGCCTCTATATGTGCCGCGGATCGGATCGTGTCGGTTTTGAGAAAAATCAGGTTGGGCAACCCAATGCAGACTCTACCTGAAACCAAATGTTTTGTAAATTTCTGAATTGTGTGGGATTTAGATCATAGTCTGAAGACATTCGTCTTTTATTAACCCCTTAACTGCCCAGTACATATATGCGCATCTTTAGAAAATGCATGTATCTATTTAAGGGATGGTGAATTCCAATTTATAGCGAGGCAATTTTCACCACCTGAGCCATTATATATAACAGTATAACATGTGCATTTTCTTACTGTTATTTCAGAAAACTAATATACACCTTCTATAATTTCAGAAATATGCGATTTTATGTAAGGCACTGGAGATCGCGCAATATTTCGTCGGCAGTTAAGGAGCTAAGGAAAATTTTTTGCTGACAAGAAATCGCACGTGAAAATTTCTTATCCTTATGGATCACAAAATTTGCAAACTTCTTGACGTGTTGACCATGTTTGTGTGCTGATTATCTTGTGATCAATTGAATTTCACGATTTTTTTTCCCCCGACCGTTTGACGAAATTCGCAATTTTTTTCCGTGATCATTTCACGGAATTCAGAAATTTTTTCCGTGACCATTTGTCAAAATTCACGATATTTTTTTGTGACCGATTTACGAAATTCGCTATTTCTATCTGAGATATTTTGACGAAATTCGTGATTATTTTCTATGATCATTTGTTGAAATTAATTTTTTTTCCCGCAGCTGACTGACTGACAAAATTTGCGATTGCTTTGTGCGACCGTTTGACGAAATTCTTGAATTTTTTGCGCGATTCTTTGACTAAATTCGTGATAATTATCTGAAACCTTTGATAAATTCTCTTTTTTTTCCTTGATATATTCGAAATTCACAATTTTTTTTTGCACGACTGATGGCAAATTTGATTTTTTTTTTCTGTGATAGAATGTTGAAATCTGCGATTTTTTTTCCTGCAACCGATTAACAATAATCGCTGTTTGTTTCTACGATCTTTGCAATATTTTTCCATGGTCCTTTTAGGAAATTATATTGTTTCCGCGACTAATTTGCCAAACTGAATATTTTTTCAAAGTTCAATTGGCAAAATTTGCAACTTTTTACCACGGTCGATTGGCGAAATGATTTTGCGTAGTTCCGCAAAAAAAAAGAAAAAAATACTGCAGTTTTCCACAAAAGTTGAAAAATATTCCTGGAAGAATTCCGTGGTTTTGAAAGACGTTAAGTGGGCAAAATCCCACTTGTTCACTCACCCACCCCTGCAGCAAAACCTGCAAAAAAGAAGTCGAAAGGTCAGGAAAAAAGCTCCATTTTAGACAGGTTTCCGTCTTAGCAAGTATAATTATATGTTTTTTTAAAATGGAAACGTGATATTTTTTCAGTTTCCGAAAGAATTCTTTTTTTGACAGGTTTCATTTTTACAAGTTTTGCAGTAAATGTAATGTGCCTATGCTCTTCAGAGGTTTACTATAGAAAAGATGTTTTAAAAGCCTTAGATATATTTGTAAAATGGAAACTGTCTATAACGGAAAACCTCAGTCAGTATCTTACAATTATACCTGCTATGACGAAAGCCTGCTTAAAACGGAATTTTGAATTGGTTTTGTTCGGAGGGAAGAGGATACTTCTCCCCCCCCCCCCCCCCCCAAGAACATTCCAAAAGGGCGCCCCTGCCTATATGAATGTTTATAAGAAAAATAACTCAACTATTTCAGTATAACAAAATATACTCAAAAGTAAAGTGTAAAATAGAAGGAAAAAAAATCTGATTTTCAATCTTGATTTAAGGTACTGAATGTCTATCAAGAGTTATAGGTTTCCAAAACAATTAAACCTTTAATTTGATGACATTAAGAAGCATAATTTAATTTTGGTACTTTTCGGTTAGCCGGGCGCCAGTGATATATATACATATGTATGTATATCTACATATATATGTATATATACACATATACATATATGTATACATATAGCTTCTATATATGTATAAATATACATATATATGTGTATATAGGTATACATACATATGTATATATAACACTGGCGCCCGGCTAACTGAAAAGTACCTTAATTTTTTATAATTAATAAAATTATAATTAGTAATTATAAAACAATAAAAACTGCAAATGTCAATTCATTAGTTAATAGCAGAAATAGCAGTATCTGCTCTTCTTGCACTTGTACTTTGTAAAATAATTGACATTGCATAAATCTAAAATTATACACATACATGTATATGTTAACAAAAAAAATTATGAAAATTATACCCAGGTTGGGTCCGTAAATATATTTTTGAATATATCAAAAATATCCGATATTTTTTATGTATATCTAATGTTTTCAAAATAGTCGACTTATTGTTAATAAATATTTTTAAAAGTAATATAAATTAGAAACTGAAAAATATTGCACTTAATATGAAAACTTTATAAATCGATATTCTAAAGGTGATTTCCCTTTTTTTCCTCACTTACAACAAAATTGAAGTATTTTTCAAGGGACATTATTCTTTGAAAAAATAAGAGTATAATATACAATTAGTGTGAATAGCCTGTGAGCTCGGTGCCATCAATTTAACCGAGCACATTTCTTTTTATTTTTTATAAGGGTAGTTTCATTTTCAGAACTGGTTCCACAAGTGAATTTATCCTTATATATAAAAAAAGTAAATCAAAAAACTACTAATGTATAATAAAAGTTGAGAAATCTGTAAACTATCCTCTCATAAGAATAACATTAGTTTAAGTGTTTCTGTCTGTGACTAGTGTAGGCTCTTAAGAGGCTACTTCAGTTATGAGAAAAAATGAGAACATTAATGTTAATCCTATGGGGGCATTATTTTCAAATTACTTCCTTTGATTTTAATATTTTTGAATAATTGTTTTGCATAGGATTGCTGAGGACGATCTTTAACTGCGCTAGTTTTTACTTTTTCAATTTTGGTTACAGTTTTCTTTTTTTTTTTTTTTTTTTTTTTGGTATTAGGATAGTTTCAATTTCAGAATCGGTTCCAAAAGTGAAAGTGGCCTAATTAAAAATACCTGTAAAATAAATCAAAAAATGGTCTTTGTTGTGTAGATCTACCTCAGCTATCCATTGCAATAAAATTAAAAATATTCAAATGCAAATGAGATATCTTAAAAAAATTCTCCCATTGGATTAACATTAGCAAATGGGTGATTTCACGTGATTGAAGTAACCTTTTTAAGAGCCCACACTAATCACAGGAAAAAGGAAAATGTTAATGTTAAATCTATAGGGGCATTATTTTCAAAAATAGCTGAGGACGATCTATAACCAGGCTAGTTTTTATTTTTTCGAGTTTGGTTTCAGATTTAAAAACAATTACTTTCACTTTTGGAACCGGTTCTGAAATTGAAACTATCCTAATAAAATAAAATAAAAAAAAAAACTATAACCAAAATCGAAAAAGTAAAAACTAGCCTGGTTATAGATCGTCCTCAACTACCCTATGCCCAAAAATATTAAAATTCAAATGAGAAATTTGAAAATAAAGACCCCATATAAACATTAGTGTTTTCCTTTCTTCCTGTGATAGTGTGAGCTCTTAAGAGGCTACTTCAGCCACGCGAAAATACCTGTTTGCTAATGTTAATCCAATGGGAGAAATTTAAGATATCTCGTTTGCATTTGAATATTTTTCAATTTTTTTGGCATTGGATAGCTGAGGTAGATCTATACAACATAGACCATTTTTCGATTTTGTTTACAAGTATTTTTAATTAAGCCACTTTCACTTTCAGAACCGCTTTCAGAAATGAAAGCCTCTTCATAAGAAAAACCTGCAATCAATATAGCAAAAGTAAAAAACAGCCTTTGTGGAGATTTACCTCAGCTATCCAAAAATAAATAAATAATAATAATTTTAAAATGTTCAAATGCAAACGAGATATCTTAAAAAAATTCTCCCATTGGATTAACATTAGTGAACGGGTGTTTTCATGGGACTCAAATAGCCTCTTGCTATGCTTATGTTTTACATATAAAAATTAAATGCAACTGATGTTAAAGTAAGTACATTAATTAATTAATTATTCATATTTTAAATTTGCAAAAGAATTTTTAAAAAGTGGAAAGGGGAGGGGTAGTTGAGTGATACATACTCATATATATCTGTAAAATACAGTTAAATATTAAAATTTATTATTTAAATTCAATGCAAAAAAATACCAATTTAAAAAAACAAACACTTACCAAATATTTAATCTTTGTAACTGTAAACAAAGAAGATAAATTTTGAATTATATACAATAGCACGATTAAAATTCCAATAATAAATGCTTTTTTTAGTCTTATTTCTTACTTGAACAGGAGTTTGGTGACGATCCTTAAACATCCTTGGCTTAAAAACAACTTGCAAACAGCCAAGAGTCATAAATCAATGTTGTCCATTGGCATCAAAACTCCGCACTTTCCAAATTTCAATCTAGCTGGATACACACTCAAAAGCAGAGAACAAATAACACCTCTTAATGCTTTTAAAAGTGGTACCAGCTGGACACTATAAGTCGTAATTCTTGTCATTTGGATCCTATAGACTCTTGCACATATTTCACAGTGGACAAAAAATTGAAGATTCAATTTACAGGTTACATTTCAACTGAAAAAGAAAATAAGAAATATTACAACTGCAATACAAGTGTTTCATCATCTAAGAAATATTTTTCTGTTTCTTAAAAAATACAAGATTCCATTAAACATTAAATATTGTAAAATCATAAAAAGAATAACTGAACTACTAATGACAAGTTTAAAGAGAAAAAAAAAAGCCTCAAAACAATATAACACCACCAGATCCTATATTTGGCTGGCCCTGTATAAAAAAACTTGCAAAATAAGAGCAGGTGGCATTCTTTCATCACAGAATACAGAAAATTATTATTTAATGAGTATACAGCAAGTTAAGCATAAGTTACTAACAAGAAACTATAGACAAAACCAAATCAAAAATAGAGAAACATACCATGTGGAAGTAAGAAAAGATTTTAGTAATCCAATAACAAATTGCATAAATAATTCTTGCCTGAATTTTACAAGAAATTAATGTAGATATAACAATTAGTGATTTTATAAATAATAAAAATCCTCTGTCTGCAATCATCAACACGCAACATGAACATTTAAAAGTATAAAACAACCAACAGACCAATTATATTGATGCAATTCAAGAACTCAGAAAATTTGTTTTGGGAAAAGGCAGAATCTCAATTTTAGTTATCACACTTTTTCACACAAATAGTCATGTATTAATAAAAGAATCATATAGGACCATGTATACTAGCAGAATCTTTGCGACTATTACTGATAATGCAAAAAGGCCTTATAGCAAGGCTGTATAGCTTTTTTTAGTTTAAAACTTACAAAGCTTCTACAGCATGAGGGCATTTTAATTCACTAATCAAATTTATCACATGAAAGTTTGAATGCAAAACTGTCGGACACAAGGCTTATTAAGCACTAAAATGTAAAAACATGAGGCTACTTTGTAATTTATTGGAGTACATTTGAATAATAATTATAAAAACAACACACAATATTACACAAGTATGTATGTATACGGGTTCCCATGTATACATACTTGAAGCACAGGTTTTTAAGTTATACGTAGCTACAAAGGTCATTCAGAAATATTAAGTTCAGTTAAAAAAAAAAAAAAAAAAAAAACTAAAAATCTTCAAATTATATAAGAAAGATGGATATGTTAAACAAATACTACAAAATATTAACAAGTCATTTAAACAATTCTGGTGACACATCAATATTTAAATTGAATGAAATATATAATTTACTTCATCAACAAATCTGTAAACAAAAAAGTATACGGTGTGGAAAGGAGACAGAATCTAAAATATAATTTATTTTTACCATATTACAAAATAAAGCAAACTTTTACTTAGAAAATAAAATTTATAACATACCAATTTGCTGAAAAATATTCCCATTTTGACCGCAAAACAGGTATGAATAAAAAAATTTCTATGATTTAATACTTTTTTTTTCTTTTTGCCAGTTGTGAGCGGTATTTTACCTGCATTAAAAATGGGATCCCTTAAAAATAATAGTTTTTGAAATATTATTGAAATTTATAAAAAGTTTCTGGCCAGTTTTTTTCTCTTTTTTATTGTCGAAAATGTTTTAAGAACGGGGGGTTCAGGGGGGCAATAACAAGTATTCATCTCAAAAAGGACATTTATTTAGAATGCTGCTAAAATTTGTGTAATTGTATCGGAAGAAAATTTCCAAGATGGCGCAAAAACTTCGTTTTTAAATCTTTGTGTAATTTATAAATCCATGTTTTTATATCATTTTCTATCTTTAAAAATGGTGCAAAATCATTGATTTATAAATAATATAAAGATTTTAAAATGATGTTTTTCTGCAATCTTGGAAAAATTTTCATGTCGCCAAAACGACATTTTGGCGAGATTTTTTTTCGCCAAAAATCTTCCGGCACAGGATATGGAACTCATCCCAATATTTTTGTTGTTGTGGTTGTTAATTACCAATTTAGATTATCTGTAAATTATATCTAGAAGTAGTTGCGATATTGAGAAAAATGTTAAATTATCAAACATAACAATTTATTTAGGTAATATTTATATAGGTAATGTTGTTATTTATTTATAAATGACATTTAAGTTAGAAGAAAAAGAGTCAATACTGTTTAAGAAAATATTTTTATCATTTTTGACAGGAATATACGTATATTGTTCAGGTAAATTCATTATAAATATCAAATCAAATAAGTTTACGTAAGCTCTACACTATCACTTCACCGTTTCACAATAACAAGACATCAAAATATTTTCGAACGCCAAAGGCCGCGTTCAGCGACGCCACCCTCCTCACCCTAGAGGGCTACCCTGTCACGTGAGGTGCTATAGCCCTTTTACCCCGAGGAAAGCCAGGGTTCTTCGGGGTGGTTCGTTGCTGAACGGCATGGGGTAGGGTTATTTGACAAGACAACATAACAGTAAACAAATATGGCTGAGACGTTCGTTGATTTTCTGAAATAAACATAGCGTTTTATTTACAATTTACGCATCGGATTTAATGTTATGTGGCGAAATTTATTATTAAAATTCTCACGATTTAGTTAGTATAATGCTTTTTAAAATGAAATAATTAAAGGAAAGTGGATTGCCAAATTTATCAAGATATGATAGCAAATTGCATGAAATTATCATTCATGCCGTTCCGTTGAGGAGTTTTGTGATTCATTGTTTTTATTTTGCACATTTGAGTGTGGCGTTATTATCGAATTTCAAAAATGAAAATTTTGTTGGTTTTGCACTCGTGATTTTCATCTAGTACAGTCAAGATTTTTGTTATACCGCAGATAAACTTGTCCCCTGCAGTATGATTTAATAGATGTTTTCTTTTAATTTGAAACTAAATCTATATCTGGAATGCTTTCTTAGCCATAACGTGACATTTGAAATAAGGATTTCTTTTTTCAACTGGAATTCAACAACTTTTAGTAAATGCATCATGCATGTATTGCTGCAATAAATATTATTTGTTTATATGCATTTTTTTAATTCATTTCATTATATCTGTTATTCATTGTGTATATTAAAGGACAAGTCTGTAATAATATATTTAAATAAAGATTTAAATATTCTTATCTATTAGTTGTAACATTTAAAATATATTGAAACCTCAAATTTGAAAGCTCAAT